>JARFJB010001166.1:1250000-1972500 GCA_036346205.1 Vesta saturnalis
GAAGTAGTGAAAATTTTAGATAGGCCTTTTGTATAAGCAGGATAGTTTGGTTACTTTACATACTTTGTTTCTATTTGTTCTCTAGCGTTATCTAATGTAGTTACGTTCTTAACCCTCATCCTATGTGTTTGTTTCCTAACTTTATTCATAACCATAAATTTTCAGATGAAGTGGTTATGAATATAGTTAGGAAACAAACACATAGGATGATTAGAACGTAACTACATTAAACGTAGAAACAAATAGAAACAAATATGTTACCAAACTACCCTGCTTATACAAAAGGTCTATCTAAAATCTTTCCCAAAATTAATTTAAAAACAGTCACTACTTCAGATAATAGTTTGCAAACTCTTTTAGGCAATCCAAAATATAAAGTGGATAAGCAGGATAGGTCGGGAATTTATAAAATTAATTGTAAAAATTGTGAACAAATATATGTGGGGCAAACTAAACGACCTATCAAAATTTGCTTTAAAGAACATTTAGCTCATACAAAATACAAAGTTTCATAACTGTCACCAGATAAGCAACGAAGCGTTACTCGCTGATGGTATACATGTTAGAAATTTTCTTTAGTTCGCCCTAGTCAACCGCTGATGATGATAATTTTGTGTAGACGTGGGTGTATTTTGTTTGTGACAATATCATAATTCAAAGAAAAACAAAAATGAAACAATGCTAATTGCTGTAAAATCGTGAAGCTATAGGTTTATGACACAATTCAACATTTTGCACTATAAAAGAGCAACGGTTAACCATTACTTACTCGTAGAACTGCATAACTATAAACTTTAACTTAAACTTTAAAATGAAAGTAAAGAACACAATGAATTACAAATTTTATATTAAATGTTCAAAAATGTTTCCATTTGCAGCAATGCACATTGTCAACCGCCTAGTAAAGGTTGCTTAAGACATTTTGAAGGGTGCTTCTTCAAATACTTCGAAAAGCCTGTTTCACATATCCCCATATGATGCAAAAAAATGTGTATCCATGTTCTAATAGTTCTAAGCTAATTTCTGTCGCTAATTAAAATTTTTGAGTTACTGATTTTATTAAAGTAATACATGTTTTTTTTCTGCTACCAGATGAAACTGGAATACTACATTGTTAAAAATTAAAAACAAATGTCTATCCGAGATCTACCAATTATGTGTCAATTTTTGACACTAATTAAAGTATTAAGTTATTAAACGTGTTCTTCTGACTATTACTTACCTAAGTAAAATAGATCTACTAATTATGTGCTAATTTCTGAAATCTACGAATTTTTTTTGTAATTACGTGCTAATTTAGGACGTTAATTAAATATTTATGGGCATCATTTTATTAAAATAGTATGTGCTATTCCTGACTGTTGATATAATTAAATACCACAGTGCACTAAAAAACTTAAAAACAAAACTTTACTTGTATTTTAATAATTATGTGCATAATTTGACGCTAATTATAATTTTTCAATAATTATGGGCCGTTAGTACTACTACAACGCCTCAATGCAAAAAACCGTGTACCCACATTCTACTAATTCTGAGCTAATGTCTGTCGTTAATTAAAATTTTTGAGCTATTGATTTCATTAAAATAATACATGTTTTTGTTTTTCCGATATCAAATAGAACTAAAATGAAACATTGCTAAAAATTAAAAAAACAAATGCCTATCTGAGATTTACCAATTAATTGTTAATTTTTGACGCTCATAACAATTCTTGAGTTATTAAACGCATTTAATGTTCTTCTGACCACTACTTACATAAGAATAAACATTCCGTCTTCTACTAATTATGGGCTAATTTCTGAAAGCTAATTAAAATTTTTGGCTTATTAAATACTTAATTTACGTGTTCTTCTGATTACTACTTACCTAAAAATATTTTCGGACGTTAATTAAAGTTTTTTGTGCGATTGAATACCACAGTACGCTAAAAATTAAAAACTCGTGTTTTACTACTGTACAAATTTGAGGCTAATTATAATTTGTTAGAAATTAGTTTTTTTTTAAATTATGTATCATTAGTACCGTTACATTTTTTTTCTAATTTTTGACGCTAGTAGCTGTCTTCTTATAATTATGTGCTAATTTCGAACATTAATTACGGATTTTTGAGCTATTATTGATTTTGTTAAAATAGTGTATGTTATCGTGGCTTCAGATAAAATCTAAAAACGGAAGTTTATTTCTGCTTTACTAATTACGTGCTAATTTCTGTGGAAATTAACCTTTTTGACCTAATTGTTATTTAAATATTATACGTGCGCTAATTATCTATTTCCTAATTATTTGCTAATTTTTGGACGTTAGTTACCCATTAAAAAAAAGTTTTGCTTAATCGAGTGCATTATTTTAGTTTGGGATATCAAAGTAAAAAAAAACCCATCTGCGATTTAACATAAATCGCAATTTAAACTTAGTGTAATATTACACTATCCAATTTTACGTTTGTAATTTAAGTGTAATCGATGAGAAAAATCGGTCAGTTGAGGCTTAACCCATCCAGAGGGAGATTAAATATGTGCGTTATTGATTAAAATTACTTTCATACGCACATCTAGCAGGATCTGGAGTAGAAATAAGCAATTTATATCAACACCAATAATTTTCCAATCTAAAAAGATACATTTCATCGCTATTCCCGTATATAATCACTCTTGTATAGAGTAGATGTCTGCTCAAAATTAATACGGGTTTAGAAATTGCAATGAATTTAGATGACTTAACAATTGCGTGTTAATACTTAGAATTATTTATAAATATCGTGGTCATAAACAGTATTAAACCAACCACAGTTTGATGGATTTTGAATAATCATAAATAATGAAAAAGTCTAAATTGGTTTTTAGAAAAAGTAAAACCACAAACACCACATTTAAAACGAGATCTATTAATTTCTAGAATCACCTTAAACATTATAATTATTTCTGAAAATTGGCGTTCCTCAAGATACCGCGCTTGGACCTCTACTATTGTACAGAACCATGCAATATAAATCAAAATAATAAACTAAAAGGGTTATGTCATTTACCTACTGTTACTATTACTATCAATTTGATTACAATTTCTTTTACGTTTTGATAGTAGTATGTATTCTAATACACTGTAAAAACCCATTTTTATCACTTTGATCGCTCAGTATTCGGTATGATACATTGAAATAATTTCAGTAGTAAATATGATATTAATATTTTCGTGCAATTCTATCTATTCGAATGTGCTGCTGCTTCGTGCACTTCAAACCTCGATTCACTCGAGCTCTATTGTGGAATTGGTGGAATCACAAAAATAGATAAAAAGTAAAAGTGGTCCAATGTACTGGTCGTGTGGTGCACCTTTGGTTGAATTTGACCTACCTTGTGTTTAATAGTATGTAACACAATTTATTTATCTTTCGCTAGAATGTTATTAGATCGCCCATTCCTATTGCAGATGCTCGTGATCCAATAATATAATAGACAAAGTTAAGCCTAACGATAATAAAACAAACACCTCTGTACCTTGTTAACATACCGGAAGGGCAATAAAAATTACAATTGTAAATGTCTTGATTTCCTAATGTAAACTAAGCTTGATTTACGACAAGTTTGCAAGCCGAGTATAGCGAGGTCTGCAACTGCCTAAAACACAAAGATAAAGTATTAAATGATAAACGATTTCTCGTTTGCTTCCAAATATTTTTGCTTTCTTATTTTCTTTGCTTCTTCCTATATTCTATAAAAATAAAATTACCGGTTTCGCTACGATTGTCTTGTAATATCATAGTAAATACGTCACGTTTTATTTGTGTGAAAATTAGGAAATGTAATTTAGATGTCGACTTAGGAATGTTCCTGTTAAAATAAATTTTGGTTGTTAACGGATTCCATTTAATGATATTTAATGACTTTGTTTTGAAGTTTACGGCACCGCATCACTTTGATGTCCGATGTTCTGATGTGATCTGGTTATATAGAAATCGTTTCGTTTTTGAGGTTATTTTATCGTTTATCCTGTCGTGTTCGAGTTGATATTAAAATTCCATTTTTTGAGTTCAAATCAATTAAAAAACTAGCTGGAGCGCCGGGGTTAATATTCATGCCGATTTTAACATCTGAGCTGTTTGGTTTTTTTTTTTTTGGTCGATTAAGTAACGCGATTTAACAAATTATAAGGTAGGAGTGAGTGCCAGTTTTTTCGAGTTGAACACAGAGTATATAGAGAATATAAAGTTAAAGTTTTAATATCTGAAGGTCTTTTTTATATTTTACAATAAAATTTTAAAACACTAATTTTATAATTTAGTATTTTAAAGTACATAATTGCGACTTTTCTCTTAATTAATTCCAATTTTTGGTTCATACCATCTAAGTTTTTTGAAAATTCTTTTATTTATTGCAGTAGTTATTCATTTTAAAGTTAATAACATAGACGACAATATTAATCAACGCTAAATACTTTTTAAAATTATTTGACACATTTGACACAAATTGTAAATTAAGGCAAATCATATTTAAAAAACGCCAATTACTTATTTAGTGTTGTAAAGTAAATATTTCATCTTTTAGTCTTAGTACGTTTGGATGTGCAATCACTTTACCTTTTGATTGAAACCATTAGCTTGTCTGTCGGTTGAATTTGCAAAAACGTTCATCCCAATGTTAAATCCGTATGTTCGGGATCGGACACCCAGTATAAAACGCTATCGATAGTTATCGGTCCGGTTGTCAATTATAAAAGTACGTCCGTACAAGGTAATACCAAAGAAATTCTAGTTTTTCAATAAATTCCACCTCCATGTAAGGTGCTGACGTTCCAATACTACCGAAAGTATCAACGAACGGATCAGTGTGAATTGTTATTGCTTTTTTAGTGGTTTTTACCTTACATTAGTAAAACCATGGTTTCTGAGAAATCTATACCCCCTCACCTCATGCGAAGCTCATATCCGAACCGTTAGTACTCCTTAGTGTTTTAAAAAGATGATACTCTTTTGTGCGCTGATGATGTACCACCTTTATTAAACTCTACTCTCTTGATACTCTAAAGGTGAACATGTTACAAAATACTTAGTTATTGTAACTTGATCAACTATTATAAAGCACTAAAAAGTACTAAAGACGTACTAACGATTGCCACGGGATGGTTCGTTAGTGCTTTTAGTAAAGAAAAGGGATATCGATTTCTTGAAGACAAGCCAGTTATGCTGATGCAATATGCACAAAAGATTGTCATAGATCCGGTTTTCAGAGATTTCCATTATAATATAAGACGTCAGTACAAGGTGTTATACACTTCTTGGAAGCGGCCGGTTTAGCGAATGCAAGGTATAAAACAATAAGGAGCACCAACGATTGGCACCGGTCAGGTAATTGGCTGTTTGAATAATGAAAAGCGTCAGTACCGCACAAGGGAGTATAGATTTCTTGGATTTCTGACGATTTTGCTGATGCAAAGTATAATGTATTAAAAAGTACTATCGAAGCTCTAACAATTAGGACCGGTAGGTTTATATCCTAGCACCGCAAGGAGGGTAACTATTCCTAGTAAAGAAACGCCAGTTTTGATAATATAAAGCAGAAACGATTGTCGGCTGTCCGGTTGTGTCAATGCTTTAAACTATGACGGGGCGTCAGCATAATGCGTTATAAATTTCTTGGAAAGTGCTGCTTTCGGCGATGCGAGGTATAAAGTGCTAAGAAGAACTAACTAAGGATTCGCACCAATCACAAAGTTAGTGTTTCAATAATAGTGGGACATCAGTATCGCAAATGGGCGTATCGATTTCTTACAAAGATAGGCCACTTTTACTAATGCAAGATATACAGCACTAACGATTGTGTTATCGGATCCAATTATAATGGGACGTCAGCACAATACAATTTCCAGTGTACAAAACAGTAAAAAGTACGAACGATTGGCATCGGTCCTTTCAATAATTGTGAGAGGTCAGACACAAGAGGGCATTCATTTTTTAGAAAGAAAGGTCTGTTTTACTGATGCGAGATATAAACCACTAACGATATCATCGGTCTTCATGTAAGTCCTTTAAGAGTGATGAGACGCTAGTACAACGAGGGGTTTGAATTTCTTGGAGACGGTCGGTTTCGCCCATGCAACGTATAAAACCAAATAAGCACCAACTATTGGTACCGGTCAGGTAGTAAGTGGTTTCAATAATTGTGGCCGTCAAGCCAAGAGGGTATTCATTTCTTGGAAACGACCTGTTTTAATGATCAAAGTATTAAGAACTAAGAAATAATGATCAAGCACTAACGACTGGAAACGGTCTGTCCGTTGGTGCTTTCATTACAGTACAATCGTTTGAAACCTACACCACACTTTTATGCTAATTTGGTGCTAACTTGTTACCACTAAAATAAATTGGTGCGCCTACTACTAAAAAAATTAAGACCATAACCATCAAATTATGATTTCTATACGATTCTTGACGAAATACTTGGACGTTGGCTGTGGTGCTAACTTAACGTTAAACAAACACAGCCCTGTTTTTAATTAATGATAGGCGCACTAATTTTTTTAGGTAACAAATTAGCACCAAGTTATGACAGATACACGATTTCTATACGATCGTTTACTACATGTTAGGATGTTGGCTGCGCCAACTTAACGTTAAGCAAACACAGACCTGTTTTTTGTTAAAAATGGGCGCACTAATTTTTTTTGGTAACAAATTAGCATCAAGTTATGACACATTAATGATTTCTACACGATTGTTTACTAAATATTTGGACGTTGGCTGTACTAACTTAACGTTACGCAAACACAGACCTGTTTTTTGTTAATGGTAGGCCTACTATTTTTTTTTAATAACAAATTAGCGCCAAGTTGTGGGACATTAATGATTCCTATACGATTGTTTACTAAATATTTGGACGTTGGCTTAACTTAACGTAAAGCAAACACAGACCTCCTTTTCGTTAATGATAGGAGCACTAATATTTTTTTTGGTATCAAATTACAAGTTATGACATATTAATGATTTTTATACAATTGTTTACTAAATATTTGGACGTTGGCAGTACTAAATTGACGTTATGCAAACACAGACCCGTTTTTTGTTAATGGTAGGCGCACTAATTTTTTGGTAACAAATTAGCACCAAGTTATGATACAGTAAAGATTTCTATACGATTGTTTACTAAATATTTCGACGTTGGCAGTACTAACTTAACGTTAAGCAAACACAGACCTGTTTTTTGTTAATGATATGCGCACTAATTTTTTTTGGTAACAAATTAGCTTCAAGTTATGACACATTAATGATTTCTACACGATTGTTTACTAACTACTTAGACGTTGGCTGCACCAACTTAATGTTAACACAGACCTGTTTTTGGAATGATAGGGGCACTCATTTTTTTTTGTAACAAATTAGCACCAAGTTATGACACATTAATGATTTCTATACGATTGCTTACTAAATATTTGGACATTGGCTGTACTAACTTAACGTTAAGCAAACACAGACCTCCTTTTCGTTAATGAAAGAACTAATATTTTTTTGGTATCAAATTACAATAAGTTATGACATATTAATGATTTCTATACAATTGTTTACAAAATATTTGGACGTTGGCAGTACTAAATTGACGTTAAGCAAACACAGACCCGTTTCTTGTTAATGGTAGGCGCACTAATTTTTTTTGGTAACAAATTAGCACCCAGTTATCACACATTAATGATTTCTACACGATTGTTTACTAAATATTTGGACGTTGGCTGCACCAACTTAATGTTAAGCAAACACAGACCTGTTTTTGGAATGATAGGGGCACTAATTTTTTTTTTGTAACAAATTAGCACCAAGTTATGACACATTAATGATTTCTATACGATTGTTTACTAAATATTTGGATATTGGCTGCACTAACTTAACGTTAAGCAAACACAAACCTGTTTGTTGTTAACAACAGGCGCACTAATTTTTTTTTTTGGTAACAAATTAGAACCAAGTTAAGACACATTAATGATTTCTATACGATTGTTTACTAAATATTTGGACGTTGGCTGTAACGTTAAGCAAACACAGACCTGATTTTTGTTAATGATATGTGCACTAATTTTTTTTGGAAACATGAGCACTAAGTTATGACACATTAATGATTTCTATACGATTGTTTACTGAGTACTTAGACGTTGGTTGTACTAACAACGTTAATCAAACAGACCTGTTTTTTGATAATGATATGCGCACTAATTTTTTTTTTGTAACAAATGAGTACCAAGTAATGACATATTAATGACTTCTATCCAATTGTTTACTAAATATTTCAACGTTGGCTGTACTAACTTAACGTTAAGCAAACACAGACTTGATTTTTGTTAATTATATGTGCACTAATTTTTTTTTGTAACAAATGAGCACCAAGTTATGACACATTAATGATTTCTATACGATTATTTACTAAGTACTTGGACGTTGGTTGCACTAACAACGTTAAGCAAACAGACCTGTTTTTTGTTAATGATATGCGCACTAATTTTTTTTTTTTTAACAAATGAGCACCAAGTTATGACATATTAATGACTTCTATCCAATTGTTTACTAAATATTTCAAAGTTGGCTGTACTAAATTAACGTTAAGCAAATACAGACCTGTTTTTTGTTAGTGGTAGGCGCACTATTATTTTTTTTTTGGTAACAAATTACCACTAAGTTATGTCACATTAATGATATCTACACGATTGTTTACTAAATACTTGGACGTTGGCTGTACTAATTTAACGTTAAGCACACACAGACCTGTTTTTTGTTAATGATATATGCACCAATTTTTTTTTGTAACAAATGAGCACCAAATTATGACACATTGATGATTTCTATACCAATGGTACTTGGACGTTGGCTGTACTAATTTAACGTTAAGCAAACACAGACCTGTTTTTTTGTTAATGATATGTGCACTAATTTTTTTTTGTAACAAATGAACACCAAGTTATGACACATTGATGATTTCTATACGATTGGTACTTGGACGTTGGTTGGTTGTACTAACAACGTTAAGCAAACAGACCTGTTTTTGTTAATGATATGCGCACTATTTTTTTTTTTTTTTGTAACAAATGAGCACCAAGTTATGACATATTAATGACTTCTATTCAATTGTTTACTAAATATTTCAATGTTGGCTGTACTAAATTAACGTTAAGCAAATACAGACCTATTTTTTGTTAATGGTAGACGCACTAATTTTTTTTGGTAACAAATTACCACTAAGTTATGACAGATTCATGATTTGTACACGATTGTTTACTAAATACTTGGACGTTGGCTGTACTAATTTAACGTTAAGCAAACACAGACCTGTTTTTTGTTAATGATATGTGCACTAATTTTTTTTTGTAACAAATTAGAACCAAGTTAAGACACATTAATGATTTCTATACGATTGTTTACTAAATATTTGGACGTTGGCTGTAACAGCTTAACGTTAAGCAAACACAGACCTGATTTTTGTTAATGATATGTGCACTAATTTTTTTTGGAAACATGAGCACTAAGTTATGACACATTAATGATTTCTATACGATTGTTTACTGAGTACTTAGACGTTGGTTGTACTAACAACGTTAATCAAACAGACCTGTTTTTTGATAATGATATGCGCACTAATTTTTTTTTTGTAACAAATGAGTACCAAGTAATGACATATTAATGACTTCTATCCTATTGTTTACTAAATATTTCAACGTTGGCTGTACTAACTTAACGTTAAGCAAACACAGACTTGATTTTTGTTAATTATATGTGCACTAATTTTTTTTTTGTAACAAATGAGCACCAAGTTATGACACATTGATGATTTCTATACGATTGGTACTTGGACGTTGGTTGGTTGTACTAACAACGTTAAGCAAACAGACCTGTTTTTTGATAATGATATGCGCACTAATTTTTTTTTGTAACAAATGAGTACCAAGTAATGACATATTAATGACTTCTATCCAATTGTTTACTAAATATTTCAACGTTGGCTGTACTAACTTAACGTTAAGCAAACACAGACTTGATTTTTGTTAATTATATGTGCATTAATTTTTTTTTGTAACAAATGAGCACCAAGTTATGACACATTAATGATTTCTATACGATTATTTACTAAGTACTTGGACGTTGGTTGCACTAACAACGTTAAGCAAACAGACCTGTTTTTTGTTAATGATATGCGCACTAATTATTTTTTTGTAACAAATGAGCACCAAGTTATGACATATTAATGACTTCTATCCAATTGTTTACTAAATATTTGGAAGTTGGCTGTACTAATTTAACGTTAAGCAAACACAGACCTGTTTTTTGTTAATGGTAGCCACACTAATTTTTTTTTTGTAACCAATTATCACTAAGTTATGACACATTAATGATTTCTACACGATTGTTTACTAAATACTTGGACGTTGGCTGTACTAATTTAACGTTAAGCAAACACAGACCTGTTTTTGTTAATGATATATGCACTAATTTTTTTTTGTAACAAATGAGCAACAAATTATGACACATTGATGATTTCTATACCAATGGTACTTGGACGTTGGCTGTACTAATTTAACGTTAAGCAAACACTAAAATAGAACCCTGTATAAGTAATTTCAATAAACATCGGAATTACTCTGATGTCAGTGGCGCACAGCGAAACTAGCGCATTTGCCCCGCTTTATGTTGTAGAACACTGCACTTTCTGGTTTCTAAACCATTTTTTTAATCTGTATTTTGTAGTACAAGTTTTTTTTTTGTACGATGTCACTGCTTATAATAAATAGAAATAAATTTAAATGTTTACATTCCTTAAAAGTTTATGTAACGCGAGTGCGCTTAGATGTTTTCATAATTATTTCGTGGACTTTGTTATGGTTCTTACTGGACGCCACTGGGGTTCCACGTGAAAAAAATGCATCAATATCTGGACACACATATATGTATGTGTAATATGTTATTTTTCAATACTTTTACTACTTTCATTATTATTATTATTATCATTATTATTATTATACGCCACTGGTTTTTAACGTAAAAAAATGCACAAATATTTAGGTACAAATATATATGCAATTTGTTATTCTTCAATATTTTTAGTATGTTTTGAACTTTCACGTCCCCCTTTTACACGTCCAATTACACGCCCCTGACTTAGAAAAAAACAAGTGCTGCAAATCGGCTAAAAATCATAATACATATTTTCTCAACAATATTAGAATTAAAAAAAATATAAAAAAAAATCTAGAATAAAGTTTTATCAAAAAACTAGTTGTCGCTACCGTGTGGATCATACCGGTATTATACGCTCGCTGCCAGGCAACGGGTAAAAACAGACCTCCTTTTCGTTACTTATTTTGTTTTTGGTAGGCACACTAATATTTTATTTGTATCAAATTAGCACCAAGTTATGACATATTCATGATTTCTACACGATTGTTTACTAAATATTTGGACGCTGGCTGTACTAAATTAACGTTAAGCAAATACAGACCTGTTTTTTGTTAATGGTAGGCGCACTAATTATTTTTTGGTAACAAATTAGCACCAAGTTATGTCACATTAATGATTTCTATACGATCGTTTACTAAATGTTTGGATGTTGGCTACACTAACAACGTTAAGCAAACACAGACCTGTTTTTAGTTAATGGTAGGCACACTAATTTTTTTTTGATAAGATATTAGCCCCAGGTTGTGAGACATTAATTAATGAATTCTATACGATTGTTTACTAAATATTTGGACGTTGGCTGTACTAAACGTTAAGCAAACATAGACCTGTTATTTGTTAATGATAGGCGCACTAATATTTTTTGGTAACAAATTAGCACCAAGATATGACACATTAATGATTTCTAGACGATTGTTTACTAAATACTTGGGACGTTGGCTGTACTAACTCAACATTAAGCGAATACAGACCTGTTTTGTTTTGTTAATGATAGGCGAACTATTTATTTTTTGTAACAAAATAGCATCAAATTATGGTGTAGGTTTTAAAGGATTGTGCTGCAATGGCTATGCAAACTTTAGGTGCTTTATTTATATACACGAACGAAATTCACCATCCAAGTATTGAGAAATTGGACATTAATGAAATCATCCCTTTTTCGCTCAAATCATTTTCTAGTGTTTATAATGATACTTTTCTTCTAATTTCAGTATAAAGTTACTAATAATTTGTAGAGTTTTCAATATTTATTTCATATAAAAATGGAACGTTTATTTCAATGTATGAAGGATTTCATTCATGGACTATACACAAGGTTGGTAGCATTTTCGATACATTTAACGATTAATAAAAAAATATGGCTTTGTATAAATACATAATTTTATGTTAAAAGAAATAAAAAAGAACTATTATTCGCTATTTCCTCGTACTATAACAACCACTGCCCTTTTAGAACTCTTAAAAAATCGTAAATACATTTATTATCAAACTTCAAATAACTGTTGAATTCTTTTGTAACGCTTCGCATAAAATAAAATAGTAATAAGCGTAATCGATCATAATGTGTGAGAGTAAGGATTACAATATTCAAGTCGAAACGATTAGACACATAAAATAGTGCTCCGCGCACACCCGTGTAAAAGTAGCAGAGCAAAATCTCAAAAATAGAATCAGTATACACCGTGTCTAAGATAAGGATGCCCACTATGGAGATCTCGGAAGAGAAATGGAAGATCGGTTAAATGGAACAAAAGTTACGCATTTGAGAGGATGTATTTATGGTCTTTGTAGAACCTGAGATATTTGAAAAAAATTGAATTTTCTGATTTTCTTTTTTCTTATTTGAAGAGCTATCAAGAAGAGAAGAGCACATTTTCATTGCCACTTTTCTAGCTCTACTTAATGCTGTTATTCAATTTTTGATACAACGTTTCGTTTCTTAGCAACCATCATCAACTTTATATTTTAAGTACACGAAAAAATTTATTTTTGCCATATTTAAATTCTCTCCTTGATTCTGAATTCAACGATATATCACACTTTATATTTTTGATACGTTTCGGATGAGAAAATTCATATTCAATGTAAAACATCGAAAACGTACAGTTAAAACTAATACTAGAAACATTAGAAAACCGTAAAATTATTATAAAATTATGTTTTGTAATTTTAAATGATAGACAAACAAAAAACAAATTTACTTTAAAGGTTAATAAACTCACAAAAGATGTTCAAAAAGATTCCCGTTATTCTCTAAACATAAATAGCATCTTCTAACTGTAGCATCTAAAACATTCATCAGCATTTGAGGAGTAATACTAGAAAACGCTTCGAGAACTAATCTTTGTAAAATTTCTTCGTTTTCAATATTGTTTCCATAAATGTAATTTTAATGTATCCCTAAAGAAAAAAATCCAAAGGTGTTATATCTGGAGAACGGACTGGCCACAGTACATTTGCATGAGTGCCAATACATCTTTCTGGAAATCTAACTGACAGGTATTCTCTGACAACTCTAGAATTATGTGCTGGTGCACCGTCCTGCATAAACCAACAACCTTCAACTTCTTGGAAAGGCAAATCATCTCTAATTCATTTTGGAGTAAAATTTGGTATCGTTCAGAATTTAAAGACTCGTGGTACCGAATATAGCAGCCCACATATTAAATCCGAAACGGTGTTGGTGTTTGGCCGTTTTGTACAGACGTGTATTTACTCTTGCTCAATAATGAGCATTTCTACGATTAAAAATTCCGTTATTATTAACCATACTTTCATCGGACCATATTCATAGTCTTGAGATTGACGTTATACCATTCGCAAAATATTCTACGTCTGTCTGGATCATCTGGTCGAAGTCCTTGGCAAATTCTAAATTTATATGGATGTACTTTCTCCTTCTTTAGAACATATGTAATGGGCTATGCCAGTTGCTTCTTCAATTTTCCTAGTAGAAACCTCTGGATTTTCCGTTACAGCTAATAAAACAGTATTGGCTTTTTCTTCATTACAAGATTTTTTTGCGAGATTTTACAGGTTTTTTGAACGCACCATATTCTTTTAGATTAACTGCTAATGTGCGAGAAGTTCTTTTGTGAGGTTTTCTGGATATTTGTTTAAATACATTATTTCGGCTTCAGAACAATTACGTTGACACAAAATGTAACACGTCAGTATATCGAATTTTTCATTATTTGAAAAATGTACTCCTACCATATTGTTTTTAAGTAAACACAAAATGTAATTAACTCAAAGACCACCAAACAAACGTAATAAGGACAACAATCAATTATGACAGGTAGGTAAACAAAATGCAAAACCAACTTATTTTTACAAATGCATTAGTACGACGGAAGACGTATTTTAACTGTTTAATTAATAGTATTTTCACTAAATACATACTTGTGAATTATTTTATTCGCAACAGGCATTAGAAAATGAGAAAACATTATTTTATAATAATTTTACAGTTTTCTAATGTTTCTAGTATTAGTTTTAACTGTACGTTTTCGATGTTTTACATTGAATATGAATTTTCTCATCCGAAACGTATCAAAAATATAAAGTGTGATATATTGTTGAATTCAGAATCAAGGAGAGAATTTAAATATGGAAAAAATAATTTTTTCGTGTATTTAAAAAAATAAAGTTGATGATGGTTGCTAACAAACGGAACGTTGTGTCAAAAATTGAATAACAGCATTAAGTAGAGCTAGAAAAGTGGCAATGAAAATGTGCTCTTCTTTTCTTGGTAGCTCTTCAAATAAGAACGGAATAAAATAAAAACGAAAATCAGAAAATTAAATTTTTTTCAAATTTCTCAAAAACTAAAAGAGATATTCGAGTTCTACAAAGACCATAAATACATCCTCTCAAATGCGTAACTTTTATTCCATTTAATCGACCTTCCATCTCTTACCGTTTCCGAGATCCCCATAGTGGGCATCCTTATCTTGGACACGGTGTATACTACAATAAAGTGCTTTTTTCGTTTCGTCGGAAATCAAAAATCAAAATCGGTCTGCTAACTTAACAGTAAGCTAGCAGAGTACTAATTAAGTTATCACTATTCTTAAATAAAATTATACGATAATTATGTGCTTTTCGAATATTCTAGACCCGCACTCCTAAATTGTAAATTCAGACTGGATTTCATCCCCTCTCTCAAAAAAAAATATTGAAAATACTCTCCAAAGTGGATTCACAATAACCTAAAATTCACCAAAGAAATTAAATTTGCAACATATTCGGCAAATTCATGGGGCTGATTGGCACTACATTTAAGTGCTATTTATGTTCTTTACGAAAAAATAAGTAATAAATTTTGCAATTGACAAATTCACACAATGAATACCAGACAAATGAAAGCTATCCTTTCATAAAAATGAGGGCAACTGAGCGAATCGATGAAACTGACTTATATAGCAATTAAGAGCTATTTATGTGCTTACTGAATCGTCCAGTAATGAATTTTGCGCTAAAAAATTCACGTATGTAGTCCCAAGAAAATAAAAACTATGGGTCCACATCAATTTAACCAACAAATAATTATTTTTTCACCCAGGATCTCAGATCTTGACTATACTTGGCACATTTATTCTACCCATTGATATAACCAACCATGCCAAATCTTAATTTTCTATCTCTTGCTGTTTCCATTTTAGAGCCGTTTTAAGTTTTGAGTTTTCAGCAATTCTAGCGAGCGGATGTGGCGAAATGCTAGCCGGAGTGTTGAAAATAATTTATAATTTTTTTATTTACCACCCAATAGTAATGAAAATTTATGGGCTTATTCTATCAATAATGAGGATTTTAGAAAAAAATAGAGGATTTAGAAAAAAGTGAAATGGCAAAGGCTAAAAAACTATTTTGTGAGAATTTTTGTAAAGTTTTTGAGTAAAAACATGGTTTAGCGTAAAATTCTTTTCATTGGTTAGGGTATATAATAAACCCTCTAACTTTTTTTTTAAATAATCCTTATTAAATGAGCTACCATATGAAATAAAGATATTTATGGGGTTTTGATTCCTTTAATTAATTATTTAAAGCTGAATTTAATTTTTAAAATTTTATTTTTACGAAGTCGCGTGCATGCATAATAGTAACTATTTAAGTGAAGACTAGTAAATAACCACTTTTATATTTAAAACAAACTTGAATTTAAATTATAATAAAATTTAAACTTATTATGGATTTGATTTAATGGTCTATTTTAATAAATAATCCATGTATAGAGAAGTAAACTATTCACAGTCAAGTCAAAGGTCAAAACATGAAAGGTAAGCACTGGTAGTAAAACAGTGCACTAAATCCTTAATTCGTAGTAGTCTGAGTGAGCCTCCTCCTTGCAAGTAGCAACAGGCTGTTTTCATGTCCTAACACGCTGCTCAACAGTCAGCTTGCTATCTTAGCCATTCTTGGTCAGTTTGTTTCTGGTGCTCCTTGAAGTAACATTAGTTCGTTCTTATATGAGATTATTATAATATCGTGGTGTGTTTTATTTTAGAAGGAGTGGTTTGTGATTTTTTATAATGTAAATTAATTTTTGAAAGAAAAAGTTCAACATTATAATTGCTTTAAACTAGGCATGTGATCATGGTTTTATAAACAATTTGATTGTGTTTTTATATTGAGGAGACAATCTTTTTTTGAGTGATAACAATCTTAGATACAGCTTACCTTAAACTATGCATTCTGGTGGCCTTGTTTGTACTATTTGTTAAGTGGTGTAATAACTATGGAAGTCAAGTGCAGTATAGGGGATGTCACACCAACATAATGCCACAAAACTGGTTTTGTGAAAAATAAAGGATTTCAACAAATTAATTCATTACATGAAGAAAAAGTTAGTTTAATTAAACTAAGAACTGAAAGAGAAGATGATGATGGAACAATATGTTTGCACCACAAGTATTGCTTATTAAAGAAATATTATCTTTTTCAAAAAAAAAAAAAAAAATGCTGCGGTCCTTTTAAAAAACATAAAAAGCCTATAACAAAAACTTTGCGAGTCTTGATAATGCAGCAAAGCAAATTTTTTATCACTGAAGGATTTAAAATAAAAGCAGGAGAGAAGCTTTGTGCATCCTGTCGTAAAGAATTGTTAAAAAGTCAAGATGAAGAAAACAGTCACCATGAACAACTTCAAGATGACGACAATTACCCTCATTTTGATTTGCAGAAAGAAGAGGTCCTCACTCTTTGAATAC
Source organism: Vesta saturnalis (assembly GCA_036346205.1). NCBI lineage: Eukaryota > Metazoa > Arthropoda > Insecta > Coleoptera > Lampyridae > Vesta > Vesta saturnalis. The sequence continues at coordinate 1,267,137 of JARFJB010001166.1, forward strand.
ATCTTTAACAGAAGTAGGTTGTTCACCGTTGAAATTGCCAAGGTACTGTATCTGGGAAACTTTACATCGTAGAGGCTTGCGGAAAAAAAAAGTTATTACTAAAACGGCCAATACAAAAACCTGGAAATTATGTTCATGTTTCTGGAATGGCCGCTAGGGGGCGCAACTGCAATCTTGAATCTAAAAAAGTGATGTTTCTGTGAATTCTGCTAAATTAACCTAATAAAAAAATAACTGATCTTTAAAGTCGAGGATAATCTGAACTTTTTGGGCACTTTTTGACGTATCTATAAAAATAAAGTGGTGGGGGGGGGGGTATTCATAGGTTTCACCCCCCGTATCTTCGAAACGGCTAATCTGATTTTAACTAACTTGGGCGCGTTGAAAAGAGCTTTTCTTGGGCTACAAATGTTAAAATAATTGTTTTTTTTTAGTTTCACATGTCGTCGCTAGAGGGCTTTGTTCGACATTCCGATAGAAACGGTTAATTTTCGCAAAAAAATTAAATGCATTGGTATGACTTTTTTTCATGAACAAGTAGCTAAATGATGTCTAAACAAGCTCGCGAAAACCGCATCTCGATATCTTGTTCCTAACCTAAAATATCGGCCAAAGAAAACTTTACACGAAAATTTTTTAACTATATTTTTCTGAAATTGTTTCTATTATGTAAGTTGTGGCCTTAAAAAGGACCGATTTAAAGCAGGAAGGTTTTTAATGCCCCCGTAAATGCTCGAAATGCTGACCATCACGCTCTATGCATTGCTGAAGCCTTTCATGACTAGATAAAACTGCAGCTTCAATTTCGGCTCTCGGTATGTTACGTATTGCGTTACGAATCCGGTTTTTCATATCTTCTCTAGTAGTAGGTTGAGTCCGAAACACGATGTGCTTTAACGCCCCCATAAATAAAAATCGAGGCAAGTTAAGTCTGGCGATCGCGGAGGCCATGGAAACAGACTTCCTCTTCCAATTCACCGCTGTTGAAATACTGCATTAATATACTCTCGTACATTAATAGCAAAAGGTGCTGGGCAACCATCCAACTGCAAAAACAATTTCTGCCTTGTTTCCAAACGCACATCTTCCAACAACAACGGTAATTAATTGGCCAAACAGTCAAGAAACACATTGCTCGAAAAAATATGGCCCAATAATTCTGCCTACCAGTATGCCACACCATACATTTAAACTCCAACGTCCTTGGCACTGAACTTCACGCAACCAATGGGGTTTTCTGCAAACCAATAATGCATATTGTGCACATTGACTCTCCCGTCACTACTGAAGGTGGCTTCATCGGTCCAAAGAATTTGAAATAAAAATTCTCTATTTTCGCATATCATGCCTAACATCCAATGGCAATAGTCTAACCTTCGATCAAAATCTTCCTCTATCAAGGCCTGATACAAAACGACATGTGCATTCTGAAAGTAATTAAAAAAAGTTTAAACGAATACCTATATATTTTGATGGCAAGTACACAGTTAATATTTTCTTGTGTTCTTCTAATTCATTGCCGTTGAACCGTAGGCCGAAAACTACCATTGGCTCGTAAGCTCGCCACGAATCGGGGAAGAACTCTTACATCGCAAGGACGCCTATTTGGATATCGAGCCGCTTAAACTCTTTTAGCTACTGCGGCATTCTGAAGACATTCAAAATAAACAGCAAGCATATCAACAGCTTCATTATTCGTAAAACGCATTTTGAAAGCACAAAAATTGCTCAAAGTAACGCGAAAGTATTGACAACTATTGACAATTTGAGGATTATGTATGTTTTGTTTAGGTATCTGTTTCCATTGTATTTTTCGTATATATCCATAGTGAATATGCATTTAAACAAACAAAAAATAGGCCTTTCGTATAACTTTTAGCATTGTTTACTTGCCCGTAGTAATTTCAAAAAGGGTGATTTTATTCTGGTGTATAAATTTACATTTAAAATCGCAATTTCTAGGTAACCTATTCAGAGCCGAAATTGAAGCTGCAGTTTTGTCTACTCATAAGAGGCCTCAGTAATGTGATGGTCAGCATTTGGAGCATTTACGGGGGCATTAAAAACCTTCCTGCTTTAAATCGGTCCTTTTTAGGGCCACAACTTACATAATAGGAACAATTCCAGAAAAATATAGTTAAACAAAAATAAAAATTTAAGGGATTTTCGTATAAAGTTTTCTTTGGCCGATATTTTAGGTTAAGAACAAGATATCGAGATGCGGCTTTCGCGAGCTTGTTTAGGCATCATTTAGCTACTTGTTCATGAAAAAAAAGTCATACCAATGCATTTAATTTTTTTGCGAAAATTAACCGTTTCTATCGGAATGTCGAACAAAGCCCTCTAGCGACGACATGTGAAACTAACAAAACTTCAATTATTTTAACATTTGTAGCCCAAGAAAAGCTCTTTTCAACGCGCCCAAGTTTGTTAAAATCGGCTTAGCCGTTTCGAAGATACGGGGGGGGGGGATTTAAGGAAACCTATGAATACCCCCAACCACTTTATTTTTATAGATACGTCAAAAAGTGCCAAACAAAAAAAGTTCAGATTATCCTCGACTTCAAAGATCAGTTATTTTTGTATTAGGTTAATATATCAGAATTCCCAGAAATATCACTTTTTTAGATTCAAGATTGCAGTTGCGTCCCCTAGCGGCCATTCCAGAAACATGAACATAATTTCCAGGTTTTTGTATTGGCCGTTTTAGTAATAACTTTTTTTTCCGCAAGCCTCTACGATGTATAGTTTCCCAGATACACTACCTCGCATTCTTAGTTGACCACCCTGTACAGCAAACCAAACTATGCTAAAGTGAAAATGACAATTTGCAGGAAAATGTTAAAAAGAAGTGTGAGTTGGTTTTAGATGTTGAAGTTCCAGTAGATAAAACAAATGTACAAAGGACAGTTGAAGAAAAAGCCGCCGATATGGACTTATTGATAAATAATATAAAAGAAAATTTACAATTGGCATCCAAGAAAAAACAGATTCAGCTCCTTACTATACCTGCATCTTTAAATTGGTCAAGGCAAAAAATGAAAGATAGGTTTCAGATTTCGGACTATTCAGCACGGCAAGCACAGACACTTTTTAAAGAAAAGGGCTTCTTAGCAGAACCAGACCCTAAAAGAGGAAAGACTCTCAAACCTGAAGTAGTTAATTTAGTTACAGAATTTTTCCAAAGTGATAAACAGTGCAGAGTTTTGCCTGGTATGAAGAATGATGTGAGCTTATGTAAAAAATAATATGAAAGAAAAAGGTTGATTTTAGGTAATTTACATGAAAATTATTTGAACTTTAAAAAAGAGCACCCGGATATTAAAGTAGTTTTTTCTAAATTCTGTTCTCTCCGTCCAAAATGGTGTTTAAGCTGGAGCCGCTGGCACCCATTCAGTGTGGGTGTGCACTATTCACCAAAATGTAATCTTATTGATTCATGGTGCAAGTTTAAAAGAAACCTACAAAGATCTAACCAAACTATTGGTGTGTGCAAACCCAATCCGTGAATGTATGTTGAGGCAGTGTAACTTTTGCCCACCAAAAGAAAACTTAACAAGTTTTTTACAAACAAAATTTGAAAATTATGATGAAGACGACACAGTTGAATTTACTCAGTGGATTTCAACTGACAAGACACAAATGATAACATAAACAGCAAAAATTGAAGAATATATAGAGGGCGTATCATCTAAATTGGAAAAACTTGTCTACAACTCCAAAATCCCAATCCAAATTTTTCAAAACACTTAAGGAGTCTTCTGATGTAAAAAAAGCTGTAGTATCCAAGGACTTTAGAGAAAAGTATTCACTTACCATCCAGGATGAAGCCCAAGGATACCACTGAACCTCAGACTTTTGCACCTTGCATCCTATTATAATCAACCTAAACAGTGCAGAAGGCAAAAAATCAGTCCTGCATGTTTGTATAACATCTGATGACATCAACCGTGATGTTGCATGGTCTACAAAACCCAAGAAATTGTGACTCAGTTCATCAGAAAAAATTATCCACATGTAACAGAAATTCACTATTTTAGTGATGGCTGTGTAGGCCAGTATAAAAATAAATGTAACTTTTTGAACCTTTGCCTGCACGAAAGAGACTTTAAGATAAAGGCACAGTAGTCGTTTTTTGCAACCAGTCACGGGAAAACGGAATATGATGGGATTGGTGGCACTGTGAAAAGACTAGCAAGAAAGGAGAGTTTACAGAAACCGCTTGGAAATCAAATACTGTCTCCAATACAATTGTTTGAGTTTTGCAAAACCAACATTAAAAAAGTTAGTTTTTATTTTATTCCAAACGATGAGTTGTGTAAGGTTCGTTCAGACTTAGAGACTCGCTTTGAAGATGTACAAACAGCACCGGGAACTAGAAGTTTTCATCCCTTTAAGCCAGTAGATAGTGTAGGAAATTTGGAAGCCAGGAGGATCAGTGCTGATGAAAATCCTATCCTAACATATCATTTAAAGAACAAACCACCATTATTTGTGAGTGGAGAAAACTTAAACCCATCATGCTATGTAGCCTGTAGATATGATAATATATGGTACTTTGGATTAATAACTGAGTCAATAAAGATGAGGGTGATGTGACTAAAATTTATGCAGTCTGCTGGACCATCACCATCTTTTAATTGGCCTAAGCGAGAGGACATTTGCCCTGTTCCCACACCTCACCTACTTGCAATCGTTGATCCGCCTCACACATCGACTGGAAGAACCTACAGGTTTACAGAAAACTGTATGAAATTAATTGAAGAAAAAATGTTAAAAAACTTTGATATGGCAATTAAAGCAAAAAGTTAAAATACTGGAGATATTAAATATTCGTGAGTCTCTGATTCCTAAGTAGTTTGTCTTCAGTTGTAACTAAAATAGATATTTAGAAACAACCATTATTGTTCTTTTGTTGTACAACCCAAGTCAATGAATAATCATGTCACAAAGCAATCAACTGAGTAGAAAAACTAATTCCACAACCCTTCATTTATTTAAGAAGACAGAATTGGAGTCCTTGAAAATAACATAAATAAAAGGTACATTAAATACTTAATATTATTTATGGTTCGCCAGAATCTGCTGAGAAACTGGGTTTAAACACTTATATTTTTAATGTACAAAAACAAAAACACTATACAATCAATACAGTACTGAGTTGAATTGTTATTACAATTTAAGTTCAAGTTTGTTTTAAATAGAAAAGTGGTTATTTACTAATTTTCCCTTAAATAGTTACTACTATTCATACATGCGGCTTCGTAAAAATAAAATTTTAAAAATTCAACCTAAAAAAATTAATTAAAGGAATCAAAACCCCATAAAAATTAGTGGAGTTTATCGGCCTATTTCCACAGTTTATGCGTTTTGAGCGCTACGTTTCGAAGCGGACTCTGCATCCGTCATCAGGCTTAGTCCTGGGAAGGACTGTTTTTGCACTCGAGTCGAATTCATATGTTATATATAATTTTTTTCCAAGCACTTGACTACTCTCAGATTCGAGCTTGGTATACCTTTCACTTACTAGTCTAACACCTTTACCTCTGAGCCACTGAGTAATACAATATATATTTTTAGAACTTATATATATTAAACGTTTTCGTGGTTGCGCAAAAATTTATTGCGCATGTTGCGCCGTAACTACTTGCGCAGGTCTATCGCGCTTAAGCTCTTCGCGCATTATTGGAATCCATATGGGTTTCATTTCTACACTAGCTTGGCTTATTGGATTTTCTGCTAGTGCGACGTATGTGGCTTTTCTGCTCTCTCCTATGTATGCTCTGCCGCATTCGCATGTTAGGTTGTATACACAATTCTTGGAATTCTGATCTTCATTGTGTGGTTGGGTTTTGGTTAGTATTCCCCTGAGCGTTCTGGTTGATTTGAAGATAGTGCGTATCTTGTATTTGCTGCCCATCCTTCGTATTTTGTATGAGGTACCTTGTATATATGATATTATCGCTGTATATTTAGGTTCTTCTTTTTCGGTTACCCTTTCCCCGTTTAGGTTAGGTGTTAGATCAGGGTAGCCATTTTCTTTCAGTTTTCTAGCGATATTTTCTTTTTCTTCGTTCAGGTCTTCTTGCTTTGAGCATATTGTTTTCGCTCTGTCGTACAAACATCTGCAACGCCTAACTTCACGTTTTGTGGTGATTGGAGTTGTAGTGTAGGTACCTCCGCGTATGGGTAGGTTTCCTGTATACACTTATCGTGAAAGTGTTGCCATTCCTGTGTACAAATACATCCAGGAATAGCAGTTTTTGTTCAGACTCCAATTCTATTGTGAATTTTTTGGAGGATGCGCGACTGTCTAGATGATCTAGGAATTCATGTAGCTTATTGTTGCCAAACTAGTGAAGTCTAGTCCACGTATCTAAGCCACATCCTTGGTTTCTCTGTGAATTCGGATATCGCCTGGTCTTCAAAGTCTTCCATAATATATATATATATATATATATATATATATATATATATATATATATATATAGCTCAATATGGTGATAGCGGGGAATCCATCGCATCCCAAACTCTTGTTGGTAGAATTTGTCTTCTACCTGGAAATATGTAGTTCTAATACATATTGTCAGAAGTTCCATAAACTCGGATTTTCCCGATAAGGGTGTGATCATGCCTAGCAGATAGTGTGCTAATGGGTGACAAGGTAAATTTCTCGAGCTCACACTTAGTCTCTTCCTTGGTTATGAATCTTTGATAGACCGTACAGATGCGGAAGTTTGCTGTAGTGTGGGGTAAGTCTAGTTCTCTGGTAATCGTAGAATTCCCCCTTATGTTTTGCCAGGGTCAGGTATATCCGTCTTTTGATATTTGTTTGTACTCGCCCCCGTCTAGTAGCTCTTGGAACTTACTGTTGTAAGTGTCCATATCAACTACCACAGTCGCGTTTCCTTTGTCTGTCGGGAAAATTTGATCGTTAGGTCATTCTTAAGGGAAAAGACCGCTTTCCTTTCTAGGTTAGATTTAGTTCGTCTAGATGAATCTAGAACTAGGACCTAAGACAGTAAGGTTAGATCAGTCCTAGATTCATCTAGGCGAACTAAACCTAATTCTCTAACCTAGAAAGGAGAGCGGCCATTTCTTAAGAATGCCCAAACGATCAAAATTCTCCCGACAGACAAAGGAAACGCGACTGTGGTAATGGATATGGACACTTACAACAGTAAGATCTAAGAACTACTAGACGGGGGCGAGTACAAACGAATACCAAAAGATCATCAATCGAAAGACGAATATGCCTGACGCTGGCAAAACATAAGGAGTTCTCCGATTACCAAAGAACTAGACTTACCCCACACTACAGCGAACCTCCGCATTTGTACGGCCTACCAAACATTCATAAGCAAGTAATTCATCTGAGACCAACTGTGAGCTCGAGAAATTCACCCATTAGCACACTATCTGCTAGGTATCATCACACCAGGAAAAACCGAGTCTATGGTTAAAAATACGCAGCACTTCGTGGAAACCATCATAAACTTCCAACCAAATCACGAAGAAACACTGGTAAGCTTTGTCATTGTGAGTCTATTCACAAATGTGCCTACCAATAAGGCACTAACTATCATAAGGGACAAGCTTGAAAAGGATGAAGAGTTAGACGAATGCACGCAACTATCGGTAAACACAATAATGGACTTCTGACAATATGCATTAGAATACATATTTCCAGGTAGAAGACAAATTCTACCAACAAGAGTTTGGGATGGCGATGGGTTCACTATTACCATAGTGAGCAATATATATATATATATATATATATATATATATATATATATATATATATACACAGTGTTCTTATCTAATCCAAAATTAAAGAAGTACTAGAACTCATCATTATAAGTAAAAGTTCATATGTACATGGGTCCGAAATGCTTCGTTTCGAGATGCAGGTGTCAAAGTTGAAAAGAAATCGCGTTTTCTTCAATATCTTTCGACTGTTTCGAAATCATTTCATGAAATTTCATATACGATGGTTTTGAAATGAAATATTCAAATTTGTGGTCCATTTAGTTGTGGTCTCTAGAGGGCGCCAGCGGCAACCATTTCGACCCCTTTAAATCGTTGCAACACTGTATACCATTTTGGACTAGAAAAATCGATTCTCCTATCTTTTCTGCTAAAAAAAGGTATATTTTAGTGATGTCGCTAGGAGCAACCGTTTCTGAGAAAAACACATTTAAAACTCACAATGTTTATTTATTTAAAATTTGTAAGGAGCACTAAAATATCCAATATTAAAAAACAAGAAAAGAAATTAATATTAAAAGTAAACATGTTCTTTTGATAACAACTGTTCAAACAACTGTCCCAAAAAAAACCCATATACGAAATTTCATGAAATTATTTCGAAACAGTCAAAAAATATTGAACTTTGACACCCTGTATCTCGGAAACGAAGCATTTCCGGACCCATGTACATATTTTTTTGCTTATAATGATGAGTTCTAGTGCTCCTTTAATTTTGGCGGATTAGATAAGATTCACCCTGTATATAATATATATGGAAGATACGTGGACGATACTTTCGTAGTTTGGCAACACGGCAAGCATAAGATAGATGAATTCCTAGATCATCTCAACAGACGCGTACCCTTCATAAAATTCACAATGGAATTGGAGTCGGAACAAAAACTGCCATTCCTGGATGTACTTGTACAGAGGAATCACAACACTTTAACAACAAGTGTATACAGGAAACCTACCCACACGGGGAGGTACCTACACTACAGCTCCAATCATCACAAAACCGTGAAGTTAGGCAAAAACAATATGCTCAAAACAAGAGGACCTGAACAAAGCAAAAGAAAATATCGCTAGAACACTCAAAGAAAATGGCTACCCCGATCTAACACCTAATCTAAACAGGGAAAGGCTAACCGAAAAAGAAGAACCTAAATATACAGCGATAATATATATATATATATATATATATATATATATATATATATATATATATATATATATATACAAGGTACCTCAGACAAAATACGAAGGATAGGCAGCAAATACAGGATACGCACTGTCTTCAAATCGATCAGAACGCTCAGGGGGATACTAACCAAAACCAAACTACACAATGAAGATCAGAATTCCAAGAATTGTGTATACAACCTACACTGCGAATGCGGTAGAGCATACGTAGGAGAGAGCAGTAGACCACTCAAAGTGAGAACGCAGGAACATAAGAACAACGTCCGAAAGGGCGAAACAGAAAGATCAAGAATCGCCGAACATGTCTGGAACGAAGACCACCGCATCCAATGGGATAACATACAGATAGTGGCAAAGGACGAGAACACAACTCGTTGGAAACTCAAAGAAGCCACATACATCGCACTAGCAGAAAATCGAATAAGCCAAGCTAATGTGTAAATGAAACCCATATGAATTCTAATAATGCACGAAGAGCTTAAGCTCAATACACTTGCGTAAGAAGTTACGGCGCAACATGCGCAATAAACTTTATATATATATATATATATATATATATATATATATATATATATATATATATATGGAATTACTCAGTGGCTCGGCGCTAAAGGTGTCAGACTAGTAAGTGAAAGGTAGCAAGTTCGAATCTGAGAGTAGTCGAGTGCTTGGGAAAAAATTATATAACATATGAATTCGACTCGAGTGTGAAAACAGTCCTTCTCAGGACTAAGCCTGATGACGGAAGAAGAGTCCGTTTCCGAAACGTCGCGCTCGAAAAAGCAAAAACTGTGGAAATAGGCCGATCAACTCAACTAAAAAGATACTGTAAACGTTGGGCCAAACAACAGAAAAGTAGATCTACAATGATTGACTTGTACAATCAAGGAATGGAATCTGTTGATCTATTTGTTAAGATGCGTGGTCTCTACAGAGTACCTACAAGATCAAGAAACTGGTACCATTCATTCGATTTTGTTTGAATAGTGCAACGGTAAATACGTTGATCCTTTATCGTTTTGTTCCCCTAAAATTGGCCTTTTCGAATTCACAAGAAGAACTGTTCTTAGCTTGCCGACTGCTCCTGAAATACGATATGATGGGATATACCACTTGATTAACAAACAGGGTACTCAAAGACGATGTGCATATTGTGGCAAAGTATCATGCGTAAAAATGTAATTCAGACTCATGTTTTCATATACATCAACTGCTCTTATATAATTTTATAGTGTATTATTATGTAAATAAAGAATTTAAATATAAAAACAAATAACAAATATTTTTAGATAGTGCGTGTTGAAAGGGTTGCAATGAAGTAATTATTAAAGCTTTTTTATTTAAAAAAAAAAAAAAGTTACTCAAGCACTATTGGGTTAATAACAAACAGCGAGAATGTCACAATTAAAACTCATGTTGTAATTTGCCAAATTAACGCAGTCTCTATGTTATTAAATATTATTTGCGTTTACCAAGTGTTGCATTTTCAATGTCACATAGCTCATAATTTTTATTTAAATTTTTAAAATATGTTTTCATGTAGCATAACTAATATTTATTATTATTCTTGGCAACCCATTTTCTATCATTGAACTCTGTGGAAAGACGTTTCTATTATAAAATAAAATCGCCTACAACTATTTCAAAAATAAAATTCAAATTACTAAGAATACCTAAATATAGGGTGTTATTTGAATACGTGGCCAAACTTGAAGACGTGCTCCTTTGAGTGATTTTAAGATGTTATATAAACATAGGTCAGGTAATGCTTTGTTTTCAAGATACAGGGCGTCAAACTCTTTAAGAAAAATCGTTGCTTCATAAAAATTGTAATAATCCTTTACTTAATTCGATATTGTTGAAATTAAGCATTGTTATTTGTAGTACAAATGTACTAAGTTAGCCCTTTTTTTTCATTTATTTTTAAAAGATACTCATTACAAGATCTTTTATGATCAGTAATAGATCAACGAGCAATTTTGTTTTAACCTAAAGTCTTACTCATTAGTTTGCCTTGTGATATAGTAACTTAACTACATTAAACATAACATGTAGCACACTTCTCGCACAATGCTCTGCTTTGCACTATCGCACTGTCACTAACTCAAAGGACTTTGTCCTTTGAGTCTTCTTAGTAGATTTGTGTTGTCCAGGAGCTGGATGGCCTCGACGTTCACATGGTTGAGTAGCCTTTGTTCATGGCTGCTGATAAGTTTGGTGATGGTTTGGTCAACAGTATCCATTTGAAGGTCCCGATGGATGTTTTGGCAGTACCAAGGTGCATCAACGATGTTTCTTAGTGCTTTGTGCTGAAAACGATTAATCACTTGGATATTGCTTTTGCTGGCACAACCCCAAAGTTGGATGCCATAGGTCCAAACGGCTTTCATGATTTGCTTATACAAGAGCAGCTTGTTATATGTACACAACATGGAGTTTCGTCCAAGTAGCCAGTACATTTTTTTCACATTTCTTTTTGACAATGACTCTCCAGCAGAGTTTTGCGTCTAAGGTCATTCCCAAATATTTAGTTGAGTCAGCATGGGGGGTCTGGGAATCATTTATTCTAATGGGTAGATGTTGCTTCTGTTTGTTAGTAAAGTCGACATGCACAAACTTGTTATTAATAGAGGTTTGGAGGTATTCTGCAGCTTCGTCATGATCCCTTCCTACAGCAATGGCTACAGTGTCATCAGCAAATGTTGCTATTGTTTCATGTTCAAGATCCTGGATGTCACTGGTGTATAATAGATAGAGTACTGGACCTAGTACACTATCTTGTGGTACCCCTGCTCTGATTTCTTTTAATTCACAATAAGCCTCTTCTTGCTTAATTGTAAAATATCTTTCAGTTAGGTAGGATTGTAAAAGCAGTGAAAACTGTTGTGGTAGATAGTGGTTTGTGAAACAAGCCTTCATGCCACACTTTGTCGAAAGCCTGGGCAACATTGAGGAAGACAGTGAAGCAGACTTTTCTTTCTTCTAGTGATTTTTCAATGATATTAGTAATCCTGTGGACTTGATCGATGGTCTGATTCTCTGAATCCAAACGGGTGGCTGGGGATCAGATTATTTTCTTCTATTATAAATTTTTAGTCTCTTAAGGAGTACTTTTTCATATAATTTCGAAATGACTGTAACTTTCCACATCTTAGGGACATACTTCGCTCTGAAGGGTGCGTTTGTAAGATTGGTAAGCTTTATTATGGCTTTTTTTGGGAGTTGCTTCAAAACTTCGCCAGTGATCAGATCAAGCCAGGTGCTTTTTTGGGTTGATATTTGTTTTTATTTCATCTAAAACTTCTTTTGGCGAAGTAGGTCTGATGATGGCATTTTCCTGTTCAGGTTCAGACCACTTTTGAGGGTCTTCCCCATCGTTTGGCTGGAAAATACTCTGTAGGTGCTCTGCGAACCTATATACTTTTTGCATATTGTTTCGGAGCCAGCTTCCATCCGCATTTCGGATTGGTGGATTATGCAAAACGGGTCTTTTTAACCGCATGGTAGCCTTCCAAAGCGAGTAATCTGTTTTGTTATCGTTAGTTAGTTCACTCAAGTAGTCTCCAATCGCTTCGTTTTTGACACGCTGCATTTCGCGTTTTAATCGGTGTGTTGGATTGTTCAGATTTGTTTTGTCTCTAGGTGCTCTAGTCTGTTGTAATTTCCGCCTGAGTTTTCTCTTTTCTGTAATAAGATTCCTAATCTCCTTAGGACAATTGTTTCCTTTTGTTCTCCGAGTAAATTGGGGTGTGTTGTCCCATGCTACCAGTTGTATGTTTTTAACAAATAGACTAGCTTCATCATCTAATTATTCCTCTGTTCTTAGTGGAACTGAAAGGTTGATTAGTTCTTCAAGTTGGGTTCTGAAGCTGTGCCAATCCGTTATTTTATTAGTTAAACTCGGTGTATTTTCTTTTTGTGTTACACTATCACTTAATGTAAGGAGTATTGGAGAATGGTTTGAGTTCATATCCCATGCTTCTTCAATATGGATATAGTTTGATTAGATATTCTTGATTACAAAGAAGTCAATGAGATCAGGAATTTTATGCGGGTCGGTAGGCCAGTACGTTGGCTTCCCGGTTGATAATACTTCGCATTTTAGCTGATTAGATGCTGTTAAAAGTTCTCTGCTTTTAGTTATATATATATATATATATATATATATTAGCATATTCTTCTGCTTTCCATGCATTAAATAACGCTTGTTCGTTTTGCGATCTTGAACTATTTTCTAGAAATAGTTTATGGTTTCGCTGAATTCCCCGCTTCATTCGGAATTCTAGGTATTTTAGCGTCCTTCCGCGTTTATAAAATCCCCATTATATTATTATAAGTTAGCCCTAACTAAATTAAAATTATAAAGTCCAGTGGCCTACCGAAGAGCACCTTAACCAATATTTTTGATAAAAAAAATGTGCGCCACTGACTTTTTTATCTGACCATTGTCTAACAGAAATAATTTCTACTGTCCCTAATCACGCTATTTGTCCGCAACACTAATAGAACATTGTGGTGTTTTAAGTCAGCTAGATGGAGTGGTTTACGAGACTTCTCTGCAACCTTTCCATAGCGTGAATATTGTTTTAAGTCGACCTCTTCGTGGGACATTGCTCTTTCAGTATCTGAAGTCATCCTCATGGGCATGGAGTTATACATTCCCCAAAAAACAGAATCTTATAGGTCATTAACGTTCTCAACCCTGGTTCAATAAGGCTTGGTGATGCAATATCTTTGAAAAATAAATCTTATATTAAATGGAAATCTAATAAAACGATCGGGTCATGCAGAATACCTTGGTGCTAGAAATATCTGCAAAAATGTCATCACTAAAGCTAAAAACATTGTTTGAACAAAGAAAATGTAATGAATAAGTTACATTTCCTTTGGGCAAGCGTAAATTTTGGTCTTTGGTAAAGCCATTAGTAAAAACTTTGGTACATCTTCGTTTCCCCTGACATCTTTTAACGGATCTGTAGTTGCAGATTATGTAGACAAAGCCAATGTTTTTGTGGATTTATTTGCATCAAACTCGTGTCTCCATGATTCTGGATGTGCCCCTAGTAAACACTTCTTCATACGCTATGAAACCGATTCATTTTAGGTACAAGCTCTTACAATCTATTATCAGTCTTAAAGAAATGTTGCCCCGAACTAGTACCAGTCCTATCTAACCTCTATTCGATCTCTATGTCTGAGGGAGAATTTCCTTCATCATGGAAGTTCGCAAAAGTGCAACCTATTACAAAAAGGCGATAAGACCCATCCCTCGAACTACCGACCAATTGCCATCACTTCCATTTTGTCTAAAATCATAGAAAAAGCCATCAATCAGGAACTGCCCTCGTTAATGTTGTGTGGTATCGTTGATGAAAGAATTTTGGAGTCCACACTTTTTGAGGATATCTTAACTGGAGATAAATACCTTGAATTTCTTCAGTATGATCTTATTCCATCCCTCATTATGCGGCAGTGTTCGTGCTTATCTAAATGGAATGTTACTTAACCATTAGATAGGAAAAGGGCAATAAAGTGGCCTGCCAGATCCGTAGATCTAGCGCTGGACTACTTTTTATGGGGTTACTTGAAAACCAAACTTTACAACAATAAACCCAATAATATCGGAAATGTACAGAAGTGGTTTATTAATATTTTAAAAACAGTTGAGGATAGGTTGATAGTTAATATCGGGGTTGGCCATCTTCTGTCTTCTGTCAGCTACCAAAACAGCTGCTCGTAAAATAGGCTTTTTGTACAGATCTAAGCAGTACTTTACCTCTCGACAACTCCTTCTGCTGTATAAGGCCCAAATTCGCCCATCTGAATATAATTCTCACCTTGTTAGTGTCAATACGCTCTCGATATCGTTGATCGTATTCAAAAGAGAGCGATTAGCTTATAAATGACCCGTCCTTAACTTCTCACTTACAGTCCCTTGAGCATAGAAGGATGGTTTCAGTTCTTTCTTTGTATTATCGTTATTACAACGGCTATTGTGCTGGTGAATTACATTCTTTGATACTATCTCCGGCTATCTTTGCGAGAAACACTCGGTTCGCTCATTCACATCATCAGTATGCAGTACAAATCTCCACTTGTCGTACCAAACGGGCGCAATCCACATTTTTTTCTACACGGCTTCTAAACTCTGGAATGATCTCCCTAGTTCCTGTTTTCCTCTCACTTATGATATGAGAAAATTTAAGGTAGCTGTTCATAGGCATCTATTGGCAATTCATTATCCCTCTATCCATCCTCCTAAGTGTTCCTGAGTGCTTTAGCACGATAGGCCTTATTTAGCCTGTTTTAGGTCCACAATCATAAAAAAAAAAAAAAGAAGATGAACCATATAACTGCACACAGTCACTTCGGTCATATTTTGATTTATTAAAAGAAATGCATATGCACAGTCAGTCTACAATTTGAGTTACGTAAGTTTTATACTGCTTGTAATTATGATCTGAGGTGATTCATGTTCATGAGTTTGCCATAAAAAATTACATACATATACTGTAATATAATCTTTATTATTGTCATTAACAATAAAATAATCAATATTTTCTAACGCGCTAATATTAATTACAGCGGATGTCTATTTTTTTTTAATAATGTCATTAAAAGCAGGATATACTCAATATCACAAAATTTCTCGCGTGATTAAAAATCTGTTTTTTTCCTCTAAATTATGAATTTAATAATAACAGTAGTGTCTGTGTAGTTTAGGTTAGCGTGTATGTCATAAATAATACGTACACGAGACTCCATGCTGATACGACAAAACCATATAAATTTTATGGAACGTAAATTGGAAAGGGATACAACAAGCAATTCATATAGGCCAGTTCTCAATAAAATAATTTAATATTGCTTTATTATTGCTGTTATCATAAAGGGGAATGCAAAATTAATTTGAATTGATCGATTTTAGAACCTCTTCCGTTATGAGCGTACCTGTAATAAATATATGAAATTCGTTTACTAAAAATATTTTATTAAAACGATTTACTAATCGACAACGCAATACTTTAAAGTACATTTCAGATGTCCAAATAATAACAAATCAAATGACAGGTGTGAAGTTATCCAATAACTCATTTCTTAATTTAGTATGTAAAATAGATGTTTAAAAGACGCATTAACGGTTATATTAATACTGCAGTGCCACTCTAAATGTTTTACTTATTTTTACATGCATTACATTCGGAAAGCGTTAATTTATACAAACGCATATGTAACAGTGATTAATAGAGAAAGGCTTTAATGTGATTTAGATCATGTCTCTAAAAATAAGAGATTAATAATTATAATTAACGTCTTCTATCTCATATAGACGTCTTTATCTATCATATTTAGTTTTTTATTAAATATTCATTTATTTATTTAATAATGTTAATAAATACAAAGATTTTTACACTTAACGATGCCAACATCAAAGAATTGTGCAGTGTCATTACTTAGTACAGGCTCTCAATTCTGAAGTCATTCGCCTTTATTAGCACACGCTCTTTAAGATGTGATTTAAATTTGGAGAAACAAAGGCGTCGGAAATAGTTTGGTAATACATTAAAAGTGTATTGAAGTAGTAGTTGCAACTGAAACCTGTTTTTTTGCCGTAAGAAAGTTAAGAAAACATCATCACTTTTCCATAAGTAATAAGAATCCACAGATTTCTCTTTATATAAGTATTCTAGTATAAATAAACAAGGATGCGTAAGTGTACCGAGTGATATAAATACACTGCTCTGGGTAATTAATTTCAGCAATTATTCTAGCCTAAAATACCGCATGTAATATGCGGTTGAAGTAATGGCAGATATTATTCTTAAAACTTCTTGTGATAAGACTGTTTGATGCTGCACGTAGCAGAAGTACCACAATTTATCTTTTTAGCTACTTCATCGCCTTGATTGTATCATGTTAATTTACAATATGAATACCTTAAAATATAGTTTCTAGTGAAGTCAACGAGATGTCAAAATTACACAAGAAGAAAGTTGTTTCTACAGTTTTTTTTTGTATTTAAGCTTAATTGATTTGAATTAGTTTTTTATTGTGAATTTATATTTTGGAAATAATAATAGTCATTTTCCTTTGTACTAATTCGGTACATTTCTTAATTATACGAAATTAGTGCACCTAATAGAGAAAGGATTTAATGTGATTTCTATAGAATAATATTAGTGGTATATTTCCTAATAAATGCTAGAGGAACTGAATTCTAATTTAGTGGCAGATAAACTTTTGTGCTTTAAATTTATTTGAAAATTTCCACAAAATTGTAAACGAACGGTGTCAAAAGCTGATAGTTAACGTGTACATAAACATATCTTTGACCGTTGCGTAATGTTGAAGTAGTACAAGGAAGAGTAGTGAAAGTTTTAAAGATCAGTGTACCTATATTCAAGAAGATAATTGAGAGCAAGACAAGGAGACCTTCCGTTACAGTCAGAAGTTTAAAACAAACGATACATCTGAAGTTATGGAATATAGAATACGAGATATAGTTTATTCGAAGTATGCTGAAAGGGAAAGGTTACATTAAGAACTCTCAGAAAAAATTAGAAGAGAAAGAATTGCTAGCTTCCAAAAGGATGGAATTATGACATGAATATCGACTCTCGATGAATCGTGGGCATTCGTTAGAGCAATCACAAAAAAAAGGTCGTGGCAAGACAATGCACCAAAGTGTAAAAAATTCTAATGATGCTTCGAAGGGAAGGAAAGTTGGTTTTTGAGAATAGCAGCTCAAAATCATATGTTTATCAACAACATGGACGCGACAAATTGTGGTGGTTCAAAGATCAGCTACCACCAAACCTACAGCAGCCATCTTTATTTGTTACGGGCAACGTCGCTCGCTATACACGTGTAGTAGAAAGAAGAACTTAAAAAGTAGTGAACAATGCAAAATATTCCATTTTCTAAGGTGGGCCTCTCCAATCTTGCTAAAAGTGCAATTATGAAAAGCAATATCTGGGTTAATAACGTAATGAAATAAAATGGCCACTTCATACTTAGATTACCGTCATATCACTGTCAATTCAAAAGCCCAAAAATATTTGGGGTAGTTGCAAGTCCCTATTAGATCAGCGGATATGTAAACATAGCTATTCTAATGTACTTTGTACCATGAGCATTTGATTTTCTTTATTTATTAGCTTTACATACAGATACACGTGAAGATAGATTTGTTCGAAGTAAAATTACTAGCTGTAGTTATGCAAGTATCTATATCCTTGAGCTCAACAGTCTACGTGGTTTAGTTTTACTTATAATTATTAAGTTGAGTAAACGGGGAAGGTAACAATTAACATATGACTTTGATGTGTTACTGCTTTCTGTAGAATTACAAATTTCAGTAATTTGGCTGCTTTTAATTTTCTAAACTAAACTAGTAGCAAATCGTTCTATGTATTTAACCTCAACCAGTTCGATTTTATATGTACACTACTGCGGTATTATATTTTGGTAAATATTTTTCCGTTCCTCTCTGGTATTACCTTTTTCATCTACATCGTAAAGAACATAGTTTTGCAAGGATTAGATTGGCGCAAAATGGGTCTACAATCGGAGCAACTAAACCGGAGTTGCTACTTACTCGCATTCTTTGTATAATTATCACGAAAACTTGTCACAAGTTGTCCAAGTTTTCCAATAATAACCATAGTCCAAATCGTTCGTTAAATAGCTGAGAATCACTGTACATTTTTTGAGAGTCATGTTACCACATTCTTGAACCACAAATAAACACTAAACCATGAGCGATAGCATAATGCATATACACATCCTAATGCTAAGCTGACTTCGATTGTCCTCCATTGTCTCAACTGTGTTGGGCTTTATTGAAAACTGCATCATGTAAAATATAGTGTTTTCCGTTTCTTACCTACATGATACGAAATGATTATATACTAGGGACAAGCCATTATTATTGAGAATACAAGAACCAGTGTAGCTTTTTCAAAATTTTATTTTAGATATGTTCGAAGTAGTTGCATTCTGCTATAATGCACTTCTTCATTCTTTCCTTCCACTTCTTGAACGCTCCAAAGCCAAGTAGCTTTACGAATACTATTAAAATAACACTGAACGGCAGCATCAATCTCTTCCACTGAAAAAAAAAACGTTCTTCCTCGCAAGTTCTTTTTTAGCCCAAAACAGTCAAAAGTCGCACATTGCCAGATCCGGTGAGTAGGGAGGGTGTCGGATTACTTTAATCTTGTTTGCAACCAAATACTCGCGAGTTAGATCTGCAGTGTGGAAAGAAGCATTATCATTATGTAGCATAATTTCCTTCTTTGACACTTTATTAAAACACATGCGGCAAACAGTGTTCGACGTGCCATTTAGCTGTGACGGTCCTCTGCTCCTCTAGATTAATAGCGCTCACTAGACCGGTACTTCTGAAGAACACAGCGTACATTACTTTCTTCATTGCTCACTGCTTTCTGATTATTGTTGGTGTGGCCTCGTCGTCATGGATCCATACCGGCTGTCTGGTCGAGTTGGGATGTCGAAAAATGGTATGTAAGTGGCATCACCTGTTACAATCTTCGATAAAATTTGGTATCCACCATTCTTAAGCAATGTTAAGAGTTTTGTGGCAAATTCGTACTCGTTCTGCTTTTTGAAAATCTGCAAGATAATGGGGTACAAAACTTCTCACCACATTTTTTGCAGATGAAGGTGGTCGTGTATTACTGTTCTCACAGATGAGGATTCAATCCCATGAGCCTCTATTACGGCGTAACTAGCTCTGTTATTTGCTTCGATAATCTTCTTCACAGCAGCAATGTTTTCCTCTGTCACAGCGGTAATGGGAGGACCTGCGCCTTTCTGGTGATCAATTCTTCCACGTTTTAATTTCTTGTACCATCTGTAAATTGTTGCCAGAGAAGGGCCTGATCGCCAAATGTTGATTTCAAACTTTCTTTGCAGTCATAGGCACTTTCTTAACGTTAGAATAAATCATTATGCGAAAATGTTCTTGGGTTTTTTCACTACACTTCAATCTTTTTCAAATGCTATTTAAGATAAATTAGAAAATAACGCGGCAAATGTCAAGTAAAGAGTTTCTCTTACTAAAACTACATTTTTAGTTTTCCATGTCCTGCATAATTTCTTCATTCTCAATAACAATGGCTTGTCGCTCGTATGTACAGTTTTATTTTTTTTATTGAATATTGAAACATTGTCCCACTTTAAAGTTGCCGGCCGTTGTATTTCCAAGAATAGAATTTACCCTCTAAGAACTCTAAGAACAACTGTATACAGGGTGTCAAAATGAAACTCGGAAAATCTGAGAAAGCGTAGTCCGAAAAACAGGAAATTAAAGTTATATAAGTGAACATTCTTTTCCAAAAAAAAATCCCTAGTGTATATTTGGATCATCCTGTATACTCCATGCTAAAATAATAAAACATTACCTTTCACCACGTGGCACCGTATGTGTAGTTCAGAAGTGTACAAATGTTTTTGTACTTAAATTAAGGTATGGAAAGTGCTCTGAGTATGTATCGGCAGAGACTAATCTTACAAGTTGGTAGAAATAATGTGTTTGAGCTGTAGAAGACCTTGCTTATGACATATCGTACGAACAATTAAATGTTGTGACATTGGGAAGGGCGAGTGCACAGTGAAACGCATTGATATTTATCGTACAATCAGACTAAAAATATGGAAAGTCAGGCCAGCAAGACTGTGAATCGAGCAACAAATTTAAAAACGGAGCATCTTCTGTAGCTGATACTCATCAACCTTTACAAGTAAGTCGTGTCGTTATGTCTGAGCCAATTTCGGTAGTGGATGCCTTAATGGAAGAAAATCGTAGTATTATCATTCATAAACTCGCCGGAGAAAATAAGTGATCGTTCTATTGGCCGTATTATGCACGATAGCCTTCAGTTCCATAAGTCCCAGTAAGGCGGGTATCAAAGAAATTTAAATAACGGCGTTGGTACGAAGCAGAATGAGACGATTTTCTGGAAAGAGTTATGACTAGGGGTGATTTTTCTGGTAGCGCTACTACCAACCTGAAGCCAAGAGAACAAATAAAGAATGACGTCGCCCTTCTTCACCAAACACTTACAAATTTCGAACCGGGCTCTATGCTGGAAGACTACACGCTTAATGGAATAAGGACACATACTAAAAACTTCTGACGAACAGTCTCCGGCTTGCCATCAGAATCAAAAGGCAAGGTCTCTTTGAACAGTAGTATTCTATTGCAACAGGACAACGCGCTACTACTACATAATGCGTATAAAACTGCGAAGACCATCAAGATTTAAAGTTTGAGTATCTACCATATTACTCTTTATTCACTTAACTCTGGGCCAATTCAGTTATTAAGTTTTTTCTTCGACTACTGAAGGATTTTCCAAAGCGGTGGAAGTGGAAACAATCATAATCGAACGACGAAGATGACACTTGTTTTTGACATTGCTGTAGTTTAAAAACGTAGGCTTTCCTTTGACTCTACCTCATATAATAATTGGGCAAATGGTTAACCGAACAATGTAAATATTCAAGATTCAGAGGAGGGTAGTTAAATTACTTACTCGGAGGCTACCAAACTAATAATTACTAGCACGATTCAAATTTACGATAGTAAAATAAATGATTCGAAAATTCCTGAAATATACTTATGACAAATTCTACGTAAAAAATTCCTACATCTTGCACCATATTGAAATGGTACACTCAAAACTTGTTTTTCTTTAATAACTTCTGATTTAAAAAATCCGCAGATACATGTGTATGTACACATTGTATATAAGACATTTTCAAAATTGTTGGAAATACTCACGATTTTGGTGGCGTTAATTTAAAATAAACTGCTTACCTGTAACAAAAAGAAATAAATAAATATAATATATAAATATAATATTTTATCTGTAGTTTACATTTAAAACTTCTAAACAAGATCAAACTAGAACAAATATCATTAATAGTATTATAATAGAAATATCAGACACTTCAGAGACGTTATCCTAAGTACCTAAACGTGTGATCACATTCCTGAGAAAAACTATGATAAATATGAATAGCACTGGCCCCACAAGTGTGCCATACGGTACTCCATCAGTTACAATGAAACGTTTTAATACACATTCCTGCAGACACAAACTATGATAAATATGAATAGCATTGGCCCCACAAGTGTGCCATACGGTACTCCATCAGTTACAATGAAAGTTTTAAATACCATTACTTGCAACACATTAATGTTGATTAGCTTCAAATTCTTCTATAATACATTTTTAACTGACGAACTACAACTGGTATAAAATTGTTTTGGATTTTGCACCATTTTTTGGTTCGCCGAACTGATTTAGTCACTATGTTAAACATTTCATTAACGCTGTGGCACATTTGTGTCTTGTTAGTAAGTGCTGTCAATTACATAAACACACTCAATGTGCATAGTTTTCAATTTAAATCAATAATGTGGTTATTTTAAAAACATGTTATACTTCCACATTTTGTGACTCGTTTATGGTACGATTCACATTTTGTTAAGACACAAAGAATTCGACTTTTATGTACTTTTTTTATTCAGACTTGAAACGCGAGTAGTAAAACGAAAGAAACAGAAGCGCAACGAGTACGGATTGGATGGAGATGGTTAAAGATCAACCCAAGATAAAAAGGGCTAAAAACCCTGGTGTGTATACTATCAATGATGATAATTTTGATTTACAAAATTGCCATTTAGTTAGTAAATAACAAGGAAATAGCATTTGGACTTAACTACTTAGCCACAAGACTAACACTTTTGAGAGCAGAAGGCAACAAACTCCTTAGTATGGTGAAGAAGCTATTCCATAGACAAACAGCAGGAAACTTGTCCGAGACAGAATTTCAGAATTCTACCAGTTATTCTACCAGAACAACATTAACCCATAAAACTACCTTCTAGTATAGATTCGGAAGTGAACTTCGACCAATACTCTGGTAGTAAGATAACAGTTAATTGATATCATGTGGTTGTTCGTTTTTTAATGTTCAGGAAGCAGGCAACAGGCCAACGTAGAATTTTACCGTGTTTCAACGCAATACGTTAATAATCCACGAAAAAAGTGGTGCATCGGTTCTATATGCTTTTTGAGGTGCTGAATTTGAATCTCAAGTTTGCCAACACCGAAGAAATCAGAAACGGTAAAAATTGTGGAAATAAACTAGTAAAAGTCGGTGTGTGGTAGATGTAGTACTATTTACCAGGCACCAACAACACGATTTTAAAAATAAACGAATAATTGCTGCATATGTAAGGACTAGAAGAGTACTGAACCACCTACACAACTAGTCATCTTTACCCAAGTTTAATTACAAAATTGATGATAGTGAGAAGATTGGGCAGCTAAACAATTGAAAAAGGCTCCTAACAAACGAAAGTTTGTACCGTGTTACACTGTGACAGAATTCGTGTTCTCAATCTCTCAAAAAAACCAACACGATGTCTAGAACCAGAAGAGATTTTCCAGCTGCTGATACGTAACATATATTAACTAAACGAAAGTTATGCTGTGGGGTGTTAGGGATGATTTATGTAAACTTAGCAATGAGGTGATAGATAAGGCAATGGAGTGCATTTACAATTATCTTGAAAGTAATGAGGAATGTCACTTCACTATTCAAGAAATGATCATAGGATGAAGGTAATGTATAGCATCAGTCAAAAACCAGAAGAACAACGATATATTGGTGACATCAAATATTCCTTATGTGCTGATTCAAAACCACTGGTAATCAGATATTCTTTCGTCCGCAACAACACCAAAATTTAAATAGCCATTGTGTTCAAATATGACATTCGCAGTAGACTTAAATGTCTACGTCTCAGTAATATCCGGTTTTGGTGGTAGTGGCGGTGGTGGAGCTGCGTAGTAAGAAGGGTGAATTTTATTTTAGTTTGTTGGCAATAATTCAATAAGTTGAAAATCGGTAGTATTCAAATTTGACATAAGGACTTGGTTGAATTACGTTGCTCAAATAAAGTAAAAATAAAAAAACCCTATTGCACAAGTTTAGCACACCTCGAGCACAACTCAGCACAATAATTATTGTTTTCGTAACGAAAAACGGCTTAAGCATCTTGTCATATATGCAATTTTTAAAAAATGAAAAGAACTATACGGCACAGCGTAGCACAATTCGAGCACAACTTAACACAATAACGAAAAAGGGCCGGGTCACTTCTGAAAGATTATTTTGTTCACAATATGCCGCATTTTCAAAAAATAACGGCATAGACACCTCGAACGCAACTCACCACAACAGAAAATGGCTGGGTCATCTGAGAAAAAAATGTTTTGTTCATAATATGCACAATTTTCAAAACAAAAACTATACGGCGTAATGTAGGATACCTAGAGCACAATAATTATTAAACATGGGCCATCTTGCGAGAAAAATATTGTTTTACTCATAATGTGGGCAATTTTCGAATAAATAAAAAAAATATTGGCACAATTTAACACCCTTCGAGCACAACGCACAATAATCAAAAAATCAAAAAAAAAACCTGTACGGCACAACTCAATACAACACTTATGTTATTGATAAGGAAACATGGTGAGAAAAATATTGTTTTGCTCGTAATATGCCCATTCTTCGAAAAGATAAAAAAAAAACTATTAACACAACGTAGCACACTTCGAGCACAACTTAACTTAATAATTACTTTAAAAAAGAAATCTTTGAAAACTATCGTTTTGTTCATAATATGTAGAATTTCAAAAAAACAGTGTACAGCATAACATACTACACTTCGAACAGAACTCCGCAGATTAAAGGGCTGAGCCATCTTTTCTGAAAAATACTGTATTGTTCATACTATGCACAATTTTCAAAAAATAAACAAAAACGGTACAGCAAAATGTAGGACACCTCGAGCACAAATCAGCACAATCATTATTTTCTTGATAACGAACAATGGCTATCTTTGAAAAATATTGCTTCGTTCATAGTACGCACAATTTTCAAAAAATAAAAAAACTACGGCACAACATAGTACACCTCAGGACAACTCAGCACAATAATTATTTTATTGATAACGAAACATGGCTGGGCTATCTTGTGAAAAAACATTATTTTGCTCAAATGCGCAATTAAAAAAAACAGAGTATAGCACAATGTAGCATACTTCGAGCACCACAACTTAACGCAATATTTTTTTAATAAAAAAAATCTGGGTCATCTTTCAAAAATATCGTTTTGTTCATAATAAGTAGAATTTTCAAAAAAAGTGTACGGCATAACGTAGTACACGTCGAGCAGAACTACGCACAATAATTATGTTTTGCATAAAATAAAGGATCTTTGAAAAATTGTGTTGTTCATAATACGTACAATTTTCAAAAAATAAAGAATTGTACAGCACAATGTAAGATACCTCGAGAACAAATTAGCACAATCATAATATTTTTTTAATAACGAAATATGGCTTCTTCTTCTTTGAAAAATATTGATTTGCGCATAATACGCACAACTTCCAAAAAAAAAAAAAAAAAAACGATAAGTACAGCACAATTTTTTTTTTGATAACGAAAAATGGCTGGGCCGTCTTCTTGGAAAAATATTGCTTTGTTCATAATACGCACAATTTTCAAAAAATACGGTACGGTACGACATAAAATACCTCTAGCAGAAACTCAGCACAATAATTATTTGTTTGATAACAAAAAATGGCTGGGCTATGACCCTTGAAAATTATTTTATTCATGTGCACAAATTAAAAAAAAATTACAGCACAATGTATGACACTTTGAGGCAATTTAGTACAATAATTATTTGTTTAATAACGAAAAATGAAGATTACTTTGTTTGAAAACTATTAATTTGTTCATACTATGAACAATTTTCAAAAAATAAAAAAAATTGTACAGTACAATAATTATTTTTCTGATAAAAAAAAATCTGCACAATTTTCAAAAAATAAAAATAAATACGGCACAACTTGGCATACCTCGTGCACAGCTTAGCACAACATTTTTTTTTCATGACAAAAAATGGTTGGGCTATCTTCATTGAAAAATATTTCTTTGTTCATAATACGCACAATTTTCAAAAAAAAAAACTGTACGGTACAACATAAAACACCTCTAGCAGAAACTCAGCACAATAATTATTTGTTTGATAACAAAAAATGGCTGGGCCATGATCCTTGAAAAATATTGTTTTGTTCATAATGTGCACAAATTAAAAAAAACTACAGCACCAATGGATGACAACTTTGAGACAATTAGACAATAATTATTTTTTAATAACGAAAAATGACTAGAATATTCTTTGAAAGCTATTAATTTGTTCATACTATGAACAATTTTCAAAAATAAAAAAAAAAGTGTACAGTACAATAATTATTTTTCTGATAAAACGGCTGGACCATTCTTCTTTGACTACTATTCTTTGTTCGTAATTGCACAATTTTCAAAAATAAAAAAATAAATACGGCACAACTTGGCATACCTCGTGCACTAGCAATAATTTTTTTCATGGCAAAAATAATCTTTTTTGAAAAATATTGCTTGGTTCATAATACGCACAATTTTCAAAAAATAAAAAAAAACTACGGTACAACATAAAACATCTCTAGTAGAAACTCTGCACAATAATTATTTGTTTGATAACAAACAATGGCTGGGCCGTGACCCTTGAAATATATTGTTTTGTTGATAATGTGCACTAATTAAAAAATAAAACTACAGCACCATGGATGACAACTTTCAGACAACTTAGCACAATAATTATTTGTTTAATAACGAAAATGACTACATTATCTTTGGAAAACTATTAATTTGTTCATACTATGAACAATTTTCAAAAAATAAAAAAAAACTGTACAGCACAATAATTATTTTTCTGGTAAAAAACGGCCGGGCCATTCTTCTTTGACCAATATTCTTTTGTTCGAAATATGCATAATTTTCAAAAAAAAAAATAAATAAATACGGCACAACTTGACATACCTCGTGCACAGCTTAGCACAATAATTTTTTTCCATGACAAAATAGGTTTCGTTCATAATACGCACAATTTAAAAAAAAAAAAAAAAGAAAGAAAAAAACTACGGTACAACATAAAACACGTCTAGGAGAAACTCAGCACAATAATTATTTGTTTGATAACAAAAAGGACCATGACCCTTGAAAATATTGTTTTGTTCATAATGTGCACAAATTAAAAAATAACTACAGCACCATGTATGACACTTCGAGACAACTTAGCACAATAATTATTTTTTAATAACGAAAAATGACTAGATTATCTTTGGAAAGTATTAATGCGCAGCTTAACACAATAATTTTTTTGCATGACAAAAAATGGCTGGGATATCTTCTTTGAAAAATATTGTTTTGTTTACAATGTGCAAAAACTAAAAAGAAAAAAAAAATACTATACGGCGCAATGCACGACGCCTCGACCACAACTCAGACCACTAAACTATTTTTTTGATAACAAAAATGGTTGGGCTATCTTTACTCACATCAAAGGTATGTAAAACTCTTACCTTGTGGTCGTACGATTTTTAATTAATTTATGTACGGAGTACCTTAAGGTTTTTTATTAGGGCCAATATTTTGCTAAAATAATACAAAACAGAATAAACATATAGAGCAAAGTTTTCGTATCTCTTTCTCGCACACTTTTAACGTTTATCGATTACAATTCGTTCATAAAGTTAACTTTTTAAGGGTGGTAAAGTTTTCGCATTAAACAAGATTATAATGTAATAATACATCTAAAAATAGAAAGAAAATTACAACCGAAAACGAGTTGTTTAGTATGCCGTAATTACAGTGTTAATTATTTATTTATACAGCGTATAAATATTTTACACTATTCGTAGATGAAAACACGAGAGTGCTTAAATAATTTAATTGGCGCGATAACGTAAACTTTTAAACGACCTTGTGATAAAAAGTTTAGTATCTTTTAAACATGCCACATGCAGCCAGGCCTTTTTGGAGCTACTTCTCAATATTTTAATTCGTCACTTTATTTTCTTTTGTTAATGTGTGTTTTATGTGCCAACAAAAGCTAGTTTAGTTTAATATCAATAATAATTGCATTTATAATCTTTAACTTTGTTATGACCTACATTGCAATTTATACAATAGATCTTATGTGCAAGGTGACACTTTAAATCACTCACACTCATAGGAACCAACACAATTATTATATAAAACAATACAAACCAAATTCACAAAATCTCTAATTTCCTTATTCAATTGATTGTTTTCTTCTCTCACAGTTGTCAGCCATGCTTCCTACAACGCAGATCTGTGAAAGTTGTGACATAAACTTTCATCTTTTCGCATAAGAACAGTCTTTTATGTTTTTATCTAGAAATTCATTATTTTGTAATCAACCGAAATTTAATATATCCGACGTCACTTTCTAAGTGCTACCTACAACTAATTATTAGTTTTCACAACTTTATCTAGCTGACACTGAAAATAAATCATTTGTCCCTAACATCAAAAGTTTATTGACGTTCGCACCACCGGTGTGAAAAGAGCGGCCAGTTTCAGTGGTCAAAACTTACGGAAATACACGACATCCCTCCAGTGGCGTTCGCAAATAAATTATTTACCAAATCAATAATAACCATCACATATTCAAATACAAGGTTAATTATGGATAAACATAATACAACAGCCGAGCCGTCCAAGACCCCTTGTATACATCTGGAAAACTAGACATAATATCAACATGAAATTTTGATTAATTAAGAATAAAAATAGTGTAAGAGTTGTTTTTTTGGAAAGCCGTCTAATGGTTGTTAATCGCCACCCCCTTTTACACATCTCGAAAACTAAACAAAGTATCAGATGAAATTTTCAGGATAAATACTTTATCAAATAGGGATAAAAATACTGCAAAAGTCGTTTTTTGCAAATTCGTCCAAGGGATGTTAATCATCACCTCCTTTTATACATCTCGAAAACGAAACATAGTATCAGGGTGAAATTTTGAGAATAAATAGTTAATTAATTAAAGATAACAATGATGCAAAAGTCGTTTTTACAAAGCTGCCTAAGGGTTTCTAATCGCCATTCCCTTTTATAACATTACAAAAACTAGATATAATATCAGGATGAAAATTTCAGGATAAATACTTTATTAATTAAGGACAACAATATGCAAAACCGTCTAAGGGTTGTTAATTGCCACCCACTTTTATAAATTTCGAAAACTAAACATAGTATCAGGATGACGTCTGGCGAGCTAGCCCCCCCCCCCGTAAAAATAAAAAAACAAACACATGAAAATTACGAGCAATATATGAGCTTTTATATTCCGCAAATTAAAAATGTTGAGCTAGTCATACAAGGGAGGAATTCAAACATTTCAGTGGGGAGGAGGGGGCAATCGACGTCGACTCAGCCCCCTACAAATAAAAATATTAAATCGTTTTTGCCCAGAATTAGGAGCTATTTAAAATAATATAATTTCGATTTTTGAGCTCATTGTTTTAACCCTAAAAAACCTTGTAAATAATTTCACTCTAGTGAGAACTATACTCAAAATGAAAAAAATGTAATTTTAAAAATTTTGTAGGTAATTATTGTTTATCGATTTATGCGCCCTCGAGATACGTCTATTTTAATTATTGAGCTGCAACCCTTTTACGGTAAAACCGCCTCTCGTCTGTCCAGCACTCTCCAATAACGCTTCACGCTTTGGAATACTAACCCGACAACCTCACTGTAGTAACCCTAGTACTACAGTACGACTTATTTATGCGTTTACTAATACTTGTTTCTTTTTATTACAGATCAACCTGGGCATCAACAACAACAACCACATCACGCGACACCCGACTACAGGACATCCACATCATCCACAACATCCACAATTCCACAGAAATTAAACTCCACTGCTACCACAACAACACCGCAACACGTTGTCAACTGACATCACAGAAGAGCTACAAACCACCATCAACATACAACCCAGTGCTGAAGGAGGAAAAAAATAACATACCTACACATGTTATATTTCATTTATATGTTATTTATAATCTGTAACTTGTTATATATGTATTGTTAAAACCTCAAAATGAATATACGTTTTATTATTATTATTATTATTATCTGATGCGATGAAAATGCGATGTGATTATTTATTTATAAGAGTTTTAATTTAATAATCAAACACTTGTATTTCCCAAGCTCGTAAATCGATTAACAATATCTACATGGTGGCCAACTAAAAATGCGAGGTACTGCATCTGAGAAACTATCGTAGAGGCTTGCAGAAAGAAGTTATTACTAAAAGGACCAATACAAAAACCTGGAAAATATTTTCATGTTTCTGAAATGGCCGCTAGGGGGAAAACTGCAATCTTGAAACTAAAAAAGTGATGTTTCTGTGAATTCTGCTATATTATGAACCTAATAAAAAAATAACTGATCTTTGAAGTCGAGGATAATCTGAACTTTTTCTGTTTGGCACTTTTTGACGTATCTATAAAAATAAAGTGGTGGGGGGTATTCAAAGGTTTCCTTAAATCACCCCCCGAATCTTCGAAACGGCTAATCCGATTTTAACAAACTTGGGCGCGTTGAAAAGAGCTTTTCTTGGGGTACAAATGTTAAAATAATTGAAGTGTTGTTAGTTTCACATGTCGTCGCTAGAGGGCTTTGTCCGACATTCCGACAGAAACGGTTAATTTTCGCAAAAAAATTAAATGCATTGGTATGACTTTTTTTTCATGAATGCATAGAGCGTGATGGTCAGCATTTCGAGCATTTACGGGGGCATTAAAAACCGTCCTCCTTTAAATCGGTTCTTTTTAGGGCCACAACTTACATAATAGAAACAATTCCAGAAAAATATAGTTAAAAAAAAATAAAAATTTAAGGGATTTTTGTATAAAGTTTTCATTGGCCGATATTTTAGGTTAGGAACAAGATATCGAGATGCGGGTTTCGCGAGCTTGTTTAGGCATCATTTAGCTACTTGCTCATGAAAAAAAGTTCACCAACGCACATTTAATTTTTTTGCGAAAATTAACCGTTTCTGTCGGAATGTCGAACAAAGCCCTCTAGCGACGACATGTAAAACTAACAAAACTTCAATTATTTTAACATTTGTAGTCCAAGAAAAGCTCTTTTCAACGCGCCCAAGTTTGTTAAAATCGGATTAGCCGTTTCGAAGATATAAGATTTAAGGAAACCTTTGAATACCCCCCACCACTTTATTTTTATAGATATAGTAAAAAAGTGCCAAACAAAAAAAGTTTAGATTATCCTCGACTTCAAAGATCAATTATTTTTTTATTAGGTTAATACTGCAGAATTCACAGAAATATAATTTTTTTAGATTCAAAATTGCAGGTACGCTCCCTAGCGGCCATTTCAGAAACATGAAAATATTTTCTAGATTTTTGTACTGGCCGTTTTAGTAATAACTTTTTTTTGCGCAAGCCTCTACGATGGACAGTTTCCCAGGTATAGTACCTCGCATTGGCCACCCTGTACACGTATTTTGTTCATAAACATTTTTTTTTTAATAAATCAAAGTTGCGGCTCAAGAATCTTTTCAAACCATAAATTAAAAATTAAATTAAATTAATTGCGCAATGTTTTAACACATGGTGATACATTTTTGTATACGGGGTGGTCGTAAAGGAAGGAATAAATTGAATATCTCGTAAAGCACAATTTTTTTCAAAAATCGCTCGGACCCGTCGATTTTATTAAATTAAAATTTTATTAAATTAAAAATTTTTTAAAATTCAATTTTGACACAATAGTTCCAATCAACGTTTGATGTTCTTTTATTCATTCCTAAGAGTTCTCGCTAATTTAAAAAAATTATAATCAAAATAAAAAGTTACAGCCCTTTTACTTACAAAAAGAAAATGTTAACAAAAAATATTTTAAAGAGTTTAAATAGTTCTCGCAGCAGATTTGGATATGAAAAAAAATATTATTTTTTAACGATTTAAACTCTTTAACTTTGATGCTAAAATCATTAGACTTTCTTTTATAACTTTCTAAGTACTATCCATTTTTGATTATAATTTTTTGAAATTAGCGAGAACGCTTTGGAATGAATAAAAGAACATCAAAAGTTGACTGGAACTATTGCATGTCGAAATTCAATTTTCAAAAATTAAAAAACTTTTTTTAATTTAAAGAAAAAATTTCTTCATGTTAGGAACTCTAGAACTCGGCCAAATATAGTAATTTAGCTAGTCAGAACTATTGGATCTCGATTTTCGATGTGAAGTTAGCACCCCGTTTTTCAAATTAAAATTTGGAACCGTTAATAAGCGGAACTCTGTTTATTTTTTGTAAAGTACTTCTAAACTCTTAAAAAGGAAGCTAATCAGAACTATTGGAACTCTTTGTCGGGGTGCTAACTTCACACGCGTCATTAACAGAAATAGTTAAAATAGCAAATAATAGATTTTGCGCTTCTTCTATATCACGCGCTAATATTAATTGACTGATACTTGCAAAATAAAACGAGTTTACGCGAAAACGTGCAATTTTTAAAAAGTTTACATATTTTTTTTATATAATCAGCATAATCGAGAGTGCGTGCGTGCGCGCACGTATGTGTGTAACTATGTATACGGGGTAGTCCGTAAGTAATGGTCCAAAGTGAAATGTTACGATCTGACGCAACTTGGTATAATAAGATATTCATAATAAAAATGACACATGGTGTCAAAATTCCAAAATATTATATTGATCTCCCAAACCAAAAAGGGAATTTTTCTCATTATTGGTATAATAAATAGAGATATAAAGTACAGTGGTTTTAGCTTATGAATACGTTATTATGTACAGTGGCGTAGAAGCAACCTTTTAATCTCTAATTTCTACGCCAATGGCGTAAATTGGATTTTTTGTTCAAATGCGAACCTTGATGTTTTTCAGATAAAAAAGGTATACTTTGTCAAAATCGATAAGTTTAACAGTTTCTACGATACTTACATTTTTAGGTATTTTATACCAACTGCTTAGGTAGGTTATTATTATTCTGTATTCTTTAGGAAACAACATCAAAACGTGAAAATCAGTGTTTCGGGAAGAATACCCGTAACTTTACGAAATCATTTTAACACAAAACTTTCATATAAACGTAAGTCCAACAGAGCTTCGTTTTCGAGATACAGGGTGTCAAAGTTAAGAACCTGCCTTAGCAGTTCGTAATAAATACCTAAAAATGCAAATATCTCACAAACTGTTAAAGTTATCGATTTAGACAAAGTCTATCTTTTTTATCTGAAAAACATCACGGTTTCATATTTTAATAAAACAAATCCAATTTACTCCATTGGCGTAGAAATTAGGATTAGGATAATTTCGGGGAAAAAATTCTTATAACAAAATCGGTCCTAAAAGAATGATTAAAAATGTTTTTGAGTCCATAGTTTTCCGTTATGTGGCTGTTACTTACAAAATATAATTGCATTTTTTACAAAATATTCCCTAAAATTTGGGTTGGTAAAAAATATCAATTTTAGAAACTACTGTCCTTATTCAAGTGTTGAAGTCATTTTTCTGTATAAAAAGACTGTAACTTCCATATGCCTGAATCGTAGACTCTATGTAAAGGAATTAAAAGTAGGTTTCAGAAACAAATAACAATAACACTTAATTTTTTAATAGGCAACTAGATGGCGGTACGTAACACCGAGCTCTATTTTATTTTATTCTCAAAACAATTTTAGCCAACAACCAACACTCATCCAAAATTTCCCTTTTTGTAAGCTGATTAGAGTTATAGTATTTTATTTGAAAATTCTCAACAATCATAAATAGAGCTAGGTGTTACGTACCGCCCTCCAGTTGTCTATTAAAAAAAAGTAAAGTTATTTGTTTCTGGAATCTACCTTTAATTCTCCTTGTATGAAGCCTACGTTTGTGAAAATCGATTCAGGCGTATGTAAGTTACAGTCTTTTTATGACTACTTCAGAATAGGTAATACAGAAAAATGAGTTCAACAAGAGTTGTAGAAGAAGGACAGTAGTTTCTAAAATTGACATTTTTTACTAACCTATATTAGAGAATATTTTGTAAAAATTGCAATTATATTTTGTAAGTGATAGAATTCGCCACCTAACGGAAAACTATGGACTGAAAACATATTTAATCATTCTTTTAAGGCCAATTTTGTTATAAGAATTTGTCCCTCAAATTTTAGGACATACGGTTTCTGAGATACGACTGATCGCCACCCATAATGAATCACCTTGTATAGTATTTAATATTTGATATTTGTTTTCATAGTTAGAAAAATACCGTGCTTCCTTCTCCGGTTACATACTCATCTATACAACAAATAAAAACAATAGAAATAAAAATTCGAGATGTTTAATGGTCCGGCTTGGGAGTGTGTACCAACTGGCAATTGCCTTTTACAATTAATAACCAGTGGTATCATATACCCATTCACCATCCACCTCAACACAATTATAAATATAACCAACAACCAACAATGCTAATTTGCGCAAATACCAGAGTGAGACGGCCCTGTACTGTCTTTTTATTTTAGCAGATCTCAGCTTAATGAGTCCGCGTACGAACAAGATACCTTTGCAAGGCAATGTTTGATCCTTTTAATACGTTACATAGTCTGGTAAAAGGATCGGCTGTGAGCTTGAATTTATATAAAATACAGACTTACACTAGAATAAATATTCCCTTAATTGAACACACACACACAAATCGTTAACATACGCGGTTTAACCCCGAAAGAAAAGACAACTTAGTGTTGGCGAATTCAAAAGAAAAATATACACGCAAGAATTATTTTAAAGACAAACTATATACAATGAAAGTATTTAATTAACCCAAAAATCGATCTGGCTCGATTGACACGCTAACTGTAACTGTCCCCCTTCGATTTCAAAACTAACTATATCTACTCCCGAAAAACCACTCCCGTTTTTCAAAAGTAATAAAAAATAAGAAACATTAATTTAAGTTGGAACATTTTCATATTAATTCTTGCACGACATCTTAATTTTAAAAATATGCGTTCGTCCAACACTACATTTATCTCTCGGAGTTTCAAGTAACAAAGATATCTTTTAATCGCGGTCTGTACCGCCGTAATTAATCTAGATCAATGATATTTTTACATCAAGAGCACGCATAAGAAATTACAATGATTCGTTACGCCCCTTCAGTAAAGCATTTTTAAGCGTACACCTGCTACTCACCCTCCAACATGTGTTTTACAACCCCAGACAAGTATCAGTTACAAACAATCCTACATTCCTTACATAAAAATATATAAATAACATATTTTGAAAACATTAGCAAATTACGACGTATTATTAAGATATTAAAAATCCACTAATTATCTTTTCTATAGTGGTAATAATGGCGATTTGACAAACGTTTATTACAATAATAACATTTTCGTGGTCCGCTACCTACAACAGTAACGATAATTTATTTAATTCTGTTCTGTTAACACCGACAATGTATTCACACATCTAACACATGTTTCTATTTATTTCAGATACGTAGGGCATCAGCAACATCAGCCACAGCCGAGTGACAACAGGACAGTCCACACAACAGCTGCACCACCAACAGCATCACCACTACAACGCTTTTTTTTGGTCATACCATAAACCTGAACTCAAAGAAGTCAACAGGCATTACACACAATCCAACAACCACACAATCCACGCGCTGAAGAGGATGAAAAATCCTGAGCAGCGCACCACCAACACTACTAAATACATTGTTGTTTATTTTATTGTATATTATATTGTAATATGTATTGTAATTTCGAGATGTATAAACAACTCTTGGATGGCTTTTCAAAAACGACTGCCGCATCATTTTTATCTTTAATCAATAAAGTATTTATCCTAAAAATTTCATCTTGATACGATGTTTAGTTTTCGAGATGTATAAAAGTGGCGGTTAACAACCGTTAGACGGCTTTGCATAAAAGAACTCTTACACAATTTTTATTCTTAATTACTTAATGAACTATTTATCCTGAAAATTTCATCCTGATAGTATGTCTAGTTTTCGAGATGTATGTATCTAGGGGGGGGGGGTGGCAATTAACAACCCTTAGACGGCCCGGCTTTTGAATTATTTTTATCCTTAATGAACCAAGTATATGAATATATAATGGTGATTATTGATTTGGTAAATAATTTATTCACGAACGCCACTGGGGTGTCGTGATTTCCGTAAATTTTGGCCGCTGAAACAGGCCGCTCTTTTCACACTGGTGTGTTCGATCATTTTAACGAAAAATTGTATTTAGAACAAAAAGTGTGTTTTCACAGGACAATTTGTACTGAAATTGATTGTAATATGCCCTTTACTCCAAAATATCAGGTATAATGTTAAGAAACATCACCGGTGTGAAGTTGCCCCTCCCCAATGATAAAATTTGTAAATTTTTGTTGGCTATTTTTCTCGTTTGTTGATTATTGTTTATTGCTATTTTCTGAGCTACGTTTTTAAATGTAAACGTTAAGTTAGTCCTCAAGCTTTTTTTTTTGTTGTAATTGTTTGTCGCTCATTTGTTTTTGTTTGTTGGTTATTTATTGTCATTTGCTGGTTATTACTTATTACTATTGTCCTAGTTATTTTTTTTTAGTTTAGACGTGAAATTTGTTTTTTTTATTTGTTGGTTATTAGTGTTGCCACAATTTAGGCGAGAATTTAGTCACCCAAGGTTAAAATTTTTCATTTTTGGTTCTACTCGTTTGTTGGTCATTTATTTTCGTTTATTGGCCATGTTTTGACGTTTGTTAGTTATAAATTATTACTATCATCCCAGTAATCTTTTTTACCTTAGGCGCAAATTTAGCCCCACAAGGTTAAAATTCTAGTCCTCCAAGGTTAAAATGTTTTTTTACAACTGTTTGTTGGTCATTTGTTTTTGTTTGTTAGTTATTTTTTGTTGTTTGCTGATTATTACTTATTACAATTTTCCTAGATAAATGTTTAATTTATGCGTGAAGATTGTCTCCCACGGTTAAAATTTTTAATTTTTTTTTGTTGTAGTAGGTTATTTTTTTGTTATTTGTTGGTTATCAGTATTTCCCCAATTAATTTTTTTAATTTAGGCGAGAATTTAGTCACCCAAAGCTTTTTTGTCGTTGTAATTGTTTGTTGGCGTATTGTTTATTGTCTGTCTATTTTTCCATTTCTTTTGTTGAAATCGTTTATTACTCTTTTGTTTTTGTTTGTTGGCTATTTTTTGTGGTTTCTTGGATATTACTAAATTTTGGCGTAAATTTAGCCACACAGGATTAAATAATTTTCATTTTTTTGTTGCGATCGTTTGTTGGTTATTAGTATTCGCCAAACTAATATTTTTAATTTACATGTAAAGCTAGCCCCCAAGGATAAAATGTAATATTTTTTTATTTCAATCGTTTGTTGGTAATTTCTTGCCGCTTGTTAGTTTTTACTTTTTCTAGTAACATTTTTTAATTAAGGCGTGCAGTTAGTTCTCGAAGGTTAAAATTTTTCAATTTTTGCTGCAAACGCTTGTTAGTCGTTTGTCGGTTGTTAGTATTACCCCATTTAAGTTCACGTTTTTTTTTTTTTGTTACAATCGTTTGTTGGTCATTAATTTTTGTTAGTTATTACATACTACTATTTTCCCCTGTTAAATTTTTTAATTTAGGGGGTAATAAGCCGGAAAGGTTAACATTTTTAAATTTTCGTTGCAATCGTTTATTTTTGTTTATTGGAAATTTTTTGTCGTTTCTTTATTACTATTTTTTCAGCTACATTTTTTAATTTAGGCGTGAAGTTGCTGAAATTTTTAATTTTTTTGTTGCAATCGCTTGATGGTAATTTGTTTTTATTTATTGGTATTTTTTGTCATTTGTTGGATATTACTTATTACTATTTTGTCAGTAAATTTTTTTAATTTAGGCGTCAAGTTAAGACCGTAAGGTTAAAATTCTAAGTTTATTGTTGCAATCGTTTGTTGATCATTTGTTAATTGTTTGTTGGCTATTTTTTTTTTTTTTTGATTATTAATTATTAATATTTTATCAACTACATGTTTGAATTAGACGTAAAGTGACCCCCCTATGAGTAAATATTTTCATTTTTTTGTTGTAATCGCTTGGTGGGTCATTTGCTTCTGTTGTTTGTTGGTTATTACTACTTTTCCAAGTTAGACCGTAACATTAAAATATTTCCTTTCTTGTTGCTCATTTATTGCCTATATTTTTCAATACAATTTTTGCATTTATCCGTATGGTTAGCCCCCAAGGTTAAATTTTTTTAGTTTTTTTTGTTGCAATCGTTTGTTGGTTTTTTGTCTTATATTAGTTATTACTTATTACTATTTTCTTAGTAAAATTAGATAATTTAGGCGTGAAGTTTGCTCCCCAAGGTTGAAATTTTTTTTTTTTTGTTGCAATTCTTTGCATGCTATTTTTGTTATTTGTTGGTTATTAGTATTTACCCCACTAAATTTTTTAATTTAGGCGCGAAGTTAGCCCCCCAATGTTAAAATTTTCATATTTTTGGTTGTAATCGGTTGCTCGTCATTTGTTAATTGTTTGTTTGCTATTGTTGTCAGTTGTTGATTATTAATTATTAATAGTTTCCCAGCAACATTTTTGAATTAGGCGTAAATGAGCCCCACAAAAGTAATTTTTTTCAATTGCTTGATGGGTCATTCGTTTTTGTCGATTGTTAGATTATTACTATTTTCCCAAGTTAGCCCCCGAGATAAAATTTGTTAGGTATCTTGTCGTTTGTTGTATATAAGTATTTTTTCAACTAATTTTTTTGCATCAATTCGTCTGGTTTGCTTACAACGTTAATATTTTCGTTTATTAGTCTTTACTGATTATTATTTCCCCATTAAATTCGTTTATTTAGGCGCGCAGTTAGTCCTCTAAGGTTAAAATTTTTCATTTTTTGCTGCAAACGTTTGTTATTCGTTTGTTGATAACCAGTATTTTACCAATTAAATTTTTAAATTCAACGTGAAGATAGGCCCCAAAGTTTTTAATGTTTTTGTTGCAAATCGTTTGTCGGTTATTATCAGTATTTTCTGAGTAAAATTTTTTAATTTAGTCGTCAGGTTTACCCCCAAATGTTAAAATTTTCCATTTTTCGTTGGAATCGTTCGTTAGTCGTATGTTATTTCGTATGCGCCGTTAAAAACACATAAGAGCAGGGTTAACTAGGCTGGGAACGACCAAGCGCTAGTATTTCTATATTGTACTTCAGCGACTATAGTAGAGCGCGACTAATGAACGTTGTGCAGACTACGCCGTTGGTCTTGGTTTAACCGTCCGGGCCAGGGTTTTAAGGAAGATACTGGCTGAAGGATACGTAGTAAATGCTGCCTGGCTGATTGGAGCGTCAGTCCCTACTTGGAACTCCCTATAAAGAACCTTTCACACCTTATAGTATAAATCGGTTACCTTCGCATGCGGTGTTCTGCGAAGACATCCTTTCTTCGAGTACTCTTTAAGGTCAAGTTATCTGGGGCTTAACGCCGCTGAAAATATAGCAAAATAGGAGAGGGGGGAGTAGCTGCGATAAACTGCCACCGAACAAAAAAGCGCTGTCAAAAAAGACGTCTAAGCGGAACCAGTCGGAAGGCGAAAGATATCAAATTGATGCCGTTACAATAACCAAAGCAAAGACATACAGCAATAAATTTCAAAATGGCGTTTGTCCACCAAAACCCTAAAATACCAAAGAGGTACATTAAGAACTGGATCCTCAACGGAATTGACGAACTCAAGTAAGATGTACCTTCAACACACTTCATCAAGGAGGGGCCTCCACACCGCCAGCTCTGACGCAGCCACAGTAGACTGGTTAAGCGGGCGACTACAGCGAAAAGCACACTGGGAAGAGACGAAGCTTCGGTTCCTCAAACCTGTGAGGGCAATGGTCATGATCCTGGGGCTCACGAAGGAACCGGTAAACATATTAAACAGGCTGGGTAAACAAAATCCAAGCATTACCACCAATGAATGGAGAGTAGTGGACGAGAAGGAGCACAATTAATTGTTCTGATGGTCTAGACTTCGTTGGAAAAACTAGCTGAAGTCTGTATGCATTATCCACATCTAAACTTCTCCAGAACCAACTTCAACGTCATTGGGAAACCAAAGGTCGAGAAAGGGAACAAGAACTCACCAAAAAGGAGGAGGAGATAGAGGTTGAGAAACCACCACAAGAGCCAAAAGCTGGAGCCAGCGATGACTATGCTAGTATTACTTAACTTGCACCATTCAAACTGTATAATAGCAAAAGCATTAAAATAATGCCATTATGGAACCTTTATTCTCGGGATTTAATAGCAGCTACTTCCCATGCGACCAACCGAGTCCGTCGCCTACCAATTAATTCAAACAACTAATGGACTACTGTATGGACAGAAAGTGGCAAACCACCATCGGATGCGATACGAACTTTCACCAAGTTGCTGGGGGCAACACTGATACCAAAAACAGAAGTGAGTTAACAATAGATCTAGGAATACTGAAATAGCTAATAGGGGTAATGAGCAGACCGTCAGCAGATAATGT
The DNA here is from genome assembly GCA_036346205.1 of Vesta saturnalis. Lineage (NCBI taxonomy): Eukaryota > Metazoa > Arthropoda > Insecta > Coleoptera > Lampyridae > Vesta > Vesta saturnalis. The sequence goes on from JARFJB010001166.1 coordinate 1,307,621, forward strand.
TAGGGACTTTCTGTCAATACTAAAAGATCTCACTCATAGCATTTACGAGACAAAGAATATATGCGAACAAAAGAGCCTCCCCCTTTACGGAACACCCATCAGTGTGGTGAGAGACATCAAGACATTCACACCATGTTTGATTAAGGTAACTTTAATAGCAGCTATTTCCCATGCGACCAACCGAGTCCGTCGCCTACCAATTAATTCCAAACAACTAATGGACTACTGTATGGACAGAAAGGGCAAACCACCATCGGATGCGATACGAACTTTCACCACGTTGTTGGGAGCAACACTGGTACCAACAACAGAAGTGAGTCATCAATAGATCTAGGAATACAGATATAGCTAATAGGGGTAATGAGCAGACCGTCAGCAGACAATGTGAGGGACTTTCTGTAAATACTAAAAGATCTCACTCATAGCATTTACGAGACAAAGAATATATGCGAACAAAAGAGCCTTCCCCTTTACGGAACACCTATCAGTGTGGCGAGAGACTTCAAGACATTCACACCATGTTTGATTAAGGTAATTAGCAAGGCTATCAAGGCCTTTTAATTTTGTAGGCGAATGTTTGAGAAACGTGAAGCCTACAGAAGACAGACTGGATATACGTAACAATGATCTATCGTCAAGTACGTGGCCCTCATGTGGTGTGAAAGGACTAACAAGACTAAACAGCGATTAGTCTGTTCAGGTGTAATAGAGGCGAGTCCTACATCGACGACAGGTGCCCTAGAAACCCTCCTAAACTAACCGCCTCAGCATCTGCTGGTGTGAGCGAAGGTGATAAACAGGGCTTCAGGCTAAAGGTAGAAGAGGGACATTCTAGAAAAGAAGAATTACTGAATACTTATTGAGTTTTATTATTACCAAGAATTCTTATATCGGCGTTTCTTTTCTACCCCCACGAGTCCTGGATTTCGTATACAGTTTGAACTCAATTCTTTTATTGCGAGTAATAGTAATATCTTAGAAATCCTTGCCTTTTCCGAACTAGAGATACGTTTCGAAGCCACGTTTTCTGAATTTTGCACTCCTACAAAAAAGGATTTTTAAGTGCTTTCAAGCACATAAGATTTCAATCTGTTGATAAGGTACATTAATGATTTTTATTCTAGGTAAACATATGAATAAATCAGACCAAACATTGTTTTGTTGAAGTATTTAATCGTATCTGTAAATAGCACTACCTGGAATAGGAAATCTATGTTTTTAAAATTGCCGTATATGCTAATGTTTGGTATATATCCATTGAAATAATATCAGTTCTTCCCTGTATATTGCAGGGTGTCTACCAAGTCGAAGGTCGTAAAATAAGGAGACTTCAGAGGAATGAAATTTGGTGTCTACCACTTTACAAAGTTTCTTGAAAAAATGCACCGGCCAGTTGGACCTATGGTAACACCATATGCCTAGCATTCGGAAGGTAATGCGTTGGATCTCCGTTACCGTCTACCTTGTATGAAGTTTTTGCACGGGGTTTTCCTCATACACATATAGAGGGATGATCACCTCGTATACACACATCATGTGCGACTATTTAGGCGAATGTTTGGATAATATCTTTCCCCTCAGACCCTAGCTCGAGCAACCTGCCCTCTCCCTTGGGGAGGGAATAAGACACGCTGCTTTTACCTTTTTGAGTCACAGCAGAAAAGATCCTAGTCACCCCTTATGCTTCAATCATTGGGGGATAAAGAATCAGAAGCCTAGTTGATTATGTAACTATTGTAGCTGCTTATTAAAAGTATTACCAATATGGGTTAAAATAATTATACTTATCAAATAGCAGCTTTCCAGATTTTACAAAAACTAGTTAATTGAAATTTTATAACTTGACAGAAAAGTATATACATCATCGTAGTGTTTTGGAGGATACGGAGAAATTTTTTTTCAAAGGGCTTTAGCAGGACTGAAGGACCGGTAGATACCCTGTATTAGTTATTTTAACCACTCTACGATAAGTATCGTGTTTCTTCGTTTTGTGGACGTTTGGAAAATTAAAGGATTTTATGCTTTATGTACACATAAAAAACTACGCATTTTCTTATCTGAAGTACACACATACGCTCCCCCACCACACACATAATGCAATTACTCTGTTGTCATATGTGTAAAGTGTGTATTATAATTTTATAATTACATCTTATTTCCATTTCTCCTAACTGCACTTTTCAAACAAAAATTCTTTTTGATATCGTTGAAATATTTATTTTATGAGCAGGAGAAAAATACGCTGCTGACATTTATTTCTTTGTAATATATATTGTAATTATATGCAGAGAGTTTCGCAGTATTTGATGGCATTTGAAATAAATCTAGTGCGCTATCTTAATATTCCTCCTAATCCAACTGAGAGCTCTGCCTCGGTACTCACAAAAAGGCTGTTCCGCCCTACTGCAAATGTGCGTGTTTAATTAATTTCTTTAAACATTATAGAATAGGTTTTATTTAATGTGCTCACGAAACACTTCGAAGCATTCTATATTCGAGCATGTACCTGTGCTAATACTTTGTTTCGGCAGTTCTCGCGTCAGATTTGTGCAAACTGTTACAAAATTTGTGGCACTCAATAACAGATTTACAAATAAAAAGTCGAAAAAGTTTCTACACTAGCTGTTTACCGTGCTCATTAGAGAAATAGAAAAGCAGTTTTAGTTATATTCAATGAATTACTTTTTAATTTAATGCGCATTAATTAAAATTGTACTTTGTTATTTTTTGTTCATTATTCAGTAAGGGTCGCCAAACGTAATCAAAAACTTGCTAGCTGCAAAACATCCGTATTAATATTTCATTACAGGTTCTAAGGTATTTATTTATATTATAAAATGATACAAAATTGTTACAGTTACGGTAAAAAACGAAAACCGCGTTAAAAGACAATGGCAACAATTCGTTTCAACCGTGTAGTATAGCTATTGTCCCTAAAGGCTGATATAAATACATATAAGCACGTCGTAACTACTTCATTTCATCCAATACTTTTTAATTGGTTCGAACCGAGCCAACTGTAGATAATTAAGCTTCACATATTTTTATTATCAAATTTGTGATACTCACAGTTATGATGATTGAATTCAAAATAAATGGCTTACCTGGAACAAAAAAAAAATTATTTTGATAAAAATCGGTATTGTTTATTTTTAAATAATAGCCATAATGGAAAACAACGATACAAAATTAAAAATAGAATTGGCCCACAATCGAATCCTGTGGTACTCCGTCGGCTATAACAGGATCCCTATATATAGTTATATTACACTCTAATTATTAAATTAAATTATTATATATATATATATATATATATATATATATATATATATATTTAAATAAGACATTTTTTTTCTTTGAAGCTTGTGTAAATCAACGTACAAATTAATTCACAGGGTGTTTCAGAATACATGTCAATATTCAAGGTCATGTTTAAAAATAAATTTCCTATAAATATTGATCCGGAAACAGTTCGTTTAGAAGATACATACAGGGTGCCGAAGTTTTATTATTTTTCTAGTTTTTTTTTTAATTACACCCACAATTTTTAAGATATCGATTTGACATTTAGAAGCTCTTTAGGAGATCTATGTTTTGATTATGTTAGCGATATTGAATATCTATATGATGATGATACATTTTGAGGGGTCAGGTTCACTTTCTGCCCCCTAAATGTTGTTTGACTACGCCAGTGAATCTTCACCGATCAAGGATGTGTGTTCCTTATTCGATTTAGAATCTTGGTTGTCTCTTCCGAGAAATGCATAGATTTCGAGATAAATGCGAAACTGTAATATAAAAAAACGGACATTCTGTCTCTTACTCTCGGAAATGTATCACCCCGTAGATATTGTATGTTACCTTTGAGCGTTCGGCGGATCATACTTTCCGAAATAAAAAACAATGTAACGCAAGTACCTTCACAAAAACGCGCATTAAACATTTAATTAAAGAATTCATTTTGTTTTTTACGCGGAAAGGCGCTAAACAATGTTTTTGATTCTTGTTTATTTGTGTAGCGAACAGTATAAAAATAGGTAAACATTTTCTACTTACCTTATGAGAATATATGCAACAATCGTGGGAGTTAAACAAATTATAAGTTTAATTGTAAAATATTAGTGAATTAAATACAGCGCATACAAGCAAATAAATTACATACAGTAATAGTGAAAACATTTAAATTATCGTACTTTTACTAGGACCCAAGAAAAACAAATTTAATTATTTGCAAGAATGATCAATATTTTATTTTCAAACATTACAAGAACTGTTCAAAGTGACCACCTCCAGCTTGAATGCAGGAGTCCAATCTTTGTCTCATCGATTGCCGAAAAAAAATACCAGGGTCGTTTCGTATTGTGTTATACCCAGCGATGAAGCGATTTCTTAAATCCTCCTTACTTTCAATAGGAGTTGCGTACACCAACGACTTCAGATGCCCCATAGTTCGGTGATCGTGTATGCCATAAATAAGGTCTACCTCGGCCAATCCAGCGATTTCCGTATATTGCTATTAAAAACTCTCGGGCCACCCTACTAAAATGCGGTAGTGTACCATCATGCATAAACCGCATTCTATGTCGTACTGCTAATGGTACATCTTTAAGAAAGAGTATTTTGCAAAAAGTTACGATATACCTCTACGGTCAGCCTTCCTGATAGAAATACTGGATCAATCAGACACCCACAATTGCAATCCAAAGGTTCAACGAGAATTAATGCTCGAAACGAAGTTAATATATCTCGTGTGGATTTTCATCAGCCCAGACATGGTTGTTGTGAAAATTTTTTATAACATTTTCGGGAAAAACTCGCTTCGTCGGTAAACAGAATCAAACATAATAGTTGAGGGATGTGGAAAATCATCAGGAAGCAGTTCTTGAACGCGTTGTATGTTATATGGGTACAACAAATTTTCTCTAAGAATGTGCCAAACAGTTTTACTACTCACGTGTAAAGCATATGCAACTCTTCTGGTAGAGGTTCGTGGATTTTCCTCAATCCTGTTCAGCACATTCTCTTGTTCTTGGTCTCCCTGATCCTCCACTTCGATGAATATTTTCGAGAAGTCTTCTATCAGGAACATTACGGTTAGGATATCATTCACCGTACAGGCGCCAAGCTTCTGCCACCAGCATTGGAATAGTGATTCACGATACATTTTTTCATGATACATTCCACAGATAACAATGAAGCGAGATGTGCTGCCAAATTAATATTTACATTGAACAATTGAACTTTGGAGGTGGTCACTTTGAACAGTTTTTTTAATGTCTGGAAGTAAAACACTGATCATTCTTGCAAATATTTAAATTTGTTTTTTTTTTGTGAACTAGCAAAAGTACTTACGAAAATTTAAATTTCACCATTATTGTATGAAATTTATTTGCTTGTAAGCGCTGTATTTAATTCACTAATATTTTACAATTAAACTTGTAATTTATTTAACTCCCACCATTGTTGAACACATTCTCATAATACAGAAAACATTTTTTAGCATCTTTCCGCGTAAAAAACAAAAAGAATTCTTTAATCAAATGATTAATGCGCGTTTTTGTGAAGGTACTTGTATTACATTGGTTTTCATTTTTTATTTCGGAAAGTAAACATGATCCGCCGAAAACTCAAGAGCCACAATATCTATGAGGTGATAGATTTCCGAGGTTAGGAGATTGAATGTCCGATTTTTTATAACACAGTTTCGCATTTATCACCAAATCTATACATTTCTCGGAAAAATGCAAGAGGCAGCAACGTTTCTAAATCGAATGAGGAGCACACATCCTTGATCGCTGACGATCAATGGCGTAACCAAACAAAATTTGGGGGGCAGGAAGTGAACCCCAAAAGTATCACCCTGTAGATATTCACAATAAAAACATTGATCTCCTAATTAGTAATAAGCGTCCCAAATATCGAATCGATATCTTAAAAAGTGCAGGAATAATTTAAGAAAAACTAAAAAAATAATAATACTTCGACACCCTGATCCTTCTTCTTCTAAACGAACTGTTTCCGGACCAATATTAAATGTATTTCTTAACATGACCTCAGGAATCACCCCCTTGAATATTGACATGTCCTTTTTAAACGCCTTGTGTGTGTGCGTGTGTTTATATATATATATATATATATATATATATATATATATATTATGGCAAACTTATGGAATCGACAAACTAAACAATTCAAATAGAGTCGTCAATAATAGAGTCAACAGGGTGTTCGATGTACAAGTAAGATCTCCACTTATAGTGTTAAACGCGTCTGATTGATTGTCGCTTATCCGTTATACCATTTTACTTTTTAGATAATGTATGGTACGACTCCCACTTTATTAAAAATGTAGCTCTGATTCAACGATCACTAATTTAAAAATAGTAAGACTTAAAAGATAACGTATGTATTTATTTGTGTTTAGAAATAGAAATACCATAGTAACACACAGAAAATTTTCCAAACCAGTTTTGATACAAATAACGACATCGAAATACGATATAAAAGCTAGAAATGTAATACAAATTATCTATTTTTAAAAGGCCAAATTACATAACCCTTAATGTTAGTCACGTTACGCTGGCCAATTCAAGATCGTGTTACTAATTAGTTTTATCTTACGTATGCCCGAATGGAAAAGTTACGACAAGAATCAAAAATAGTCGATCATGTGGTTAAACCAATTAAAAACAATTTTAAGGAAAGGAGTTAAAGTTATTTAATACATTTTAATTGAATAATTACAAAATAAAACATTTTTATTTACGTGTCGCATGATGGATACAGATCTAAAAATATTCAAACCCAAATCTCAACTCCGTGAATGTGTTGAGAAAAATGTTAATATACAATATATATTTAATATAATATACAGTTTGTTAATTAACTAATTTATTGCACTTTTTTAAAGTATACGTACCTGTTATAACAAAACAAATCTCTTATGACCTCATAATCGCTACCAATAAAAATATCGTGTAAATGTAAAAATTGATTTAAAAAATTAACGAAAGGCGGATCAAGAAGCAGAACAGATTTAGTATAATCTTATTACACACTTATTTACTTCAATTGTATACCTGTAGTACGTTTCAAAAAAGAGGCTTGGATACTCTCTTTGTAAACATTTTCGGATCGACGTTCCTTGAAGCCGAATAACTCATTAATGTGTGATTGGATGTTTTACGGCCATAATAGTTTTACTTTGGGAAACTAAGAAGACTATGTCTCGTGCTAGAACTACTTACCTAAACTATACAAAATATTTTTTTTTGCCAAAACTGGAAATATTCGAATCTACGTTCTTTAAAGTTAATTTTCTAATGCGTGATCGAATCGCATGCAATTATAAGTTATCTTTACTCCAGAATACGAACTAAAACTTGTGTAAGAACTACTAGAAAAAATTATTCCCGACGAAACTGAAAATTTTCGAATCGTTCTTAAATTCGAATTAGATTGCTTACGCGCTGTAAATGCGAACCAATAATATAACCCTTTTTTTCACTAATACTGTAATTTACTATCTAAAACTCGTGTCAGAAGTCCTGAAACTCCAAAAAACAACTTTCATAAAAAACTGAAAATTTTTGGAATCAACGTTCTTTATAGCCGAATAACTTGTTAATGCGAGATAAGACCACTTACGGCCATAACATTTTTGTTTAGAAAGCTAAAAATGCTAGCCATAGCTCGTACTGAAACTTTAAGAATAAGATTTCATCAAAAAAGTAAATTTTGAATCGACGTTCTTCAAAGTCGAATAATTAAGTAATAAGAGATAGGGCCACTTGTGGCCATATTACCTTTCTTTAGAAAGTTAAAAATTCTAGGTCGCGCAAAGAAATATTGAAACTTTAAAAAAATAATTTTCATCGAAAAAGAAAATTTCCAATCGACGTTCTTTAGAGTCGAATAATTAAATCAAAAAGATAGGGTCACTTGTGGTCATAATAGTTTCCTTTAGAAAGCTGAAAATTCTAGCTAAAAGCTCGTGATGAAACTACTGAAACTCAATAATATTCATCGAAACAGAAAATTTCGAATCGATGTTCTTTACAGTCGAATCATTAAATAAGAGATAAGAGGACTGGTTCGACCATAATAGTTTTCATTAGAAAGCTAAAAATTCTAGCTCATACTAGAACCAAAACTTTAAAAAAATAATTTTCACCGAAAAAGAAAAAGAATCGTGGTTCTTTAAAGTCGAATCATTCCATAATAAGACATACTAAGAAAGCTAATCATTCTAGCTAAAACTCGTGTTGGAATTACTGAAACTCTAAAACAATAATTTTCATCGAAACAGAAAATTTCGAATCGACGTTCTTTAAAGTTGAATAATTAAATAAGAGATAGGATTGGTCTGATTATAATAGTTTTAGTTGAGTTGATCGGTCTATTTCCACAGTTTTTGCTTTTTGAGCGCAATGTTTCGGAACCGGATTCTGTTTCCGTCATCAGTCTTAGTCCTGAGAAGGGCCGTTTTCGCACTTGAGTCGAATTCATGTAATATGATTTTTCCCAAGTACTTGACTACTTTCAGATTCGAACTTTGTTACTTTCAGTTACAAGTCTGACACCCTTACCGCTGATCTCCACTGAGTAATCCAATATATATCTGTAATATATATATATATATATATATATATATATATATATAAAACTTTTTCGTGGTTGCGGAGTAGTTCATTGCGCAGGTTGCGACGTAACCTATTGCGCCCTTGCCCTTGCGAACGTTGTTCTTATATTCCTGTGTTCTCACTTTGAGTGGTCTACTACTCTCTCCTATATATGATCTATCGCATTCGCATGGTAGGTTGTATACACAATACTTGGAATTCTGATCTTCGTTATGTGGTTTGGTTTTGGTTAGTATTCCCCTGATCGTTCTGGTCGATTTGAAGGCAGTGCGTATCTTGTATTTGCTGCATATTCTTCGTATTTTGTTTGAGGTACCTTGTATATAAGGTAGTTTCGCTGTATATTTAGTTTCTTCTTTTCCGGTTACCCTTTCCCTTTTTAGGTTAGGTGTTAGATCGGGGTAGCCATTTTCTTTGAGTGTTTTAGCGATATTTTGTTCAGGTCCTCTTGTTTTGAGCATATTGTTTTCGCTCTGTCGTACAAACATTTTGCAACGCCTAAATTCACGTTTTGTGGTGATTGGAGTTGTAGTGTACGTACCTCCCCGTATGGGTAGGTTTCCTGTATACAGTTATCGTGAAAGTGTTGTCATTCCTGTGTACAAGTACATCCCGGAATGGCAGTTTTTGTTCCGACTTCAATTCCATTGTGAATTTTATGGAGGATGCGCGGCTATTTAGATGACCTAGGAATACATCTAGTTTATGCTTGCCGTGTTGCCAAACGACGAAAGTATCGTCCACGTATCTAAGCCACATCCTTGGTTTTGCTGTGAATTCGGATATCGCTTGGCCTTCAAAGTCTTACACACACATATATATATATATATATATATATATATATATATATATATATATATATATATATATATATATATATATATATATATATATATATATATATATATATATATATATAATATATATATATATATATATATATACTATGTATATGACAATTACTATATATATCCATATTATATTTGGAAGATAGCTAACATTTGTCCAATCTTAAAAAGCGGCGATTCTAACGATGTTACAAATTATCGACCGACCAGCATTTTAAATAACTTTAGTAAAGTGTTTGAAATTGTGCTCTACTCCGAAATTTATACTTTAATTAATCAATACATTTCCCCTTTTCAACACGGATTCATGTAGATAAGGTCAACAGCCACAAACTTAGCGTGCGTCACTCAATTTGTAGCCACTACACTACACAATCATGGCCAAGTTGATGTCATATATACTGACTTTGCCAAAGCATTTGATTGCATCCCACATGACATCATCTAAGCTAAATTAGCCAACTTTGGTTTCAGTCAATCTTTACAGTCATTGTTTGCATCCTACTTAGCTCATCGTAATCAACGAGTCACTTTCAAAAGTTACACTTCCTCTTCTATTAACGTAACTTCTGGAGTAGCCCAAGGGTCAAATTTAGGACCACTGTTATTATTACTTTTCATTAACGACTTACCATCTCACATTGGGTGCAATAAACTGCTTTCTGCGGATGATCTTGAAATGCATTCATCTATTTCATCCATTCATGACTGCAATCTCATTCAACACTAGCTTCATGTTCTGCAAGACTGGTACAATGTTAACTGTTTGTTTTTAAATATATCTAAATGTAAAGCAGTAACTTATACACGCAAAACCAAATTGATAGAATTTTGTTATAACAATGACTCAGTTGTGCTTACCAGAACTAATATTGTTAAAGATTTAGACATGTTTCGATAGTGAGTTGAATTTTAATCATCATCTCAACACAATTCAATTCAATTTCAACTCTTGGCTTTATTGTGCGAAATTGTAAACGATTTTCTAATATAACTGCCTTACGGTGCTTATTTTTCTCACTAGTACGCATTAAATTGGAGTACTGTGCAGTTATTTCGAATCCTATTTACCGAAAGGGCCTCCTTGAAAGTGTCCAAAGAAAATTTTTAAAGTTTTTAGTTTTTAAAGTGGATAATGTATATCCTCCCAGGGGCTATCAACACGACCTACTCCTTCCACAATTTGGCTTTTGTTCCCTATGATGCCCTTGTCGCCCGAAGATTCAGCTAGTGCTGTTGTTCTTCATGGTGTTGGTTATTCCTGTATAGAAGAGGGGGAAATGTTAGGTTTTACAAAATCTAGTGTGACAAGGGCCGTGGCAAGGTTTCGCGACACTGGAAGTTATGGCAGAAGAAATGGAACTGGAAGAAAACGTGCTACATATGCCCTTGATGATATTTCCTTTGACGCTCGAACAGAACTAGTTTTTTTTGACAGAGGAACTCTTAACTGCCGAAAGATACATCCATGAAGTTTTGGAAGAACATGTAGGTGGCGGACGGACAAAATTTTATTATTGTAATAAACTTTTTTTAAATCGCAATTGTTACCGCAAAGAAAGGATAATTTACGGGTTTAAATATCTTGATAATAAGTCGCAATTTGCTAATGTTTTCCGAGATATTTTATTTTATGTTTTATGTAATGTAGGTAATTGATATTTGAGTAAGTGTTGAACAGAAAAAGGAAACATATATTCGGGTAGAGAAACAGGTGTTCTGCCGAAACTGGCGTGACGAATTGTTGAAAATTTCTATAGGCGTGCTCTTGATGTAAAAATTTCACTGCTTTAATAATTAATTACGGCGCAGCATACCGCAGATCAAGGGACGTGTTTATTTGGTACTTCGACACTCGAGACCTAATGGACGAATGCATATTTTTAAAATTAAGATTTCGTTCAGTGAGGAATGTGGCACTCTTCCCACGTAATAATTTCTTGTTTTTTTTTTTATTTTTGAAAGTCGGGGGTTGGTTTTTCGGGAGTAAATATAGTTAGTTTGAAATCAGAGGGGGAAGGCAGTTGTAGTTAAGAGTTTCAATTGGGTAAGATCAATCGGGATGTTTGATTAAATACCTTTATTGTAAACAATATTTGACCGTATACATTCTTGGAAAACTCAAACCGCGAATTAGTTTTTATCTTTTACTAAACTAAATATTCAGGTGTTAATAAGCGTGCGTATCAACAATATATGCATAAATAATCGTTCTCGTCTTGGGTTTAAACGGCGTATCGTAATCCGTTAAATATTGGTGAATAAGTGGTTAATTGAAGGATTACAATATTCAACGTAAGTAGGTATTTTTAATGTAATTAAAGCTCGCAGTAACCAACTCTACAAGCCTACGTAACGTATTAAAAATCAAACATTGCCTTGCAAAGGTATCCTATTCACACGCGGGCTCAGTAAGCGAAAATCTGCTAAATCAAAGACAGTATAGGGCTCCCTCACTCCTGTACTTGGGTGAATTAGCATTGTTGTTTGTTGTTTAATTTTGTATTGGTGTAGAGGTGGACGTGGACAAACGGGTACAGAATAAAGCTTGGTTATAATTGTAAATTACCGAGTGATTATACTCCCGGCTCCAGATGACCATTAAACACCTCGAATTTTATTTTTGTTGTATAGATGAGAAAGGGACGCTGTATTTTTCTAACGCACTCAAACTTATACATCGATCACGATGTAATGATCTATTTAGAAATTACCTTTGTAAGGTTTTGTTTAATGAGTTTTTTTTTTGTTTTTGATTCAGTCTGGTTAATCCAAGGTGTAATTAGAATTGTTTACCTGCGAACGGATTTCTCTTTATATGTAGTTTATTGTACTTTTACGTATGTATTTTGTGCTTTATTCGTCACTAAACAATTGCGGATGTGTAAATTTCTCATCTATTTTTTGTCTGTCCTTGCATTTACCTTATTATCATAAGTGTAATTTTACTGTTGTATTTTATATGTACCGAAGTTTCCCTTATTGCTTTATTTGTTTATTTACTTAAAGACCGGCATGATTGGTTTTAGAGGGCCACATGTTCAGTATTACAATTTTTTTTTGTATTCTAACACAATTGTGGGCTTGATTACATGGTTTTTTTATTGTGTTTATGTGTAGCTAAACTGCTTATTTATTTTTCTCTTAATGTTAAAATTTTGTACGCACTTGAACCTGAGATAATGGTGTTTTGTTATATATTTAACCCTTTCATTGTTTTTTTTTTGTATTTAATTTATTAATGTACTTGTGCAATTACTTATTTATGAATAAAGTCGGTTTTGGTGGTTCTTTCCCACAATAGTATATTAACGGGCTGAACCACCGTTGCACAAAGCTCGTTGATTTTAATTTGAATAGTTTCATTTTTACATGCCCTACATGATGCAACACAACCTCATCCTGTCTATCTAATTCAAATAGCACAATGTAGCTACCACTAGACGGACAATTCTTTTGATCAGATTTGAGGTTTGTGAGTAATTAAGTAAATATCAGATTTGTAAATAAATTCTAATGTTTTAATTATTGACAGGAAAGTCAATGTAAGACAAGCAATTAATTTGAGTAATAGTAACATTATTGTCAATAAAGTCAAGATAAATCACTTAGCGATTGTTTTGTTCTTGAATTTGGATTCTTGCAAATAAGTTCAAATTACACTTTCCAAGATAGGATGCATGGGGGACGCTACAAACACGTTGCTATTTTCACACCATTTATCGGTAACGAATTTGTTTTAATGCACGACAATGCTCGAAGAACAACGCAAAATTTGCAAACGTTGGATTAAACGTGATGAATTGGTCCTCTCGTAGTTCTGATATTAACCCGATAAAACATGTATGGAATATGTTAGGTAAACGAATTAGGAAACGACGAGTGCAGTTGTTCACTATACAACAACTTCGAAACGCTTTGTAAGAAGAATGGCATAATATTCCACAAGAACCTGTCCAAAGATTAATTACAGGAATGAATCGCCGTTTATTAGCAGTTATTCGAGCTAGGAGGTGTAACACTAGATATAAAATTTGTTTTATTTTCAAAATGCTTACCTCTTGAACCAAGACAGATATTAAGGTGAATAAACAAGTAAAATATTAAGAATAGATCAGATTTTGCAGAAAAGCATAATACTGTAGAATTTAGATTGTGAAATTGCTCTACAGGATGTTACAAATTTGGGGTAAAAACATTTTTTGTTTCCCTGTATATCTCGCTGTGTAAATAAGTTCAAAAATCGAATAAAATGAAATAAAACCAACACATTTATCTACATTAAAAAAAAAATCTTTACAATCGGCCAACGGAGGAAAAAGTTTTGATAAATTCAACTTAATAAAAATTATGGTTGTCCCGGATTTAAAGTCGGCGAGTGTATTAGAATTCTTAAAAATTAATTTTCGACAAAACTGCAAAATTTTCGAATCTACGATTTTCAAAGCCGAATAGTCAAGTAAAACTAAAAATTCTATCTAAAGTCCGTGCCGGAACTAGTGACTAAAAAAATAATTTTGAACGAAAAAGAAAATTTCGGATCGACATTCTTTAAAGTCGAATAATTCTATAATAAAAGATACAATCACTTGCGGAAACTCTAAAAAAATAATTTTCATCGAAACTGAAAATGTTCGTAGCATCTTTCCTTAAAGCTTCAGTAACTCATTAAAGTATGATTGACGGCCATTGTTTTACTTCCGGAAAGTAAGAATTTTAGCAAAGTCTCTTGCCCAGAACTACCGGAATTCTAAAAAACATATTCGAATCTGCGTTCTTTAAAGTCAATTTTCTAATAAGTAATCGAATCGCTTGCGGCCATAATAGTTTGTTTCGAATCTAAAAAAATAATTTTCATCGAAAAGTAAAATTTTCAAATGAACGTTCTTTGAAGTAGAATAACGAAAGCCAATCGCTTGCGACCAGAAGACGAAACTAAAACTCACGCCAGAACTATTAGAACTTTCAAAAAATAATTTTCGACCAAATGAACATTTTCTTTAAACCCAAATTAATGTGTGATCGGATAGTTTGAAGGCAAAATAATTTTCTTTGAAAGCTCGTGCTGCGACTGAAACTCTAAAGAAATAATTTTCATCCTTCCACGAATAGAATTAGGTACTGATTTGCCATTAAACTGATTCCTTTATTTATACTTTACTTAAATATCTAGTTTTCGAAATAAGTACTTTTACCTAAAAGGTGCCATCAACAGCGGAAGAGTAAACTACGTTCGAAAAATCATCAACTTTATATAAGTTTGTCTTGCGACAGTTTTTCATACCAAACTAAATATGCGTTAGAAATGATGAGCGTATCATCTTAATACAGAAATAGAACGTTAAGCTAGTGAGGCTATGATTTTCATATTTGACAAATGATAAATATCGTTAGTTATATTAATGGGTTTATATGTCGTTTAAACGGAATCGGTTGTATTGAATATGTAAATAAGTTAAAATATGTAAATTTTATATTATAAATTAAATTTATTCATAAATAAAAATTTAAATCAAAAACCGCAAAGCATAAACTTTTTTTAAATATATCCACCGGTAGAAACAATGTTCAACTTTTTGTAAAAAAAATTGCTGAATTTTTCGAATATAGCGAGAGACAGACCCCTTCGCTGACGACCATGTTCAAGTTTTTTCAAATGATAAGAGCACTTAATTGGGGAGCATATTTAGATAAAATGTAAATAAAGGAATTACTTTTATCGCAAACTGAAAGCGCACCTAATTTTTGAAATATAATTAATTTAATGGCCCCTCTGTTGAACAGAATCTCCATTTTTTCGAAATTTGAAATGTTGGAATATTAAGGTGTAAAAAACCTTCTTAATCATTCTTTAATCTTGGGAGGTAGCCCACACCGTTGACAAATTACAACTTTTTCTAAAGATTAAGAGTGCTTAGTACGCACATGAGATATCTTGATAAACGTCGATAAAGAGTTCATATTAGGGACAAGTTGGAAAGGTAAATTTTTCCTTGGTGATAGATTGCACTTGTGATATATGCATATATTAGTAGTTAAATCACCTAATTGGCACCTAATTATGTGGTACTCTTTAAATGCACAAAATGTTTTTGCACATTCAGATTTTAATGGGGAGGGGAAAGCCCAGCTTACTGTTTAAGTTAACCACTTAAAAGAAATCCAGTTTCAGCCATTTTGGCTGAAACACAAAATTTTTTACATTAGCACTTAATTAGCACCTAATTCTGAATTAAGTTACAAGAAAAAGTGCAGTGGCCTTGTAACGTTTTGTGTTTCATTGCACTGTAATAGTAACTGACTTTTTTTGTATTGTTTTCTACTTGCCTTTGTAGATCTATCGTGAGGTTTACTTTGGAATAACGTTTGTGAAAAAAGAAAAATGTAAAGAACCGAGATCGAATCCTCGAGATACGCCAGAATTGATGTGACAATTTGGTAAATAAATTTGCGATTTGTTTCACATGTAATAAAGATAATAACGAATGTTAGCATTTAAGTTTACGACGCCCCTTGTCTAAGCACAGTTCTCAAGGCTCTTTTAACGAATACTTCCTGAGTCCAAATGTTTTTGCATGTTCATTTTTTAATGGGGAGAGGGGTTTCAGCTTAATGTTTAAGTTAGCCACACCCAAATTAAATCCATTTTTGTACCAAACGGCTAAACACAAAATTTTTAGCAGTAGCACTTAATTATGAATTGGGTCTGTGACGTTTTGTATTTCAGTCCTTTTAATAGTAACTGTCATTTTTTATATTGTTTTCTATTTGATTTTGTACATCTATCATGACGTTTGCCTGGAATAACATTTGAAAATAGAAAAAAGTATAGGAGCAAGATCGAATTCTTGGGATACGCCAGTATTGATAAAAAAAGTTGCTATTTGGTCTGCATGTCATATCGCTTAATCATGATGAAACACTAAATAATTCACCTTAGCACTTAATTAGCAGCGAATTATGAATTAGGTTACAAGAAAATGCGAAATGAGCTTATGACGTTTTATGATTGATTACTTGGAACAGTACTGTCACTATTTTTTGTATTGCTTTTTATTTCCCTGGAATAACATTGGAAAAAAAAAAGTATAGGGCCGAGATGGATTCCTTGAGATACGCCAGCATTAATGTGATAATTTTGGGGAAAAAAAGTTGCGATTTAGTCTATATATCATATCGCTTAATCATAAGGTAATGAACAAATGTTAAAATTGAGGTTAAGGACGTCCCTCCGTTGTAGGTTTTCAAAACTTTATTGATTACTAAGAACAGTTTTCAAGGTTCTTTTAGAGAATACTTCCTGTGCACAAAATTTTTTTGCATATATATTTTTAACGTGGGGGGTCCATTTTAATGTTTAGGTTATCCCCATCAAAATTAAATCTATTTTTGTGCTAAACGGCTGAAACACTTTAACATTACGACTGAAAGTAGCACCTAAATATGAGCTGGGTTACCAGTATATGCGCAATGGTCTCGTGAGGTTTTTGGGCTCGATTCCTTTGTAATATTATCTCCCTTTATTTCGTATTACTTGCCTTTGCAGATCTATCGTGGCTTTTGACTAGAAATAACATAAGTAACATAGAATGTTAATATTTAAGTTAAGGACCCCGACCCTATTTATTACTAAGAACAGTTCTTAAGGCTCTTTTAGAGAATACTTTCTATGCACAAAATGTTTTTGCAGATCCATATTATGAGGGGGAAGGGGATTGAGCTTAATGTTTAAGTTAGTGCCACGCAAATAAAAATAATTTTTGTACCAAACTAAAACACTACATTTAGGTAACATTAGCACTTAGTTAGCACCTAATTATGAATTGAGTTACAAGAAAATGCGTAAAGGTTTTGTGACGTTTTGTGCTTAATTCCTTTTTAATTGTAACTGTCATTTTATTGTATTTTTTTTATTTGCCTTTTAGACCTATCGTGGCGATTGCCCTGGAATAATATTTGAAAAAATAAAAAAGTATAGGACCACGATCGAATCCTTGAGATACGTAAGAATTGATGTGATAATTTGGTAAAAAAAAGTTGCCACTTGGTCATCATCTAAAGGAATGTTAAAATTAACGCCCCCACGTTCTAGGTTTTTAAAACTTTATTAATTACAAAGAAAAGTTCTCAAGGATCTTTTAGACAATACTGTTTATGCACACGTTTTTGCATATTCATTTTTTAATGAGGGAGGAGGGGTCCAGCTTAATTTTTCAGTTAAATTAAATCCGTTTTTGTGACAAACAGCTAAAACAAATTTTTAACATTAGCACTTAATTAGCATTTAATTATGAATTGGGTTACAAGAAAATGCGCAATGGTCTTATAACGTTTAGTTTGATTCGTTTGTAATAGTAACTGTTATTCTTTGCATTGTTTTCTATTTGCCTTTGCACCTAGAATAACGGTTGAAAAAAGAAAAAAAGTATAGGACCAAGATCAAATTCTTGAGATACGGCAGTATTAACAAACAAAAGTTGTGATTTGGTCTGCATATAATATCGCTTAATCATAAGAATGTAAAAATTTAAGTTAAGCCAAGCTGATAACCTTTATTGATTACTAAGAACAGTTCTCCAGATTAACGTTTCAAGTCCCATCCAAATCAAATCCATTTTTTTTGCCAAATGGCTGAAACACTAAATTACCTAATTGTGAATTGGGTTACAAGAAAATGTGCCATGGTCTTGTGACGTATTGTGCTTGTAACTGTCATTTTGTTTGACTTACAATAACATTTGAAAAAAGAGTAGCATCAAGACCGAATCCTTGAGATACGCCAGCATTGATGTGATAATTTGGTAAAAAGATTGACACTTGGTCTGCATATCACATCGCTTAATCATAACGAATTGAAATACCCTGTATAACGTAATGAAACCCTATATTGGAAGTATGGGGGAGATCAGCTTAATCTAAATTTGAAATAATATATAGGGAGTCGCAATTTAAAAAAAAATGTTGGTTTATATATATATATATATATATATATATATATATATATATATATATATATATATATATATATATATATCTTATCGCTTAATCATAAGATAATAACGAAAATTAACATTTAAGTTAAGGAGTTCCTCTCGCCAGTTCTAGGATTTAAAAATTTTATTGATACAAACACGTAATTACCACCTAATTATGAATTTGGTTACAAAAAATTCCTAATGGTGTTGTCACGTTTTATACTTGATTTTTTATAACAGTGCCATTTTTTGCATTGTTCTCTACTTGCCTTTGCATGTCTATGGTGACGTTTGACCTGGAATAAAACAACAATTGAAAAAGAAAAAGTATAGGACCAGGATCGAATCCTTGAGATACGCCAGCATTGGTAAAAGAATTCGAGATTTGTCTGCATATCATATCGTTTAATCATAAGATAATAACGAATGTTATCCCCCAACGTTATAAAAACTTTATTCACTACTAAGAACAGTTCTCAAGGCTTCTTTGAGATCAGTTCATATACTTTACCTTTGTTAACATACCCAATAATGACAACTCTCAACTTACAATCAACATAAAAAGAATTTAAATATCAATACCTGAAGTTAGTCACGATTTTCCATAAAAAAATCCAGGAAAAATAAACGTTAAACATTCAAATTAAGCAACAAATATGCATCTTAGACACGAATACGTAATGGAGGTTAACATTTTTGCATGTTTGAAAGTTTACACGAATTGCATGATTCCCACTTTTACTATGAAGTAAGTAAATACATATTATTGTTTAGAAATATAAATTATTAACTCATTAAAAAGAC
Organism: Vesta saturnalis; assembly: GCA_036346205.1. NCBI lineage: Eukaryota > Metazoa > Arthropoda > Insecta > Coleoptera > Lampyridae > Vesta > Vesta saturnalis. The sequence goes on from JARFJB010001166.1 coordinate 1,326,890, forward strand.
AATTATTAATTTCAAGTTAATAGAACCATTTGCTGGTTTAATTAAAAATTTAGTTAGTTAATTGCTTTTATTATTGTATAATTTAGTAGAAGCGCATTCGCTAGCGAGTCTTCAAAGTTGCTTTAATAAGGGCTGCAACCTTGAGTTAACTTACAATGAAAATAATTAACTAAAATAGTAACAATTTATACCAGTTTGTAATTGATCTTAAAGTTGGGAAGATGAGGAGGGACTCCTACATAAGCTTCATAACTAATTAAGTATACAGTGCGTCAATATAAAATCGGTTACAGTAATTGAAATTGTTCTTAAACAAATGGAAATTTACAGTAATTAGTGTTTCACAGTTGTTTGTAAAGTTTATGGATCTCATTGAATCGATTCGTCACCATGGAGATGTCAACGCCTACTATGATTGTATCTTAACATTGCGATATATGTTTTCATGAAAACATAGACGAATGAGAAATATTATTTCACAGCATATAAAACACTTTTTCTTTCAATATGCTGAATTGATTTATTACAATATATTAAAATACATATAGGGTGAGTCAACGATAGTGTAAATTAAACTGGTGCTTTATGGGTAAACTTTGCCAATAAAATGTATTTATCATATTATACGGCTAGTAGGTGTGTGTATTTTAAAATTATTCTTGACTATACAGAGTGTTCCAAAAAAGCAGGACAAGGCAAAGTTAGTATTTTTTTGAAGGAACACCCTGTATAATATTTGATCTTTTGATTATACGTGCAATTATAAAATTTTATTTATATAAGTTCCATGTGTGTAAAATTTACAGTTTTAGAAATAATTCGAATTTTATGCAAAAAATCGCATTTACAGGGATACTTATTATTGTGTATAATCTTGTTTTATTAGGAAAACTTGTACATTTTGGACCAAGCTTAAGTATATGTTCGCAAGAAGAAATGTTAAGAGATAAATGCTACAGGGTATTCAAAACATATGTTTTAACCTGTGAGAATTGAAATTAAAAAATATCACTTTTTTCAGATAGTATATTTTTACGCCGTGTTAAAGAGAACCGAAACCACACAATTCTTCAGAAGGATGTCATATACTTATCTCTCACTGTTTTTGAATTAGTTTGATTTTTCTATTAAACAGACACAGGTACACAGACACACACTCAGAAACACAATCACACAGTCACACAGGCACAGACACACATACACACAGTCATACAGACACACAGACATAAGGACACACAGACACACTGACAAACAGACACACAGACACAGACACACACAAACAGACACACAGTCACACAGACACTCAGAAACACAGACACACACAGTCAGACAGACACATTGACACAGACACACAAGACACAGATACACATACACACAAACACAGACACACAGTCATACAGATACAATGACACACAGACACAAGGACACACAGACACTGACAAACAGACACACAGACACAGACACACATACACACAGTCATACAGTGACAGACACACAGACACACAGTCACACAGATACACAGTCAGGCACACAGTCATACAGACACAAGGACACACTGGCAAACAGACACACCTACACACAGTCAGACACACATACACACAGAGACACAGACACAGAACACACACACACACACACACACACACACACACACAGACATAAGGACACAGACACAAGGACACACAGACACACTGACAAACAGACACACAGACACACAGTCACACAGACACTCAGAAACACAGACACACACAGTCAGATAGACACATTGACACAGACACACAAGACACAGATACACATACACACAGTCATAGAGACACAATGACACACAGACACTGACAGACACACAGACACAGACACACATACACACAGTCACACAGTGACAGACACACAGTCACACAGACACACAGACAGTCAGGCACACATACACACAGTCATACAGACACAAGGACACACTGACAAACAGACACACCTACACAGTCAGACACACACACACACAGAGACACAGACACAGAGACACACACAGAGACACAGACACAGAGACACACTGACACATACACACAGACACACTGATACAGACACACATACACTCAGAAACACAGTCACAGATATACAGTCACATAGACACACAGACACAGTCATACAGTGACAGACACACGGACAAACAAATAGACAGACACACAGACACATAGGCACACACACACACACACAGACACACATACACACAGACACATACGCACAGACACATATACACACATACACACAGACACACATACACACAGACACACATTGAAACATTATTCAATATTTCAATGGTTAAATTAACTCCAACACAATATACATATGCGTCTCGTATCCTATTTTCCAAATCTTCTTTTGTAGTGGGAGATGTGATATACACAGAGTTGCTCATTAGTGCGTCAAAGAGAATTTGCGGCTAAACTGTGCACAGTAAAAAACTGTTTTATAGAAAAGTTGCTTGAATTCAAGCACGCTATAACCTAAAAATATTTTCGTATATACAGAGTGTTCCATAACAGCAGTACATAACCTATCTTTCTCATTTTAAACGGAATGGAATAGTTTTTACTGCGAATTTCGTTTCTACTCTGAAAAACAACCACTTTCTATTAAACATGTAGTATAGCTAAACTTAACCGTTTTTGAATTTGTAACTCCGCATGTAATTAGTGCAGGCATTGATTTTTTAAGAAATATTATGACTTATTTCATTTTTATTAATTTATAGCTTTTTTGTTTTAAATGTAGATAACGATCTGATCTTAAATGCAACACCCTGTATATTATTACATTATTCGAAACAAAATGAAAGACCTACATTTTTTGTAATAAGCAAATTTTGTCTATAGTTTTTCAATATTTACAATTTTAAGATATTTACTTTAATTCTTCGGGGTGTAATAAATGTGCACCTTGTATAATATTAGGTTTATTGACCAGTAAACGATCATAACAGTTGCCATACTTAAATAAATGATAAAATGTATTGACTTTTGTATTATGTATGTGAGTGAGAATGTAAGTTTAATAAATATAAAAATATTATGAAAAAAGAAACTTTTTTAAAAAGCATGCTTTTATTTAGGCGTAGAAAGTGCACTAAAAAGGAGAAAATAATTTTTTTGTTTGCACCAAAATGTGATCAAAAATCTTTACGACTAAAAATAAAAGCGTGGGGCGCTCATATTATAAACATGTGGCGGAGAGAAATGAATTCGCTTTTATTCTTAGTCGGAAAGATTTTTGATCACATTTTGGTGTAAACAAAAAAATAATTTTCTCCTTTTTAGTGCACTTTCTACCCGTAAATAAAAGCGTGGATTTTAAAAAAGCTTCTTGTTTCATATTATTATTTTTATATCCAATAAAAGTTTTTTATGAAATTACATTCTCAGACACATATAAAAAATGATCGTTTTCTAGTCAATATACCTAATATTATACAGGTTGCACATTCATTATACCACGAAGAAATTAAAACAAAAATCTTAAAGTTGTAAATATTTCAAAAACCGTAGCATATACAAAAAATTTCCTTATTACAAACAATGTAGGTCTTTCAATTTCTTTCGAATAATGTAATAATATACGGGGTGTTGTATTTAAGATAAGATAGTTATTTACATTTAAAACAAAAACTATAAATTCATATTTCTGAAACACCCTGTATAAAAATTAACTAAATCATAACATTTCTTAAAAGATCAATGTCTGAACTAATTACATGCGGAGTTACAAATTCATAAACGGTTAAGTGTAGCTACACGACATGTTTAATATAAAGTGGTAGTTTTTTAGAGGAGAAACGAAATCCGCAGTAAAAACTATACCACTCGATTTTAAATAAGAACGATAGCTTATGTACCGCTGTTGTGGAACACTGTATATGTGAAAATACTTTTAGGTTGCGGCGTACCTGAATTCAAGCAAATTTTGTATAAAACATGTTTTCTACTGCGCAAATTCACTTTGACGCCCTAATGATAAGAATCTAGACGGGGTAACATCGCACGACCTTGGAGGCTACTGGACAAAACCTCCACGCCCAATCCATTTATGAGGATAACTATCATCCAAAAATTTACGTACCTCTCGGTGGTGGTGCGGAGTACCGTCCTGTTGCAGCCACATATTCTGTTCATTATTACTAAGCAGATGAGAGGGGTTACGCAAAACTTCTTGGAGGAGTTGAAGCTAGATACGACCAGTCAGGAGAGTGTTAAAAAACACGGTCCAAAAATTCTATTGTGGAGAATGCCACACCAAACATTTATAGACCAGTGATTTTGGTGATATGTAATTTCAGGTTTCGCAGGTTTGAACATATATTCACAACACCCTGTAGCAGTTATCTCTAATATTTCTTCTTCAGAACCAACAAGACGGTACATAATAATCGAGGTACGCTTGTAAATGCGATTTTTGGATAAAATTCGAATTATTTCAAAAACCGTAAATTTTACATGCATGAAACCTATACAGGTTTAAAATTGCACGTAGAATCCTAAAATCGAATGATATATAGGGTGTTTCATTAAAAAACTAACTTTGTCTTGTCCTGCTTTTTTGGAACACACTGTATAGTCATGAATAATTTTAAAATACGCACACTTACTAGCCATATAATATGATAAATACATTTTATTCGCAAAGTTTACCCATAAAGCACCAGTTTAATTTGCCGTTGTCTCACCTGGTACAAGTATAAATACCGGTGTCCTGCTAAGTTAGTAGGATTGCTGCTAAGGTGCGTAGTAGGCGCACTAAATTAAAATCATTTTTTTCTGTAGAAAGTGTCAAGTTAAAGTATTACAAACGTGTCTGAATTAATTTTCTCGAAAATTTTGAATTACGTTTTGTCTAAAACTGAATTTAACTTTTGAATAAAGTGGTTGGGGAAGCGTAAGGTCGTTTTTGACAAAAAAAATAGATAACCTAAATTTTCTTTAACCAAAACTAACAAACTTAGCCTCGTTAAAAAAACTCTTCACCCACATTAAGCTAGACCCACTAATTTTGTTCCACAATCCGGGAGGAAATCAGATCAAAGTGGAGAGGGTCAGATTAACGTTAAGCCCCCCATACTAGAAAAATTTACATAGAATCGCAAAAATAAGTACGTCCGAATTTTATTGCTCCAAGTATTACAACAGTGAATTTCATAAAGCTGATACAGAAATTTCGGCATAATAAAGATACATAAAATTTAGCGCTCTTTTGTTGCTAATTAGTTACATTTTGTTGCTAATTTGTTACTTCAGACCCAATTTTGTTGCTCAATCCGTTTAACCATTCCCCTCCCCCATTCTAGAAAAAATATATACTGTCAGAATTGCAAAAATAAGTACGTCTGAATTTGTTGATACAAGGTTTTATAAAAGTGACGTCCACCGCCGACGCCTATAATGCAGATAGCCATTTCAGCACAATAAAAAACTTATACAAACATTTAGCGCTGTTTTGTTGCTAAGTAGTTATTTATCGTGGCTAATTTGTTACTTCAGACCCAATTTTGTTGCTAATCCGTTTAACAGGAAATCACGATCAAAGTGTGGAGGGTCAGATTAACGTTAAACTAACCCCCTCCAGCATTCTAGAAAAAATATATGGATTGCCAGACTTGCAAAAATAAGTACGTACGTATTTGTTGCTATTTTGTTGCTCCAAGTTTTATAAAAAAAGACGTATATAAAGCTAACACCCCCAATTCTGCACAATAAAAAACGTACACAAATATTTAGTGCTCTTTTGTTGCTAATTAGTTATTTTTTGTTGCTAATTTGATACTTCAGACCCAATGTTGTTGCTCATTCCGTTTAACTGAAAATCACGATCAAAGTGTGGATAGTTAGATTAATGTTAACCAACCCCCCCCCCCCCCCCACTCTAAAAAACCATACTGTAAGAACCGACAAAATAAGTACGTCCGAATTTGTTGTTATTTTATAAAAGTGCCTTCTATAAAGGTGACAGCCAAATCAGCATAATTAAAAAACTTATTTTTAACGCTGTAATTGACCGAGCATAGATTCTGTAAGGTTACTTTACTCTTGAGCTCGTACAAGCACAGTAAGCGTTTCAATCCGTTTTTAAGCAATAAATTTTAAACTTACACATGTTTGGAGCAAATAATTCGTGACAGACGTTGGCACCGTAATTGGTCGAGCAACAAATTCTGTACTGACATTTTGCTCTTCGGCGCGCATTAGCAAAGCCACTTTCTAAGGATTTTTTTTGCAATAAAAATAAATTCGAAACTTAAATATCGTTGAAGCAACTAATTCGTGAGAGATATGGGTACCGTGATTGGTCGGAGAGTAGATTAGGTAATGATACTTTACTTTTGAATGGTGACTACTGACTAGCACTGCCATTGCTTCAACCAGTCTTTTTTGCAATAACAATAAACGACAAATTCGAAACTTAAAAATCTTTGAAGAAACTAATTCGAGATAGATGTTGGTACCTTGATTGAGCAGCAGATTCTGTAAGGATACTTTACACCTGAACACTCACTACCACAGTCAATGATTCAACCAGTTTCTTGCACTTAGCAACAAATTCGTGAGTGATGTTAATAACGGAATTGGTCCACGAAAAAGTTTAATTTATCTCTCTCTCTCCTCCCTCCTCTCTCTCTCTCTCTCTCTCATATATATATATATATATATATATATATATATATATATATATATATATACAAGGTCGCACCATGCAGGATTTTTTCCTAACCGCTGTAAATAAATTTTGACTTAACCATTAGTTTTTGCATCAAAATGATAACAAAGAGATACGAACGGTTAACCATGTGATTTTGTAAATGTCAAAATTGCCTTTTTTGATATTATAAAAAGTATTATTGTGCGGAGTTGTGCTCAAGGTGTGTTGTGTAATGCCGTACAGATTTTTTTATAATTCTTAAAAATTCTGTATTTTATGAATAAATAACTATTTTCAAAAACGATACCCCAACCATTTTTATTATAAAAAAAATAATTATTGTGCTAAGTTAAGATCGATGTGTAGTACGTTTTTGATTTTTTAAAAATCATGCATTTTATGAACACAATAATACTGTGTGGGCGCGTGTGTGTGTGAGCGCGCGCGCACGTGTATTTATGAGTGGGTAGGTGTGTGGATGTATACGTGCGCCAATACTCCTATTTTGAAATATTAATAATATCTGTCTTGAGATGCGACGAAAATTTTTTAGTCCAAAACTAATATCCACATTTTTAGCGTAACAATGTTTAAGTTTTTGGTTTGTTTTCAAACTTTATTTATGTGCCGTTTAATAGAAAATTTTTTTGTGCAAGTTTCATTGCAAAAACATTAAAATTATGTTCTTGTGTTATAAGATACACCTTTAAATTTAGTATATTAGAAGCAGTTGTGTATATTATTTAAATGTTAAAATAGAATAAACTTCAACTTAATAATATTACCTTTGTCTCTCTACTACCTGTCAGTGTACTGAATTATACGTTTTATGTTGCACGCGTTCTCTCTATTATAAATTCCACAATTTATGTGGACTCACATTTTATGTCTTAACAAACTACTTCAAAGTAATCTGAACCTTGCACGTTGATTTTAGTGATCTGCAATGCTACATTTGCTACTTACACACTTTAATTAATAATAATTAACATGAGTAATACTTTTCGATTATGTGCCACATTTGTTTATGGAATACTTACAGTTTTCAGAAAACGCTTAAAGCTATGCAGAAAACAGCAAGGTAACCATTCGAGATTCGTCATCGTTAATTTAAGCATAATTTTTTTACGACTAAATAGAGCTTGCTGTAAATAAGTGCAATCTAAATTTAAATAAAAAAGATACTGGTTCGATTAATATTTACGTATTTCTTAGTGTTATTCAGTTAACATAACTGTACAACAATAGTCATAAATTAGTAATTTGTTTCCAGAAAACTAAAAATTAGGTAATACATTACTTAAACTTATAGACCCATCACGAGTTTATGTAAACCTTACTTCGCTGGGCTTTGGCTATGTCTTTTGTTATCTATATCTTCATTTTTTAGAGTAATATCACTAAGTAAAAGAAATAAACCTGAGGTTTAAATCTTTCAAGTTAGAATGTAGAATGTAGAATAGAAATAATAGTATTTAGGTTCTCGTAAACCCAAAATTGATATCCTTAAATAAATATGCAGATGTTAGTTTATAATCTTGCCATCCAATCAAAAATTAAAAATTTTCTCTTGCAAGTCTAATTCGCAAAGGTAATGCACACAAGAGAAGTATTTTACTCTTTCACGTTAGTTATACTTACAGTTTTGAAGAACTTAACTGAGAATATACTGCTTACCTGCAACAAAAAAATACATAAATAAATATATAATCCTGTTCAGATTTTTTTTAATCAAATAGGTTCAAAATAATCTTAGCTTAAATACATATATAGTTTCTATCAAGTTGATGATCAACAATGTAAATAATAAATAATATTGGTCACACAACTGAACACTGTGACAAAATCGCTTCTAGATGTTTATATGCATATTTTACACAAATACATGTAATTACAAAGATGGTTGTACTTATACTCAAATGTACTACCTTCTGTCATTTTCAGTAGTACGTGGTACGACTCATACTTTATTAAAAATTGTTTATTGATATAATTTGTAGAAAAATGCTTCAGTCCTCAATTAATTTTTCTTGATCGTCACAGGTGTTTCGATCACGCTATAATCATGGTAATAAAATTAATTAGCCTAATGCTTAATTTATAATAAATACAATTAAAAATACATTACAGCCACACTCCGATTTATTGGTAATAAGTATTAACTGAGCAGCTCGTTACTTAATGAAAAAATAAAATTTTTAGCAGTTTTTAGTGCACACTGTTCATAATTTTCGAAACACCACACGCAGATGTCTTGAAGTTTTAATATAACGGTGTGACACCTACCTGTACTACGCCATATATATTTTGGTCATTCCAGAGATCTAAGGACAAAGTGAATTGCTATAAAACGTCTTACTCATGTTCACTTAACTTTTGGAAATAAGAGACAAAATAATCCTAGTCGGTCGCTGATGATGATAACTTAGCTATTGAAACGCGTTCGGTGATATTAATTTTAGTGGTGTGGTGAGTGGGTTTTTTTATTGGTTACAGGTTCTGGCCACAGATCCCGAGTTCCGAAAGAACTCACACAGTATTGACCTTTTGGAAATTTGTATTCCAAACCAAAAGTTTCACTTATATAAAAATGATGGTTGATAGTTACTTGTTATTATGGGTTGTAAATAAATCTATTGTAAAAGCACACAGGTAATTTGCGAAAAAATGTTTCGTCCTATTCACTTACAAAGGTTATTAAGGGATACATTACAGTGGCGATATGTGTCAAATCGAATTTCCAAAAAGAGTCTGAATATCTAAACGAATATATAATAAAAAACATCTTACAAATAATACGATGCCAGTACGCATCCCTCGCTGAGATAACGTTAAGCAATCGGAGTGCGAGTACTTTTAATTTATTTACTTTACCTAATCAATTTGAAAATGATAACAGTAAATTTGGTCCTGATTTTTTTGCTTTCTTCTTCACTGTAAATCTATTGACTGTAAAAAAAATACTTAGGTAACTTGTTAGTGGTATTAGTCTACAGCCAGCATTATATTACATGAGGATGTTTGTTTTACATTTGTCAAATATGACATTCGTGGCTGCAAAAATTTCATGTTTTGTTTTTATTAACACAATCACACGTTGCGCAAATCAGATTTCTTAATTGAATTATTACATTTGTGGCTGTATAATTGATAGTTTTCAATATATCGACTTTGAAGAGGTTATTTATTTTTCAATTCTCTTCAAATTGGCTCTATCCGAGTTTTCCGCACACATACACTGCTCTAAAGTTAATAGTTTCCGATATATGTACAAAAGGTGTTTTAGACACTATTTAGGACGTATTTATTATTATATGACGAAAAGATATTTTAAGAAACCCTCTAAAATTGAGTTATCTTTAAAAAAGATTTCGACATGTTGCTCCTAAGTTGACAATTTTCCGTATGTACACAAAAAGTACGGTATAGACTACCTTTAAAGTACCCTGCTTCCAACAAAGACCAGTCACACGAAACCAAGGGAAAGCAAGAGAAAGTGAAGTAGTATTAAAACCTTTACAGCTGACGGAGAATAAAAGTTTTGTTCGAGTAACACGAGCAACAAAAAGAAGACTTGAGAATGGCCAATAAGATTTGGTCGAAATGTCATCAGGGAGAAGGAGGATGAAAAACGTGGGATAATACCCGGAAGAACGGAATATCATACCAAACTCGCAGAAACAAAATTAAATATATATATATATATATATATATATTTAATTTCGCAGAGTTGCCATAAAAATGACCCTGTATGTTCCAAACTAGAGGAGTTACGGAAATATGCCCAAGGAAAAATTTGAAGAGTACAAAATTTCCTTCCGGAATCTTGAACAGATTCAAAACAAATTCATTATTCACCATTTTTAAGACTTGAATTAATTTCAAAATAAGATTTTTTCAAACTTTATGACGAATTTCCAAAAGCAATAATCTTTATGTACGGCTAACGAGTTTTTGGATAGTTGGATTAGTATTTTAAGAAAATCGCTCAGACACGTCGCTTTTATTATTGAGGGGGACATCTTTTGCAACAGAGTCCCTTAGCTGTATGGACACTTTAAAATCTCAAATGACATGATGGGGCAAGTGATTTTAAAGGTATTTCTTCTGAATACAACAAACACCAAAATTTAGAATTGTATCGATTCGTTTTTCGAGATATTCAAAATTTATGTTTAAAAAACGCATTTATTTTTTATTAAGTAAACAAAAATTTCTTTTAGCAAAAAGTAACAGAAATAATCAAGAAACTAAAAAAAAGGGTAGCAATTTAATCAATGTTTGAATTGAGCACAACCAGCCACCATAAAATTTTGCTCAATACGGTTTCCTACATTTCGGAACGTTTCCGAGTGTTGTTTGACGACCCTTATCTATAATTCTTTGTCGTAATTCTTCAAGATTTTCGTTCGGTTGCATAGATCTATCATATTTTTTAAATGTCTCCAAAGAAAAAACCACGAGGACTAAGATCTGGGGATCTAGACGGCCCTTCTAAAGGACCTCTATATCCTTCGTCAGATTTTATTTCACGATTACAAAATTTTGTATAAAAATGTAAATTACTATATAGCGCAAGCTTGAATCAAAAATCTGTTCCATAATTTTTTATTACTAAGCTTATCTATTTTGAGCTCGATATAATTGATTTAGTATTTTTGAAATCAAGAAAACTTCCCCTACTGTGATATTTGTAACATATTTAGAATTCAAATAATCCACATCACCATTATAAGATTCTTGATCTTTTTACGTTAATTTCAAAACTGCCACTTGTAATTTTGCACTCGGGTAGATACCCAGAAGACAAATATTTTAATTTGGATTTTTTATTTTATTACATAACAGATCTATTACCACGTTTTGCATATGTTTCCCGAGACATTGAGCTTTAGTCTCTTCTTTTTTGAGCACTCTACGGGCGTACTTCTCCATAATGGGATCAAATTCAGACAGCAGCTCAACTATTTATAAAAAGTTAGGGTGATAACACACAAACAACTTGTCAGTCTCGTAAAACTTGTTCTCCGTTACTTAAAATTCGTATATAAAAATTTGCGCTAAAATGTCGACCGGTGTCATTAAAAGGAAATTTTTAATTAGGTGGAAATTATGTAACTAATAAAACTTCTTTCGGCGTCTCCTCTTAAGATTCGTGGCAATGCTGGATCTGTACCCAAAGTTTGTATAATGCTTTTTGTGAGTGTCACGTTGGTACCAATTTTTTCAATGCTTCTATCTGGTGATGTCAGAGTGTCGTCAGTTCATTATTCTCTGATGATTCCGTATTTCTTTTATAACCGGACCTGATGTTAGATTCTGAGTCGTTAATTTTTTAACCCACCAGCTTTTTGCCTTTTTTTTTGAACTGGTAACAAAGCAAACTAAAACACAATTAATAATAAATATTTACCCTTTTTATAAATAAGCCAAAACGTAATTAACATAACTTCAGAATTATATTTTGTCAACTGACAAAAAATATGTACTACATAAAATATTTTTCGTATTTTATCAATGTAAAGAAAGTCTAATTTAATTAGATATGTGGTTTTACATTAAAAAATATTTCGGGAAGTCATTAAAAATAATTTTATAATAGTAGAATTTTGTTCAGTTCAGTTATTCAAGTATATTATTATAAAACGCGTTTTGCCAAAGTAATGTATTTAACGAATCTCTTATAGCACTGATTCAAATAATTAAAGTAACTATACCTATACTACTATACTACTATTATACATATAAATTTGGTACAATATTTTATTGATTCAGTAAACGGTCTTTTTGGATAAATAATATATTTGTTACTTTAAAACGCTTTGATTTTTTCGATTGGATTTCCGATAGTATCTTCTTTTTCATTTATTTCAAGTGTGACGGGAATTGAACAACAAATAAATGTGTATAAAACGTAAACATATGTTTTTTTTTATAAAATTGGATGCCATTTGAAACCTATACCACCTGTGGTACACATAAGAATGTCTGTCCAAAATAGCTTTTTGTTCCAGACTATCCTGTAAAAATGGGGAAAACAATAAATGCGTTGGTTCTACGTCACTACAAAATATTGAACGTTCAGCAACACTATCCCATAACATAGGGCCATTAGTTTATCCATCAACTTCAGCTGTTTCTCCTGCTATCTCTTCGGGAGAATATGACCTCGTCGTAGATTCAGAAGAATCTTATGTTTCCAGTGATAATTGACAAGAACTAACCAAAATACCGATAAAGAAGTAGATGCAGTGACTGCTCAATCCGATAACGAAATATTAGTGCAGAATCGCGGAGGAGAAAGCGACACATAGTGTCCATGTAAACACGTTCCAGTGACTGTTCAGTTCTCTGGACAGAGTGGTATAATTGTGGACATTATAGACTTGTAGAATCTGTTTGACATCCTCGGACAGTCTGTGATTGATGAAGTACAAGATGTGATTGTTTCAGAGACAAACCGTTTTACAGCGCCATATTTGAGATCCAATGTACTGCGAAATGTAAAGATACAAATCGCGATGAAAAAACTCATAGGCATAATGATAATTATTACTCAAAATGCGCTTATACTGGAGTAGTAGTGAAATGTTCGGTAACAAACTCATTCAACAATGACAAATGATTCGATACATTGTTAAAATTTTTACTCTTTGCTAATAATGAAAATCCTGCTGCCGGTAGTGATCGATTTGATGATGTAAAAGATATTGTCGATCTCATCTGTAATCATTTTAAATGACGGTTTCTTATGGCGAACAAATTGTTCTGGATGAGACGATGATGCCTTGGAAAGGCCGGCTAGCCTTTCGTCAATATTTACCTGTAAATCCCACAAATACGGTGTAAAACTTTACAAGATTTGCACAACAGGGGGCTACACATATGACCTTAGGATGTATGCAGGGAAAAATAATCTGAATCCACCTGAACACCTTATGGATACATTTACGACATTTGTATTGACTTACTAAATGAGAGAAGAACACCACATATTGATAATTTCTATACTAGCGTTCAGCTTTGTAGGTCTCTTCTTGAAAATAAAACGTACGTGTGCGGCACGCTAAGATCAAATAAACGAGGAGTTAGCAGGTACTCCAAAAAAAATTACGAAAAGGAGAGATTTTCGGCGAACAAAACCACAACGGCGTAACATGTGGTGAAGGGGGTGGACATAATTGCCGCTTTAATGATAGGCACTGATCCAAGTCACATATGTGATCTACAGGCTACTAGAAAGCAAAACTGAAGAGGAGGGGACATTCTCAAACCTCCTGAAGTAATTGACTACAATAAAGCTAAAAAGGGAGTGGATGTATCAGACCAAGCATATTATATGCGTTTAAGAAAAAGCTTAAAATGGTATAAAAAAGTATTTGTGGAAGTGCTGTTGGACTAAAATTGTAGAAACAGAAGAACCCACACGCAAAAAGTTTCGTAACAGTATGACTCTTATTCATAGGCTAGTAAAATATGAGGGGAAAGTGCATGACAACCGCAAAAGATGTGTCTCTTGTAACGAAAAATTGTAGGAAGCTGCTGGTGGTGCTCATGCCAGAACAAAATCAAGTTCTGTCGGGAATGTTCAAACAACCCTGTATTTGGTTTAGAAAGCTTTAATGAAAAACATTAAATAATCAAGTTGAATATCGTGATTTAAATTATTTAAAGCATGCGCAGCTACCGCATATTTCTCTGGTTGACCTAATCTACAAAATCTCATATGATCTTTACGTGATGTATCAAAGCCACTTTTTGTGGTTCTAATGTATATTTTTCTACAAGAACAAGATAACTTATACACTCTGGAATATGACAACGAGTTTGAAATATGTTTAGGTGCCCTTTTATAACTAATTTTACAGATAGAATTAAACAAATCCTAATTAATCATGGTATTGGGTTTGTTTTTGAACCTACAAGATGTTTCAAACCCATTGTCATTTTCCGGAGTGTATAAGTTATCTTGTGTGGAAAAGTATACATCACAAAACGTAGTTTTGATATAAGACCTAAAGAACATGTGAGATTTAGTAGATTAGGTCAACCAGAGAAATCTGCGGTAACTGAGCATGCTTTAAATAATTTAAATCATTCAATTTGATAATATGGAAATGTTGTCAAGACAAACTCATTATGGCCGTTTACAACATGAAGCTATTGAAATATACAAACGTAATAACTCCAACAGGCAAGAAGAAAATCTTCGTTCAAATAGGTTTTGGCATCCTATAATTAAAAAAAGGCGCAATGGCCTTAATTTTAGCTTTTGGCATATTCGGATATTTTGATGTTTGTGCCTACACCTTGAAGTAAATGCTTTATGAATTATATGTTAAGTTACCAAAGCACCATGGTTTAACAAAAAATTAAAAATCATATTAAACGACTACATTGTGTTTTCACTGTAAAATAACAATTACAATACAACCACTCTCGTCCGCCCTTGCTTGGTCCCCGCTCCGGTTGATCTGACCGTCCCGACTCGTCGGTGACTGACGGCCCGTCGCGAACAAAGTGCCATTGTTTACTTAATGTTATCGTTTGTACGTATCGTTTCTGCCGTGCTTATACTATTCGTTGGTTTTACGGCAGTGTTCTTCTGTGTTTGTTGCAGTACAGTGTATGTACAGTTGTGTGTATGTTTGGAGTGAAACGTAATCACGTCGCTGTTTCATTAAATGAAAAATTAGAAGTGCTACAAGTACTGAACAAAGCGGAATTGCTCCAAAAAATTGCCAAGGAACTCAATGTAGGCGTTTCAACAATAAAAAATTGGAGAAGAAATCGGAAAGACATTGAATCAATGACATACAATGACGATAGACGGTGAGAATGCTCTTAAGAATGGCAAAACGTTGAAAACACTACAACTTGAACTGCTTGACAACACATTGTGGATGTGGTTTTGCCAAGAGAGAAAAAAAGGAACTCCGATATCTGGGCCCTTTATAAAGGAAAAGACAATAGCTTTGCATAAAAAGAACTGGAAGACGGAAACGAGTTCGCAACTAGTGAAGGCTGGATTGATCGCTGAAAAACCCATCGTGACTTCCGATGTGTTTAAATTTCTGGTGAACCTTGTCAAGTCTATAATATAGACAAGACAGGCCTAAACTTTAAAATGCTGCCAAACAAAACTTTTGCTGCATCAAACGAAGACTGCAATCTTTTCAAATGTTGATTTTTCGTCCCATCTGTTGAAAGACTTGAAACAAAGAAAGCTCACTGTTCGTGCTCAACTGCCATTGGATAACGCACCATTTCAACCATGTGAGGAACTTTTAGTGACAGCTATCTTCCTTCCGACAAATATCACTTTTACAACCAATGGATAAGGTAGTGATAGAATGGTCAAAGAGGCGGTACCGTAGAAAGTACATCGGCTCAATTTTAGAAAAGGCCGAAGGTTGTAACATATTTGAAGCAGTAAAATCCCTCAACACCAAAGTTGCTATTTGTTGTTGTGTTGTTGAGTAAGCGTAAGCTTTGGCCGGAAGTTCTGAAGAAAGTGGCCAGATCGAAGACGAACAAAACGACACGCAGAAAATCGTTAAGAAGTAAATGTCCCTACCAGTGAAGTTAAGGAGTAGATTGCCAAATGTGATAAAGACTGTGAACCCAGAGAAGAGCTCAATGACGGCCAGATTATTATCGCTGCTTCGGAGGAATGATGAAGAAACTGTGAATGAAGACTCGAACGGCGATGCTGACGAACCCCCACCCGGATTTCACAACCCGACACCAACAACGTTTTTGATATTTCCCTTTAGTACATCGAGCAGAACTTAACCTCAACACCACACATTTTGTGGATGGAGAAATGAAGGAACACTGCCGCTAGATGGAGAATTTCATCAGCCAATAAAAATCTATAATTGACTTTTTTCTAAGTAATTTTTTACTACACGCTACTGGATGTACAGTAAATACACATAGTATGTATTGCTCTTTTTCAACAATTACAGTTGTTCGGAGATTGTTTAATTTATTGTAAAGACAGTGATGTATTTTTATATGACGTGTATGAAATACACGTAATGACCTGATAATCCGACCGTTTTGCGTTTCGATCATATCCCCAGCCCCAAAGGTAACGGATTAAGGGGGGGGGGCTGTACAATTAATTACAAAAACTTCGATTATGACATTTTTCTCTGTTAGTCTTCGACCGTTAGAGGGTGTTCTGATTTGTCAGCTTCAAGGCGGTTTAATAATTAATTTATTAAGTATCTCGTTATTTTTTACTAAAATAAAATTATTTTCCATAGTTAACTTTATACGTTTATCACACTGTGATATTTAATAGCAGGCTTATGTTTGTTTGCATCTTTTGTAGATTTCATAAATGTGTTCACCCGTGTGAAGTTATCCACGGATTTAACCATCCACCAATATTTTTTTACAAACTAAACTAAAATTTTGCAAAAAAAATGTTAATATAGGAGACAGATATTGAAATACATTTCAAGGGGCCACACAATTTTATTACCAAAAATTACACATTACGAGAATTAAAACGCTTTCAAATACGTGTACTTGTACATATTTCACGATGCTGAATCGAAGACCTAATTAAAAAAAATGTTTTAATTATTACAAAAAATACACAATTAGAAACCAATTAACAAAAATTGTAATATAACTATTTTTTATAACGCCAAAAGAATTCATCAAGTTTACGTTCGCGCACAGATTTTCTGTGGCCGACATGAAGACCCAATTTTTGTTCAAATTTTGTTTAGCTATTACAAACGATACACAATAAGAAACCTAATAACAAAAAATTGTGATGCAACTATCTTTATAACGTACAAAAAAATTGTAAAAGTCAAGTTTTCGTGTGCGCGCGTATTGTCCGTGGTTGAATCGAAGACCCAACATTTTTTCAGATTTTCTTTACCTGTTGCAAAGACACACAATAAGAAACCTAATAACAAAAAAATGTATTTTTTATAACGTCAAAAAAAATTCATAAAGTTGATTTAAAATGTTTTAAATAGATAATGTAAATTTGAAAATTCTTTGGGTCTTCGAGTCCACCACCGACGATCTACGCGCAAACATGAACTTTATGAATTTTGACGTTATAAAAAATACTTACATCACATTTTTTTTGTAGATTTCTTCTTATCGGTCCTTTACATTAGTTAAAGAAAATTTTGTAAAAATTTTGGGTCTTCGAGTCAACC
Organism: Vesta saturnalis; assembly: GCA_036346205.1. Lineage (NCBI taxonomy): Eukaryota > Metazoa > Arthropoda > Insecta > Coleoptera > Lampyridae > Vesta > Vesta saturnalis. Next base: position 1,344,760 of record JARFJB010001166.1, read on the forward strand.
ATGGAAGATCTGTGCACAAGCGCCAACGTGAACTTTATTAATTCTTTTTGACGTTATAACAATACTTACATCACAATTTTTTGTCGTTAGATTTGTTCTCATGTGTCCTTTGCATTAGTTAGAGAAAATTTGAAAAAATTTTGGGTCTTCGAGTCAGCCACGGATTATCTATGCGCGAGCGCGAACATGAACTTAATGAATTTTTTTTAGCGTTATAAAATATATCACAATTTTTTGTTATTAGGTTTTTTATTATGTGTCCTTTCTAGAGGTTAAAAAAAATGTAAATAAATTTGGGTCTTCAAGTCAGCCACCGACGATCTGTGCGCGAGTACGAACGTAAACTTTGTGAATTTTTTTAACGTTATAAAAAATACCTACATCACAATTTTTTGTTATTAGGGTTCTTGTTATGTGTCCTTTGCGATAGTTAAAGAAAGTTTGAAAAAAAATTGGGTCTTCGATTCAGCCACGGAAGATCCGTGCGCGAGCGCCAACGTGAACTTTATTAACTCTTTTTGGCGTTATAAAATTACATTACAATTTTTTGTTATTAGATTTGTTCTCATGTGTGCTTTCCATTAGTTAAAGAAAATTTGAAAAAAATTTTGATCTTCGAGTCAGCCACGGATTATTTATGCGCGAGCGCGAACGTGAAACTTAATGAATTTTTTTTTAGCGTTATAAAATATATCACAATTTTTTGTCATTAGGTTTTTTATTATGTGTCCTTTCTAGAGGTTAAAAAAATGTAAACAAATTTGGGTCTTCGAGTCAGCCACCGACAATCTGTGCGGGAGTACGAACGTAAACTTTGTGAATTTTTTTAACGTTATAAAAAATACCTACATCACAATTTTTGTTATTAGGTTTCTTGTTGTGTCCTTTGCGATAGTTAAAGAAAATTTGAAAAAAAATTGGGTCTTCGATTCAGCCACGGAAGATCTGTGCGCGAGCGCCAACGTGAACTTTATTAATTCTTTTTGGCGTTATAAAAATACATTACAATTTTTTGTTATTAGATTTGTTCTCATGTGTTAGTCATTAGTTAAAGAAAATTTGAAAAAAATTTGGATCTTCGAGTCAGCCACGGATTATTTATGCGCGAGGGCGAACGTGAACTTTATGAATTTTTTTTTAGCGTTATAAAATATACTTATATCACAATTTTTTGTTGTTAGATTTGTTCTCATGTGTCCTTTGCATTAAAGAAAATTTGAAAAAAATTTAGGCCTTCGAGTCAGCCACGGATTATCTATGCGTGAGCGCGAACGTGAACTTTATGAATTTTTTTTAGCGTTATAAAATACTTATATCACAATTTTTTGTTGTTAGATTTGTTCTCATGTGTCCTTTGCATTAGTTAAAGAAAATTTGAAAAAATCCGGGTCTTCGAGTCAGCCACGGATTATCTATGCGCGAGCGCGAACGTGAACTCTATTAATTCTTTTTTAGAGTTATACATTATATCACAATTTTTTGTTATTAGGTTTTTTATGATGTGTCCTTTCTAGAGGTTAAAAAAAATGTAAACAATTTTGGGTCTTCGAGTCAGCCACTGACGATCTGTGCGCGAGTGCGAACGTAAACTTTGTGAGTTTTTTTAACGTTATAAAAAATACCTACATCGCCATTTTTTGTTATTAGGTTTCTTATTATGTGTCCTTTGCGATAGTTAAAATTTGGGTCTTCGAGTCAGCCACAGATTATCTATGCGCGAGCGCAAACGTGAACTTTATGAATTTTTTTTGGCGGTATAAAATATACTTATATCACAGTTTTTTTATTGTGTCCTTTCCAGAGGTAAAAAAAAAATCTAAACAATTTTGGGTCTTCGAGTCGGCCACTGACGATCTGTGCGCGAGTGCGAACGTAAACTTTGTGAATTCTTTTAACGTTATAAAAATGCTTACATCACAATTTTTTGTTATTATTAGGTTTCTTATTATGTGTGCCATAGTCAAAGAAAATTTGAAAAAATGTTTGGTCTTCAAGTCAGCCACGGATTATCTATGCGCGAGCGCGAACGTGAACTTAATGAATTTTTTTAGCGTTATAAGTAAATATATCACAATTTCTTGTTATTAGGTTTTTTATTATGTGTCCATTCTAGAGGTTAAAAAAAATCAAACAATAAAGTTAAAGTTAAAAAACATTTGGATCTTCGATTCAGCACGGAAGGTCTGTGCGCGACACTGAGCTGGTAGCGTAGTGGTGACACGATCTGCTGGTAATCGGTTCGATTCCCGTTACCGTTTACCTTGTATGAGGTTTTTACAGGGGGTTTTCCTCATACACGTGTAGCGGCATGGTAACTGCGTATATGCACACCATGTGCGGCTGCTTAGGCGAATGCTGGGGTAGTATTTTCTCCCTCAGAACCCTAACTCCGTTCCTTCCGATCCTATCCTGACCACACCCATTCCTTAATCCCACCATGCATATATACGTAATGTATGTATGTATGCTGGGAATCCATGATTGTGGCTAAAGGAGCTCGGAAAGCTCGAGCAGCCCTCCCTCCCCTTGGGAAGGGAATGAAATACTTGACCTTTCCTTTCATTTCCTGTGCGCGACCGCCAACGCGAACGTTATTAATTCTTTTTGACGTTATAAAAAATACATCACAATTTTTTGTTATTGCGTTTCTTAAGTGTCTTTTCCGATAGTTAAAGAAAATTTGAAAAAATTTTGAAACATAGGGTCAGGTCTTTGCGCGAGCGCAAACGTAAATTTTATGATTTTTTTTAAAAGATACATCACAATTTTTTTGTTATTTGGTTTCTAATTGTTTTTTAATTTTTGGGTCTTCGGTTCAGCATCGTGAAATATGTACAGTTTTTTTATTATCTTAATCATATATTAACATTTTTTTTTAGTTTATTTTATAAAAAAATATTCGTGAATGGTTCACACGGGTTTACTCTAACATCTCAAGCAATTCTTACTTACGGAGGACGATAACTGTAATTCTTATAGAAATGTATAAATTATATATTAAATATAAATATAAAAATACACCATTAAAAAACCCAAAAGCTAAGTATGTTAAGAATTACAAATATTTATATTTTTACTGGATAATGTGGTACGGGTTTTACAACGAACGAGAAAATTTTTCTGACTTACATCCAAAATGCCGCCCTCAAATGTTGGCGCCCCGAATAAATGTCCGGGTTGTCCACCCCTAGAGTGGGCTATGAGTATCAAGATTACGCAGTGGAATCGTGGTATTTTTTTAAAGACCAGGAAACGATTACATAGTTTTATAAGCAATTAGCTCCTAAAATTTTAAATTTGCCAAAGTATAAAGAAAAAGATACGGTAAAAAGTTCGAATTTTTGTATTTCTCGCCTAATTAGGCGTTAGTTAATGATTTTTCAGGTCAACATTCCCGTTCGCAAAATATTAAGAATACAAAACCGTTAAACACTCAAGCTACTCCAGATTAACATAAATAAATACAAAAAAAAAGGTAGTCTCACATTCACATTTTATCGAGAAAAAAAAGGTAATTATAATTATTTACGTAACAAATTTGAATTAAGATTACGTACGGTTGCATTAATTTGTTCCTTTTATAAAATAGAATTGCGCTATTTATTCATCATGGATTCAAGTAAACAAACGTATAGTTTTATATAGAAACTGTTTTCTCTTTAGAACTGGCATCGCGGTTTTCAGGCAACGTTGCAGTTATGTAAGCAGCTGTATCAGGTCGCGTGACGTCAAACGTTAATTTATTATAGTTGTGTTGGCGAATTTACAAAGCTAGATAACGCATTAATCAACTTTTCCTTATCGTATCCTTCAAGTTTTATTTTTATATTTTATCAAAAAAGGCATAAAAGGTAAAAAAATACAAGGTTATAAAATAAGATATTTATTTTCTTAGCGAGTGTAGTCACCTGTAAAGGTAGTAACGTTATCTCTAGGAATGACTAACAGGTGAACGGCAGCCTCTCAAAAACCTGATTCTTTCATCGGAATCAAGACAACACAGTAATTTTATACCCCGTTAAGGTTTTCATTTCTTATTTCACAAAGTTAAGCTTACACCTTTTTTACTTCTCACACAAAAATAATAATTCAGGGCGTTCGGTAAAGTTAGTGTGCGCTTTCTCATTATAAGTAGTGGAACTAATTATGTTTATTCTGCGTATTTTGTAATAATAATTAATTGCATAGATTCATCGGAGTATCAAGTCTAACTTAAGATATCCCCATCTTGTTATGAATATACTTAACGTATACTTGAATGGCTGGCTACCTTCAACGTCGATATAATAAATGGAATGCTCTCTATAAGAGTTGCTTTTCCTGTATTGGACTTATGAACAGTTATATTTCCGCTATACAATACTTAATTTACCCGTCTATATTTGCAAAATCAAAACGCAAGATGGCGAAAGATAAGGAATTAACAACCTAAAGTTGGTTACTTTAATAAAGAATACTAAATACAACGCGTCCCTAAAGTTTAGAAAAAAATGTAAAAATCCGCCATTTAGTATGTAAATTATTTTATTTCACTTGCACCATATTATTAAGTCATATTATTTATTACCTTGTTTATGCACAATATGCATAAATGGGGATATTCACGTAACTTGACCATTAGTAGTTTATGGGTTCCCAAAATATTACGGAAAGAATTAGCCAACTTGTATTGCTCATGTAATACCGGCAATGACGTTAGTGATCAATAATGGCCATTGATATTCCTTGAGTAAGTTACAGTCGATATGTCATAGAACTTAGCGTGACCATTATCGATTTTTAACAAAACAAATTTAGTGTTACATTGTGCTACAATGAACCATAACTTTTTGGAAACAACTAAAAAACCAAACCGCAATTGGAAGAAAGAACGTTTTTCGGACACTCAATCGTAAAAGAATTATTAATTATTTATTGGAATAAATACTAAACGTTCAACCAAAACTATTAACGTTAGAAAAACTTATGCTTGTACAATGTAAATCATTAAATGATAGTGACGATTTTGATAAAACCTCGTGATGAACTCTCCATTTGACGTACAAAATGATGAATCGCTACATGCAGGAGCCAACTGTAATTCAGTATGTTCTAGGACAACATCTGATGGATTCTGGCATACACTGTTTGACTCATGTTTTACTCATCGCGTTTCTAATCTCGGCTGCGCCTCGATTAGAAAGACCGCGTTTCGTAAAGAAAAATAATACTTTTCTTTTTTACTGGCGTGACATTTTTTTATCGATAAAATAAAAGTTGTAGGAATGTTCCATTTTGTACTGTACCAAAATCAGTTTGTCAAAACCACTTATTATTTTGAAAAAAAAAACGGTATTTTCGTAAAAGGCGTGGCCTTTTTTCAAAAAAAAGGAAAATTTCAAAAATGAGTTAGTTTTAAGGTATAATGCAAAATTAGTTTTTTAGGATATCTGGTGTGGAACACCACATGACCTGCCAATCTACAAAATGGAAATAAAAAGAAATGAAATAATTTTAATAACATTTTTTTTATGATAATTATGCAATCTCTTTTATAATAAGTTCATTACGTAAATAGGCAACATTGTAAAAAAAAACAAAACAATAATCTATGTCGAACAGCCATTTAAAACTTCAAGTCAGACATCTAGATGCTAACTTAAAGACTTAAAAGAAATGAAATAATTTTAATTATATATTTTTTAGGATAGCTATGTAACCTCTTTTTTATACGTTCATAACGAAAACAGGCAACATTGTAAAAACAAAAACAATAATCTCTGTCAGAATTACATTTAAAACTTCAGGTCAGCTAGAGATTAATAGACATAAATACATGTTAACTTAAAAAAAATCCAAAGTCGCCCACTTCTATAACATATCAATAACAGTTTCACCATTTACATTCATATTTAATTTTTAGACTTACCTTACGTTATATTAAGAAAGAAATGCTGTATGCGCCAAAATCTACAGTATTCTGTAGGTAGCGAACCGCGAAAATTCTACTATGGTAATAAACGGTTGTCAAATCGCCATTGTTACCACGATAGAAATGATAATTAGTGGATTTTTTTTTTAATATCTGGATAATACGTCGTAATTTGCTAACTTTTCAAAATATTTTATGTAAAGAATGTGGGATTGTTTGTAACTAATATTTGGCTGAAGGTTGAAAAACATGTGTTTTTAGGTCTGGCTACCAGGTGTACGCTTAAAAGAATGCTATACTGAAAGGGCGTAACGAATCATTGGAATTTCTTATGCGCCGATTCTTAATGTAAAAATGTCACAAGCTTAATAAGTAATTGTGCCAGTACAGATCGCGATCAAAAGATATCTTTGTTTGTTACTTGGAAATTCGAGAGCTTCATGTCGGGTTGTTACGGACGGATGCATATTTTTAAAATTAAGATGTGCAATAATTAATATGAAACTGTTCCAACGGAAATTAATGTTTCTTGTTTTCTATTACTTAGAGAGTCAATCAAGCCAGATCGATTTTTGAGTTAATTAAATACCTTTATTGTAAACAGTTTGTCTTTAAAAATATTTCGTGCATGTACATTTTCTTTTGACTTAGCCAACACTAATTTGTCTTTTCCTTCGAGTATTAGTTGTAATGTGTTTTTCAAATATTAACCTATAAATAACAGTCAACCGTTTTGAAGTTAAACCGCGTAGGTTAAAGATTTGTGTCTGTAATCAATTAAAGGAATAGATATTCAAGTGTAAACAGGCATTTTTATATAAATGAAAGCTTGCAGCAAATGGTTTACCAGCCTAGATAACATACTAAATACCAAACCTTGCCTTGCAAAAGGTATCTTCTTCGATACGCGGGGTCATTAAGCTGAAATCTGCTAAAATAAAAGACAGTCCAGGGCCCTCTCACTCTGGTATTTGTGTGAATTAGCATTGTTGTTTGTTGTTTATATTTATATTTGTGTAAAGGTGGGCTGGTGAACGGGTACATGATACCGCTGGTTATTAATTGTAAAAGGCAAGGTGTAACCTCAGGAGCACTGTATTTTCTAACGCCCCCAAATTTATATATTTGCCTGCGAGCTGATTTCTCTTTGTATGTGATTTACTGTAATTTGAGTTATGTATTTTGTGCTTTGGTGGTCACTAAACAATTGGGTACGTGTAAATTCCTTGTCTGTTTTTTTTGTCCTTGCCTTTACCTTATTATCACCTGTGCAATTTTACTGTTGTATTTTATATGTACCGTAATCTGCTTTATTGTTTTATATGCTTATTTACTTAAAGACCGGCCATGTTTGGTATTACGATTTTTATTATGATTTTTATTTAGATTATTTATGACTCAATTGTGCGTGTGTGTGTGTTTTTAATATTGTGTTTCTGTGTAACTAAACTGCGTTTTATTCATTTTCTCTTAATGTTATAATTTTTGTACGCACTTTAACCTGATTTAATGGTGTTTTGTTATATATTTAACCGTTTCATTGTTTTTTTTGTGCTATTTGGTACTTATGCAATTACTTATTTATGAATAGAGTGGGTTTTATTGGTGGTTCTTTCCCACAATAGTATATTAACGGGATGAACCACCGTTGCACAAAGCTCGTTGATTTTAATTTGAGTAGTTTCTGTTTTTTTTACCTGCCCTTCATGCTGCAACACTTACTTCATCTAGCCCATCTAATTCAGATAGCACAACGTACCTACCACTACACGACCACTTCGAGTGATCAGATTTGCGGTTTGCGAGTAATTAAATATCAGACTTGTGAATAAATTCTAATGTTTTAAATATTGCCAGGAATGTCAAGGTAAGGCAGGCAATTAATTTGAGTGATAGTAACATTATTGTCATTAAAGTCAAGATAAATCACTTAGCGATTGTTTGGTTCTTGAATTTGTATTATTTCAAATAAGTTCAAATTACGCTTTTCAAGATAGGGTACCTGGGGGACGCTACAACTGGAAAACTATATTACTGTTATGTTATTATTTAGTTATCGAAATGATACTGTAAATGTTCAAAATGTGCGCTGTAGACAGTGTTCATAACGCTCACGCAGATTTTGAAACATATTCGGGAACATAGGTTGCTTCAGAGTCCTGAGAAACGACACGATCTATTGACGTAATGCAGGACAGCTGAAGATTTTCTCTTTTAACGTTCTCCACACATAAGCATCAGGAGGTGTCAGATCGGGGGAATGTGAAGGGTAGGGAACTCAGTACCACGGGTAATGATTCGTCCTGGAAAGGCCAAAAGAGGGCACAATATTCAATCCTGACATGCATATCTTGCTCCGTCAATCGTTGTCCAACCTGTATTCGGTACGGAAATCTAAGTCTTTAAACAATCGTCAAGGTGACGTATTGCTGATGTTTAACTGCATGGATGTTCGTCGAAGCCTTCGCTTTGGTGACTGCAACACCTGATTAAGGACACGTCCAGGATTTTCATTTGTGGACACAGTTACTGGCCTACCAGACCTTCCCTTCCGTTGACACACTACCCGTACGACGAAATTTTGTAACGATAGACAGCATATCCGTGTTGCTTGGTGCCGCCACTAACCTTAAACTCGGCCCGCCTTGATAACCATTTCCGTACGAGCGAAAATAGTATTCCACTATGCACACTTTTGTCTCCGTCGCGAGACCCATTGCCACTTCCAACCACAGAGCACAAAGTTCGTTACAAAATTAGAAATACAAAATGGTGATGCAACAACATGCACAAGCATGCGCATGGGGGTTGCGCGAAAACTGTATATTTTGGCACATACCGTATTTAATAAAAACCAAAAACTGCCCCTAACACCCCCCCCTCCGCCGCTAGATTTTTCATAAAAGCTAATTAGCTCCAAGCCTAATGAAAACAAGCTTAAATACAAAATTTTAAGTACGTAGGTGTTTTCGTTCTGGAGTTATTGTGGATACTAACATACATCCACACAGACACATCATGGCTTATCTTGTAAAATGAGCTAATAAGTCGACTTAGCAATAGTGAAAAAGTCGACTGCATAACCTTCTATACCTACACAAGTCATATATATGTAGGTCGGAAGGTAAAAACGATGGTTTCATAAAAAAACAAACAAAACGGTTACATACTACGCTAGTTTTGCGGTATAATGAGCCGAAATCAGTTTTTTTAATACCACATATTTTTATTGCAAAAATACAGTTTTTCTTAAAAAAAATTCATGGCCAATTTTGTTTTTCAGAAAAAAAGCAAAGCTGTGCCACAATGTGATAAGTTCGTTGTAAAATGCGTTTCTTTTTTAACGGTACTTGTGGTTTTTCAGAAAATAAGCATGGTCAATTTTCTTTATTTGTGTTTATATAACATGTGAGCGTCATATAAGGGAAGAATCATTCAAAAATCTGTTAGAAAGATTTATTGCAGAGTTCATTATCTTGAAAACCAGGAAAGAAATAAACCTGCGTTGAACAAATTTAATTAACTGAATGTTTTAAATGCAGTAATAGAAAATCTCCATACTCGAAAAAGATTTTCAAGTAAGTAGAACACCTGTCAGAAGAAAAATTAAAAAAAAAAATGTTTATCCTTATCATATCCAACTACATCAAGAGCTCAAGGACACAGATTTTCAAAACAGGATTAACTTTTGCAATTGTGTAGAACAAAAGTTAAAAGAATGTACAATTTTTGGATAAGACCAGTGTACCTTCCACCGCAGTGGATTTGTTAACCAGCACAATTTTCATTATTACTCAGATGAAAACCCTCATTGTTTCCGAGTCATAGCCAAGAGAAATGGTTTGGGCAAGAATATTCGGCTCTTCAGTTGTTCTCTTTTTCTTCGCCGGTGTTCTAAATTCGAATTTGTACTCGAATTTTTTTAACAATAAAATATTTGGACTCCTTGAAGAGATACCGCTCGCTCAAATTAGAGATATGTATTTTCAGCAAGATGGCGCACCATGTCCATGTAATAATAACTCAATGGCTTAACAATACATTTGTTAAAAAGCGGATAGGAGGGGATGGACAAATACGATGGTCAGCGAGATCTCCACATATTTCCCCGCTTGCTTTCTTTTTGTGGGGGTACGTCAAGGAAAAAGTGTATGCTGAACTGCAAACCACTACGGAAGATATGAAAAATAGAACCCGAAACGTTTTTGTAATCAACCCAGTAATGTTAAATAGGGTTAGAAATTATTTTCGTCATAGAATTATTTTTATTTTAGCTAATACTTTTGTTTTTTGTGTTTATGTGTTTTCTACTTAATAAATAATGTTTTTTAATGTGAATGGTTTTTTGTTTATTTTCCATGGATTATTTCATTATTAATTAGATAGTAATATAATCTGAAAATGTCACCTTGATAATATGCACGGTGTTCGAGATCGAGAACTAGGGGTTGGTCTAAATTTTCACCCCCTTAGACGGCAGCTCCATGACATATTTTTTATCTTCATTATTAATTAGATAGTAATACAATCTGAAAATGACTTGATACTATGCACGGTTTTCGAGATCGAGAACTAGGGGCTGATCTCAATTTCACCCCCGCAGTTCTATCACATTCTTTTTTTTAATTTCATTATTAACTAGATGGTAATATACTCAGTTACCCAAGAAGGGGTAGGAATTTTTTGACCAAACTTGGCAGAAACGATTAAGTACTAAAAGGTAGCAATCGATTAAAATTTCAAAGAAAAAGAACAAAATATTAAGCATAATTTTTATTATGTTGGTCACCCCCTGTTGGTTATGCACTCCTCCACTCGTCGTGGCATCGATTCCAACAGATGGTGGATGTGCTCTTGACGTATTGTATCCCAAGTAACTTGTAATTCGTGCTGTAGAGCTTGCAGCGTCTGCGGAGGATGCTGCAAGATTTTCAGTCTTCTCCCATAATCTACCAAACATGCTCGATGGGCGAAAGTTCAGGAGATCTGGGTCGAAATGGAAAGAGATTAACACTATCCTCTGCAAAACGGTCCAAAGAACGTCTTGCAATATGAGGACACGCGTGAGTCATAAATTACTTCATTCGTACGTTAATGTGATTTCGGGAAAACTGGCCGCTCCTTTCACACCGCACTTAATATTGGGACACGTGATATTTTGATATTGTGTCAATAAGGAGTTAATTTTAGTGACAAATTAGAAGGCTAGTTTATTCGTTGCTGGTAGTTCGAACTGACGTGAAGTTAGCAATAGATGCCATCCATAGATTTTAATATTCTGTAATTCACTTTAAACCGTAGAAAACTGAGCAAACTGTACATTTACCACATAAACTAACATAGCGGACTAAATTTACAACATAATCAATCACCATGAATTAAAATTAAAATTGCTTAATTAAGTGACGCGTAAGGCGCTCTAACACAAACCTCAAATTTTAACTAAAAATGGCAAATTGTTTTTTAAAAACATTTACATCATTGGATTCTTTATTAAACGTGCCACCGATTTCAATTTTAAAACATAACCAACCTCTTCCAATTATTGTATAAAATTCTACTTCAATTGGCGCCACTCGCGAAAATCGTTCCATCACAAATCTCAAATTCGAACCAAAACGACAACTTATTTTTAATAGCATTTATATCATTGGATTCTTGATTAAACGTACCACCGATTTCAATTTTAAAACATAACCAATCTGTTCTAATTATTATGTAAAATTCCACTTTAATCGACGCCACTCGCGAAAATCGTTCCATCACAAATCTCAAATTTGGACTAAAAAGCACAACTGATTGATGGAACGCTTTTCACGAGTGGCGCCAATTATAGTCGAATTTCAAAATTGAAATCAGTGGCACGTTTAAAGAAGAATCAATGATATAAATGCTTTTAAAAAATGATTTGTCCTTTTTAGTTACAATTTGGGATTTGTGATGGAACGCTTTTCACGGGTTGCAACAATTAAAGTCAAACTTTATATAATAATTAGAAGAGGTTGACTATGTTTTAAAATTGAAATCGGTGATACGTTTAATGTAGAATCCAATGATATAAATGCTTTTAAAAAATAAGTAGTCGTTTTTGGTTAAAATTTGAGATTTGTGTTGGAACGCTTTTCAAGAGTGGCGCCAATTAAAGTCAAATTTTACATAATAATTGGAAGAGATTGATTATGTTTTAAAATTGAAATCGGTGGCACGTTTAATGAAGAATCCAATGATGTAAATGTTTTTAAAAAATAATTTGTCCTTTTTAGTTAAAATTTCAGGTTTGTATTAGAGCGTCGTACGAGTCACTTGATTAATTAAGCAATTTTAATTTTAATTCATGGTGAATGATTATGTTGTAAATTTAGTGTGCTGTATTAGTTTATGAAGTAAATGTAAAGTTTCCTCGGTTTTCTACGGTTTAAAGCGAAATATAGAATATTAAAATCTATGGATGGAATCTATTGCTAACTTCACGTCAGTGTAGTTCGAAAGGGGTGTTTTTGAGTATATCATGTATTTCTTGGAAATGTAATGTGCAATTGAAGTATGTAATTAGCACCTAGTTATGTCGTATTTTTTATGTACAAAAGGTCTAGGCATATGAAATGTATGGGGAGGGGTCGAGCTTAATTTAGCCCCACCCTTATTAGCACCTAATTACGATTTGGGCTACAAGAAAATGCGTAATGGTGAGGTGGGGTGAAATATTAACTTAATGAACATTGTTAGATAAGACCTAAGACGTTTTTCGCACATATTTAAAATCATTCCGAATACACTTTTCTGTTTGTCTTAAGTATAGCCCCCCCCCCCCACGGGACAGCGAAACATTATACATCTGCACGTTAAACGAACAATTTACAAAAATGGCTAAATTATTAAAATTTCGAAATTTTTGTATTTTGGGGGGCCCCTCCCTCTTTAATGAATATTGTAGCTATCCTTAAAAATTAGATTTGCATTATTAACTATTATTTACTCCAAAGCACATGATTCAAAACGGAGGATTTGATTTCGCGCCAAACATTTTGAATACTTACCGCTATTAAAAAAGTCACAATCTTCTAACCTTCACATTAAATTTATTTTGGCAATTGGCAAAAATTAAAGGAAACTCATTCATTGATTTGTAGTGCCTACAGTAATGTCAAGGATTCGTGTATTGTAATATTAATGAAATTTATACATACCACACCATATTCGAGAGGTGAGAGTTCTATTCCCGCTGTCCCCTACTTTACCATTTTCGTCTTGCAAATTATTTTCTTCGCATTTTAAATTGCAATAAATAACACAATTTTGTGATTTAATGCATATCTCAAACCGTTTCGCAAGCCAAAAATTTGCATGAAATTTAACAATCAAGATGCCAGATGTGTTATCTCAAATCACACTTGGCATGTATATATGTTTCTAAAGCTGTTATTATTTTTTATGCCAAAATTTTTATGTATATATTTATTTTTGACATTTAACCCAATCTACAGAAGATATCAATTTAGAATAAAAATTTTACGTTTTTAACTTATTATTATCACTATTGACTTTGATTAATCACATCTATTTCTATTTTTTTAGTTATTGACCTCTTGAACTTTGCGTATTTGGCAACGTTGATTTTCTATTAGAAAATTGTTCATGTTTGGACATAAACACGAATTAAACGTGTTTTGTTCAAATTACCGAAATCATTCCAACTAGCAATAAAAACTTCACTTTTGTTTGAGGACGTTAAAATATTAACGAGGTTTTAATGATAGTTCTACGTTTTCGGGTCTAATTATCAAAAATTTTGTTTACAGCGTTAATATTTCAAATTTCAGTTTATTCAGAATTGAAAATGGATCTACACGGTGTGTGTATTTTAAGACTTTCACAATTTTTTAATATTTCCTTAACCAATTTTAGATTTTATTACACTATAATTACCTATTGATGTAAGAAGGAGGAAACGAAATAGTAATTATTAAAACCGAATTAAAAACATATCACAATTTTTTTTTATTTGTTAAAAGTTAACTAAATTATCATACAGAAAGATCTGTATTAAGTGGAATAGACCAAACATGATTTCCGTAAATTTACCAAGCATCCTGTTATAATTACCTAATAGTATTTCAAGACTTTACAATTTTCCGATCGAGCAAAACTTAGTTATGTGGAGTAAAAAGAAGAAGGGCCCAATCTTTTTTCGTTTTAATATAAAAAATAATTGGAGTAATTCATTTTACTCTAAGTGTGTTAACTAAATAGTGCCGGACAATTTTTAATTTTTTCTTTAATATTATACATGTCAAAAAAGATAGCCCAGTCTTTTTGCACTATAATAATAAAAAAAAAAAAATTAGTGTGCTGATTGCGATTTACGATTTATTCAAAATCACTATTCTATGAATAAATTTTTTATAAAAAAATATTTAGTGTGCTGAAGTGTTTTACGTTGTCCTTCAAAAATTTTTTTTCCAAAAGATATTCCAATGTTTTTTGACTATAATTAAAATAATTAGTGTGTTAAAGTATCTTACCTGTTTTTGAAAATTACCATTTCATGGATAATTTTTTTTTTCATAAACGATAACTCATCTAAATTATAATTCAGAAATATCTGTATAAAGTGAAATAGGCGAAAAATGTTTTAATATAAAAAATAATTAGAGTAAATAACTTTGTTTAAGTGTGTCAACTAAGTAGTGCCGAACATTTTTACACATTTCATTAGCATTAAAAAAATAGCAAATTTTTGTTCCGTCATAAAAAAAAAAATTGCTGTGCTGAAGTGTGTTAAATTATGCTTTTAAGAAAGATTTGAAAATTACCAATTTATAGATAACCTTTTTTTAAAAAAAGATAGCCCAGTCTTTTTGCAGTATATTCAAAATAATTAGTGGGCTAAATTGTACTCGAAGTGGTCAAGGTTATACCAAACTAGTAAAGTTGTGGTAACACGACCTGTTTAGCAATCGAGAGGTAATGGGTTCGATTCCCGTTACCGTCTACCCTGCATGAGGTTTTTTTTACGGGTTTTCCTCATACACATGTAGAGGCATGGTCACTGCGTATACGTACACCATGCGAATTCCGGGATAGTAGTTCCCTCCTCAGAACCCAAACTTCCGATCCTATCCTGACCATACCCATTTTTAATCCCACCATGCATGTATACGTAATGCATGTATGTACACTGGGAATCCAAGATTGTGGCTGAATGAGCTTGTCCTCCCCCTTGGAGAGGGGATGAAATACGTGGCCTTTTCCTTTCCTTTCATTATGGTTATCAACACCGATTAAAACAATATTAGTAAAAATTCATCAAAATTATAATTCAGAAAGAGCTGTGTAAAGTGGAATAGGCGAAAAAGTGTCGCATGAACCAAAGCATTCTCTTGTAATTTCTTAATAATACTTTAAACAATTTTTTTAGTTTTTCTCTTTACAAGAACGCTATGAACGATGCTTTGTGCGTCCGTCCCATAACCACAACTTCATTATGTGGGTGAAGATAATCCGTTATTTTTTGAAAATGTACAATTTATGGATAAATTTTTTTTCAAGAAAGATAATTCAATATTATTTCACTATAATTAAAATAATTGGTGTGCCGAAGTGTGTTACGCTGTGCTTTAAGATTTTTGAAAAAAATTTTTTTGTAAAGACAGCCCGCTCTTTTTCACTATAATTAAAATAATTAATGTGCCGAAGTGTGCTTGAAGATTTTTGAAAATTATCATTAGTTTTTTTTGTTAAGACAGCCCACTCTTTTTCACTATAATTAATGTGCCGAAGTGTGTTACGCTGTACTTAAAGATTTTTTGAAAATTATCATTTTTTTTTTGTAAAGACAGCCCACTCTTTTTTCACTATAATTAAAATACTTAGTGTGCCGAAGTGTGTTACGCTGTGTTTTAAGATTTTTTGAAAACTATAATTTTTTTTTTGTAAAGACCCCACTCGTTTGTCACTATAATATGGAAATAATAACTACATACCCAAAGCGTACCAAGTTTTATTATTGTGACTAATTTTGCTCTAAATATGTTAAACAAGTAGTGTGAAATAGCCCAGTTTGTCCGTTATAAAAAATGATGTGCGTTGTGCTTTAAGATTTTTTGAAAATTATCATTATTTTTCTTGTAAAAGCAGTCCACTCTTTTTCACTATAATTGAAATAATTAATGTGTCGAAGTGTGTTATGTTGAGCTTTAAGATTTTTTGAAAATTATTATTTTTTTTGTAGACACCCCATTCTTTTTCACTATAATTAAAATAATTAATGTGCCGAAGTGTGTTACTCTGTGCTTTAAGATTTTTTGAAAATTATCATTATTTTTTTTGTAAAGACAGCCCAGTCTTTTTTCACTATAATTAAAATAATTAGTCTGCCGAAGTGTGTTACGCTGTGCTTTAAGATTTTTTGAAAATTATCATTATTTTTTTGTAAAGACAGCCCACTCTTTTTTCACTATAATTAAAATAATTAGTGTGCCGAAGTGTGTTACGCTGTGCTTTAAGATTTTTTGAAAATTATCATTTTTTTTTGTAAAGACAGCCCACTCTTTTTTCACTATAATTAAAATAATTAGTGTGCCGAAGTGTGTTACGTTGTGCTTTAAGATTTTTTGAAAATTATCATTATTTTTTTTTGTAAAGACAGCCCACTCTTTTTTCACTATAATTAAAATAATTAATGTGCCGAAGTGTGTTATGCTGAGCTTACCAAGCGTACCAAGTTTTATTATTGTAACTAATTTGGCTCTAGATATGTTAACCAAGTAGTGTGAAATAGCCCAGTTTTTCCGTTATAAAAAAATGGTGTTTTGCGTTGTGCTTTAAAAATTATTTGAAAAATAACATTTTATGGATACTTTTTTTTTCTAAAAGATAGCTCAATCCTTTTTCTCTATAAATAAAATAATTAGTGTGTTAAAGTGTGTCTTACGTTATGCTTGAAGATTTTTTAAATTAAGATTTTATGGATAATTTTTTTTTTCAAAAAAGATAGCCCAGCCTGCTTTCAGTACAACTAAAGTAATTAACTAATTAAATTGTACACGAAGTGTGCCAAGTTTTTATTATCGATTACCGATTACGACAATACCTATCACAAATTTCTTTATTAGTAAAAAAATCATCTAACTTATCATTCAGAAAAATCCGTAATAAGTGGAATAGCCGTAAAATGATTACAGCCCGGTCATTTTTGTCTTATAAAATATAATTATAGTAATTAATTTTGCTCTAAGTGTGTACCTAAGTAACTTCGAACAGTTTTTTAACATTACACATTTCATGAACAACACCTATCAAAAAGTACAGCCCAGTTTTTTCGTTACAAAAAAAATATTGTGCTGAAGTGTGGTTATGTTGTGCTATAATTTTTTTTTAAAAGATTTTTTTCAAAAAAGTTAGCCCAGCCTTTTTCAGTACAATAAAAATAATTAATGAGCTAAATTGTGTGCGAAGTGTTTATTATAGTTAATAAAATCGATTAAAACAAGACTATCACAAGCTTCCTTATAAGTAAAATCTAAAATATCACTCAAAAAGATCCGTATAAAGTGGAATAGACAAAACATGATTACAGTTCATGAACTAAGGCACCATGTTGTAATTTCCTAATAATACTTTAAGACAACATTTTTTTGGTTTCCTCCTATGTGCGTCCGTCCATAGTTATTTGGTGAAGATAGATCGGTTTTTTTGTTTTAATACAAGATAATTAGAGTACTTAAGTTTTCTCCGTGTTAACTAGGTAGTGCCGAACATTTTTTTTAATTGCCGTTTTATGAACAAATTTTTCTTTCAGCATTTTTTCACGATAATTAAGATATAATTTTTTGAAAATCGAATACTATAAATAAAAAAATATTTTTCAACCGATGGCCCAGTCTCCTTAGATTATAATTAGTATGCTGAATTGTGTTACGTTATTCAGCACATTTGCTATAACGAAAGATGGCCCAGCGTTTTTTCATTATAATTAAGATAATTAGTGTTCTAAATTGTACCCAAAATGTTTTTGAAAATATCTTTCAAAACCGAGAGCCCAGCAATCGCACAGGGTTGAATTGTGGTACGTTGTGCTGTACATTCTCTTCAAAAAAGATAGCTCAGTCTTTTTTTATAATATTCCACAAATGATAGAATATTTTCGCAAAAGCCCAGTCTTATTTGGAAAAAAATAGTGTGTTGAATTGTGTAGTTCGTTGTGCGGTATATTTTAAATTTTTAAAAATAATTATAGCAACACATTAGTATGCTGAATTGAGTTAAGTAGGCTATTTGTGCTCTAGAAAGTTTAAAATTTTTTAATATTATATATTTTATACACAAACTTGTTGTCAGCCCAACCGCATTAGTGTTTTTGAGAATACGGCCTGGACCATTTTCGAAAAGTAGCCATTTTCTTTTTTCTCTTCTTTTTTTAAGTATGCTGCATTGTTAGATTGCTTATTGTTAATATTGCTTATTCTTATTCCTGCAGACTGTTCAGGAGTCTGTTTCCTCATCAGCCATGGATCTGTTGTGTGTTGTGTTTCAGAGAAGATAGCCTAGCCTTTTTCTTTGAAGTGGAATAAATTTAAATCCACGGTTGGATCTGTATTCAGATTTTTTTTATTGTAGTGGTCTTTACAACTATTGACTTGTACTATTACTTTTACTATTGTAGATAATTATTGTGTTAAGTTGACATAAATGTGTGCTATGTCGTGATGTACATTTTTTTTTAAAATTGTGCATTTTATGAACAAAACCTTTTTTTCAAAAAAGATAGCCAGCCATTTTCTTTTGTTTATTATTGTGCTTCCTTTTTTATTATTTGAAAATTGTGAATTTTATGAACAAAATAATATACTGTGCGTCTTTAAAAAATTTGTACGGTACAATGTAACACACCTCTAGTACAACTCAGCACAATAATAATTTTTTTGATAACGAAAATGTCTGGGCTATATTTGAAAAATATTGTTTTGGTTATAATATTGCACAATTTTCACAAAATAAAATCTGGGCTATCTTTAATCACGTATGAACAATTGGAAAATAATAATTCAATGTAGTTTTCAAGGTTACCTTTCGAAGCATAATTTTTAAAACTTTGGCGGCGCTAAACATTTGTTTTATTTGTCAGGAACTTTAGTACACGTATAAGCAAATCAAATGCGTTACTCAGAATTATTCTATTTTAAAATCGAGTGTGAAGTTAGAACTGCATTTTTCAGGCTTTCTAATCGCGAAACACTTAAAACCTTCAAAGGAGAACTCCAAACGTCATGAAACGAAAGCTAGGATCAAAACCACGAAATTATTGTCGGGTTACGAACGTCACACGTCTAATAATTTGCCTTTTGTTTGTAGAACGCATGTGAAGTTAACATCCAGACAAAGAGCTCCAATAATTCTGATTAGAGTTCCAGTTCCTTTTTAAAGAGTTTAGAAGTACTTTACAAAAAATAAAGAGTTGCGCTCATTAACGGCTCCAAATTTTTATTTGAAAAATGGGTGCTTAAAATTTTGAAATATCAATTTTGACATGCAATAGTTCCAATCAACTTTTGATGTTCTTTTATTCATTTCTAAGAGTACCCGCTAATTTAAAAAAATATATAATCAAAAATGAAACAGTTACAGCCTTTTCACTAAAAAAAAAGAAAATGTTAACAAAAATATTTTAAAGAGTTCTAATAGTTCTTGCAGCAGATTTGGATACTATTCGAAAAGTTCTGAAAGAAATTCTAATGATCGAAAGCGATCCAATAGAATTATTCGACTTTAAAAATGGCATAGCTTAAATTCTAAAGTATCGACGATAAATATTTCGAAGAGTTCCAATAGTTCCAAAATAGTTGTCATGTAGTTCTAGATATACACAAAGTCTTTCCAAAGAGTTTCGATGCTAAAATTAATTTTATAATTTTTTAAAAAAATGAGTATCCGAAAACTGGGCTATTTTTTTTACTAATTGTTTAAAAAAGTTCTTTTTATAAGGAAAACGGCTATAACTTTTTCATTTTTGAATATATATTTTTTTTTAATTAGCGAGAACTCTTGGGAATGAATAAAAAAGAATAGCAAAAGTTGATTGGAACTATTTCATGTCAAAATTGAATTTACAAAAATGTTTTAATTTTTTCTAATTTACAAAAAAAAAAGTTCACACCAGGAACTCTAGAACTTTGCAAAATATAGTAATTTAGCTAGTGAGAACTACTGGATCTCGATTTTTCAAATTAAAAGTTTGGAACTCTTAATGAGCAGAACTCTTTTTATTTTTTATAAAGTACTTCTAAACTCTTTAAAAGGAAGCTAGAACTCTAATCAGAACTATTGGACCTCTTTGTTAGGCTGCCAACTTCACACGCGTAAATTAGTATATTTTGAAAAGTTCTAGAGTTCCTGGTATGAACAAAACTTTATTTTGACAATTAAAAATTATTGAAAATTAAATTTTATATGCAATAAATAGTTTCTATCAACTTTTGATTTTCATTATTCATTCCTAACAATTCTCGCTAATTAAAAAAAATGTAACAAAAAATATTTTAAAGAGTTCTAATAGTTCTCGCAGCAGATTTTGAAACAATTCGAAAAGTTCGAAAAGAAATTATAATGATCGAATGCGATCCGATTAATATTTATAGAATTATTCGATTTTAAAAATGGCATAGCTTTAATTTTCTATCTACGATAAATATTTTGAAGAGTTCCAATAGTTCCCAAATAGTTCTCGGCATGCACAAGGCCTTTCCAAAGAATTTTGATGCAAAAATTAATTATATAATTTTTAAAAAAATTGTCTAATTGATCTTATCATCGGAATTCTTTGGAAAGGGATTGTATGTCAGAACTTCGAACTATTTTGAAACTATTGGAAATCTTCAAAATATGTTTCGTCGATATTGTTTAAAAATTATCTGATTAAAACTTTTGGGAGGGCGTTGTGGGGCGTCTGAAGTTAGCACCACGACAAAGAGTTCAATAGTTCTGATTGGAGTTCTAGCTTCTGTTTAAAGAGTTTAGAAGTACTTTATAAAAAATAAAGAGTTCTGCTCATTAACGGTTTCAAATTTTAATTTGAGAAATGGGGTGCTAACTTCACCTCGAAAATCGAGATCCAGTAGTTCTGACTAGCTAAATTACTATATTTTGCAAAGTTCTAGAGTTCCTAATATGAAAAAAATTTTTGAAAATTACAAAACAAAATCTATGTCATACAGACGTTTAAAACTTCATGACAGACAGAGGTTAATGGACATAAATACATGTTAACTTAAAACATAGAGACAGAAGTGGAACATTTTCTCTTTAAAACCAAATGTCACATTATCTCCTTAAGAAGTTTATTTTATGTTTTGACAGTTTCAAGTAATGAGTACAGAACACAAGAACGGAAGAACTAACTTATTTATTTGCGTTTATAGTAAATGATACAGGTCCATAATTATTGAAATTATTCACAATTTTGAGTTTTTGAAAACAATTTTCTAACACTAGGTCTGGTTGTCAACGTGCGAATTCCAAAAACATACGCATTTGACGAAAGTATTACTAAATTTATTAATTTTTAGTGTTTTGTATTTCCGCTTTTGCAAATAATAATATATACATCTCAGGAGAGAATTATATTTTTCCCTCGATGTTTTGTAGCCCTCGGATTTTGCGCTCGTGTTGCAAACTGCATCTTAGGAAAAATCATGTATTTCTCTCCCACTGTGTATAATATACAATTAATTATAATTTTTAGGTTAACTGTGCAATCTCTTTTGTATATGTTCATAACCAAAACAGGCAACATTGTAAAGAAAAACAATAATTTATGTCGGAATGACGTTTAAAATGTCATGTTAGATAGATTAATAGGCGTACATACGTGTTAATGTAAAAAATTCAGCTGTTTTAGAAATATTAAAAAACTGGCCTAATAACCCCCACCCGCCACTGGATTTCTCCCAAAATGTAATCAGCTCCAAGCCAAATCAAAACAAGCTTACATGCAAAATTTTAAGTACGTAGGTATTTTCGTGGATAGCGACTAACATACATTCACACAGACATACGTAGGCATCCAGGCATCATGGCCCTTGGCGAAACTTGGCCAAAAGTTGTAAAATGAGCTAATAAGTCGATTTAGCGATAGTGAAAAAAGTCGATAGCCATAACCTTCTATAACCTACATATGTATAATGTAGGTTGGAAGGTAAAATTATAATTAAAATTATCTAATTTCTTTTAATTTTTAAGTTAGCATCTAGATGTCTATTAACATCTGTTTGACATGAAGTTTTAAACGTCTGTTTGACATAGATTGTTTTGTTTTACAATGTTGTCTATTTTCGTAATGAACTTATTATAAGAGATTGCATAATTATCCTAAGAAGAACGTTATTAAAATTATTTTAATTCTTTTAATTTCCATTTTGTCGGTTGGATGGTTGTGTGGAGTTCCACACCAGATATTTTCATAAGATATATATTTAATAATTAAAAGATTATTTACACTGAAACAGCTCAAAACTTCTAAAAAAATATGAAAAATACTGTTCATTGATACTTTAAAAATTTAAGAGGATATAGATAAGCCTCTAATCGATTTGCAAGAGTTCTGATTATTCTAAAATAATTCTCGTATAGTTATGACTATGAGCATAAACAATGCTTTCAAAGAGTTCCGATGACAAAATTAAATGGATAACTTTTAAACAATTAGTAAAAAATAGACCATTTTTCGGATAAATTAATTTTTAAAAAATTATACTTAATTAGCATCGAAACTCTTTGGAAAGGCATTGTGCATGTCGAGAACTATTGGAACTCTTCAAAATATTTATCGTCGATACTTAGGAAATTTATTTATTAATCGGATCGCTTTCGATCATTAGAACTTCTTTTAGAACTTCTCAAATCTGCTGCGAGAACTATTAGACATCTTTAAAATATTTTTTGTTAACATTTTCTTTTTCTAAGTTAAAGGGTTGTAACTTTTTCATTTTTGATTATAATTTTTTTTAATTAGCGAGAACTCTTAGGAATGAATAAAGAAGAAGATTTTATATTTGTGCCGAAGTGTGTTACACTGTACTTTAAGATTTTTTGAAAATTTGTAAAGACTCGTTTGTCACTATAATATGGAAATAATAAGTACATACCCAAAGCGTACCAAGTTTTATTATTGTAACTAATTTTGCTCTAAATATGTTAACCAAGTAGTGTGAAACAGCCCCAGTTTTTCCGTTATAAAAAAATGGTGTTTTGCGTTGTGCTTTAAGATTTTTTGAAAATTATCATTATTGTTTTTGTAAAGACTCTTTTTTCACTATAATTAAAATAATTAATGTGCCGAAGTGTGTTACTCTGTGCTTTAAGATTTTCTGAAAATTATCATTATTTTTTTTTTGTAAAGAGCCCACTATTTTTTCACTATAATTAAAATAATTAGTGTGCCGAAGAGTGTTGCGCTGTGCTTTAAGATTTTTTGAAAATTATTATTATTTTTTTTGTTAAGATAGCCCAGTCTTTTTTCAGTATAATTAAAATAATTAGTCTGCCGAAGTGTGTTACGCTGTGCTTTAAGATTTTTGAAAATTATAATTACTTTTCTTGTAAAGGCAGCCACTCTTTTTCACTATAATTAAAATAATTAGTGTGCCGAAGTGTGTTACGCTGTGCTTTAAGATTTTTTGAAAATTATCATTTTTTTTTTTGTAAAGACAGCCCACTCTTTTTTCACTATAATTAAAATAATTAATGTGCCGAAGTGTGTTATGATGAGCTTACCAAGCGTACCAAGTTTTATTATTGTAACTAATTTGGTTCTACATATGTTAACCAAGTAGTGGAAATAGCCCAGTTTTTCCGTTATAAAAAATGGTGTTTTGCGTTGTGCTTTAAAAATTATTTGAAAAATAACATTTTATGGATACTTTTTTTTTCAAAAAGATAGCTCAATCCTTTTTCTCTATACATAAAATAATTAGTGTGTTAAAGTGTGTCTTACGTTATGCTTGAAGATTTTTTAAATTACCATTTTATGGATAATTTTTTTTTTCAAAAAAGATAGTCCAGCCTGCTTTCAGTACAATTGAAGTAATTAGCTAAATCAATTGTACACGAAGTGTGCCAAGTTTTTATTATCGATTACGACAATACCTATCACAAATTTCTTTATTAGTAAAAAAATCATCTAACTTATCATTCAGAAAGATCCGTAATAAGTGGAATAGCCGTAAAATGATTACAGCCCGGTCATTTTTGTCGTATTATAAAATATAATTATAGTAATTAATTTTGCTCTAAGTGTGTACCTAAGTAATTCCGAGCAGTTTTTTTCATTTTTTTAACATTACACATTTCATGAACAACACCTATCAAAAAGTATAGCCCAGTTTGCTGAAGTGTGGTTATGTTGTGCTATATATTTTTTTTGAAAACATTTTTTTCAAAAAAGTTAGCTCAGCCTTTTTCAGTACAATTAAAGTAATTAGTGAGCTAAATTGTGTGCCAAGTGTTTATTATAGTTATTAAAATCGATTAAAACAAGACTATCACAAGCTTCCTTATTAGTAAAATCTAAATTATCACTCAAAAAGATCTGTATAAAGTGGAATAGACATAACATGATTACAGTTCATGAACTAAGGCACCATGTTGTAATTTCCTAATAATACTTTAAGACAACATTTTTTTTGGTTTGCTCCTATGTGCGTCCGTCCATAACCAAAACTTTAGTTATGTGGTGAAGATAGATCGGTCTTTTTTGTTTTAATACAAGATAATTAGAGTACTTAAGTTTTCTACGTGTTAACTAGGTAGTGCCGAACATTTTTGTTTTTGAAAATAGCCATTTTATGAACAAATTTTTCTTTCAGCATTTTTTCACTATAATTAAGATATAATTTTTGAAAGCGAATACTATAAATAAGAAAATATTTTTCAACCGATGGCCCAGTCTCCTCAGGTTATAATTAGTATGCTGAATTGTGTTACGTTATTCAGCATATTGGGCAACGTTTTTCAATATAATTAAGATAATTAGTGTGCTAAATTGTACCCAAAATGTTTTGAAAATTGAAAATATCTTTCAAAACCGAGAGCCCAGCAATCGTACAGGGTTGAATTGTGGTACGTTGGGCTGTATATTATCTCCAAAAAAGATAGCTCAGCCTTTTTTTATAATATTCCACAAATGAAAGAATATTTTTCGCAAAAGCCCAGTCTTATTTGGAAAAAAATAGTGTGTTGAATTGTGTAGTTCGTTGTGCGGTATATTTTAAATTTTTTAAAAAATAATTATAGCAACAAATTAGTACGCCGAATTGAGTTAAGTAGGCTATTTGTGCTCTAGAAAGTTTAAAATTTTTTAATATTATATATTTTATACACAAACTTGTTGTTAGCCCAACCGCATTAGTGTTTTTGAGAATACGGCCGGGACCATTTTCGAAAAGTAGCCATTTTCTTTTTTCTCTTCTTTTTTTTAAGTATGCTTTATTGTTAAATTGCTTATTGTTAATATTGCTTATTCTTATTCCTGCAGATTATTCAGGAGTCTGCTTTCTCTTCAGTCCTGGATCTCTTGTGTGTTGTGTTTCAGAGAAGATAGCCTAGCCTTTTTCTTTGAAGTGGAATAAATTTAAATCCACGATTGGATCTGTTTTCAGATTTTTTTTAGAATTGTAGTGGTCTTTACGATAACTATTGACTTGTACTACTACTTGTACTATTGTAGATAATTATTGTGTTAAGTTGACATAAATGTGTGCTATGTCGTGATGTACAATTTTTTTTAAAAAATTGTGCATTTTATGAACAAAACCTTTTTTTTTCAAAAAAGATAGCCAGTCATTTTCTTTTGTTAAATTATTATTGTGCTTCCTTTTTTTATTTTTTCAAAATTGTGAATTTTATGAACAAAATAATATACTGTGCGTCTTTAAAAAATTTGTGCGGTACAACGTAACACACCTCTAGTGCAACTCAGCACAATTATAATTTTTTTGATAACGAAAATGTCTGGGCTATATTTGAAAAATATTGTTTTGCTTATAATATTGCACAATTTTCACAAAATAAAAAAAGTATACTAATAAAAAAACATCTGGGCTATCTTTAATCACGTATGAACAATTGGAAAAATTATAATTCAATGTAGTTTTCAAGGTTACCTTTCGAAGCATCAAAATTATTAAGTAATTTTTCAAAACTTTGGCGGCGCTAAACATTTGTTTTATTTGTCAGGAACTTTAGTACACGTATAAGCAAAACAAATGCGTTACTCAGAATTATTCTATTTTAAAATCGTGTGTGAAGTTAGGACTGCATTTTTCAGGCTTTCTAATCGCGAAACACTTAAAACCTTAAAAGGAGAACACCAAATTAAGTCATGAAACGAAAGCTGGGATCAAAACCACGAAATTCTTGTTGGGTTACGAACGTCACACGTCTAATAATTTGCCTTTTGTTTGTAGAACGCATGTGAAGTTAGCACCCAGACAAAGAGCTCCAATAATTCTGATTAGAGTTGCAGCTCCTTTTTAAAGAGTTTAGAAGTACTTTACAAAAATAAAGAGTTGCGCTCATTAATTTCTTCAAATTTTAATTTGAAAAATGGGTGCTTAAAATTTTGAAATATCAATTTTGACATGCAATAGTTCAATCAACTTTTGATATTCTTTTATTCATTCCCGCTAATTTAAAAAAATATATAATCAAAAATGAAAAAGTTACAGCCTTTTCACTTAAAAAAAGAAAATGTTAACAAAAATATTTTAAAGAGTTCTAATAGTTCTCGCAGCAGATTTGGATAGTATTCGAAAAGTTCTGAAAGAAATTCTAATGATCGAAAGCGATCCGATTAATATTAATAGAATTATTCGACTTTAAAAAATGGCATAGTTTAAATTCTAAAGTATCGACGATAAATATAGTTCCAAAATAGTTCTCGTGTAGTTCTAGACATGCAGAAAGCCTTTCCAAAGAGTTTCGATGCAAAAACAAATTTTATAATTTTTTTAAAAAATGAGTTTATCCGAAAAATGGGCTATTTTTTACTAATTGTTTAAAAAAGTTCTTTTTATAAACCTTTTCATTTTTGAATATAATTTTTTTTTAATTAGCGAGAACTCTTAGGAATGAATAAAATAATAGCAAAAGTTGATTAGAACTATTTCATGTCAAAAATGAATTTTCAAAAATGTTTTAATTTTTTCTAATTTCCAAAAAAAAAAGGTCATACCAGGAACTCTAGAACTTTGCAAAATATAGTAATTTAGCTAGTGAGAGCTATAGGATCTCGATTTTTCAAATTATAAGTTTGAAACTCTTAATGAGCAGAACTCTTTTTATTTTTTATAAAGTACTTCTAAACTCTTTAAAAGGAAGCTAGAACTCTAATCATAACTACTGGACCTCTTTGTTAGGCTGCCAACTTCACACGCGTAAATTAGTATATTTTGAAAAGTTCTAGAGTTCCTGATATGAACAAAATTTTATTTTGATAATTAAAAATTATTGAAAATTCAATTTTGTTATGCAATAAATAGTTTCTATCAACTTTTGATGTGCATTATTCATTCCTAACAATTCTCGCTAATTAAAAAAAATGTAACAAAAAATATTTTAAAGAGTTCTAATAGTTCTCGCAGCAGATTTTGAAACAATTCGAAAAGTTCGAAAAGAAATTATAATGATCGAATGCGATCCGATTAATATTTATAGAATTATTCGATTTTAAAAAATCGCATAGCTTAAATTTTCTATCTACGATAAATATTTTGAAGAGTTCCAATAGTTCCCAAATAGTTCTCGACATGCACAAGGGCTTTCCAAAGAGTTCCGATGCAAAAATTAATTATATAATTTTTAAAAAATTATCTAATTGATTTTATCATCGGAACTGTTTGGAAAGGCATTGCATGTCGAGAACTGTACGAGAACTATTTTGAAACTATTGGAAATCTTCAAAATATGTTTCGTCGATATTGTTTAAAAAATTATCGAATTACAACTTTTTGGGAGGGCGTCGTGGGGCGTGTGAAGTTAGCACTCCGACAAAGAGTTCCAATAGTTCTGATTGGAGTTCTAGCTTCTGTTTAAAGAGTTTAGAAGTACTTTATAAAAAATTAACGGTTTCAAATCTTAATTTGAAAAATGAGGTGCTAACTTCACATCGAAAATCGAGATCCAGTAGTTCTGACTAGCTAAATTACTATATTTTGCAAAGTTCTAGAGTTCCTAATATGAAAAAAATTTTTGAAAATTACAAAAACAAAATCTATGTCATACAGACGTTTAAAACTTCATGACAGACAGAGGTTAATGGACATAAATACATGTTAACTTAAAAACATAGAGACAGAAGTGGAACATTTTCTCTTTAAAAACCAAATGTCACATTATCTCCTTAAGAAGTTTATTTTATGTTTTGACAGTTTCAAGTAATGAGTACAGAACACAAGAACGGAAGAACTAACTTATTTATTTGCGTTTATAGTAAATGATACAGGTCCATAATTATTGAAATTATTCACAATTTTGAGTTTTTTGAAAACAATTTTCTAACACTAGGTCTGGTTGTCAAGGTACGAATTCCAAAAAACATACGCATTTGACGAAAGTATTACTAAATTTATTAATTTTTGTGTTTTGTATTTCCGCTTTTGCAAAAATAATATATACATCTCAGGAGAGAATTATATTTTTCCCTCGATGTTTTGTAGCCCTCGGATTTTGCGCTCGTGTTGCAAACTGCATCTTAGGAAAAATCATGTATTTCTCTCCCACTGTGTATAATATACAATTAATTATAATTTTTTAGGTTAACTGTGCAATCTCTTTTGTATATGTTCATAACCAAAACAGGCAACATTGTAAAACAAAAACAATAATTTATGTCGGAATGACGTTTAAAATGTCATGTTAGATAGATTAATAGGCGTACATACGTGTTAATGTAAAAAATTCAGCTGTTTTAGAAATATTAAAAAAAACTGGCCCTAATAACCCCCACCCGCCACTGGATTTCTCCCAAAATGTAATCAGCTCCAAGCCAAATCAAAACAAGCTTACATGCAAAATTTTAAGTACGTAGGTATTTTCGTGGATAGCGACTAACATACATTCACACAGACATACGTAGGCATCCAGGCATCATGGCCCTTGGCGAAACTTGGCCAAAAGTTGTGAAATGAACTAATAAGTCGATTTAGCGATAGTGAAAAAAAGTCGATAGCCATAACCTTCTATACCTACATATGTATAATGTAGGTTGGAAGGTAAAAATTATAATTAAAATTATCTAATTTCTTTTATTTTGTAAGTTAGCATCTAGAAGTCTATTAACATCTGTTTGACATGAAGTTTTAAACGTCTGTTTGACATAGATTGTTTTTGTTTTTACAATGTTGCCTATTTTCGGAATGAACTTATTATAAAAGAGACTGCTAATTACCCTAAGAAGAACGTTATTAAAATTATTTCAATTCTTTTAATTTCCATTTTGTAGGTTGGATGGTTGTGTGGAGTTCCACACCAGATATTTTCATAAGATATATATTTAATAATTAAAAGATTATTTACACTGAAACAGCTCAAAACTTCTAAAAAAAATATGAAAAATACTGTTCACTGATACTTTAAAAATTTAGGAGGATATAGATGAGCCTCTAGTCGATTTTCAAGAGTTCTGATTATTCTAAAATAGTTCTCGTATAGTTATGACTATGAGCATAAACAATGCCTTTCCAAAGAGTTCCGATGACAAAAATTAAATGGATAACTTTTTAAACAATTAGTAAAAAATAGACCATTTTTCGGATAAATTAATTTTTAAAAAATTATACTTAATTAGCATCGAAACTCTTTGGAAAGGCATTGTGCATGTCGAGAACTATTGGAACTCTTCAAAATATTTATCGTCGATACTTAGGAAATTTATTTATTAATCGGATCGCTTTCGATTATTAGAACTTCTTTTAGAACTTCTCAAATCTGCTGCGAGAACTATTAGACATCTTTAAAATATTTTTTGTTAACATTTTCTTTTTCTAAGTTAAAGGGTTGTAACTTTTTCATTTTGATTATAATTTTTTAATTAGCGAGAACTCTTAGGAATGAATAAAGAAGAAGATTTTATATTTGTGCCGAAGTGTGTTACACTGTACTTTAAGATTTTTGAAAATTTGTAAAGACTCGTTTGTCACTATAATGGAAATAATAAGTACATACCCAAAGCGTACCAAGTTTTATTATTGTAACTAATTTTGCTCTAAATATGTTAACCAAGTAATGTGAAATAGCCCAGTTTGTCCGTTATAAAAAATGATGTGCGTTGTGCTTTAAGATTTTTTGAAAATTATCATTATTTTTCTTGTAAAAGCAGTCGACTCTTTTTCACTATAATTAAAATAATTAATGTGCCGAAGTGTGTTACTCTGTGCTTTAAGATTTTCTGAAAATTATCATTATTTTTTTTGTAAAGACAGCCCACTCTTTTTTCACTATAATTAAAATAATTAGTGTGCCGAAGAGTGTTGCGCTGTGCTTTAAGATTTTTTGAAAATTATTATTATTTTTTTTTTGTTAAGATAGCCCAGTCTTTTTTCAGTATAATTAAAATAATTAGTCTGCCGAAGTGTGTTACGCTGTGCTTTAAGATTTTTTGAAAATTATAATTACTTTTCTTGTAAAGGCAGCCCACTCTTTTTTCATTATAATTAAAATAATTAGTGTGCCGAAGTGTGTTACGCTGTGCTTTAAGATTTTTTGAAAATTATCATTTTTTTTTTTTTTGTAAAGACAGCCCACTCTTTTTTCAATATAATTAAAATAATTAATGTGCCGAAGTGTGTTATGCTGAGCTTACCAAGCGTACCAAGTTTTATTATTGTAACTAATTTGGTTCTACATATGTTAACCAAGTAGTGCGAAATAGCCCAGTTTTTCCGTTATAAAAAATGGTGTTTTGCGTTGTGCTTTAAAATTATTTGAAAAATAACATTTTATGGATACTTTTTTTTTTAAAAGATAGCTCAATCCTTTTTCTCTATAAATAAAATAATTAGTGTGTTAAAGTGTGTCTTACGTTATGCTTGAAGATTTTTTAAATTAACATTTTATGGATAATTTTTTTCAAAAAGATAGTCCAGCCTGCTTTCAGTACAATTGAAGTAATTAGCTAAATCAATTGTACACGAAGTGCCAAGTTTTATTATCGATTACGACAATACCTATCACAAATTTCTTTATTAGTAAAAAATCATCTAACTTATCATTCAGAAAGATCCGTAATAAGTGGAATAGCCGTAAAATGATTACAGCCCGGTCATTTTGTCGTATTATAAAATATAATTATAGTAATTAATTTTGCTCTAAGTGTGTACCTAAGTAATTCCGAGCAGTTTTTTCATTTTTAACATTACACATTTCATGAACAACACCTATCAAAAGTATAGCCCAGTTTGCTGAAGTGTGGTTATGTTGTGCTATATATTTTTTTGAAAACATTTTTTCAAAAAGTTAGCTCAACCTTTTCAGTACAATTAAAGTAATTAGTGAGCTAAATTGTGTGCCAAGTGTTTATTATAGTTATTAAAATCGATTAAAACAAGACTATCACAAGCTTCCTTATTAGTAAAATTTAAATTATCACTCAAAAAGATCCGTATAAAGTGGAATAGACAAAACATGATTACAGTTCATGAACTAAGGCACCATGTTGTAATTTCCTCATAATACTTTAAGACAACATTTTTTTTTGTTTCCCCCTATGTGCATCCGACCATAACCAATACTTTAGTTATGTGGTGAAGGTAGAGCGATCTTTTTTGTTTTAATATAAACTAATTAGAGTACTTAAGTTTTCTCCGTGTTAACTAGGTAGTGCCGAACATTTTTTTTAATTGCCGTTTTATGAA
Source organism: Vesta saturnalis (assembly GCA_036346205.1). Lineage (NCBI taxonomy): Eukaryota > Metazoa > Arthropoda > Insecta > Coleoptera > Lampyridae > Vesta > Vesta saturnalis. The sequence continues at coordinate 1,376,575 of JARFJB010001166.1, forward strand.
CAAATTTTTCTTTCAGCATTTTTTCACGATAATTAAGATATAATTTTTTGAAAAGCGAATACTATAAATAAGAAAATATTTTTCAACCGATGGCCCAGTCTCCTCAGGTTATAATTAGTATGCTGAATTGTGTTACGTTATTCAGCATATTGGGCCCAGCGTTTTTTCAATATAATTAAAATAATTAGTGTGCTAAATTGTACCCAAAATGTTTTTGAAAATTGAAAATATCTTTCAAAACCGAGAACCCACCAATCGTACAGGGTTGAATTGTGGTACGTTGTGCTGTATATTCTCTCCAAAAACGATAGCTCAGTCTTTTTTTTTATAATATTCCACAAATGATAGAATATTTTTCGCAAAAGCCCAGTCTTATTTGGAAAAAAAATAGTGTGTTGAATTGTGTAGTTCGTTGTGCGGTATATTTTAAATTTTTTAAAAAATAATTATAGCAACAAATTAGTACGCCGAATTGAGTTACGTAGGCTATTTGTGCTCTAAAAAGTCTAAAATTTTTAATATTATATATTTTATACACAAACTTGTTAGCCCAACCGCATTAGTGTTTTTGAGAATACGGCCGGGACTATTTTCGAAAAGTAGCCATTTTCTTTTTTCTCTTCTTTTTTTTAAGTATGCTTTATTGTTAGATTGCTTATTGTTAATATTGCTTATTCTTATTCCTGTAGACTGTTCAGGAGTCTGCTTTCTCTTCAGTCCTGGATCTCTTGTGTGCTGTGTTTCAGAGAAGATGGCCCAGCCTTTTTCGTTGAAGTGGAATAAATTTAAATCCACGATTGGATCTGTATTCTGATTTTTTTTTTAATTGTAGTGGTTTTTGCGATAACTATTGACTTGTACTATTGTAGATAATTATTGTGTTAAGTTGACATAAATGTGTGCTATGTCGTGATGTACATTTTTTAAAATTGTGCATTTTATGAACAAAACCTTTTTTTTCAAAAAAGGTAGCCAGTCATTTTCTTTTGTTAAATTATTATTGTGCTCTTCCTTTTTTTATTTTTTGAAAATTGTGAATTTTATGAACAAAATAATATACTGTGCATCTTTAAAAAATTTGTGCGGTACAACGTAACACAACTCTAGTAAGTACAACTCAGCACAATTATAATTTTTTTGATAACGAAAATGTCTGGGCTATATTTAAAAAATATTTTGTTTATAATATTGCACAATTTTCACAAAATAAAAAAAGTACACTAATAAAAAACATCTGGGCTGTCTTTAATCACGTATGAACAATTGGAAAAATTATAATTCAATGTAGTTTTCAAGGTTACCTTTCGAAGCATAATTTTTCAAAACTTTGGCGGCGCTAAACATTTGTTTTATTTGTCAGGAACTTTAGTACACGTAGAAGCAAATCAAATGCGTTACTCAGAATTATTCTACTTTAAAATCGAGTGTGAAGTTAGGACTGCATTTTTCAGGCTTTCTAATCGCGAAACACTTAAAACCGTAAAAGAAGAACTCGAAATTACGACATGAAACGAAAGCTGGGATCAAAACCACGAAATTCTTGTCGGATTACGAACGCCACACGTCTAATAATTTGCCTTTTGTTTTTAGAACGCATGTGAAGTTAGCACCCCGACAAAGAGTTCCAATAATTCTGGTTAGAGTTCCAGCTCCTTTTTAAAGAGTTTAGAAGTACTTTACAAAAAATAAAGAGTTGCGCTCATTAACTTCTTCAAATTTTAATTTGAAAAATGGGGTGCTAAATTCACACCGAAAATCGAGATCCAATGACTATATTTTGCAAAGTTCTAGAGTTTCTGATATGATTTTTTTTTTAAACTTAAAAAATTTTTGAAATATCAATTTTGACATCAACTTTTGATGTTCTTTTATTCATTCCTAAGAGTTCCCGCTAATTTAAAAAAAATATATAATCAAAAATGAAAAAGTTACAGCCATTTTACTTAAAAAAAAAAAGAAAATGTTAACAAAAAATAATTTAAAGAGTTCTAACAGTTCTCGCAGTAGATTTGGATAGTATTCGAAAAGTTCTGAAAGATATTCTAATGATCGAAAGCGATCCGATTAATATTTATAGAATTATTCGACTTTCAAAAATGGCATAGCTCCAAAATAGTTCTCGTGTAGTTCTAGACAAGCACAAAGCCTTTCCAAAGAGTTTCGATGCTAAAATTAATTTTATAATTTTTTTAAACATGAGTTTATCCGACAAATGGGCTATTTTTTACTAATTGTTTAAAAAAGTTCTTTTTATAAGGAAAACGGCTATAACTTTTTCATTTTTGAATATAATTTTTTTTAAATTAGCGAGAATGAATAAAAGAACAGCAAAAGTTGATTGTAACTATTTTTCAAAAATGTTTTAATTTTTTCTAATTTCCAAAAAAAAAAAAAAAAATTTCATACCAGGAACTTTAGAGCTTTGCAAAATATAGTAATTTAGCTAGTGAGAACTACTGGATCTCGATTTTTCAAATTAGAAGTTTGGAACTATTAATGAGCAGAACTATTTATTTTTTATAAAGTACTTCTAAACTCTTTAAAAGGAAGCTAGAACTCTAATCAGAACTATTGGACCTCTTTGTTGGGCTGCCAACTTCACACGCGTAAATTAGTATATTTTGCAAAGTTTTAGAGTTCCTGGTGTGAGCAAAATTTTATTTTGATAATTAAAAATTATTGAAAATTCAATTTTGATATGCAATAAATAGTTTCTATCAACTTTTGATGTTCATTATTCATTCCTAAGAATTCTCGCTAATTAAAAAAAAAATTAACAAAAAATATTTTAAAGAGTTCTCGCAGCAAATTTGGAAACAATTCGAAATGTTCGGAAAGAAATTTTAATGATCGAATGAGATCCGATTAATATTTATAGAATTATTCGATTTTAAAAAATCGCATAGCTTAAATTTTCTATCTACGATAAATATTTTGAAGAGTTCCAAGAGTTCCCAAATAGTTCTCGACATGAAAGAGGCCTTTCCAAAGAGTTTCGATGCAAAAATTAATTATATAATTTTAAAAAAAATTATCTAATTGATTTTATCATCGGAACTATTGGGAAAGGCATTGTGCATGTCGAGAACTGTACGAGAACTATTTTGAAACTATTGGAAATCTTCAAAATATGTTTCGTCGATATTGCTTAAAAAATTATCTAATTCATTTTAACATCAGAACTTTTGGAAGGGCGTTGTGGGGTGTGTGAAGTTAGCACCCCGACAAAGAACTCCAATAGTTCTGATTGGAGGTCTAGCTTCCGTTTAAAGAGTTTAGAAGTACTTTATAAAAAATAAAGAGTTCCGCTCATTAACGGTTTCAAATTTTAATTTGAAAAATGAGGTGCTAACTTCACATCGAAAATCGAGATCCAGTAGTTCTGACTAGCTAAATTACTATATTTTGCGAAGTTCTAGGGTTCCTAATATGAAAAATTTTTTTTTGAAAATTAAAAAAAATTAAAAATGTTTGAAAATTCAATTTTGACGTGCAATAGTTCCAATCAACTTTTGATGTTCATTATTCATTCCTAAGAGTTCTCGCTAATTAAAAAAAAATTAATTATGTAATTTTTAAAAATGAATTTATCCGAAAAATGGGCTAATTAATTTTATCATCAGAATTCTTTGGAAAGACATTGTGTATGTTTAGAACTATAGGAGAATTGTTTTAGACTAATCAGAACTCTTGAAAATCGACCAGCAATCCGATCAATAATTAATGTGTTAAATTATTATAAATTTTGTTATGAACGAATAAGTTCAAAAGTAATAATTTTTAATTAATGTGATACACAAAAAAAAGTTGGATTTAGCACCAAAGTTAAAGACAGAATCATTAAAAAATTCAGTGAAAATAATTTTTCAATTATTAAATATATTTTATGAAAATACAAAATGGAAATTAAAAGAAAAAATAAGTTTAATAGCATTTTTATTAGGATAATTTGCAACTTCTTTTACAATAAGTTTATGGCGAACATAGGCAACATTGTAAAAACAAAATCTATGTCATACAGACGTTTAAAACTTCATGTCAGATAGAGGGTAATGGACATCAATACATGTTAACTTAAAAAAATAATGACAGAAGTGGAACATTTTCTCTTTAGAAACCAAATATGTCACATTATCTCCCTAAAAAGTTTACTTTATGTTTTGACAGTTTCAAATAATGAGTACAAATAAAAACACAAGAACGAAAGAACTAACTTATTTATTTGCGTTTACAGTAAATGATACAGGCCCATAATTATTGAAATTATTCACAATTTTCAGTTTTTCTTAAAACAATTTTCTAACACTAGGTCTGGTTGTCAACGTACGAATTCCAAAAAAACATACACATTTGACGAAACTATTACTAAATTTATTAATTTTTTGTGTTTTCGTGTTTCCGCTTTTGCAAAAAATAATATATACATCTCAGGAGATAATTCTATTTTTCCCTCGATGTTTTGTAGCCCTCGGGTTTTGCGCTCGTGTTCCAAACTGCATCTCAGGAAAAATCATATATTTCTCTCTCACTATGTATAATATACAATTAATTATAATTTTTGTTAGGTTAACTGTGCAATCTCTTTTGTATACGTTCATAACGAAAACAGGCAACATTGTAAAAACAAAAACAATAATCTATGTCGGAATGACGTTTAAAACTTCATGTTAGATAGAGATTAATAGGCGTACATACGTGTTAATGTAAAAAAAATTCCACTTCTATATCACTAATCCAGTTTAATCATTTTTGTTCACGTTTAATTAATTTTTAGACTTACCTTGCATTATTATAATAAGAAATTTTATAAAGAAAAGTTATGTAAAATTAATTAATTATTTAGGTATGTTTATATCTTTGAAATATGCAGCTGTTTTAGAAATATTAAAAAAAAACTGGCCCTAATAACCCCCCACCCGCCACTGGATTTCTCCCAAAATGTAATCAGCTCCAAGCCACATGAAAACAAGCTTAAATGCAAAATTTTAAGTACGTAGGTATTTTCGTTCTGAAGTTATCGTGGATAGCGACTAACATACATTCACACAGACATACGCAGGCATCTAGGCATCATGGCCCTTGGCGAAACTTGGCCAAAAGTTGTAAAATGAGCTAATAAGTCGATTTAGCGATAGTGAAAAAAAGTCGATAGCCATAACCTTCTATACCTACATATGTATAATGTAGGTTGGAAGGTAAAAATTATAATTAAAATTATTTAATTTCTTTTAATTTTTTAAGTTAGCATCTAGATGTCTATTAACATCTGTTTGACATGAAGTTTTAAACGTCTGTTTGACATAGATTGTTTTTGTTTTTACAATGTTGCCTATTTTCGTAATGAACTTATTATAAGAGATATTAAAATTATTTCAATTCTTTTAATTTCCATTTTGTAGGTTGGATGGTTGTGTGGAGTTCCACACCAGATATTTTCATAAGATATATATTTAATAATTGAAAGATTATTTACACTGAAACAGCTCAAACCTTCTAAAAAAAATATGAAAAATACTGTTCATCGATACTTTAAAAATTTAGGAGGATATAGATGAGACGCTAGACGATTTTCAAGAGTTCTGATTATTCTAAAATAATTATCGTATAGTTATGACTATAAGCTTAAACAATGCCTTTCCAAAGAGTTCTGATGACTAAAATTAAATGGATAACTTTTTAAATAATTAGTAAAAAATAGCCCATTTTTCGGACAAATTAATTTTTAAAAAATTAGCATCGAAGCTCTTTGGAAAGGCATTGTGCATGTCGAGAACTATCGGAACTTCAAAATATTTATCGTCGATACTTAGGAAATTTAAGTTAAATGCGATTTTTTAAATTCGAATAGTTCAACAAATATTAATCGGATCGCTTTCGATCTTTAGAACTTCTCGAATCTGCTGCGAGAACTATTAGACCTCTTTAAAATATTTTTTGTTAACATTTTCTTTTTCTAAGTTAAAGTTTTTCATTTTTGATTATAATTTTTTTTTAATTAGCGAGAACTCTTAGGAATGAATAAATAACATCAAAATTGAAATTTCACAAATTTTTAATTTTCAAAAAAAAAATTTTTGTATCAGGAATTCTAGAACTTTGCAAAATATAGTGATGTAGCTAGTCAGAACTACTGGACCTCGATTTTCAATGTGAAGTTAGCACCTCATTTTTCAAAGTAAAATTTGGAACCGTTAATGAGTGGAACTCTTTTTATTTTTTATAAAGTACTTCTAAACTATTTAAACGGAAGCTAGAACTCTTAATCAGAACTATTGGAACTCTTTGTCGGGGTGCTAACTTCACACGCCCGGTGTTGTGCATGTCGAGTACTATTTGGCAACTATTGAACTCTCCTAAATATGTTTTGTCGAAATGTAAATGCAATTTTTTCAAGTCGAATAATTCTATAAATATTAATCGGATCGCTTTCGATCATTAGAATTTTTTTCAGAACTTTTCGAATACTATCCAAATATGCTGCGAAAACTATTAGAACTCTTTAAAATATTTTTTGTTAACATTTTCTTAGGTTAAAGGGCTGTAACTTTTTCATTTTTGATTATAATTTTTTTTAATTAGTGAGAACTCCTGGGAATGAATAAGAGAACATTAAAAGTTGATAGGAACTATGGCATATCAAAACTGAATTTTTAATTTTTTTTTTAATTCTAAAATTTTGTTTTCACATAAGGAACTTTATAGAACTTTTCAAAATATAATAATTTAGCTAGTCAGACCTACTGGATGTCGATTTTCGATGTGAAGTTAGCACCCCATTTTTCAAATTAAAATTTGAAACCGTTAATGAGCGGAACTCTTTTTATTTTTTATAAAGTATTTCTAAACTCTTTAAAAGGAAGCTAGAACTTTAATCAGAACTATTGGAACTTTTTGTTGGAGTGCTAACTTGACACGCGTCTGTGCCTTCACGTGCTTGCTTATTACAGAAAATATCTAATTATTCAGTCACATACCGTGCTTTGTCTGTTCTGCGAAAACCATTTAGAGTAAAAAAAATAGTGTGGGTGATATAAATAAAACACATTAAGAACAGCTTGTATATTACAATCTTACAGGCTAATTCATGATTCATATTTTTTATTCCCCATTAAATGTGCGATAACGATTTAAATTAAATGTATCGAACCCCTCAATCCATATGCGCTTATGCGTGGGAATAGGTAATTTTTGCTCGCGTGCGTTTTTGAATGTATTTACCCTCTACCCTACTCTCAAACTATAAAATAGCCACCCTCTTATTTCTACACCTGCTCCAACACGGAACTTTTGTCGATTATTTGCAGGATTCGTTTAATACAGTTAGGCACATAAAAAGTATATTTGAATAAAAATTTTTACTAATAGTCACATTTTTGTAAATCATGCTCATTATTAAGAGATAAATTTGGTACATCCTGTTTTAGTAATTTCACGATTAAAATACATTATAATGGTCAGTATCAGGTAGAGCTTTGTTAAATTTTAACTTATTATTTGCAAATGGCATTCGATTTTGTCAATTAGAAAAATTATGCATGAAAAATAATTCTAAAAAATATTTGTGCATGAGATAGAGGGATGTTTTTGTAGCGTTTAGACAAAACTAGTTACTAAAAGACCAAAGTCTTGTTAAGGGATTTTTTTCTGTTTAATCACCATATTCATTATTTTTTAAACAAATTAATTTAAAAAAGTTTTAGTGCAATACTTAGAAACGTATAAACGCTGAAGAACAACGAGCAAATTAACCCATTAACGCCTATAACATGTTATCTCATAGGCATGCTACGTCATCGTTGCAAGTTGCAACTGGTTTATATCTTTGCATAATTTTGACCTCTTTTAAGCTAGCAAGACCAAATGTACAGAATCAAACGAAATCTATCAGATTATTTTGTACTTATTTTGTACTAATTTGTACCATTAATAAAAAATTGTATGTACCCTATGCCTTTTTATAAAACCCGTGAAGCTGCCACATTAGGACAAGCTAGCAGGACCACAATAAAAAAACGATAAAAAAAAACGATCAGCAATAGAAAGAACTGAATTTGTACTAATTTGTACCATAAAAATAAATTAAATATTTGTATTTATTCCGTGAAAAACAACCCCCAATTCATATCAGACATATTAGGCTCAAGAGTAAACTACCCTTTCTTATCAGCAGAATCAATTGCTACTTGCACATGCGACGCTACCGGGTGGTCGTAAAGTAAGGAATAAATTCAATATCTCGTAAATCACAATTTTATTCAAAATCGCTCGGACCCGTCGATTTTATATTTTTCGGGACATATTTTGCGAAAAAAATTTTATACAGGGTGTCTCAAAAGATTTGCTAAAAAAATTTTTTCAAATTGCAACCAATTTTTATTGCATTTTGGATTGCCCTTACAATTCTAAACATTTGTCATGCAGCATGTGCTATACCTAAGTCGAAGCGTTTTGGAGTTATTCGCATTCAAAATTTAAAATTGAAAAAGGTCATGAAGAAAACGAGATAGAACATCCGGATTTGCCACACCATAACATCTGGTTCCAACAAGATGGTGCTCCCCATTTTGCTGTGGTAGTTCGAACTTATTTGAACGACAATTTACCAAACAGGTTGATTGGAAGGAGCGGTGTTATTGAGTGGCCACCAAGATCACCCGATCTAACACCACTAGACTTTTTTATGGGGATACCTTAAAGGCAAGATATTTAAAAGCCAACCGGCAAATCTAGATGATTTAAAACAACGCATCCGTCAAGAAATACGTCGAATAACGCCCGAAATGGTTCGAAATGTGCAGCAGGAATTTGTAGATCGATTAGGCTATTATCAGTTGACTAACGGAGGACATTTCGAACATTTGCTGAAATAAAATTATTTTTAAGTTTACGAATCTTTGTTTTCGATATAATAAAACGTTATAAAATTATTTTATTTTTTCAATTTTGAATGCGAATAACTCCAAAACGCTTGGACTTACGTATAGCACATGCTGCATGACAAATGTTAAGAATTGTAAGGAAATCCAAAATGCAATAAAAAATTGGGTTGCAATTTGAAAAAAAATTTTTAGCAAATCTTTTTGAGACACCCTGTATAAAATTTTTTCGCAAAATATGCCCCGAAAAATATAAAATCGACGGTCCGAGCGATTTTGAAAAATTGTGCTTTCGAGATATTGAATTTATTCCTTACTTTACGACCACCGGTACCTATACCGACCAAATATAAAGTTTTAGATATTGTACCCCCGCCGTTTCTTCGAAAACTACCCTCAACCCCTATTAGGCACAAGAGTAAACTACTCTTTCCTATCAGCAGAGTCAATCGCTACTGGCACATGCGGCGCGGCATAATATCTATTGACAAAAGATTTGGTACCCCCGCCGTTCTTTCGAAAACTATCCTCGACCCCTGTTAGGCCCAAAAGTAAACTACTCATCTGAATATTTACATTTTGACGGTATACATTATTTTGCGTCGTGTATGTATACAAGGATTCTGCCGATAAAAAGAAGTACTTTACTCTCTCTTGAGCCTAATAGGGGCCAGGGTTAGTATCCGAAGGAACGACAGACGTACAAAATCTGAATTTTGTGTATATATACAGGGTATCCGGAAAAATCTGGAAATCGCTAGGATTTAGATAGAAGACGAAAAAATAACATGACAAGTTCCTATAAATTTTTTTCCTCCAGGCCCTCCCTACGGAGATGTGAGCCCCTAAAGGACGCCGCTGGAAATAAGTTTTTTTGAATAACTTTTAAAGTACTTGGCATAATTTAATAAAAATTGATGGCCACTAGTAAGGGCCTCTTAAAATAGTATCCTTGAAACATATTTAGCTTGTTTAGTTTACCAGGGATGGACTAAGTTGCACATCTTAACACCCTGTATGATAAAGATCTAAAAAAAATATTTTTGGGTAGTTTGAACCTTTCTCTAAAAAAAAGGTATACTTGTTTAATATCGATAAAATTAACTATTTTCGAGAAAAAAAATAAACGAATTTGTTTCATTTTCATTTAATTAAAAACTTCATAAGTGGGTTCAACATGGGCTCCGTGAAGTCTGATACACTCGCGAGCACGACGAATTGAGGACTGCTGTACCCGCCACAATAACCCCACATTGTTCCTTAGCACATCACAATGAAACGTGATTCTCTGTAGAAGCTCCTCCCTAGTATCAACCGGACTGGAATACACCAAGGTTTTGAGGTGTCCCTACAGGTAACAATCCAAAGGCGCCAGGTCGGAAGATCTAGGAGGCCAGGCGATAGGTCCACCTCTACCTATCCAATGATTTGGATAGACGTTATTTAAGTGTTCCCGCACAGCAACGCTAAAATGAGGTGGTGTCCCATCGTGCCTAAAGAACATGTTTCGGCGGGTTTCAAGAGGTAAATGCTCTATTAAATCTTGAAAAGCGTTCTGGGAAACTCCAAATAAAGTTGTCCATTCAATTGCGCCGGCAATACAAATGGTCCAATCAAAAAATTGCCAATGATTCCTGCCCAGATATTAAACTGATGTCGATGATGCGAAACAATAGTTGCATGAGGATTTTCATCAGACCATACGTGTGAGTTGTGTAAATTCGTGATACAATTTTTGGTAAAAGTTGCTTCATCTGTAAAAAGAATAGTGCTAATGAAGTTTTCATTATTTCATTGCTGATCCAATAGCCAGTTTGCGAACTGCATTCTACGAGGAGAATCTTCAAGAATTAATTCATGCACTTTTTGCAAATGATATGGGTATAACAGCTGTTCGTGAAGAACTTCATGAATTATTGTTTTCGGCTTATTAAATTGTTCGGTTAATTTGAGAGTGCTCGTTGAAGGATGCCATCTACAGCATTCAAAATATTTTCCTATAATTCCACCGTATGCACTGATCTTGTCAGACCAGCATCAGTACTTTTTTTCTGAAACATTCCTAAAATTATAAAGAAAGTCAATATTATTACCTTAGTAACCGAAATCACTCACCATTCTCTCTTAGACGTTGATCAACTCGTTGAAATGTCTTCTGATTTAGAATAGTACGATTAGGAAATCTCTCGTGATATAATCTTCTTGGTTCCAAAGCATTGCAAGAATAAGTTTAAAATTCAAATCACCACGAAATCCAAAAGTCAGTAAATTTAAAGTAAATTAATGTCGATCAATGTATCAGCGATGTGACAAATGTCAAGTTCTAAAATGCAGGTTATTTATTTATTTCGTACCATAGGAATGTTTGACATATGTTTTTTTTTTGAGTGAAGATAAATAAAATGAACAAGAAAAAAAATTATACCTCGTGGGTCAATAAACTCACTTACGTTTGCAACATTTTTTAAATAATTAATATGTTTGGTTTTCCTAATTTATTATTAAAGGAGTGTTTTCTCGTAAAAATTCGAAAAAACACTGGCTTAATTTTTTTTAATAATTTATTAATTAATTATGAAACATTAATTCGTTTATTATTTTTTTTCTCGAAAATGGTTTATTTTATAGATATTAAACAAGTATACCTTTTTTTTAGGTAAAGGTTCAAGCTACCCAAAAATATTTTTTTTACATCTTTATCATACAGGGTGTTAAAAATTTAGGCGCTAAGGTGTACAAATTAGTCCATCCCTGGTAAACTAAACAAGCTAAATATATTTCAAGGATACTATTTTAAGAGGCCCTTACTAGTGGTCATTATACTGAATTTTTATTACATTATGTCAATCAAATACTTTAAACGTTATTCAAGAAAAACTTATTTCCAGTGGCGTCCTTTAGTGGCTCACATCTCCTAGGGAGGGTCTGAAGGAAAAAATTTATAGGAACTTGTCATGTTATTTTTTGGTCTTCTATCTGAATCCGAAAGATTTTCCACATTTTCCGGACACCTTGTATATATATATATATATATATATATATATATATATATATATATATAGGATTTTTTAAGTTTCATCGTTTATTTACAATCTGTTATAAATTAACAATAAGTAAATGTTTTGAATGGTAATGTCTAAGTAAACTAAACTACTAATGACTTGCCGAGAATAATCCACTGATAATTATCTTTTCTTAAATAATTAGATACAAGCTAATCGTTGGGTTACATATATACAAACATAATTATTACCTAGGTATAACATGCTAATAAGCTAATTAAACCTGGTGGACAGGTCTGTGGGTTTGAAGCGTTTCAGTCTTCTGTTTTCATTATTATCTAAAAGTTGGGTAGCTAAATTATTGGGATGCACAGACAGTCTATTTGCATACCGCACACAATGCTTTTTAATCACTTCTTTCACTGCTTCAATATTAACATCACTTTGGATTACACGATTAGGCACGTACCATGGTGCGTTAACTATGCATCTAAGATTTTTATTCTGGTATCTTTGCAAAATCTCAATGTTAGAGGTGCTGGCAGTTCCCCGCAGCTGTACTCCATATGCCCAAATATGCTTAAGTATGACTTTATATAAAAGGAGCTTGATTTCGATCTTCAGTTGCGAGTTTCTGCCTAGCAACCAGTACATTTGACTAAACTTAATTCCAAGCTGCTTCCTCTTGGTAAATATATGCTTCCGCCAAGTAAGCCGTCGGTCTAGATGCATACCCAAATACTTTACATCTTCCGTTTGAGGAATGGCGATATTGTTGAGCGTTACTGTTGGGCATGTACCTCTTCTCAGACTAAATGTAACGTGCGCAGATTTGCAGTTTTTTACTTGCATTTGCCATTTCCTTAACCAGTCTTCAATCAAGTTGAGGTTGTTCTGAAGGTGCCTAGATGCCACGGCCGGGTCTGTATCTGATGCTAGTACGGCCGTGTCGTCGGCAAATGTGGCCATGGTTGTTAGGTTAGATGTAGGTATATCGGCTGTGTATAGTGTATACAGCACTGGGGCCATCACACTGCCCTGAGGAACACCAGCATTAATAGGATGTAGTTCTGACATCTCTTCTCTCATCTTTACCAAGATCCATCTGCCTTCTAGGTACGATTTAAAAATTTCATAAACGTGGTGTGGTAGTACTTTTTTAAGTTTGTAACATAATCCCTCATGCCAAATTGTGTCAAATGCTCTTTTAACGTCTAGAAATACTGCTGAGCAGTATCTTTTGGATTCGAAGTCATTAATGATTTTACTTGCAATTCTGTGAACCTGTTCTATCGTACTATGTTGGTTACGGAATCCAAATTGATGGCTGGGTATAAGTTCCCTTTCCTCTAGTATGGGCCGAAGTCGTTTTAGTAGTAGTTTTTCAAATAGCTTGGATAAGATAGGCAACAAGCTTATGGGTCTATATGATTCTAGACTGCTAGTGTTCTTCCCTGGTTTTAGGATCATGGTTATTACGGCCACTTTCCATTCGCTAGGAAAGTGTTTCATTCTCAGAATGGCGTTAAAGATCAATGCTATGAGCACTTAGGTGTTAGTTTTTTCAGAACCTTTCCAGTAATTAGCTCCCAACCAGGCGACTTTTTAGGGTTAGTTTCCGTTAGAGTAGTTTGTTGGATTTCTGAAGCAGTAAATTTTTTAATGGGTAGTTCCATTTGGAATGGTATTTCCAGGGAATTATGAATTTTGCTTTCCTCCTTTGCGCTAAGTTGTGTAGGGAATGGTTTGAATACGTTTGCCAAATGCTTGGCAAAAGCAACAGCTTATTCCTTGTCGCTCCTTGCCCAGATACCATTTCCATCCTTGACTGGAGGAATTGTTTGTGTTGGGCGTTTAATTTTCCGTGTGGCCTTCCACAGGGAGTAATCGGCAGTGAGATTAGTTAGATATTCCTGTATTGCTTGATTTTTAATGTCCAATAACCTTTGCTTGAGGTCTTGTGCAACTTTATTAAGTCTTCTCTTATCTTCCTGTGATTTGGTTATTTGCCAGCGCTTTCGTAGTTTGCGTTTTTCGGCGATTCTTTCTTTCACGGTTGTTGGAGATAAATCTTTTATTTGAGTTGCATGAGCATCGGGAGTTGCTTGCCAAGCAGCTTCTTGTATGATTGCAGTTTCCAAACTGCATTATCTATGTCTTCTTTTGTCTTCAACTGTACATCTAGAATGATCATTTTGTCCAGATGGGTTCTGAATGAGTCCCAGTCAGTGTGTCTTGAGTATAGTGAAGGCTGTTTTTGTTTGTGTTGTATCTGTGCATACATAGTTATGATGACTGCAGAATGATCTGAAGATAGATCTAGTGACGATTGGGTCTTGCATTGCCTAGTGTTTATACCTTTCGTCAGTGCCAAGTCTATGGCATCAGGGATTTTCTGGGGATCAGTTGGCCAGTAGGTAGGCTCTCCTGTTGCCAGACATTGTAGGTTATAGGTTCTAATTGCAGCCAGTAGCTCCCTGCCTTTAGTATTTGTGAGCCTTGATCCCCACAGTGGGTTTTAGGCATTAAAATCGCCACCGGAGATGAATCTATTTCCCAGTGTTTTGAAGTATCGTTCATAATGTTGTTTTTTATTATTGTGTTTGGGTGGGCAATATACAGCTGACAGAACCAGCGATACTATATGGTCTACTATGACAATGATTGTAGCTTGTAGGTAGTCACATGAGTATGGTTCTGCTTCGTAATGATTGATATTTTTCCGGATGACAATTGCTGCTGTGCCTCCATGGGCTCTTCCGCTTGGGTGGTTTGTGAAGTAAGTTCAATGGTTTGGTATATTTATATGTGATTTCCCTGAGAGGTGAGCTTCTGAAATTAGCATGATATCGATTTTATTAATTTGTAGGAAGTGAAAGATTTCTTGAACATGTAAATATATAGGATGTCTATAAACCCGTTTTACAAAATATAACTGGTTATCTTAATACAAAAATACTTCATAGGAGAGCTGGAACTCTTGGAAGATGGCGCCCTAACATCGGTTTAATTCAAATATCTTCAAAATGGTTTTACGTTTAAATGATAGCGTTCTGTACATTTATTTAGTGGAATTCCTTGGCAATGATAATATCTCAAGCAAATGTTAGGAGTCATCGATACGTGCAGTTAGGTATTATATAGATACCTAAATGTATTATAAATCGTTTAACCTTTAACATTGTATAATTATACAAATGAACATATACATGGTGCCACAAACTCTTTTCACAAAAGAAAACTGCAGATTCTAGAGCTGATTTTATGTCGATTTAACGTAAATTACCTTAATACAAAAATACTTCCTAAGAGAGCTGGAGCTCTTGGAAGATGGCGCCCTAACATTGGTTTAATTCAAATATCTTCAAAATGGTTTCCCTTTAAATGATAGCGTTCTGTACATTTATCTAGTGAAATATATCCAATCGTATGGCGTGAATATGATTTTTTAGTTGTACTCATAAGCGGCTCGTTTGGGCGGGGCATTGGACATTGTTATTCATAAGTTTTTTGTTTTTCAAAATTTCGCAATTTTAACATAAAATTAAAAAAAAATTAGATTTTTTCATAAACGAATGATACTCTTGTCTGAAGTCGCTAGAACGCACCGTTTTTGAAATAAATCGATTTGAACTTATCGTATGTTAATCATACTTTTATAAAATTAACTAACGAATGCCTGTACAATTATGAAATATGGCCATGGAAAATAAACAAAATAACAATTGCGTGAACGTCAACGTATTACAGATACTAGTTGAGGTTAAAGTGTCAAATAAGTTTTAAGTGAAAGATTTTTTATTGTTTAGTTACATTACCGTAAATACAAAAACTTGAATATTGTTAGAATGGTTTCGTTTAGTAACGAAGAATATGCCGATAGGCATTTAGTGCACGGCGAAATGCAATGCAACGCTCGGGCAGCAGCAGATAAATTTACAGGTAGAAGAAATCCTGCTCCTAAATCATTTACGCTTCTTCATCAAAGAATTAGGGAAACAAGATCGGTAAATCCTAAAAATAATGAAACCGGAAGACATGCTGATGTAGTGGAAGAATATCAGGATGATATTTTAATGGAAATTGAGTATAATCCCGAAATAGTAAGAACGTTGGCTGCAATGTATCCCAATGTGTCAAAATCTTCTGTGTGGAACATTCTACATAAGGAAGGCTTGTATCCTTTTCATTTTAAAAAAGACCAGGCCTTGCAAGCAGGTGATTTTCCCGCTCGTGTTGATTTTCCAACTGGATGCAAAATAAAGAGAATCAATTTTCTAATATTTTGTTTTGTGATGAAGCCGCTTTTACAAAAGATGGAATTTTTAATATGGATAATGCACACTATTACTACATGTTGATGAACACCCTCAGGCCATAAGGGAAAGTAAACATCAAGAAAGGTTTAGCATTAATGTACGGATAGGTGTTCTTGGTGATAATTTGCTTGGACCTGTAGAATTGCCTAATCATTTAAACCATCAATACCATACTTGTTTTCTCATTGTGGTTATCGTTTGTGTATACTTGTTTTTTGTTAAAGTGAACAATGGAATTCAGTACAACTGAGCATGCTGATAAGTATTTTATGTTTGAATTCTGTGATGGAAATGCTAACGAAGCAGACCGGGGTCCCGCAACACTTAGATCGTGGTAGAGCGAGAACTCGGCGTACAGTTCAATTGGATGAAGCAATTTTAGAAGCCGTGCATGAAGATCCCACCAGAAGCACTAGAGAAATTGCTCGAAATTTGAATGTTCCAAGTCAACAAACATTGCATTGTGTATTACAAGAAAACCTCTTGCGACCATGCCATCTCAGAAGAGTGCAACCATTATATGAGAACGACGACTATTGCAGGATTAACTACTGCAATACCATGATAAATATCCTGAATCGTCAACCAACTTTTACCAGGGATGGTATTTTTAATTGCCATAACATGCACATTTGGCAGATGAAAATCTTCATCCGTACCGTATATTTGGACATCAGCGGAAGTTTTCGGTTAATGTTTGCTTGGGAATTCTTAATCGCCCAGTCATTGGACCCATTTTTTACCAGCCAGACTAAATGCGGAAACGTACTTATACGTGATGGAGGAAATGTTAGATATTGTGTCTTTGGCTGCCCGGCCTAATATATATTACATGTACTATGGTGTCCCCGCACACAATTCGAGAATAGTAAGACAGTGGCCATTCGCGAATCGGTGATTGGTCGTAATGGCTCAATAGGATGGGGTGCTAGGTCCCCGACCTTAATCCATTAGATTTTTTTGCATGGGGATTTCTGAAGGAAAAAGCATATGCGACTCCGCCGGGAAATAATAACAATGTGATGGACGGAATATTGCCTGCATTGATCATACCTGAAATGTTGCGAGCGGTTCAATGCTATCCCACGTAGACTTCATCTGTGTTTACAAGTAAATGGCCGTCAATTTGAACAAATGTTGTAAAACTCAGCTAACACCTCAGCAAAAAATCCCCACATCTGTAATAACAAGTCTGCAACACTCTGACCTCCTCACCTTACAAGTTCAATTTCATACAACAATGCCTCGGTGCTTTGCAAATAATAATATGAATTACTCTTAAGTGCAACTCTATATTTTAATAATTAATATCGTCAATTTGATATACCGTTTTGTGTACACATTCTTTGTGTTGCTCCTGAAAGACTCTAAAGTCATGTACGGCATTTTTGTATTAGAATTTTTCCTAATACAAAAATGCCATACATGGCTTCAGAGTGATCAGGAGCAACACAAATAATGAGTAGTTTACTCTTGAACCTAATAGGGGTCGCGGTTAGTTTTTGAAGGAACGGCGGGGTACAAAATCTAAAACTTTATATTTTGTCGGTACATATTATACCGCGTCATATGTGCAAGTAGCGATTGATTCTGCTGATAGGAAAGAGTAGTTTACTCTTGAGCCTAATATGTCTGAAATCAATTGTTTAAATATATTTTACTTAACTATTTTAAAATACTAATTGCGTTTAACATATTTTTAATTAAAAAATAAACTGTAATGCCTATGGTATGAAATATCATATGTGAAAAATCAAAGACTGACGAATGATTTATTTTCAATAAATTTATTGATACTTTATACCTGTAAACAATACTGTCTTGAAAATATTAACCATTTAATTGAAAAAATGAATAAGAGCGATGGTAGCGACATTTTTTAAATCCTCTTTGACTCTTGTTACAATGGCGCCATTACCAGAGAATTCACGATCGTTGATGCACGTTTTTTCTCGGTACGATGTGTTTGGTGATTTTTGCTATTTCGATGTAGTTTCTATGAATAATTCGTTAAGTGTTTGGGTGGCAAACGTTGGAAATTCAAGCAGAGCTGTTATTTTTATTAAAACAAGTCAGTTTTACCCTATTTATATCACTATTAAAAAGATCAAACCCAAATACATTGGAATGTTAAACATGTGATGTTAGAAAATAACTGGGGGTTTCATAAATTGAATCACCATGGTGTTGCCCAAATTGGACTGGTCCAATTTAGGAAACTAGAATTATTTCTTATGTTTATGTTTTTAAGTGTTAGAATTCGTGTCAATATGAAGTGCTGCAATAATCAAAATACATGTTTAACATTATACACTATACAGTTAGTGTCAAATGCATGGTCCAACACAGGCTACCCATGTTTTACTTTGTTGCAGAATGCCTTCCAATAATATAAAATGCATAAAATATGGTAAATGGAGTGGAGCGGATATGGCGAAAGCCTTAGAGGCTTACAAAGGCAAAAAGTATGGCTTAAATGAAATATGCCGCATGTACAGTATCCCAAAAGCGACGTTCAAACGGCATTTGTACTGAAAAAATAAAAATTCTAACCTAAAATCTTCGAAAGATCCACCGTCTTTTTACGAGAGTTTGAAGAGAGGTTGGCAGCACATATCCTTAACCTAGAAAGAAGCAAACCAACATCAAACACAATGTCAATATAGAAAAAAAGCAGGCTGGTAAAAAGTGGTTTTACGCATTTTTGCGTAGTCATCCCAACATTTCATTGTGACAACCAGAATCTACTTTCATAGCTCGGTGCAAGGGATTCAACAGAGATATTGTTACCCATTTCTTCAACCTTCTAGAGAAAATTGTCGATGAATGCCAGCTTAATGCAACAAAAATATTCAATGTAGACTAGTCTGGCTTTTCAACTGGTGCCAAGAATTGACAGAAAATTCTAGCCCTAAAGGGAAAGCGCCAAGTAGGTTTGGTTGTTAGCGGCGAACGTGGGGTGAATATCACGATGGTTGTATGCGCTAGTGTAGTCGGCCAATTTGTTGCACCGATCATAATATTCAAGCGAAAAAGAGCTAATCCAGATCTCAGAGTTCTGACTGCGTGGTAAAGATATTTGGCATCGGATACACCAATAAAGAAGTGTTTGACACCTGGCTCAAATATTTTATCAATGCAGTAAAACTAACAAGGACCAATAAAGTTTTGCTAGTTTCAGACGAACACAGTACTCAGTTTAAAAATCTTGAGGCAATAAAGCTGGCACAAAATAATGGGGTGATTATGTTACAGCTTCCGGGGCATACCACTCACCGGCTTCAACCCCTAGACGTGGCTGTATTTAAGCCACTGGAGCTAACGAGAAATACCTAAAAGGACTAATCCGGGATTGATAGTGTCTCAATACCAAGTTGCTAAACTCCTTGGTGAAGCTTATGCCAGGGCAGCTGTGTTGGCAACTGCTATGAATGGTTTCAAGAAGATGGGAATTTGGCCGATAAACCGTAATGTTTTCAGCGATGTAGATTTCGCACCTTCAGATATACTCATCCCAAAAACAAGTGTAGACATGGCTGAACATGATAACATTGAAAGTATTTCCGGTTCCAGTGATGAGGATATGACCCTGAGTCGCTACAGTAAAAGACCAGTTGCAACAAAAGATCAAAGAGCTTCAACATCAGCTATGGAACAAATGGAAACTACATTACCTGAAGTTGATCCATCCAAAAAAAAGTAGATTCTATCGAACAAATATTAAAAAGTCCAGTTGTTGATCACAAGAAGATGAAACCAACTGGAAGTATCCAAAAAGCACAACCTACAAAGATGATCTTGAAGTTAAACAGACATCAAATATTTCAAAAAAGAAAACTGTAAAGCGCAAAATAAAATTAAACTCCGACAATTGTAAGAAAAAAAAGCATTCATGTCAAAGAATGGTCCTGCAAATTTTGCTCGAGAGCATTGTTGAAGACATGATTTAGTGCCTAAAAAGCAGAGACTGGTAGGATTTGACTTTTTTTAATGTTTATTTAATAAATGTCTGTGTTTTGATATTTGGTTTTGAAATAAAAATTATATTCTCTTGTTCTTCTAATGTATACTTAAAGTTTTACTTAATTTTACGTAAGTGAAATACATGGTCCAATATAGTAACCCACTGATTCAATTTAGGCAACCAGTCGCCTATAATGTATCAGCTGCAAGGGTTCCGGATTATATTTTTCTACGAGAAATTATTCAACCAAAAATTCCGAGAAGTGTACAACATATTAAAGTGTTTGGTGTATAAATTTGAAAGTGTTTTGATTTGTTTTCTTAAAGTTAGAGCCCTAAAACCCGAATAGTGGTCCAATATAGGCAACCTTCCCTAATTAGTTTTTTTAAATGCATTTGTTACACTCAGTGTATTTGGGTCTATATGACACGGTGATTTGTGTGGTTCAAATTAGAAGAACGAGAAGCAGATTATTATCATAGACGAATGTATTTTATTAATTTTGTTTTATTTACATAAATATAAATAACTTACATAATATTGCATATGTTATTTGCGTACCGGGAAACAAGTTTATTCCTGTTGAGACTTGTCTGTGGCTCCGCGTATATATGCAGGCAGTGAGCATTTGTGTGTTAGTTTCGTAGTAAACATCAAACTTGGTGCTATACTCTAATAAGAAATACCTCGATTGAAATTTATTATTGAAAATGTGTAGTGAGAGAGTGCTGACGGATAGTGAGCTTGAGAAATTTTTGTGTGTTTCTGATAGTGGTTCTAATACTTCTGAAGAAGAAGACCATTTATCCGAAACCCAGATATATAACAGCGAATCGGATGATGAAGTGGAAGCTACGATTTCAGATGAATCTGATACGGATAATCACGTAATTTCAAAAGATGGCAATATAGTATGGAATGAAAAGACACATCAATCGGGAAGGTTATCAGCAGCAAATATTATTTCGTCGATTCCTGGGCCAACAACGTCACGAATATTTCACATCTAAAATTGTAAGCCTAATATTGAAAATGCCGAATTTAGGAGACAGAAGACTTTGTGGCGATACGTTTCAAGAACTAACATTAGTTGAACTAGAAGCATATATTGGGCTACTGTTTCTAGCTGGAGTGTATCAATCTCATGGAGAGGCAACAGCCAGTCTGTGCAATTGAAATGTAGGTCGTCCAATATTCAGAGCAAGATGTCCATACAACGATTTCATGTAATTGTACGAATAATTCGGTTTAACAATAAAAAAACTCGACCACAACGACGACAAACTTATAAATTAGCTCCCATACGGGACTTGTGGGATGAATGGGTTGCAATTCTACCTAAGCTCTATAATGTAACAATAGATGAGAAACTGGTACCTTTTAGAGGCCGTTGTCCTTTTAGACAGTACATCGCGAATAAACCTGCTAAATACTGAGTCAAGACTTGGAGTTTATGCGATTCTGTAACTGCTTATGCATATAACATGCAAGTGTAACTCGGGAAAAAAGAAGGTGAACCTCCAGAGAGAGGTCAAGGTAAAATGGTTGTGGTAGACCTTACTTATGGTCTAAAAGGTCACAACGTAACGTGTGATAATTTTTTTACCTCGTACGATCTGGAGCAGATGTTATTGAAAAGAAAAATAACCATGCTTGGCACTATTCGCAAAAATCAGCCTGAATTATCAGCTGAATTGGTCTGCAACAGGAAAGAAATTATTTCTTAAAAAATGTTACTTTACCAAGGACACGTCGATAGTTTCCGAAACGGAATAAAAATATTACGCTCATGAGCACCATGCACCACGATAACTTAAAAAGCCATTTATGATTTCAGATTACAACAAAACTAAAGGTGCTGTAGGCATGTTAAACAAGTTAATAATAACATACACATGCACATGGTAAACTAAAAGATGGCCAATGACTATATTTTACAATATCACCGGCGTTTCAGCTTACAACGCTTATGTTCTGTAGTGCGTAGTAACTCCAAGCTAGATTGCTGGAAAACTTACATAACGGCGACTATTTCTTGAAGAACTGGGTAATTCCTTGATCACTCCATTATAGCAAGAGAGAAGTAAGGAACAATCAACCACAACCAAGCGTAAAAGATGTAATTTTTGTCCATCTTCAAATGATAATAAAACTAACATGGTATGCTGTAATTGCTCAAAATACCTATGTAAAGCTCATGTATATTACTACTGTCAAGACAATAACAAGTAAATGTATATACGTAACTACTACATTGTTCTTTACATAACATTTATAATATGTAATAAAAATAAAATAATGTAATAAAATATAATAAATAATTAATACTACATCTTATTTCTTATTATTATTTACAGTTATATCAATTTAACGACAATAAAACGACAACTATAGGCTCCCGGGTCATAATGACCCGAATAGAATAAGTGAAACCAAAATTTTAACACAATAGGAGGGTTAAAATACCTAAATACACAGACTTTTTTTGAAACACCTTGAAATTCCTCCGGCGTATCGAAATTCTGAATATAAGATATCCAAAATTCTGGAAACAGCTTAACTTTCTTCCGGCCAAAATAATGAAAATTTGAAAAAGGTCCCTCTAGTAATTTTTCGCTGGAATGATAATATCAGCCCCTGTAGGACCCAAGTATGAAATTTCAAATGGGAACCATGCTTTTTTATTTCATATTTGGGTTCAGCGAGAAATTCTAGGTCAAAATACGTCTATACTTTTTTAATACCCGTAGGGTCCAAAGTAGTTCTAAAAAGGGCCTGAATTGCAAAAACTTAAATTTCAGTAAAAACCTTGTTTTTGTCGTATTTGATCAAATAAAAAATTCTATAATTTAGCCCCTATTAAAGAGCCCTAGGGCTCTTAAAATGGTTGAGGAGGGTCCTGTATAGATAAGACCAAAATTTGAAGTTTTCACCTAGAGTTTTGATACGATAAAATTTACATTTAAGCCTTACAGGCTCTAGGACCCTTAAAATTTTCGGTCTTGTATAGGCTCTTAACCGCCCCAAAGTCAACGTTGTAACCCTTTCTAGGGCCCCAGGGCATTATTAATAAAATGTTAGATTCCTTACTGAATCAAATATTCAAGATAAAAAGGTACATTCTTAAAAATTTCGATTTTTACTATACAAGATCCTTTTAAAACTTTTTATGGGCACTACTAAAGGGCCTTACGGCCCTTAACAATAGTAATGTCGTATTCTGACGTAGTATTTCCCCAGAAGACAAATGTGAAATAAAAAAGTATGGTCCCATTTCAAATTTCATACTGAACCCTACCATTCGATTCCTCGAGAAAACACAAAAAGAACCTTTTTCAAATTTTGATTTTTTGCCTGAACAAAGTTATTAAGCTGTTTCCAGACTATTGGGCGCGCACGCATGCGCACACACACCAAGACCCACACTCGCACATGCGCGTTCGTAGCGGATAAATTCAATTAAAATTTGAATGGGAGTTTAGGAAGAAAACGCTCGGATCCATCGATTTTTATTTTCAATTTATAATATTTTTACGTAAAAGTGAAATATACAGGGAGTGTCAAGAGAAGGGTATGACGTCATTGGCATTTTTTTTTAAATATCAACCCCATTTTTATTGCAAAATTAGAAAGGGTACATCTTTTTACGCCCGACAAGGTAAATATGGTTACATAACGAAATATTGTGCATGCTTGATTTCGGAGATAGGTCGCTCAATCAGAAGTGGTTGTGTTGTTTAAAGCAACTGATACTGATCGACCGTCCATTAGCCAAAGCATGGTAAGCAGAGTTGAGGCGAAATTTCGGGAATTTGGACATGTTTGGGATATGAGAAAATTCTAATACCACCATTACGGACACGGTTAATAATATTAGTGTGAATAATTTTCGACGAAGCAACAGTTACTTTAAACGGCCATGTGAACAGACACAATTGTCGTTATTGGACAACTAAAAATCCTCAATTGTTCACGGAATATGACACCCAAAACCATCAAAATAGTTGATGGAAGAGTTATAAGTCCTTACTTCTTCGAGGATACTCTCACTGGTGCGAGATATTTAATTTTCCTCAAAATCACCTCATCTCCGCTCACCGTGACCTCTTTTTTCAACAAGATGGAGCGTCGCCACACTACGCTTTACCTGGTGGCGCTTATTTGGATCAAGTTTTTCCAAATCATTGGATAGGTAGAAAAGCGACAATTGAGTGGCCAGCTAGATCGCCCGACTTAAATCCTCTCTTGTGGGGATACTTAAAGAGTAAAGTATACGCAACAGACCAATTTAGAAGATTTAAAAGCACGAATCCGCCAAGAAATTAGAAACATTACCTTAGACGTCATCGACAACGTTCTAAAATAATTAGTTAATCGCCTTGGCTATTGTCAGATTGTTAACCGTGCTCAATTCGAACATTTAATTTAAATTAGTGGAGTCATTGTACAACTAAATTAGGCCTAACCTCAAAACTTATCTGTGTTTCAAAATATATTTTATTAAAAAAATCATTTGAATATTTCTTATTAGAAATGATACATGGTATCAATTTAGGTTCGATTTTTTCTTCAAAATGACCACATCTGCTAACTTACCCTATATAACATAATAAAACCTGAAAGAATGGCCGAAGTGAGCTGAATCTATGTTTGGTTCACCCTCTATAAATCAAACACACTGTTTCACCTAAAATAATTTTAAAATATGCGCCTCAGTTCTTTCTACTACACTTCAAAATTTTCTTCTATTCCATCAAATAATTTTAATCGTAAGCACTCTTTAAACTTTATTAGAAGTTCTAAAGCTTTTAGGAGAAAATCCAGAGCTCGTTAAATATACCTAAATTTTGATAAACAGGTCGCCAAGTTCATAGAACCTAACTTTCGCACGAAAACGTGAATGTAGCTCCACAATATTGATTGCACTTAGTCATCAGAACTCCTTTCTAAACCTATCAGAAACTAACTCTTAGTAGAAGAGCTAGTACTCTATAAAACACAACGAAATTTCGTTGAGGGGGGGATTAATTTTCACACACACATGCACACGCACGCGCACACACAAACACGCACACACACACACGCGCGCGCGCATGCGCGCACGCACGCATATGTATACAGAGTGCCAACTTCATAGGGCCCAATTTTCCTATAAGGAACACTAAAACTTTTGGTAGAAGAGTCACAACTATGAAATATACCGAAATTTCGTTATGCAGGGATTAATTTTAGTGTCGCGAAGGGATGAAGTAGGCACTTCATTAATTCAAATCCTTATTCCTTGCATTTAATCGTCAGGACTCTTTTCAAACCCTATTAGGAATATCTCTAGTTTTTTCGATTTGGTATATACATATATATATATATATATATATATATATATATATATATATATATATATATATAGTGTTAACTTCATAGGGCCTAATCTTTAAACCTTCTATAAAGAATTCTAACACTCTAGGTAGAAGACCCATAACTACCAAATATAACGAAACTTCGTTAGCGGCGACTAACTTTGGTGTCGCGAAGAGATGAAGTTGGCACTCCATTAGTTTAAATCCTTACTCTTCGCAT
Source organism: Vesta saturnalis (assembly GCA_036346205.1). Taxonomy (NCBI): domain Eukaryota; kingdom Metazoa; phylum Arthropoda; class Insecta; order Coleoptera; family Lampyridae; genus Vesta; species Vesta saturnalis. The sequence continues at coordinate 1,402,313 of JARFJB010001166.1, forward strand.
TTAATCGTTAGAACTCTTTTGAAACCCTATAATTAGGGGAAGAGCCAGAGCTGGTTAAATATACCCAAATCTTGTTAGAGGTTGCCAACTTCATAGGACCTAATTTTCGAATCATGAAAACGTGAACCTAGGACCATATTAACTCAGATCTTTACTGATTGCACTTAATCGTTAGAACTCCTTAAAACCTATCAGAAACTCTAAAACCCTTGGTAGAAGAGTCAAAACTATAAGATACAACGAAATTTCGTTAAGTGGGGACTAATTTTCGTGTTGCGAAGAGGTGAAGTTGATACCCCACTAATTCAAATCCTCATTATTGGCATTTAATCGCATTTAATCGTCAGCACTTTTCTTAAACCCTATTAGGCACACTCAGAGGAAGAGCCAGAATTCGTTAAATATATCTAAATTTTGTTAAATATGTTGCCAACTCCATAAAACCTAATTTCATAACCGCGAAAATCTGAAGGTAGAACCACATTAATTCAGATCCTTATTGATTTTACGAAATTTCGTTAGGTGGGGACTAATTTTCGTGTTCCGAAAAGCTGAAGTAGACACTGCATTAATTCAAATCCTTATCCTTCGCATTTAATCAGTCAGTATTCTTCTTAAACCCTATTAGGAACTCTAAAATTCTTAGTGGAAGAGCTAGAGTTCGTTAAATATATCTAAACTTGCTTAAATAGGTTGACAGCTTCATAAGGCCTAATTTTCTAGACGCAAAAACGCGAACGTAGCACCATGTTATTTCAGATCCTTATTGATTGCACTTAATCGTCAGAACTCTCTTCAAACCTTATTACGAACATCTAAAGTTCTGTGGAAAAGAACCAGACTTTGATGTATATGTAATGTGTGTATATATATATATATATATATATATATATATATATATATATATATATATATATATATATATATATATATATATATATATATATATATATATATATATATATATATATATATATAAATTTTGCTAGAATGCCTACTTCATAGGGCCTAATTTTCGAACCGCGAAAACGTGAACGTGAATTCAAATCATTATTGATTGCACTTAATCGTCAGAACTCTCTTCAAACCTATCAGGAACCTCTACAGTTCTTTGGGGAAGATCCATACCTCCAATATATATATATATATATATATATATATATATATATATATAGCTACGCTTCACAGAGCCTAATTTTCGAACCGTGAACGTAGCTCCACATTAATTCAGGTCCTTACTAAATGCACTTAATCGTCGGAACTCTTTTGTAAACCTATCAGGAACTTTTGGTAGATGAGTCAAAACTCTGTAAAATACACCGAAATTTCGTTACGTGAGGTGCTAACTTCACAGAGGTGAAATCGATTGCTAGTTTGATATTAAAACAAAATTCAAAAATGGGGTACACTTTTCAATAGTTTGTAAAAGCGTATCCTTTCAAGAATTATTGCACCACCACCACCCACCTAGTCGACCGCTGATGATAATAACTTATCTATTGAAACACGTTCGGTGTTTATTATTTCTGTGTGGTACGTGGGTGTATTTTGTTTGTTAGAGGTCCTACCACAGTCCCAGTGTTCCAGATTTTTTTAAACATTATTACACCATTCTGTTTTTTTTATAGAACTTTGCTATGTTTCGTAATTTCTTCTTAGTGGAAAAAGGTAAATGTTTATGTAAACTTTCAAGCCTGTAGTGGAATTACCGAACATCTTGTAAATGTTGCTGCGACATAGCCTACTTTATACACGCTAATCCTAGAATGTTATAAAGTGCAATTAACCAAATAAAATACATTTAGATTACTTTACAGATTACCATTTCCGCATTCTTTAATAAGTGAACAGAAATTAACACAAACCTTAATGTTATGTATGCATCGAGACAAAGATTAATTTTGCAAATAAGTTCAAATTCGTGTTCTTTATTTAAATGAAGTACAATAGATCACCTTGTTGTTAAATTGAAAATATCAAATAAAGTTCACAACTTTCACCTACCTGTTAAAAGGTCAGAAGTGTATATTACCAAAACAGGACATCCCGCTTCATTATTTTTCATAGAAAATGAAGAAAAACGTTAATAAACATTTCTGGGACATTACCACATCCTAACGGATGCCTGCCTCATCGATATATAATGATAAAGAAAAAATAAATGTCAATGGAATGAAATAATAAATTTTTTAATACTAAAAAGGCGTGGTTTTTTTTGTTTGCGATATTCTTAAACAGGTCATTGGTCAGTGTAAAAGAGAAAATGAGTAAAGCAGCGAGTTAGAGAAGTGGTAATTTGAGTTCATGGCTGACCATCTGTTATTTGCAATTACAATTTACTTGATGTTGAGAGAAGTTGTGAGAATTGTAGTCAATTTTCACATCTATGTGCTAGATCATATAATAGTAAGTTTTGTTTATTAAATCGATTTTGGAATTTCGATAAAGCCGGATGTATAATTATTTTCATTTCCTCAATCTATAACATTTAGTGACACGCACATACACAATAGTTGCTTAAAGATTGCAGAAATAAGTGAATTTCACTTCCGGTACACGAACTTGTTTTTCATTTATATGTAGAGATCTAGTCTAATACAGAGCGTTCAGTTTAATATGCAGTACGTGTGACACCATAGGCTAAGTGAAAACTTAATCAGAGATGATTTCCTACTAGTTTTACGTAACCAGTCTGACAGAAAATTGGCCCATGAATACAACCTTGAGACACGCCTTTTTAAAACTTTTGCTTTTTTTGTAAATAAATTATATACAATGTTCCTTGCTAATAAAAAATTTTATCCTTCGATATCAGTTCATCAGATCGTCTAAACTATAATTTAAGTAGTAATCAACCAGGTTTGTAAAGTTGAATCCTCCTACAAGCAAAAAATCGATTTCAATTGTTCACGATTTGTCCACTAAGTCCATAAAGTTGTTTCGTTTGTACACCATTCAAAAAAAAAAAAAACTAACTACGCCAATCGATTGTCTAGGATTTTTGCACTTAAGTCCACGTTACTTTCAGCAGGATGAACAGTGGACACATAAAATAAGCTTGTAGACAAGTGTGTACCAAATTGTTAAATTGACTTATTAAATACTCAAGGGTGTCTTTTTGGAAAAATGGACTAATGACAGAAAGGTCGGGACTTCTGTTTCATTTGAAGATGCTAAATGAAAATCTTTACAACCAATTTTTTTTTGAAGGTAGACAAATGACAGAAAATTGTGGACTTATGTGGATACATCGTCATCACTCGATTGGCGTAGATAGTTTGTTAAATTTTTCATTTTATAATACTAGTTTATCAAAATTAAAAATCTTTATTTCCACCCAAATATTTTTGGAAAGTGGACAAATGAAATTTGTGGACTAATCCTGGACAATCGATTTGCGTATTAAATCTGTTAATTTTTCATTTGAAAATAATAGTTTTAAAAAGTTTATTCCCAAACAGAAGGTAGATAAATGAAAGACGACACTTGTGGACTTAAGTGGACAAGTCTTGGACAATGAAATTGCGTAGTTAGTTTCATTTAAAGATGCTAACGAAGAAAATTTCAAAAATCTTTATTTCCGTACGATTAGTCCACTGAACTCCACAAGCTTCTTCCATTTAAAAGCTAGATGGAAATAAATATTTATAATTTTCTTAAGTGGCACCTTAGTGAATAATTTAACAAACTAACTACGCCATTCGACTGTCCACTGTTTGTCCACTAATTCCTCAAGCCTCTTTCATTTCAATAAAGATTTTTTTTTGTTACGCATTTTCAAATAAAAATTTTGAATAAACTACGCCACTTGATTGTCCACTTAAGTCCACACATTTCATTCAATTGTTCACTTTCCAAAAAAATAGGTGGTAATAGATTTTTGAGTTTTTTTCATAACACCTTCGAATGGAATACTTATAAACTACCTACGCCCCTAGATTGTCTACGTTTTGGTCACATAAGACAACTGACTGTCATTAGTTCATTCCTCCATATAAAGTTGAGTTACAAAAAAGAAATGTATGAGGTTTTCTAATCATACGTTTTTGATATACTTCCACTTAAATATTTATTAAGCCAATTATAAAATTTGATAGTCTACGTATTGTTAACATATGCCCACAAGCTGGTTTTATTTTTCCACCGTTTAATAAAATGTTAAGTTAAATTTTTGTAAATTGAAAGGTGGACAAGTAAAAGAAACTTGTGGACAATGAATTGGCTTAGCGAGATTGTTCAAATTTTCATTTGAAGGAGTTAGTGAAAATCTAACCTAACTTTTTTGGAATGTGGGCTTATGTGGACAATTGATTGGGGTAGTTAGTCTGTAAAATTTTTCCTTTGAATGTGCTAATGAACAGTAATGAAAAATCCCTATTACTCCCTAATTTTTTTTGGAGCGTGGACAAAAGGAAGAAATAGCCAAGTGGACAAACCGTGGACATTGTTCGTTTGTTAAAATTTTCAGTTGAAAGTGCTAGTAAAAAAATTAAAAATTCGCATACCTAAATTTATCAGAAAGGTGGATGAAAGAAACTTGTGGACTTAAGTGGACAATCGATTGGCGCAGTTAGTTTCTCAAATTTTTTATGTGAAGGTGCTAATTAACATTTTAAAAAATCTAAAATACCATCTAACTTTTTTAAAAGAAAAACTAAACTACACAAATTGTAGACAGTTAATTGGTGTAAGTAGTTTCTTAAAATTTTCATTTAAAGGGGCTAGTGAAAAAAAATTTCAAATCTTTTTTCCGCTTAACTTTTTTTAAGCGTAGACATACGAAACAACTTAATGGACTTAAGTGTTAACATATTCATTTGAAGGTACTATTTAAGATTTTGCAAACCTCTCTTGCCACCTAACCTTTTTTGGAAGGCGGACAATAAAAGAAATACTTCAGCGGACAAATAGTGGCCTTAAGTGGACAAGACGTGGTCAATCGATTGGTGTAATTAGTTAAAATTTTCATTTGAAGGTATTAATGAATATTTTTCAAAATTCTTTATTACCACGTACCTTTTCTTGAAGGATGACAAATGAAAGAATTAAGTGAAGAAACCGTAGACAATTGATTAGCGTAGTTTGTTAAAATTATCGTTTGAGGGAGCTAGTGACAAAAAATTAAAGTCTTTATTTGGAAAGTGTACAAAGGAAAAATGTGGCTCGAGCGGACAAATCGTGACCAATCGATTGGCGCAGTTAGTTTGCAAAATTTTTCATTTGAATGCACGCATGAGCATTTTTCAAGAATCTTTATAACCACCTTGGAAGGCGTAGACAAATGAAAGAAATACTTAAGTGGGCATATCGTGGGCAATTGATTGAAATATTTAGATAAAATTTTCATTTGAAGGAACTAGTAAAAAAAATTAAAAAATGTTTACACCTAGTTTTTAGGAAGATAACAAAAAAAAAAGGTGGACTCAAGTGGATAAATCGTAGACAATCGATTCACTTAGTTAATTATTTATTTCAAGCCACTCAAACATTTTTTAAAAATGAAGCAGCTAGTGAAAAAAAAAATTAAAAATATTTACACCTAGCATTTTTGAAATGTGGACAATTAAAAAATGTGGACTTAAGTGGACAAATCGTATCGGTTGGTGTAGTTAGTTTGTTAACCTTTGTATTTGCAAACGCTAATGAGCATTTTCCAAAAAGCTTGATAACCACCTTACTTTTTCTGGAAGGTGGACGAATGAGAGAAATACTTCAGCAGACAAATCGTGAGCAATTGATTGACGTAATTAGTTAAAATTTTCATTTGACGGAGCTACTAAAAAAATTAAAAATTTTTGGAAGATAGATAAAAAAGTGGACTTAAATGGACAAATTGTGGACAATCGATTGACTTCGTTAAATTATTTATTTCAACTTCGATTTTTTTACAATATTGCTAATTGCCTTTTTTTGAAAGGTGGACAAGTTAAGAATTTCTTAAGTGGGCACATCGTGGACAATCGATTGGCGTAGTTTGTTAAAATGTTCATTCGAGAGAGCTAGTAAAATGGACTTAGTGGACAAACCGAGGCCAACCGATTGGCGCAGTTAGTGCTAAATTCATCTGAAGGTGCTAGTAAACATTTTGGAGGGTGGACAAATGAAAAAAATTGTGGACTTTATTAAATTTTTCATTTGAAGGCACCAATGAATATTTTTCAAAGGCCTTTATCATCAGCCTACTTTTTTTTGGATGGTGGGAGAATGAAAATGAAAAAAAATTGATTTGCGTAGTTAGTATGTTACAATTTTCATTACACCTAACTTCTTGAAAGGTGGATAAATTAAAAAGTGCAGACTTAAGTGGACAAGACGTGGACAATCGATTGACGTAGTTTGTTAAATTTCTCATTTGACGGTACTAACGTTTACAAAAATCTTTATTTCCATTTTATTTTTTTTGGAATGTGGATAAATGAAAGAAATATTTAAGTGAACAAATCGTGGACAATGGATTGTCGTAGTTAGTATGCTAAAATTTTCATTTGAGTAAAAAAAAGATTAAGCAATCTTTATTTAAATCTAGCTTGTTTGGAAGGTGGATAAATACAAAAAATGTGAACAAATCGTGGACGATCGATTAACGTAGTTAGTTGGTTCAATTTTTCATTTGAAGGTGCTAATGACCATTTTTCAAAAATCTTTATTACCACCCTACTTTCATTGGAAAGCAGATAAATGAAATAGACACTAAAGTGGACATATCGTGGACAATTTATTGGCGTAATTAGTTTGTTAAAACTTTCATTTGAGTAAAAAAAAAAAGATTAGGCAATCTTTATTTACATCTAGTTTGTTTGGAATGTAAACAAATAAAAAAAAAGTGGACAAATCGTGGACGATCGATTGACTTAATTGGTTCAATTTTTGATTTGAAGATGCTAATAACCATTTCTCAAAAATCTTTATTACCGCCCTACTTTCCTTGGAAAGTAGACAAATGAAATAGATACTTAAGTGGACAAATTGTGGACAATTTATTGGCGTAGTTAGTTTGTAAAAACTTTCATTTGAGTAAAAAAAAGCAAACTTTATTTACGTCTAGCTGGTTTGGAAGGTAGACAAATAAAAAAAATGTGGACAAATCGTGGATCGATTGACGTAGTTAGTTGGTCCAATTTTTCCTTTGAAGGTGCTAATGACCATTTTTCAAAAATCTTTATTACCACCCTACGTACCTTTTAAAGTAGACAAATGAAATAGACACTTAAGTGGACAAATTGTGGACAATTTATTGGCGTAGTTAGTTTGTTAAAACTTTCATTTGAGTAAAAAAAAAAATTACGCAATCTTTATTTACATCTAGCTTGTTTGAAAGGTAGACAAATAAAAAAAAATGTGGACAAATCGTGGATGGATTGACGTAGTTAGTTGGTCCAATTTTTCATTTGAAGGTGCTAATGACCATTTTTCAAAAATCTTTATTACCACCCTACGTACCTTTTAAAGTAGACAAATGAAATAGACACTTAAGTGGATAAATTGTGGACAATTTATTGGCGTCGTTAGTTTGAAAAAACTTTCATTTGAGTAAAAAAAAAGCAAACTTTATTTACGTCTAGCTTGTTTGGAAGGTAGACAAATAAAAAAAAATGTGGACAAATCGTGGATGGATTGACGTAGTTTTGGTCCAATTTTTCATTTGAAGGGTAATGACCATTTTTCAAAAATCTTTATTCCACCTATTACTTTTAATGTGGATAAATGAAAGAAATATTTAAGTGGACAAATCGTGGACAATGGATTGTCGTAGTTAGTATGCTAAAATTTTCATTTGAGTAAAAAAAGATTAAGCAATCTTTATTTAAATCTAGCTTGTTTGAAGGTGGATAAATACAAAAATGTGAACAAATCGTGGACGATCGATTAACGTAGTTAGTTGGTTCAATTTTTCATTTGAAGGTGCTAATGACCATTTTCAAAAATCTTTATTAGCACCCTACTTTCTTGGAAAGTAGATAAATGAAATAGACACTAAAGTGGACAAATTGTGGACAATTTATTGGCGTAATTAGTTTGTTAAAACTTTCATTTGAGTAAAAAAAGATTAAGCAATCGTTATTTACATCTAGCTTGTTTGGAATGTAGACAAATAAAAAAATGTGGACAAATCGTGGACGTTCGATTGATTTAGTTGGTTCAATTATTTATTTGAAGATGATTGACCATTTCTCAAAAATCTTTATTACCACCCTAATTTCCTTGGAAAGTAGACAAATGAAATAGTTACTTAAGTAGACAAACTGTGGACAATTTATTGGCGTCGTTAGTTTGTAAAACTTTCATTTGAGTAAAAAAAAAACTTTATTTACGTCTAGCTTGTTTGGAAGGTAGACAAATAAAAAAAAATGTGGACAAATCGTGGATGGATTGACGTAGTTAGTTGGTCCAATTTTTCATTTGAAGGTGCTAATGACCATTTTTCAAAAATCTTTATTACCACCCTACGTACCTTTTAAAGTAGACAAATGAAATAGACACTTAAGTGGACAAATTGTGGACAATTTATTGGCGTAGTTAGTTTGTTAAAACTTTCATTTGAGTAAAAAAAATTAAAGCAATCTTTATTTACATCTAGCTTGTTTGGAAGGTAGACAAATAAAAAAATGTGGACAAATCGTGGATCGATTGACGTAGTTAGTTGTTCAATTTTCATTTGAAGGTGCTAATGACCATTTTTCAAAAATCTTATTACCACCCTACGTTACCTTTTAAAGCAGACAAATGAAATAGATCACTTAAGTGGATAAATTGTGGACAATTTATTGGCGTCGTTAGTTTGAAAACTTTCATTTGAGCAAAAGAAAGATTAAGATCTTTATTTACATCTAGCTTGTTTGGAAGGTAGACAAATAAAAACAAATGTGGACAAATCGTGGACGATCGATTGACGTAGTTCGTTGGTTCAATTTTTCATTTGAAGGTGATAATGACCATTTTTCAAAAATCTTTATTACCGCCCTACGTACCTTGGAAAGTAGACAAATGAAATAGACACTTAAGTGGACAAATTGTGGACAATTTATTGGCGTAGTTAGTTTGTTAAAACTTTCATTTGAGTAAAAAAAATTAAGCAACCTTTATTTACATCTAGCTTGTTTGGAAGGTAGACAAAAAAAAAAATGTGGACAAATCGTGGACGATGGATTGACGTAGTTAGTTGGTCCAATTTTTCATTTGAAGGTGCTAATGACCATTTTCAAAAATCTTAATTACCACCCTACGTACCGTGGAAAGCTAGACAAATGAAATAGACACTTAAGTGGACAAATTCGTGGACAATTTATTGGCGTAGTTAGTTTGTTAAAACTTTCATTGAGTAAAAAAAAATGTAACGCAATCTTTATTTACATCTAGCTTGTTTGGAAGGTAGACAAATAAAAAAATGTGGACAAATCGTGGACGATGGATTGACGTAGTTAGTTGGTCCAATTTTTCATTTGAAGGTGCTAATGACCATTTTTCCAAAATCTTCATTACCACCCTACTTACCTTGGAAAGTAGACAAATGAAATAGATACTTAAATGGACAAATCGTGGACAATTTGTTGGCATAGTTAGTTTGTAAAACTTTCATTTGAGTAAAAAAAAAAACTTTATTTACATCTAGCTTGTCTTGGAAGGTAGACAAATAAAAAAATGTGGACAAATCGTGGGGATCGATTGACGTAGTTAGTTGGTCCAATTTTTCATTTGAATGGTGCTAATGACCATTTTCAAAAATCTTAATTACCACCCTACTACCTTTTGAAAGCAGACAAATGAAATAGATACTCAAGTGAACAAATGTGGACAATTTATTGGCGTAGTTAGTTTGTTAAAACTTTCATTTGAGTAAAAAAAAAGATAAAGCAATCTTTATTTACATCTAACTTGTCTTAAAGGTAGACAAATAAAAAAAATGTGGACAACTCGTGGAGACGATCGATTGACGTAGTTAGTTGATTCATTTTTCATTTAATGGTGCTAATGACCATTTTTCAAAAATCTTAATTACCACCCTACTTACCGTGGAAAGCAGACAAATGAAATAGATACTCAAGTGAACAAATCGTGGACAATTTATTGGCGTAGTTAGTGTGTTAAAACTTTCATCTGAGTAAAAAAAAAATGATAAAGCAATCTTTATTTACATCTAGCTTGTCTTAAAAGTAGACAAATAAAAAAAATGTGGACAAATCGTGGAGACGATCGATTGACGTAGTTAGTTGATTCATTTTTCATTTAATGGTGCTAATGACCATTTTTCAAAAATCTTAATTACCACCCTACTTACCGTGGAAAGCAGACAAATGAAATAGATACTCAAGTGAACAAATCGTGGACAATTTATTGGCGTAGTTAGTGTGTTAAAACTTTCATCTGAGTAAAAAAAAAAGATAAAGCAATCTTTATTTACATCTAACTTGTCTTAAAGGTAGACAAATAAAAAAAATGTGGACAAATCGTGGACGATCGATTTTTCAAAAATGTTTATTACCATTTGCCTTGCTTTGGAAGGTGCACAAATTAAAGAATTCCTTAAATGAACAGATCGTGGATTGAGGGGCTAGTAAAAAAAATGTGGACTTAAGTGGACAATCGATTGGCGTAGTTAGTTTGTTAAAATTTTCATTTGCAAACGTGCTGGTTGGACTGGTTAAAATTTTTGCTAGTAGCAAACACTTTAATTACGTTCGAAACAAGAAAAAGTGTTAAAAAGGCGTGCCTCAAGATTGTATTCACGGACCAATTTTCTTCGTTAGAGTAACTACGTAATACTAGTAAGAATTATCGCTGGTTAAGAGATTCCACTTAGCGTAGTAGACTAGATTGCTACATACAGATAATCACGCAATTTCATGAAAAATAACCCCGTGTACTGTACCGGAAGTGCACAAACGAAACAACCTTGTGGACTTATATGGACAAATCGTGGAGAATTAAAATTGGTTTCACGAAATCCCCATTTGGAAAAGCCGACGTCCAAAACCAGTGGAATACATCCTATTGCCCAATATCAGCGTGAAAAAACATTATGTAACCCTGATCTGGGGGTACCAATATACTGAGATATTATATAATCAAAAGTGGTTGTGATTAGAAGTGTGCTTTGATATATTAGAAACAAACAAAATTTAGGTGCAACATACCCTTATTTGTAATTGCCCACCGATTACTAAAAACGACTTTGCAAATGGGCAATACTTTAATTAGTTTTATCCATTACCCAAGAATAAGCCAATATGCATTATAAACATTTATCTTCTCCCGGTGGGCAAAAAAGGGCGAAAACAATAAGTAACTATACACAATGAGCACTTAAATTTTGTAATTTTTTTTGGACTTCATACACCTTGACATCCTTCAATAAATGAATAAAAAAATAACGTAAAATGTTATAAAATTAAATTTTGTAATAATGATAGTGTTAAATTACGTTAAAATAGATCCTCCCACAAAATTTTAATATTGCGTATCCATTATTTCATAATTAAGTCGTACACATCTACATATACAGGTGATGGTCTAATAGCACTTTGTCGTTTTTGTGCAATAACAATAATGCACAAAATTAAGGTGAATGCACTATAGTTTTGTAATAACAATTTCTATTTAAAAGAATTATTCACATTTCATCATCACCGTAACGTTGCTCTCTCTCTCACTCTTACGATAGTAAATTTAGTTTTATACACAAGTACACATAATTTAATTAAGTAATCAACGTATTTCAAAAATTATTAATTTATTATCCTTGTAATTAGTGTCCCGTGGTACGCAGATAAAGTCATTATGGATAATAAATTAACATGCAATTTGATAATAATTATTTAGTAATTTAAATATGTATCTAAAAATATTTTACAACAAAATCTAAAGTTTATTGGAAATTGCGGTTGTGGTTTGTAGTTTAACATCCGTTTTTTTTTTAATAAACATTAATTATTTAAACAAAATTATAGTTTACAATATGACGTGTTGGTTGATAAAAAATGTTTATTATACACATTAATTTTTTTCAAGTTTACAATTTGTTGTATTATCGTTACGAATTCTACTAAAGTCAATTTCGCCCAACCGACTCGTATGGTACGTTTTGGAAATGAGTAATTTTTGATGAACTGTAATCGCTCCTTCCCAGCCCACCCCGTACATACCTTTATAATTGTTGCTAATGAATACTAGAAAAAAAAAGAGTGTTTTTCTGCCATATTACCGTAATTTGTGTGATTGTGCAATGAACAAAACCATACGAGGTGTGTTATTAAAGTAATGAGACGGATTTTTTACCACTTACAATTGAACATTGTCCCCTTCAAATAAGTGCCTTGGGAAACCACAATGTGCCGGAGACGCTTCTCCACTCCTCATAGCAGTGCTGGAACTCAGAAATAGGAACGCACGCCTAAATTTAGCACAGCCATCGTAGCACAAAAAAAAATTTGGAGCGCCTATCAACAAAAAATTAAGGGCTTCACATAAACTTAGAACAGTCAACGTGCAAGTACTTAGCTTTTAATTTGGTGCTGCTTTGCTTCCCTAAACTGAAATTTGTTGTCCGTATTTTTTATATTTATGGGTTTAACTTTATGAAAATCACGAAACCCTATCCTTTATGAGGATGACTGATATATTATAATTTTGGTGCCATTTTGCTACCACAAAATAAAATTTATTGTCCGTAGTTTGTGACGTTCGTCAACAAAACAAGTTTCTGGTAGCCCTTCTGAGCATTGAGACCTCCAAGACCGTTGTTCAAACTGCTTCACTACTTTGTGAATAAAATGATTCTTAGGACACATTCAAATTAAACAGGTTTTATTCGAAATAATATAAAATAAAAAGAAAACTAACTATTAATAACAAATAAAATAAATAATAAAAAAAGAAAATAAAATATAATTCTGGTAACTCTTCCGGATCGGGACGGCACTGCAGGTTTAGGCGTCGCCTACTGCTCCCTCTATTTACAACTGTAAAATACGTATCAACAACAGGTGCAATTTAATTATAAATTAAATTAAGAAACTGTTAATTAGACCAGTCGTTCTTTCTTATGTGTGTTTGTATGCAAAAGGATCAGTCCAGTATATATCAGGTGAGTCTAATTTTGTATATTTTTAGTTAGATATAACATGTGTTGGTCACATGGACTAGGAAGTGTGAAACGTTTTAATTTGTAAAATACCGGTTGCATATACAAAGTAGATAATTAGGGATGTCCAGGTGGGTTTATGGTAGCGTTAGGGAATTAATCTAGTAGAATTTGTGTACGAGAGTGTGTGCTCGGGGTGGAACCTCCGTTTACCTTCTATAGGGATAATGAGATGGTTTGGGGTTGATTATTTTACAGAGATCCGTTGAAAATAGCGACGCCTGTGCTTGCAATCGGTGCAGAGCAGCCAATAGTGATGGTTTAAATTACTTTTCTCTTTTGTTGACGAAGATAATTATTGTTTGAGGGTGGTAAAGAACGCACTACGTGATAATACGGGGTAGTACCTCCGACAAACCACGCACAACGTGCCTTAGACAATTTTATCCCCCGAGCTCGGTGCTAAAAGCAGCCGAGCACGTTTGGTATAAATGTGCCTGCGACAAGTTTAGTGTTATCGGTAACCGAGTGGATTACAGGGTTATTGTGGACGTGGGTGGATGTGTTATGTCAGGGCTGATACTGTATGTGAGTGTAAGGGTAAGAATGAGTATGGGAATATAATTTCAGTTTAGAATAGCAAAGTAGCACCAAATTTACACCAAAATATGGCACATAAATTAATTTGATGCAATTGTTAGCTAAGTACTTGTACGTTGGCTGCGCTAACTTTATATTAAGCAGACAAAGCCCTTAATTTTTTGTTAATAATACACGCACCAAATCTTTTGTGTGGTAACAATTTAGCACCAAATTATGGTATAGGTTTCAAGCGATTGTGCTGCCATGGCTGAGCTAACTTTAGATGTGTAATAGGAATGGAGTTTAGCTGGTAGGTTACACCCTTTTGAGTGTTGTTCAGCGTCCCAAAATAACGTCCCATGACGTATTTTCAATTTCTGGAAGAAGTAAAAGTCATCTCAAACAAGGATGATGAGGAGCCACATAAATGTTTTTACTGGTCAGAAAATAATTTTATTGAAATTGTGAGAGAAGGGGCATTGTCATAATGCAACACCCAGTTGTTTTTGATGTTTTCGAGAACCTCTCGGTAAAAATGTTGATTAACCGCCGACCTTCCGCTGCGAGGTTCATTTTCAATTCGCCTGAAGCAAAACCTAATCGCACACCGGTTCTCGTAATTCGTGTCACTCATTGTCAGAACGCCCACAAAACTGCGATTGTATCGCATGTTCACTTGCCTCCCCTAAATCAAAGTCTCAAGTCTCCAGTGTTGCCAGACCCAACACTACGCTATGAGATGCATTACTTTCACGACAAACCTCGTATTCTTTGACAAGGATCTAATCGAACAAAGTGTAGCCTTTTTTGAATGGCTGCAATAATTGATATCAGAAGCCTTGGTACTAAAAACACCTCTATTAGATCTGCAGGATATTGAAACACTAAATACAAAAAGAAGCAAACATAGAACTTCCTCCCTCCCTCAACACTGCATCATCCCAAGATATTGTACGCATACCTAATAACGGGTTGTCCAATATGCTGTGTGGTTCGATAAGAAAAACACGATTTTATGGTTTGAATATAATCTCCCTGAACTTAAATACACTTGTTCCAGTGATTTGCTTTATGGATTCCATCCCTGAAGTATAAATCCGGAAGACTGTACGCTTCCTCGCCTGATATTACCTCTTCGTTCGATGAAAATCGTTCTCCGCGCATAAATTTTTTTAGATGTGAAAACAGTCAGAAAAGGGGGCTAAATCTGGCGAATAGGGTGGATATTGCAACTGATTTTCGCCATGGTTTTTTTACCTATGTGAGAGACTGCGTTGTCTTGATGAAAAATTATTTTGTTCTCCTATAAAACAGGTCTTTTCTCACGAATTTTTTACATCCAGCTGGTCCAAACGGTAACAATAATAACCTGAGTTTATTATTTTACCACCTTCTTGGCCGGTTTCTGGATATTAACTCGCTTCAGGGCATACGTATCGGTTTCAAACCACTTCTTAGTTGTATTGATTTAGGATAATGGTGATAGACCAAAGTGATGAAACACTCCAAAGGTTGCTGCTCAGTGACAATCGAATATGTTTGTTCCTTTGGCAATCACAGTGATCGCAGGTTTTAGAAACTCAAAACTTCAGCCAAAATATTGCTTCTACTGCCTAAGAGATCCCTAGGGTTGCTACTAAAGCTCACTCGGTTAAACGACGATCTTCCAAAGCCATACCCTATATTTTTGCTACGACTTCTGGTGTTGATGCATTTTTTGGACGTCCTTCACGTGGATTGTCTTCAAGACTTGTACGACCACATTTAAATTCAGCAAGACATCTTTATACTATTCTGACTGAAGATGAAGAATCCTTATATACTTTTACAATCGTTAAATTCGGTATTTTGCGTACATTTTTAACATTTCCTGCTCTCTTTGCCAGAAGGAGGGAGAGTACTATTATGAATGTCCGTTTTGTGGTACGTTGGTACATTTCCTTCACATAATAAAGAACGTTTTAAAATTGAGTGAAGAGTGAGGAGTGTAATACTACCTGTCTTAAGTTGTTTATGTCAAAACAAAGTGCGAAGAGAATTGAAGAGCGAGGAGTGTAATACTACCTCTCTTAAGTTGTTTATCTCAAAACAAAGTGCGAAGAGGTGGGATGATCATAGTTAAATGAGGTATACAACGTACATTATATCTCCTATTCGTCCTCTCAGGTGAAGGATGTGTACTGCCCAATGGTTATTTTAGAATTTTGCTCTCGATCTTTAGGGGAGGAGGGCTCTATTAGTTCGCAAACGGTTTGTTTTTGGTTTATTGCACTTAACCTTTCTCTACAATCCCTCCACCAAAAATTGATCTAAATGGATTCAAGAAGGAGGGACTATCCGCCTTTATTTCAGAGTCTATTGTCCACATAATATCATCTCAGAATAGAGTGTACAATGAGGCCAATATTTTTTTATCTAATATATCTTCTCTTTTTCCTATATATCTCTATAACAAAGAACGACATCACAATTGTTGTTATGCAACAGCAAGGCTGAAATGTTAAATACGTAAATATTATAGTTTCCGATGACCTCCGTGAAGTGTAAGACTTCTGTTTCACGATTGATCGGCGGTTAAAGGGAGGTGGAGATGAAAAAGTCATGCCTCCATGGAACTCTAATGGAAGGTCTTGCGAAATGATAGTTTTCTACCATCCCCCATCCCTTCCCACGCCCCACAAACGAAATAAATCGTACATAGTTCCGAAACGGTAGATTGTACATACGCCATACGACTACTTATTGAAAAGATTTCATCAAGCTGTTTCTGTATCATTTCGACACCCCCTCAGCGTGAAAGAATTTTTTCAACAGATTTGACTACCCCACAAAATGGTGATTGCTTAAAAACGCTCCTCATGGTATATAAAATAGAAGGCCTCAATGAAACGAGTATTTCTTCACCAACTCTCATCCTCCTATAAGTAGAGATCAGTCATAATTTCGAAATAATAGATCATGCGACTATTCGTTAGAAAAATTTCGACAAGTCGCATCGAACTGGATAGTGATCTCCCACTATCCTTTACACTCTTCTGCCTTCTATAAACTTGATCGCTTATAATTCAGAAAGATAGATCGCAGACATGTCATGTGACCACACAATGGGGTTTGAATCTTTTTTTGTTAGTATGCTTATGCTTATGGTTAGTAATCACTTATTTATAGCTTATATATAACTTAGTCTAGACTGTTAAGGAGTCCTTCTCCTCTTCAGCCCTGGTCAATCCTTGCTTGTTGGTGTTGCGATGTTATTGTATAGTTTACAATCATGAGATGTGGTTATTTTTTGGTGTTTAGATTCTGTGTGTGATTGGTGGTATGTTGGTGTGCTGTGTTCTGAGGAGACTACGGGTAGCCTATGTATGCGTCTAAAAATTTGGCGTTCACAGGAGGCAATAGAGAAAAGGTGATTGAGGTTTATATTGGTGCATAAGGGTGCTCGGAAATCCATAACAGGGCGGATGTATGTTTTGTAGGTGTGTTGAAGTATTTTAGGGTGGCAACCTCTGATTATATCCCGGAGGGCGCCCAGTAGATTTGCGCGGTTTCTAATCCTATTGTTCCTTTTACATCGGAGAGCCAATTGAGAGTTCTAGTAAAGAGGATACCTAGGTAGGTGACTTCGTCTTGGAGTGTGAGTCTTTCTTGGTTTAAATGGGGTTTGCAACACATTACTACACCCGGCTTTAGAGGTTTATTTAATAAATGCAAAAGAGAGGAGGGTACCAAAAAATACCTTAAATAAGATAGAAAGTGCGGAAACCAGATTTAGACTATATTTTTTTGTGCAACACCTCTCCGTCTCTTTCGCAATCAATAAAGGGACGAGGTTAAATTATCGTCCGACAAATTATTTATTTTTCCACACGACGGGTTGTTTAAAATATAAAAAGCTAACGGAGGAGAAAATGTGTTGCGATATAAAATGAATGCTCCTAGCATTAATAAACCAGAATCGCAAGAGTTCCACCTTCTATTAAAAATTTCGACAGGACGCCATAAAAAGTGTAATGGCGAGTAATGCGCCGTTATATAATGCAATGTCGTGAATTGTAGTTTCTAATCAATAGTTGGAAGAAAAACATAAAAAAATTCGAATAAAAAGATAAGATCGATAAAACTTATTGACATTTTCACAATATTTACACTGTCAACAATAATGAATGTTCAAAACACTTAATTACAGTAATTTACTCATAAAGTTAGATCAGAAAACTTTGAAATCGAGCTTTTTTGTCTTAATCTATAAATAGGGATGATAACAACAGTCTAAAGACGTCATTTGGCGTGAAATACCTTATTACCATTCAATATACATATCAAGTATTCTGTGCATTATCCAAAACCATTAAAAACTTCTCAAATTGGACGAGTTATTTATTTACTGAGAGAAAACGGGGACAATCGATCGATTACGAAACTGAATTACAAAAGTAATTTTGGACAAAACCGCATGATCCGATCAACATTAAGAACGTAAGTAATTTCTTGCGAATCGACTTTCTCTTAATAACGGGGGATACGTATATCGAGAACCACGCCTTCATTACAATTAGTGTGCATCTTTTTTTTGGGTACATCAATCAAAATATAAAAATCGAAAATTTTAAGAAAAGATCTGACAATAGTTCTATGGCCGAGACCCTTTCCAGGTAAAATGGAAATTTATAGTATTAGGGGTTGTCGTAAAGGTGCAATAAAGCAATTTACAACACTGCATGATTCATAGCAATTGTTAGAAAGAGTCGAGGGTAAGATTTTTGAGGTAGGCAGGTAAAAAAAGCGTTCTCTTGTATAAAATCTTTTAAAATAATCCTTATTTATTTTCTTGCACCCCTAAATTTATTGAATTTTAAAGAAGCAGAAATTATATCCGTGCCCATTTTAGTAAAGGTAAAATTTCAAAAAAAAAAAAAAAGCATTTAAAGGCGATCCTTTTTCTCTCTAGCATTCAGATCTGTGAAGTTGGTTCCTCCAAGTGAAAATCTCGTAAAAACAAGAATCTATGTCAATTATTCACTTGGCGACTCTTAAAAAAAAAAGTTGATTTTTGAATTTTTTTTTCATTAAACAATAAACTTTTATAATATCGGTATTTGGTGTTTGATCTTTCCTGAAAAAAAAAATGGTACGAATTACTTACCAATTCATATGTTCTGGGAAGAAGGGGTGGGGTGGGGGGTATTTATATATTTTTGACATTTTTTTTTCATTAAACAATAAACTTGTATTTGGTGTTTGATCTTCCCTGAAAACAAAATGGTGTGAATTACTTACCGGTTCATATGTGCAGGGAGGAGTATAGAGGAGGGGATATTTATATATTTTTGAAATTTATTTTCATTAACACTTTCAAATAAAAAAAATTTCTAACTAAATACCCCCGTGTGAAGTTAGCAACAACTTCAAGCAATAAATGTGCAAATTACTTACTTAATTTTTAACGATTTTCTTTTCGACATTTAAGCCCTACACAATAAAGAGCGATTCAAGGTAATAAAAGTTTAGTTAGACAAGGGTTCGTCGAGGATTTGCCTCTCCAAAGCGAGAAGAAAAAACAAACTTTTATCGTACAGATGTTTGGTGGTTGATCTTACCTGAGGAAAATGGTGCAACTTACGTACCGGTTGGGGGAGAGGGGTCCAAGGAGGATGGTTCTCGGGTGTGAAGTTAGCAATAAATTGTTTGTTGGTTAATATTACTGTGCCCCATTCCTTAAATGTAACTGAAAACAGCTAAGAAAATTCATTTTCAAAAAACAGCTAAATTTTATGAGAGCCCAATGACAGTATGAATTTTTATATCACTTTCGATTTAAATCGGTAACGCTGAAGAATAATTCTCTAATACAAAAAAAAAACTAAGTTAAAAAAATATATATAGATGTGATGAATCCTATTTTTCAGCATGGTCACTGCATATATGAACACCAGGCGAATGCTGGGGTAGTATTTTCCCCCTCAGAACCCTAACTCCGTTCCTTCCGATCCTATCCTGACCATGCATATATACGTAATGTATGTATATATGCTGAGAATCCATGATTGTGGCTGAAGGAACTCGGAAAGCTCAAGCAGCCCGCTCTTCCCCTTGGAGAGGGAATTAAATACGTGGCCCTTTCCCCTCCTATTTTTCAAATTATTTTAAATATTGGTTACATTTTTTTTAAATTTGGAGTACAGTAAACTTCCTCTAATCAGGCATCCTACTATCCGGCACGACTTTCAGGAAAAAAATAAAAATTTATATTTATAGGAAAAAGAGTTCTTTAGGGTCGGAAGTCGCGAGGGAAAACACTGTGTCGGACAAAGCGTATTGGCCAGTCGTATTCCGCCGACATCGTATAATTTCGGGAGCAACCTGTTCCCCGAACACCACTGTAGCTTTGTTTACATTTCGCGTTCAGTCTACCCCATTTTAGTTACAGTAGTGTGACACTCACATTGCTGTACATATCAACGTCGAATATTGTGTTCTAGTGTTTTATAGAGCTTGATTGTTTGTTGAGGGATTGTATACGTAGTGACTGACAAGTGACATGGGTCCTAAAGTTAAAGTAGTGTCTTCAAAAAGAAAACATCAGATTCTCACTTTGGATCAAAAGCTGGAAATCGCGAAGAAACTTGAAGATGGCGTAAGTAGACATCATCATGAAAGAATTTGATGTAGGATCGTCTACAATTTACGACATTAAAAATAACAAAGACAAGTTGATACCGTTTTTGTTTACAAACCGATTTTTAGACAAGTGTATAGCTCATTATGATAAGTCAGAATTAGTAGCCTCCCAATATTACACTCCAGCTACAACCTATGGATCAAGGGGCAATCCAGAACTTCAAGTCACAAAATTT
The DNA here is from genome assembly GCA_036346205.1 of Vesta saturnalis. NCBI lineage: Eukaryota > Metazoa > Arthropoda > Insecta > Coleoptera > Lampyridae > Vesta > Vesta saturnalis. The sequence goes on from JARFJB010001166.1 coordinate 1,422,830, forward strand.
ACTAGCATCGGATTGCAATGTGAAAGATTTTGTAAACAGTTTTCCATTAAAAGCGCTATCTTTGCTACTGATGTGGCTTAGGATGAGATAAAACAAGAAACGTTGAAAAAGTCATGGCGTAAAATTTGGCCCGAAGTAATAGCCTAAAATGTCGACGTTGCTGACAGTAATACAGTTGATGGTAAACTTGAAGTTGTTTTAAGTGATTTGCCTTTGTCTCAGATGAATCGGGAAGAAATTACGGAGTAGGTTGAAGTAGATTCTGATGAGCCGACAGAAGAAGTTCTGACCATTGAGGCAGTCATACAGAGTGTTCTTAATCTTTCAACCCCCAAAGACGTGGAGCATTTAAATGGTAATTCATTACCTAAATATTTTTCTCTTTTTTATAATTATAATTTTGAACCATTGTTTTAGGTTTTTCTGAAATCAGCAGAATGGGACTTCAGAAAAATATGACTTTAGACAAAGTGCATTTAAATAGCATTTAATTATCTGAATACTTTTGTCCATTTTATAATTATCTATCAAGTTTTGAACCATTGTTTTATTAACTTTTTCTGAAATCAGCAAACATTTAATTTTTAATTAATGTATTTGAATAGCATTTAATTACGCAAATATTTTTGGGGCTATTTTATAATTATTTATCAAGTTTTAAACCATTGTTTTACCAACCTTTCCCAAAATCATCAGAATGACATAAAAAAGAGCATTACAGTTTCAAATAATTAGTGCGTTTAATTAACATTCAACTATTAGAATATTCTTATGTCTATATTATAATTATTTATTAAATTTTAAACCGTTGTTTCACTCGCATTTTCCGAAATCAGCAAATGTGAGTTTAAACAAAGTGCATTTAAATAACATTTAATTATCCAAATATTTTTGTCTATTTTATAATTATCTATCAAGTTTTAAATCATTCGTTCAAGTTACAGGTTTAAATAATTAATCACATTTAATTATGTGTATAATCCTTTGTCTATTTTATAATTATCAAGTTTAAAACCGTTGCTGTACCATCGGCATCAAACAAGGTGCATTTAAACTTAAATATCTGATTATTTTTGTGTATTTTTGAAGCATTGTTTTATTAAGTTTTTCTGAAATTAGCAGAACATGATTACAAAAATGCATTTAATTTTTAATCAGTTAATTTAAATATTTAATTATCTGAACATTCTCATGCCTATTTTATAACTATTTACTAAGTTTTAAACCGTTGTCCTACCAATATTTTCTGAAATCAGCAAATTACTATAAATTGCATTTAAATAGCATTTAATCATCTGAATATTTTTGGATATTTTATACTTAACTATGAAGTTTTGGACCATTGTATTTCTGAAATTAACAGTCTTGATAAAGCGCATTAAATTTTTAGTGCATTTGAATAGCATTTAATAACCTAAATATTTTTAAGTTTAGTTTATAATTATTATCAAGTTTTGTTCAACGAATGCTTATCCGAAATTATCAGAATTAGTTTTAAATAATTAATTCTGTTAAACAACATTTAATTATCCGTATATTCTTGTCTATTTTATAATTACTTATGTAGTTTTAAACGGTCGTTTTAACATTTTCTGAAATCAGCAAATGTGACTTTAAACAAAGTGCATTTAAATAGCATTTAATTATCTGAATATTTTATCATTTCTATCAAGTTTTGAATCATAGCTATTAACAGTATTCAATTTTTAATTAGTGCATGTGAATAGCATTCAATTTTTAATTAGTGCATGTGAATAGCATTTAATTACCCTAAAAATGTGTTAGTTTTAAATAATTATTGCGTTTAAATAACATTTAAGTATCAGAATATTCTTATGTCTGTATTCCAGTTTTAAACCGTTGTTCCAACATTTTCTGGCCGTTATTGCATTAACATTTTCTGAAATCAGCAAATGTGACTTTAAACAAAGTGCAATTAAATAGCATTTGAATTATCTCAATATTTTTGTCTAGTTTATAATTATCTATCTTTTTGAACTTTTTCTGAAATCAGCAGAACGTGGCATAAAAAAGTGCATGTAATTTTTAATTAGGGTATTTCAATAACATTTAATTACTCCACTACCTTCAACTTTATTTTATAATTATTCATTGTTTTAAACCACTGCTCTATAAACTCTTCCGAAATTATCAGAATATGACGTAAAAACCACCAATAATTTTAAAGGGTTAGTGCATTTAAATAACATTTAATTATCTGAATATTCCTATGTCATTGTGTAATTATATATCAAGTTTTGAACCATTGTTCCACCAAAGCTTTACATAATTAGTGCATTTAAACATTTAATTATTAGAATATTCTTGTCTATATTATAATTGTTTATCAAGTTTTAAACAGTTGTTCTACTCATATTTTCTGCAATCAACAAATGCATTTAAATAGCATTTAATTATTATCTGTTTATTTTTGCCTATTTTATTATTATCTATCAAGTTTTGAACCATTGTTCTATTACATTTTCTGAAATCTGTACTTTAAAAATAGTGCATTAAATTTTTAATTAGTGTACTTAAATGCCATTCAATTACCTTAATATTTTAAGTCTGTCTTAAATAATTATTTATCAAGTAGTGTGTGATGTGTGCGATGTAAATTTTTTTAAAGCTGCATTTTAATTCGTGCCTTTAAAAAGCATATGATTATCTGAATACTTTTACATACATATATATATATATATATATATATATATATATATATATATATATAAGTTTTTCTCAAAATCAGCAGAATACGGCTTTAAAAAATTAAATGAAATTAAAGTTTTAGTTAGTGCATTTAAATAGCATTTAATTAACTAAGCGTGTGAAGTCAGCACTCCGACAAAGAGTTCCAATAGTTCTAATTAGAGTTCTAGAAGTACTTTATAAAACATAAGAGTTCCGCTCATTAACGGTTCCAAATTTGAATTTGAAAAATGGAGTGCTAACTTCACACTAGCTAAATTAATATATTTGGCAAAGGTCTAGAGTTCATGATACGAAAATTTTTTTTGAAAATTAAAATTTTCATTCCTAAGAGTTTTCGCTAATTTAAAAAAATTATAATCAAAAATGAAAAGTTACAGCCCTTTTCCTCTTTTTCAGTCATCTTCATATAAGAGCGCATAAATTAAAAACCAATTGTGTATTGATTAATTTTCTCAAAATAGCAATTTTAACGAGTTATATACAAATTTCGACATTTGTCCAAGAGAAAAGCCCTTAAGGGTTGAAGCGCAAAAATCGAAATCATCTTCATATAAGAGCGCACAAATCCTACATATTAATTTTTTGAAATTGTTAATTTTTCATGGATGGGGAGGGCTCACTGGCAGTCTACTCAGCCCCCACACCCACAAAAACTAAACTAAATGAGCGCAAATTGTTTGCAGATTTTGTGAGCGCATAATTAGCGTATAATTATATAATTTTTTGCTACTTTTGCACAAAATAGGGGAGATAACTAGGCAGACGTTAGGTTGGTGCTAGAACATTAAACTCGAAATACGAAAAATAGTTTAGAAAATTTAAAAAAAACGGAATTTTGGGTTGCGTTCTTTCGGATTTTTAAATTGTGCTAGGTTGTGTTCAGTTGTGCCAAAATATTACTTTCAAATATTGATAAATTCAGAAGTTATAATAAAAAAACGATTTTGAACAATTTTCGACTGAATTAACATTTAAATTCCCACCAATTGTTTAAATGTTACAAAATTGTATATCTGAGTTGTACTGGCCTAGCACAAGTCAGCACAACTTTCAGATTCTCCGGCACAACGATATTAAGGGCACTTTACTCTTGAGCGCGGCCCTTCGCGCTCGCATTCTTTGTTCAAAATTTGGGTTTCTGACTGTCCGATGTAGTCGAAACTGTATATCTGAGTTATGATGGCCTAGCACAACTCAGCACAACGTTCATATTCTCCGGCACAATGATATTGAGGGCACTTTACTCTTGAGCGCAGCCCTTCGCGCTCGCATTCTTTGTTCAAAATTTGGGTTTCTGACGGTCCGATGTAGTTGAAACTGTATATCTGAGTTGTGCTGGCCTAGCACAAGTCAGCTCAATTCTCCGGCACAACGATATTAAGGGCACTTTACTCTTGAGCGTGGGCCTTCTCGCTTACATTCCATGTCCACAACTTATACATATTTGTTATTATCTGATAAAAGGAGAATATTATTTTCGAAGACTTCTCTTTGCAGTACTTATTTGCACATAAGCCATTCAACCGCGGCAAGGTGGAGCTTATCGGAACGGTTTTTTGCTTGTTTTTATTTTTGTTTTTATCTTATTTATTTTTTTCTTTATTTTTGTGTTTTTAATTCTTTTTAACTTTTGCTTTTTTATTTTACCTTAACCTATATCTTAGAAAAATTTGGACGCATGCAGGGGTTATAGAAACAAATTAAACACCTTATTAAATAAAAATAAAAATAAAATAAAATTCCTTAATCTTTTTAATGTGTTGTATTTAGTGATTTTCTTGAATTATAATAAATTTAAGGTGTTTACATTTTTGGTTATTTTTAATTAATTTTTATGTACAGACAACCTACTGGACTTATAGTGCTATCTTCAGTAACTGATCTACAATTTTTCAATAAATTATCGAAAACAAACCATTTATCTCCATGCAAAGCGTATGTTGTGTAATGTCCAGCTGATTGTACATTCCGTCCGCCACTTTTTAGGTTGTGTTCCATTCTCATCGCTGCATACTTTGGACACTAACATACAATATGCCGCACTGACAAAGAAGTGTGGCATTAGTCACACTGAGGTGTAGGTTCCCCAATAGTAAGTGCTGGTGTGTTACAGCTGTATGCTCAATACGTAGACGATGCAACTTTACCATCTGTTGCCTCGTAAGTTTAACCTGTATATAGGGGCCATCACAGAAGGCGTGATTTCTCTCAGTGAACCATTTGTTTCATACCATTGTCTTTTCGTTGTTGTAGTGTATCTCGCTGATCACGTTCATTGCCTATAATTTCAATGTGGCTTGGCACCCAGAGCATGGCAAGTACATATCCTTCATCTACCAGATATTTAAGTAGTGATTGGATCCACTGTGTAATAGGGTCTGTTGCATATATTTGTCATAGGCTTTCTAGAATACTCAACGAATCGGAGGCACTAAGGTATGTCTTTTCCCCACAGTTATTGCGCAGTACAGAAACGCTTGCCATAGAGCGTACTGTTCAGCGTAATATATAGAAGCACTGCTAACAAGTCTCCATGAATGGCAAAGTTCTCCTACTACAATGGCACAACTTACACCATTTACCGTTTTGGAACCATCTGTATAAATGACTTGTCCAGGGAGGAATTTGCTTTGGAGCTCAGCAAAAGCTTGGCGATGTAGCTCCCTTCCTGGCCCAATGCATTTAACTGAATTATATTTATTTGTGGAATTATCTATGGCCGGATTTAATTTAGACCTTCCGGTATGATTTCTGGCATCTGACTGGCATTTCACTCCAAGTACTCACAAAATATTAGTCCAGAGAGCCTAGTTATCGTAGGTCTATTTTAGTAGAGGTTTTCATTACGAAACAGAATTGCATTGTTTGAGTGCCCAAGGTGGGCCCTAACTCCAATCAGGTAGGTACCAGCAAGTTTTTTCTGCGAATATCTAAGGGTTCCAATCCGGTTTCATAGTGGATTTGGATTGGAGACTGTTTGGAAATGCTCCAATACAATACCGGATACCTGTATTATGGATTCGATCTATAGTTCGCAGCAGACTTTTGCGTGCAGAGCTGTATATTATACAGCCATAGTCAATCCAAGAGAGTATAAGTGACCGATAGATACGCATTAGGCTTATGGTATCTGCTTCCCATATGGTATAGGTTAAGATCTTTATTAAATTCAAACGCTTTCGGCATTCTCTTCGTAGGGATAGGATGTGCTCTCGCAAGTAAGTTTCCTATCAAATATAATTCCCAAGAATTTGATAGAGTCGACACATCTTATACCATAATTGTTCAGGTGCAGCAAAGTATCGTAGTGTGGAGTTCTAAGGCGACAGAAATGGACACAGTGGGTTTTCTGTTCAGAGAATTGAAACCATATGGATTCTGCATTTTGCACAATTACATCTATTGCCCGTTGCAGCTTACGTACTATTTCCTCAACCGTTGTTCAAGAGCATATTATGGCGAGATCATTTACGTACAGACATTTAATTATAAAGAGCGGGAGCTTTCTTCTAAACCCATATCTAGAGAGTTCTTTTAATTTCCATTTTATAGGTTGGAAGGTCGTGTGAAGTTCCATACCAGATATTTTCATAAAATATATATTTAATAATTGAAAAACTATTTACACTGAAACAGCTCAAAACTTCTACGAAAAAAAATTATTCTAAGTCTTTAACTTTGGTGCTAAATGGTGTAACACATTAATTATTGATTGGATTGCTTTCAGTCATTAGAATTTATTTTATAACTTTCTGAGTACTATCCAAATCTAGTGTGGAACTATTGGAACCCTTTAAAATATTGTTCATCGATACTTTAAAACTTACGAGGTCATAGATGAGACGCTCGTCGAGTTTCAAGAGTTCTGATTATTCTGAAACAATTCTCGTATACTTCTGAGCATACACAATGGCTTTCCAAAGAGTTCCGATGACAAAAATTAATTAGATAAATTTTTAAACAATTAGTAAAAACTAGCCCATTTTTCGGATAAATTCATTTTTAAAAAAATTATAGAATTAATTTTAACATCGAAACTCTTTGGAAAGTCATTGTGCATGTCGAGAACTACACAAAAATTTGACACTTATCGAATACTGTGCAAATCTGCTTCGAGAATTATTAGAACTCTTTAAAATATTTTTGTTAACATTTTCTTTTTTAAGGAAAACGGCTGGCTGTAACTTGTTCATTTTTATTATAATTTTTTTAAATTAGGGAACTCTTAAGAATGAATGAAAGAGCGTAAAAGTTGATTATTGCATATGAAAATTTAATTTTCAAAAATTTTTATTTTTTAATTTTCAAAAAATTTTCATATCTGGAACTTTGCCAAATATAGTAATTTAGCTAGTCAGAACTACTGGATCTCGATTTTCGATGTGAAGATAGCACTCCATTTTTAAATTAAAATTTGGAACCGTTAATGAGCGGAACTCTTTATTTTTATAAAGTACTTTTAAACTCTTTAAAAGGAAGCTACTGGAACTATTGGAACACTTTGTCGGGTGCTAACGTCACACGGTTTGTTTAACTGATTATTTATAACCATTGCTCTATTACTCTTTTCCAAATTCAGAATATAACTTTTCAAAAAAGTGCATTATTTGCCAATTACTTACCAAATAGTAAAATTACCGTTTTCTAAAATTAACAGAACAACAAATACAACAGAATAACAAAATACATTTACAATTTTTAAACAGTAATTATAAAATAAAGAAAATATTCAGATTATGTAATTAAAAGCATCCAGAAGAAAAAATGGGTTTTCATTACTGAAGATAAGAAAACGATAAAAGGCCGGTTTACATTTGACAATTGAATTTTCAAAATTTTAATTTTTAATTTTCAAAAAAATTTGTTTCAAATCAGGAACTCTAGAACTTTGCGAAATATAGTAATTTAGCTAGTCAGAACTATTGGATCTCGATTTTCGTTGTGAAGTTAGCACCCCATTTTACCTTTTTCTAATATTAACAGAATGCAATCTTTTTTAAAATGCATTTAAAATTTTTAATCAATAGGTAAATTATAAAATAAAGAAAATATTCAGATTATGTAACTAAAAAGCACCCAGACGAAAAAATGGATTTGATTACTGAAGATAAGAAAACGAGAAAAAGCTCGGTTTACGTTTGACAATTAAATTTTCATAAATTTTTAATTACCTATTTATTAATATTCAAAAAAATTTTTTTCCGTATCAGGTCCTCTAGAACTTTGTCAAATATAGTAATTTAGCTAGTCAGAACTACTGGATCTCGATTTTCGTTGTGAAGTTAGCACCCCATTTTACCTTTTTCTAATATTAACATTTTTTTTAAATGCATTTAAAATGTTTAATTAATAAGTATAAAATAAAGAGAAAATATTCAGATTATGTAATTAAAAAGCACCCAGAAGAAAAAATGGATTTTCATTACTGAAGATAAAAAAACGAGCAAAAGCTCGGTTTACATTTGACAATTAAATTTTCATAAATTTTTATTTTTTTCAAAAATTTTTTCATATCAGGAACTCTAGAACTTTTCCAAATATAGTAATTTAGCTAGTCAGAACTACTGGATCTCGCTTTTCGATGTGAAGATAGCACCCCTTTTACCTTTTTCTAATATTAACAGAATCGATTTTTTTAAAATGCATTTAAAATGTTTAATTAATAAGTATAAAATAAAGAGAAAATATTTAGATTATGTAATTAAAAAGCACCCAGAAGAAAAAAATGGATTTTCATTACTGAAGATAAGAAAACAAGAAAAAGGCCGGTTTACATTTGACAAGTAAATTTTCATAAATTTTTTTTTAATTTAAAAAAATTTTTTCTTATCAGGAACTCTAGAATTTTGCCAAATATAGTAATTTAGCTAGTCAGAACTACTGGATTTCGATTTTCGATGTACAAGGTAGCACCCCATTTTACCTTTTTCTAATATTTACAGAATGCGATTTTTTTAAAAAATGCATTTAAAATTTTTAATCAATAATTACAAGAAAACGAGAAAAAGGTCGGTTTACCTTTGACAATTAAATTTTCATAAATTTTTAATTTTTTATTAATTCTCAAAAAATTTTCATATCAGGAACTGCCAAATATAGTAATTTAGCTAATCAGAACTACTGGATGTCGATTTTCGATGTGAAGTTAGCACCCCATTTTTCAAATTAACAGAACTCTTTATTTTTTATAAAGTACTTAACTCTTTAAACGGAAGCTAGAACTCTAATCAGAACTATTGGAACTCTTTGTCGGGATGCTAACTTCACACGCGCTAATTAACAGAATATTTATAACCATTGATCGATTACCCTTTTCCAAATTCAGAATATAACTTTAAAAAAAAGTGCATTATTTGCCAATCACTTGCCAAATAGTAAAATTACCATTTTCTAAAATTACTAGAATGCGATTTTTTTAAATTTTTTAATCAATAATGATAAAATAAAGAAAATATTCAGATTATGTAATTAAAAAGCACCCAGAAGAAAAATGGATTTTCATTACTGAAGATACGAAAACGAGAAAAAGGTCGGTTTACATTTGACAATTAAATTTTCATAAATTTTTTATTTTTTTTTTAATTTTCAAAACAAATTTTTGCATATTAGGAACCCTAGAACTTTGTCAAATGTAGTAATTTAACTAGTCAGAACTACTGGATGTCGATATTCGATGTGAAGTTGGCACCCCATTTTACCTTTTAACTAAAGTTAGGTAACATAATGCGATTTTTTCTTTAAAATGCATTTAAAATTTTTAATCAATAACGATAAAATAAAGAAAATATTCACATTATGTAATTAAAAAGCACCTAAAAGAAAAAAATGGGTTTTCATTACTGAAGATACGAAAACGAGAAAAAGGTCGGTTTACATTTGACGATAAAATTTTAATTTTTTAATCTTCAAAAAAAATTTTTCATGTCAGAAACTCTAGAACTTTGCCAAATATAGTAAGTAATTTAGTTAGTCAGAACTACTGGATCTGGATTTTCGATGTGAAGTTAGCACTCCATTTTTTAAATTAAAATTAAAATAATGAGCGGAACTCTTTATTTTTTATAAAGTACTCATAAACTCTTTAAAAGGAAGTTACTGGAACTATTGGAACTCTGTGTCGGGGTGCTAACGTCACACGGTTTGTTTAACTGAATATTTATAACCAATGCTTTATTACCCTTTTCAATTTTTTTAAAAATGCATTTAAAATTTTTAATCAATAATTACAAAATAAAGAAAATATTCAGATTATGTAATTGAAAAGCACCCAGAAGAAAAAATGGGTTTTCATTACTGAAGATAAGAAAACGAGTAAAAGGTCGGTTTACAATTGACAAAAAACTGCATAACCATATCGAAAGGATGTGTAATTTAAATATTCACTGACCGTAAACATAGCATTTGATTAGCATTTAATTATCTGAATGCTTTTATGTCTACTTTATTGCTATTTATCAATTTTCGAGAAATTGTTCGATATTAATGCATATCCTTAAAAAAAGAATAAATTTTAATTATTACACGTAATTGTATAATTTTTGTATATTTCCAACCATTGTTCGCCTACCTTTTTAATTAGGTACTGCATTTAACTAGCATTTAATTCTGCACCTTTATTATTATCTAATTATGTATCAATTTTTGCATATTTGACCAGTTTTTCTGAATTTCGCAAATGTGACTATTTAAAAAAGGAGCATTAAATATTTAATTATTGTATTTTATTAACATTTAATTATCTCAATACTTTTATGTCTCTCTTATGATTATTTATCAGCTATTGTTATTTTTTTTTAAATTAACATTTAAATAATTCCGCTATTTTAACCTTTTTTTAATTATGTACTGTGTCTATTTTTGTAGATTTTGTTAAATTGCAACATTTTTTAATACTTACTTCCAACAATAATTACAATCGCGGGGAACGACAAATTAATTATACTGAATTAAGTGCAATTTACGTGCATTTTTTTTAATTGTTCATTAGCCAATTTTGGTTTAATTTCGGAGGCTGTCGTGTTTACAGATTAACAATTTTATTTATTAAAATAGGCACGGATAGGATTTATTTATTCCCATAAACATAATCCAGCATAAATTTACTATTGTTATAAACAAATACACTGTAAGATAACTGCGTCAACAAATCAGATGATAAATAGTGAAGGTGAGATGACTAATGAGTTTCAAATGTCAAGATTACACCTCAGTGACTTTTAATTATTTATTTAAGTATAACGAGAAATAACCGTGGTCGTAAATTACTACCCTGAGGAACCCCTCAATTTGCAAAATACAGATTAAAGAAATTCAGAAGCGAGTTTCGTGATTGAAATAGTAAATGTGGTGTGTTAATGTAGTTATGATGCAGCGTACAGGAAGCATATGCATTTTTAAAAGTTGTGAGATAGGGTTTCTTACAGTTCTAAGAAACCTTTTATGTGAGGTTAATCACCTAAGCATTTTAACGCGTATGTCTAGCAGAGATTGAAATTTCAGTGAATCTTTTATTAAAAACTTGCACCATTACAACAACAAATCCATAAAACTTATTTTACCAAACTTCTTCTTTAAATGAAAAATGAAACACTCAATTTTACCCCAGTTTGCCCATTTTTTTACCTGGATTAAACGAGAGCATTCTTGTAATATTTGTCATACCTGATAGAAAGCGAAACCTTAAATTTAATGCTTTAGAGCCCAAAATTTCCGAGTATTTCGCACAAATTTTGTTTTTAATTATTGATATTAATAAAAAAAACTTTAAATGATAGAATGAAAATGTCAAGAACACTATCTTGTCCTCATTTTTACTTTTTTTATTCGCCATAAGTAAATCTACTCAAAGAAGTAAAAACCCATTTTTAATCAATCAAAAAGTCAAATGGCAATTGCTCATGTTGGTAAGCACGTTTAGAACAACTGCTGTATGTCCAGGTCCAGTTTCATTGAACCGAGTAAAGCTGACTTTTTTAATGCCTTCTAATTCAAAAACTTCGGGAGGTAATGGGTTCGATTCCCGTTACCGTCTACCTTGTATGAGGTTTTTTTCAGGGGGTTTTCCTCATACACATGTAGCGGCATGGTCACTGCGTATATGCACACCATGTGTGACTGCTTAAGCGAATGCTGGGGTAGTATTTTCCCCCTCAGAACCATAACTCCGTTTCTTCCGATCCTATCCTGACAACACCCATCCTTAATCCCACCATGCATATATACGTAATGTATGTATGTATGCTGGGAATCCATGCTTGTGGCTGAAGGAGCTCGGAAAGTTCGATCAGCCCGCCCTCCCCCTTGGGGAGGGAATGAAATACGTGGCCTTTTCCTTTTTCAAAAACTGTCAAGTCAAAAAACTTTTTCAATATTTAGAAATATTTCATAGCTGTTATGAGTTAGAAAACCGGCAATAATTGAGACCATTGGTTTTGGAACCTTTTTGAATCTAAAAATACATTTTTAATGTTTCAAAACTGTTTGAATGTTTCGTAAAAGGATTAATTATCTTTAAAATAAAGAGAACGGCGCTCAGAATTTCTAAATGCCCCCTTCGTTGAGCATTTGCTTATAATCCATTTCATAATTAAGTGTTAACGTTTAAAATTTAGTGCTTGAACAGTTTGGCACAAAAATTTATTTAATTTGAGATTAGGATGGATCCCGTAACTGATACATGTATGTGGGAACCATATAAGTAAGTTATAATTAGATGCTTCAACTACTAGATATGTAATGCCATCTACCGGCAAAAGATGTTACCTTTCATGTAAGTAAAGATAGCCCAACCATTTTATCAAAATATATATATATATATATATATATATATATATATATATATATATATATATATATATATACTAGGTGTGCTCGAGGTGTGCGACGTTGTACCGTACAGCTGTTTATTTTTCAGAATCGTGCATATTATGAATAAAGCGATGCTTTTCAAAGAAGAATAGCCTAGCTATTTTTTAATAAAAAAATACTTCAATCGAGATGTGCTATATTGTGGGCGTGTGAAGTTTGCGCCCCGATAAAGAGTTCTAATAGTTTTGATTCCAGTTCTAGCTTCCTTTTAAAGAGTTTAGAAGTACTTTATAAAAAATAAGTTCCAGATTTTCTGATATGGAATATTTTTTGAAAATTAAAAAAAAATTAAAAATATTTGAAAATTTAATTTTGACATGCAATAGTCCCAATCAACTTTTTATGTTCTTTTATTCATTGCCAAGAGTTCGCGCTAATTAAAAAAAATTATAATCAACAATTAAAAAGAAAATGTTAACAAAAAAAGTTTTAAAGAGTTCTAATAGTTCTCGCAGCACATTTGGATAGTATTCGAAAAGTTCTGAAAGAAATATTAATGATCGAAAGTGATCCGATTAATATTTATAGAATTATTCGACTTTAAAAAATCGCATAGCTTAAATTTTCTATCTACGATAAATATTTTGAAGAGTTCCAATAGTTCCCAAATAGTTCTCGACATGCACAAGGCCTTTCCAAAGAGTTTCGATGCAAAAATTAATTATAAATTTAAAAAAAATTATCTAATTGATTTTATCATCGGAACTCTTTGGAAACGCATTGTGCATGTCGAGAACTGTACGAGAACTATTTTGAAACTATTGGAAATCTTCAAAATATGTTTCATCGATATTTGGAGAATTTAAGCTACTTATGCGATTTTTAAAGTCGAATAATTCGATAAATATTACTCGGAGAGCGCTGTCGATCATTAGAATTTCTTTTAGAACTTTTCCAATATTATCCAAATCTGCCGCGAGAACACTTTAAAACATTTTTTGTAAAATTTTCTTTTTTTAAATAAAAGGGCTGTAACTTTTCATTGTTGATTATAATTTTTTTGAATTAGCGAGAACGCTTAGGAATGAATAAAAAGAACATAAAAAGCTGATTGGAACTATTGCATGTCAAAATTAAATTTTCAAAAAATTTTTTTAATTTTCAAAAAAAAAAATTTCATACCAGGAACTCTAAAACTGCAAAATATAGTAATTTAGATTTTCGATGTGAAGTTAGTACCCCATTTTTCAAATTAAAAGTTTGAAGCTTAATGAGCGGAACTCTTTTTATTTTTTATAAAGTACTTTTAAACTCTTTAAAAGGAACCTAGAACGCTAATCAGAACTATTGGAACTCCTTGTCGGGGTACTAACTTCACACGTCCCTATATTGTAACGTACTGCTCTTTATTTTTTGAAAATTGTGCATATTTCGAACAAAACAAAACTTTACAAGATAGCCCAGTAATTTGTTATAAAAAAGCTAACTTGTGCTCGAGGTGTGCTTACGCTGTGCCGTGTAGGCTTTTATTTTTTAAAAATTGGGCATATTCTGAACAAAACAATACTTTTCAAACAAGAATAGCTCAATAATTTTTTAATCAAAATTATTATTTGTTCTGAGATGTTTACTTGCGATTGCTTTTATTTATTGTGCATATTGCGAACAAAACAAAACGTTACAAGATAGCCCAGTCATTATTTGTTATAAAAAAATTTTGTGCTAAGTTGTGCTCAAGGTGTGCTTATGTTGTGCCGTATAGCCTTTTATTTTTTGAAAATTGGGTATATTATGAACAAAACAACACTTTTCAAAGATAAACCGACAGCAATTTTTTGTTATCAAAAAAATACTTATTGTGCTGAGTTGCGCATTAGCTGTGCCGTATAGCCCTTTATTTTTTGAAAATTGTGCATATTAAGAAGATAGCCCAGCTATTTTTCGTTATCACAAAAATAATTATTGTGCTGAGTTGCGCACTAGGCGTGCTACGTTGTGCTGTAAGTTGTTTCTATTAAAATTGTGTATGAATAATAGTTGAACATTAGCATAGCCTTTTATTTTTCAAAGAAATAGCCTAGCCATTTTGTTATCAAAAATAATTTTGTGCTAAGTTGTCGCACCAAGTGCTACGTTGTGCCGTATATTGTTTTATTTTGAAAATTGCTAAATGAATAAGAACAAACTACTTTTCAAAGAAAGCAGTCATTTTGTTATCAAAAAATAATTATTGTGCTAGTTGTCCAGCCTTCTACTTGTGCTGTATATTGTTTTATTAATTGTGCAGTATGAAAAACATACTTTTCAAGATAGGCCAAATTTTTAATAAAAAAAATTATTGTGCTGAGTTGTGCTCGAGTTGTCTACATTGTGCTAGCTTTTAAAATTGTGCGAATATTATGAACAAAACAATACTTTCAAGACAGTAAAGTCATCATTTTTGTTATCAAAAAAATACTTATTGTGCTAGTTGAGCTCAGGTCTAGCTTGTGGCGTATAGCTCTTTAATTTTAATTATGAACAATGCATATTCAAAGAATGATAGCTCACATTTTTCGTTATCAAAAAATAATTATTGTGCTAGTTGTGCTCTAAGTCGCTACGTTGTGCCTGTATAGCATTTTTATTTTGAAAATTGTGTATATTATGAACAAACTACTTTTCAAAGATAGTGCATTTTGTTATCAAATATTATTTGCTGAGTTCCACCAAGTTGTGTCTGTGCTGTATATTTTTTATTAAAATTGTGCATAGTATGGAATAAAATTCAAAACTTAAGACTAGGCCAAATTACTTATCGAAAAAAATATGTGCTAAATTGTGGCCGTATGCCTTTTTTTTTGACATATTAGTCAATCTGAAACAATGCTTTCAATTAAGACTAGCCTAATCATTTTTAGTCAAAAGAACTATTGTGCTACGTTGGCTAAGATGGTTACGATTTTGTATAGCTCTTAATCTTTGAAAATGTGCCATTTTCGAACAAAACAAAACTTTACAAGATACCCAGTCATATTGTTATAAAAATACTAATTGTGCTGACTTGAGCATGACCTGTGACTATAGCCTTTTATTTTAAAACTTGCATACTAAGAATGTACAAGCATTTTCGTTATCGAAAAAAACGTGCTGAGTTCATAGCTGCTACGGTGTGCGTATAGCATTTTATTTTGAAAATTGTGATATTATGAACAAAACTCTCTGAAAGATAGCAGCCATTCTTTGTTATCAAATGATAATAATTATTCTGCCGAGTTGCACAAGAATGTGCTACGTGTGCTGTACTATTGTTTTATTAAAATTGATGTAGTTATGAATAAAACAAAACTTTTAGATAGCCAAAGTTATTTATCAAAAAAATATTGTTAGTTGTGCTCGTGTTCTACATTGTGCCGTAGTTTTTTTGTTTATTTTTAATAAGAACGAAACGATACTTTCAAAAAGAAGCCGATCAATTGTTATCAAGAAAATATTGTGCTACGTTGTGCTCGAGAAGCGCTACTGTAGCTGTAGCTTTTTATTTGAAAATTGTATATTATGAACAAAACTACTTTTCAAAGAAAATAGGCTAGCCATTTTTTGTTATCAAAAAATAATTATTGTGCCGAGTTGTCCACCAAGTGTGCTACGTTGTGCTGTATATTGTTTTATTAAAATTGTGCGTAGTATGAATAAAACAATACTTTCAAGAAAGGTCAAAGTTACTTATCAAAAAAAAAAAAATATTGTGCTAAGTTGTGCTCGGGGCGTTCTACATTGTGCCGTAGTTTTTTTTTATTTTTGCACATTATGAACGAAACGATACTATTCAAAGAAGATAGCCCATCAATTTTTGTTATCAAAGAAATAATTATTGTGCTACGTTGTGCTCGAGAAGCGCTACGTTGTGCTGTAACGCTTTTTTTTTTGAAAATTGTGTATATTATGAACAAACCAATATTTTTCAAAAAAGATGGTTCAGTCACTTTTCGTTATCAATTAGTTATTATGCTGAGTTATACTAGAGTTGTGCTGTGCTAATTTTTTTTAATTTTTTGAGAATTGTGCATATTATGGATAATATGATAATTCGCAAAGAAGACAGTCCAGCAAATTATCGAAAAAATAGTGTGCTAAATGGTGCCGTATACCTTTTTTTCTTAAAAATAGTGAATCTTGTGAACAAATGTTTATTTAAAACTAGCCTAATTATTTTTCAGTCGAAAAGAACCATTAGTGAGCTGATTTACGCATTATTGTAATCTAATGTAGTTAATTTTGCCATTTTTGGAATGAAGAATTACAAGAATGGTCAATTGTGGTTAAAGTAGGCGTTGCATTTTACAAATAAAACTTGCTACTAAGTGCAGGGATTTCTTAGTACAAGGAAAGCGTCGGCTTAAATTACGCGGCGTGCTGTACTGATTTATGCACGATTCTCAAAAAATAACAAAAATCTCTGAAACATAACACTTTGAGCACAACTCGGCATAATAATTTTTTTGATAACAAGAAATGGCTGGGCTGCCATTTTTAGAAAAGATGATTTGTTTTGCACAAATTTTATAAATTATAAATAAAATACTGTACGGCACAACTCAGCACAATTATTGTTTTTTTAATAACGAAGAATGGTTTTGCACAAAATGAACTGACTGTATTAAGTACTGTTTGGAAAAAGTTGTACTTTGTTGACAGCAGTGCGATTCACGTACTCTCAGGAGTAAGTGGAGTAAAGCAGGGAATCCCACTTCTAATGAGTAAACTATGTTCGAAAAATTAGGTGCTTTTTCAGTTTACCATTATCTATTTTCTTCATTTAAATATCTAGCTTTTGAATTACGGAGATCACCTCGCAAGAGTAAACCATGTTTAAAACGTTAGGAGCTTTTTCAGTTTACCATTATCTAGTTTCGGAAATAAGTGTTTTAGGGTATTTGCCGTTTTCAAAAAATTGGATTGTGCCGTCAGCAAAGCCCACCTCACCAGCATAAAGTTATGTTCGCAAAATTAGGTTCTTCGTTTCGTCATTAAAATGATTACTTTATAGGAATATCTAGTTTCAGAATTAAGTGCTCTTATCGATAAAGTTGAGTATTAGCGTCAGGAGAAGGACCCGTTTTCAAGAGTAATAAAGTATACTTAAAACATTAGGTGCTTGTTATCATTAAAATGACTGATTTATTTAAGTTAGTGTTTTAGGGCATTTACCGAAAAAGTAAAGACTGTGCCCACTTCTCAATGTTCGAAAAATTAGGTGTTTTTTGGTTTCCCATTTATCAACCACCATCATCTGCTTTCCGATCAGTTTCTCATCAACTTCTGGTATTCAAGAGGGTACAGTGTCAGTGTTCCGCCATCTGGTTTGCCACCAGTTTATTTCCGTGTGTCCCGTAAAAGGTAAGGCTCTATACCATATCGACTCTAGTCCTCGTCTACGCCCCACAGCAGGGTCGCAGCAAAGGCCTCAGTTCTAACACTCGACCCCATTTTCAACAGCTGTGCCATATTTCAAAAACGGGGTACTATAAGCTGGACTCCGCCCACTTCTAACAGCTGGTTTGTTTTACAATTCTTCTGTCATGGAATAGGGCGCTAACATTTAATTAGTACAAGGGCGCCTCAAAAGACAGCGCGGTTATCTGGAATTTCTATAAGCTCGCATGCTTTCATAAAATGGATAAAAATCTTGTTCAATTCCACTGTCCTAATTAGAGTTCTGAGTAGCTCTACAAGAGTTCTAAAGATAATCCTTAATATCTGAGACGATAAAAACAAAATTAAGACTTCTCGGGTGTTTCGACCACGAAATGTTCCGTCTCTTGACTCTTTTAGACTTCAGCGTTCAGGTAAGAGTTCTGGGTAGCTCTACAAGAATTTTAACAATAATTTTTAATGCTCGAGAGGATAAAAATAAAAATTAAAAGAGTTCTCGAGTGTTTTGATCGCGGGATCGAAACTTTTCGTCCTTCGATTTTTTGTAGACTTCAGTGTTCAGTTAAGAGTGCTGCGCTGCGTAGCTCTAAAAGAATTTTAACATGATCCTTAATACTCGACACGAAAAAGTCAAAATTCTCGTGGTATTTCGGTTACGGGATCGAAATTCTCTGTACCACGATATAATTTTTTTTTTATATAAGCATTCAGCTAAAGAGTTCTGGGCAGCTATACAAGAGTTCTAACGATAAAATGGATATAAATTTTGTTTAATGCCAGCATTCTATTTTAAAGTTCCGGGTAGCTCTACAAGAGTTTTAGCGATAATCCTTAATACTGACGGCGCTAAATGCAGAACTAAAAAATTCTTGTAATTTTCTAGATGCTGGATCGAAATTTTTCTTATTGTATAAAAATAAAAAATAATACATGTTCTTATAAGAAAATTTGTTTTTAATTATTTTATTTAGGGTTCTGATTAGCTCTATAAGTATTCTACCACGAAATATTATATATTTTTTATTATTTTAAATACAATGTCCGTCTAAAGTCCCCCTCCCACCCTATTACGCGAACTGAAAACCGAGCTTAGGCACACATACAACGCTTTTGATGGCATTCAGTGAGGTAATCATTAAAATGGCGAACAGCCGCCATTTTGTGAAATGGAATCATATGGCAAGTAATACATCATTTGAAAGCTCATTACAAATACTTGTTCAACAACATTAAAACATTACTGTCGATTCAGGAGTTTCGACCCAAAAACGCCAATTAATGTTTTGAGGTTTTTGGGTTAAAACTGATCAATCAGTAGTAATATTTTAATGGTGTTGATGTCGTTGGAAAGGACTTGAAACAAAGTATTACTTGCCACGTGATCCCATTTAAAATTATTTTACAAAATGGCGGCTGTCCGCCATTTTTAATGATTGTGTCACTGAATACCGTCAAAAACGTTGTATATGTGCCTTGTTCGGTTTTCAAAATTGTATTAATTATCAGTTTTATGGTTCAAATAATAAGATTGGGTGGGAGGCTTAAGACGGGCACTGTATATGTACCTATATCTATTTAACTTAATATAAAGAAGTTATGACTAATTCTCGTATCACGAAAACGTGAAATTGGCACTCCATTATGTCCTCCTGTCCTTATTTCAAGCAGTGTCCATATACCAGAACATTTTCCACAAAAAAAGTATCAGTTTAAACCAACGAACTTTTGCGGTAGAGCAAATCAGATGAATTCGTTAAATATTGAAAAATTTTACTAAAGAGATCCAACTTCAACAGTGTACATAAAGTAATGAACATTGTATCCAGAAACGTGAAGTTGGCATCATTGTTTAATCTTTACTTTCAGCATTCAATAATCAGAACTCTTTTCTAAACCTACCAGAAATTCTAGAACTATGTGGGAGAACCAGAACTGTAGTAAATGTAGACAAATCCTTAAATTCAAGTAAAAAAATTATGAAAATATGTTATCATTCGAAAACGTGAAGTCTGGCATATATGTTAAATCCTCCAAATCTTTACTTTCAACATTCAATGATCAGAACTCTTTTCTAAACCTACCAGAAACTTTAGAACTATGTGGGAGAACCAGAACTCTAGTAAATGTAGAGAAATGTGCCCAAACCATAAAATTTTCTTCCAACTGGCAACACTGACTTTCCAGTCCTCAAAATCGGAATGAAACTCATCGTTTCTGGTATACGTTAAAAAATCTGATATATTTAAATTCAAAATATTCTTTAAAAAATTACTTACTATAAGTTTGGACCAATGAAAATAAAAACAAAAATTGATACGTAGATTTAAATTCAAAATATTGTAAAAAGATGATGTAGTTATTAAGAACATTCCAAAATTCCCAAACCATAAATATTTTTTGCTTCCGTCTGGCAACACTGACTTTCCAATCCTCAAAATCGGAATGAAACTCATCGTTTCTGGCCTAGGTCGGCAAAACGTTAAAATGGTTAGTTTGGCACCGCGGATTTTTCAATCATGCTGCTTAAAAAAGTATGGTGGCGCCGTCAAAACTGTTTGTAACGATTTAATAATGAACAGTTTAGTGTATCACTATTCCAGAAACCATAGTTCTGCGTATACTTGCAAAACTAACGTTTCTAGCCTTGTGATACAAATAACTATTTTGGACCAGAACAATTCGAAAACATGAAGTTGACACTCCATTATTTCTATTCTAACTTTTAGCACTTAATCGGTTAGACCTCTTTTAAAAACCTATCAGAAACTCAAGAAATCTTTGCGGGAGAACCAGAACTCTACTATATGCTTTGTTGGAGTCTACTTCATAGAGAACCAAATATTAAATAATTTAAAAAAAGTTGGAACACATTTGTTTTGCAAAAATGACGCCCAAATCCAAAAGTATTCGACAGAAACATAATTTTTCAAGAAAAGAAAAAGTATCAGTTTCGACCAACGAAACTCACAAAATCTGATATGTAAATTTAAATTCAAAATATTGTAAAAAAAATGATTAAAAAGAGATCCATATTCTATTAAAACAAAAATATAAAACTCCCTCCTTTGTGCCCGATATATCAGATTTAAAATACCATGGGAAATTGTCAATAATTTATCATAAATTAGGCATGATGGTATTGTCATCTATTGGTACTATGTATTCTAGTCCATATGAAGTATTATTGGTTGACTGAACCCCAAAATAAAGACAGAATAGAAATTCTACAATTTCTCAGACTACCAGAAGTGTGTATGGGTGTGATACGTTGACGGAGTTTTTTGTCTAGTATCATCATTGTAATGTAATCAAAAAGGTAGATGAACAAATATTTGTTGTCTGTAAGAAAATGATCCGATTGGTGACATATCAAATCTGGTATAACCGGCACTAGTGGTACATACTGTACTACTGTAGAGGTGATCCGTGATGTGATCAGTTCATTCTATACCAGTCAAATGAATTATTGTATGATTCTAATTAGTTCTGAAGAGATATGGAGATAAATGGAGAGGAAAGTGGAAACAAAGAAAAATCGGGAAACAGTACATACATTTGTGCCGCCACCAGAAACAAGTGAAGACGAACACTTTGCCAGAGAATATCAGCGAAGTAGAACACGAATATGATTCTGAAGATAAAATACCGTTAGCTAGATTACCAGGCTCCAGTACTGGAATGATATTCCATCCATAAAGATGGATGGAATCCCCTCGATTATTTTCAAATGTTTTTCCATGTTGACTTATTGACTCATATAGTTGAGCAATGAAACCTCTATGCCATACAAAGTAATCCAAATAAACCACTCAGACTAACACTACATGAATTAGAGCAGTTTATCGGTGTAACTATGTACATGTCAATTATGGATTTGAGTCGCGCTCATCCCAAACGCAGCAGATGTTATCAGTAGAAATAGATGTGAGGAAATCCGAAAATATCTTCATCTCAACGATAACACTCACCAACCTAATTTGGCTGGCGACAAAAGAGATCGTTTATTTAAAATTAGACCTCTGGTTGATGCCATGTATCCAAATGTAAAGAGATCACTCTGTATGGTCAAATCTTCTGCGTAGAAGAGCAGATACTGCCATTTAAAGGCCACTTCGTTCAAGTGCCTGCAATCCCAAAAAAACTCATAAATGGGATTACAAAATTTTTGTACTATGTGATTTCAGTGGTACAGTCTACAACTTAGACCAAAACCTGGACATCGCGATGTAAGATGCAGTTCTAGCATAGTACTCCAGTTATCATCAGTAATTCTGGATAACAAAAACTGTTTGTTATATTTTGATAACTGGTTTGCTTTACCTTTACTCTTTGTCGAACTGTATAAACGTGGAATAGGTTGCTATTGGGACAATACGAATCAATAGATTTCCATATTGTACCTTCAGTTCTGATAAGGTCATGAAAAAGAAAAAGAGCCTACCATAGAAGATGTCGATATCCGAACCATAGAGATGTAAACTTGGCCACAACATTCTCAAGTGCCGAACCTACGAGTTTAGTTGAAAGATAGCGGAAAGTATCAATAGTAAAACCAGCCGCAATTGACATGTACAACCATTTCAAGGGAGGAGTCGTCCTCTTCGATGGCAATATTGCCTATAACAGGATTGGAATTCGATGCAAAAAATATTACATGCGTTTGTCTATCATCCAATAGATATGATGACTGTCAATACATGGAATCTGTACAAAATAAATAGCAACGGTATCGGTCTTTCAAAGAAAGATATTCTTGACCAAATGAACCTCAAGGCTGCAATTGCCAACAGTTTGCGGTTGCTAAATAGAGTTATTTCGAAAAAAAGAGGAAGGTCAAGTAATGGGTTAGACCCATAGCTATACGTCATGCAACGGCATTACAACACCAATCCCAAATTTTGACGTTAGAAGAGATAGGACAGGCCACTGGCCTGAGTTTACAAACAAGAGATTGAATTGCAAGCACCCACTATGTAAACAGCTCTCGTCAGTCCAGTGTTTTGAGCAAAAATAAAACTGTGTCACGTCCTTTCATATGTAAATCCTTGCTTTAAAGCCTGATATATCAAAAATTCAAGCATAAAGGGGTTAATATTTTTGTGCTTCCATCTGGCAACACTGTCTTTTCAATTCTCAAAATCGGAATGGTAAAACATTAAAATGTTTACTTTGGCACCACTGATACATATGTTGACGTTGTCACGTCCTTTCATATATAAATCCTGCCTTCAAAGTCTGATATATCAAAAATTCAAGCATAAAGGGTTAATATTTTTGTGCTTCCATCTGGCAACACTGCCTTTCAATCCTCAAAATCGGACTTTGATCTAGCGCCAGCAACCCTCATAAATGATCCTAAGATGCGCATGCTCCGTAACCTAAATCTGTTTAAAAAAATGGAAATAAAAAGGGAATCTAAAATCTACAGTAACCTACGATCCAAGCTACGTTACGCTACAGTCCATTGAGAGAATCCCAGGTTACCGTAGATTTTTTATTTCCTTTTTATTTCCATGTTTAGACAGATTAAGGTTATAATTTTTATTGTTTATTCTATTACATTCCATTGCAGATATATATCGGTATTTAAAATGAATAATGTTTTGGTTATTAGTCTATTAATTTTTTTGGTCAATGACAAATCAAAGGTGAATAACTGAATACGGAGCATGCGCATCTTAGGATCATTTATGAGGGTTGCTGGCGCTAGATCCAAGCCAAAATCGGAATGGTAAAACATTAAAATGTTGATACATATGTTGACGTCGTCACGTCCTTTCATATGTAAATCCTGCCTTCAAAGCCTGATATATCAAAAATTCAAGCATAAAGGGGTTAATATTTTTGTGCTTCCATCTGGCAACACTGCTTTTTCAATCCTCAAAATCGGAATGGTAAAACATTAACATGTTTACTTTGGTACCACTGATACATATGTTGACGTCGTCACGTCCTTTCATATGTAAATCCTGCCTTCAAAGCCTGATATATCAAAAATTCAAGCATAAAGGGGTTAATATTTTTGTGCTTCCATCTGGCAACACTGCTTTTTCAATCCTTAAAATCGGAATGGTAAAACATTAACATGTTTACTTTGGTACCATTGATACATATGTTGACGTCGTCACGTCCTTTCATATGTAAATCCTGCCTTCAAATCCTGATATTATCAAAAATTCAATAAAGGGGTTAATATTTTTGTGCTTCCATCTGGCAACACTGCATTTTCAATCCTCAAAATGGTAATGGTCAAACATTAAAATGTTTACTTTGGTACCACTGATACACATGCTGACGTCGCCTAGCAATCCTCAAAAAGCGTTTTCAATGATTTCATAATACTCACATAAAAAGTTTTGGACCAGAACAATGTGAAAACGTGAAACTGGATAACTTCTATCCTAATTTTTAGATCTCAATAATTAGAACTCTTTTCAAAACCTGTCGAAAACTATAGCACTCATTGCGGGAACCAAAACTGTATTAAATATGTAGAAACTTTATTAAGCGAGGAGCAAACTTCATAGAGAGTCAAATTTTACAATAATTTCAAAACAGTTAAATTTTGAAATGATTTAAAATTCCCCAAAAAAAGTAAAATTTTGTTTTTTTGAGCAGTCTGGCAACCCTGTCTGTCCAACTCTCAAAATTAGAATGGAACAACGTTTAAATCTGGCACCACTGATCTTTTATACATGCTGCCTTAAAATATAATGGCGCGTTAAACAATCCAAAAAATATTCTCAGTGATTTAAAAATATTTTTACACAAAAACTTTTTGGAAAATATTCAAAAAAATAAAAAATCATCATACATACCTTTAACTTCGAAATACAAATAAAAAGTTTCTTAGCATTGTTTTTCCTTGTTTATTTCTCTAACAAAATAAAAAATAACAAAATCACCATTTGCTTGCTTAATTTCTTTATTATTTTACTGAAAATATTGTCTAGTAAAATATAACTCAAATTCTCATAATTAAAAATTATAATTTAAACCATAAAAATTAGAAAATTAGAATCAAGAGGCATAACCTTACAAAAATATCGTCGATTATTTGAATGCGCCCACTTGGATGCCATTTTTTTTAATCAAATCACTATTTTCACCACCGCATTTCTTAAATAAAAATATTTGCTTTTTCAATAATAATAATAAACATAATTATTAAAAAAAAACAGACGTTTAACGCAAATTATACGGTTTTATATTTTCAAAAGTGCAGTTGTATCTGAAACAAAGTTTGAAAATTGCAAATTGAGTCACTCACTCATTCCTAGTTTCTCTAAAACAACAAGGAGAAAGTAAAAATTCTCAAAAATTAATTGTTGTAATTAAAAACTCAGAATATTTGTTTTCTCAAAGGGGAATGAATGTTTTTGTTTTTATGCAGCCATTTCCTTGTTTACAGTGTTGACGATTTTACAAAAAAAAGTGATTAATGAAATTGTGTCGTTATTTCAATATAATAAAACAAGTTTTTATAGCATCATCCTTATGCAGTTGTTATAAATGGAAGTAAATTTTTATGATAGTACAATGAGGGACGCATTAACGCATTTCAACCCCTTGCTAAGGGGGGGAGAGGGGGGGATAACGCATATTTCTGTCTACAGTTACTAAAGCGAGCTACTAACTGACATAAAAACATTTATAGGACCATTAAAATAAATTCTACAATTAAATATAGAAATTCTTATTTAGATAAACGTATAGAAAGAATGCGAAACGTGGCGTGGCGATATTGTCGATGTCTATTACGTTTGAACACGTTATGACCTGCAACACAGGGCACACCCACGCTAAATAAACATCCTTTAATAATAAACAATTTTTTTACAAATTAATAATAAAGTATGTACGATCATAGTACGCTTTGCGTTGTGCTCGTGTTATCGAGTTCATCTCTAAAGTGAAAATTTTAAATAGACACGTGGAATATACATTATTTAGCTTGAAAATAAATAAAATAAGAAAACCTTTACCGTTTAAAATGTTCTCGAATGCGATCTTCACGTATGTTATCGGGCAAATTTCCAACCCAAAGGTGTCTAGTCTCTCTGACCATTTTGCCCTGAACACCTCATTGAGAAATCTTGTTTTTCGTCGCGCCACACATACACATACACAATTTCACATTTTCCACAGACGTTTGCTCTTCATGACGGCTGCACTGGCTTCAAACACTTTTTTTTTAACAACACCTCACATAACGACACTGCACACGTTTGCACCACTATTTTTTATTTAAATAATTTTTCACATTTGTTGCACTAATTTTTCACTGTTAACACTGTGCGAGAGCACTTCCCTACGTATTTTCGCTTCACATAACATACTGGGCCCCGTCGCTTCTAAAGGCCGCTCCGCCTCTAGAGCTGTCCTAAACTCCGACATTCGTTACGATTTCTACACGGATTTCAGTGCCATAGAAAAGGATAACGCGAACGTATGTCGTACACTAACCAAACAGTTTCGTGTAAAATAATGTTGCTTTCCTTTATATTTCATCCTTGTTTAGTGGACTTTTCGGTCGCCCGTAAAGTTGTATTATCCATCTTACAAAACTTTATCATTTTATGCATATTTTTTTCATTTTTTTACTTAATCCCTCAACTTATTAAACTATCCACACGATAACAATCAACCAACCAATCACCTCCGCTAAACACCAACACCCTAATACCACTAACAACAAAATTCCTCATTTCAGCGAAACTAAAAACCTAATCACTCTCTAATTAAAACAATTACAACTCATTCCTTAATTACCTACATAATAAACCAAATTAATAACAATATGAACATTAATTACGTATAATTTTAGTACTATTCAAACAAGAATTAGACAAATTAACGCATACGCGTAATCAATTGATTAGAACAAGTAAAAAAACATAACTTAAAAATAATTATAAACGCAAAAAAAGCTTCAAAAATAAACTTTTGCTTGCATCATTTAAAAATCTTTTTAGAACGCGTAGTAGGCTGTTTAATTGAGGCTCGGCCGAGTCCACTTTTAAGGGGTATCCGTCTCTGGGTCGCGCGAATTCAGTGGGTTTTGTGTTCCACGACCACTCTTTTCAATGTATTCGTTTCTATTGTGTAAATTTCTATACATTTAGCTCGAATGGAACAAGTGCACGAGGGTTCCGCTATTGTCTCTAAGACCGTTTTCGTAAAAATTAACTCACATCATTTGCAATACTAATAAACCGTAACTATTATTATTACGTTACATGCGTGTGTTGCTTCATTCGGAAATAAAAATTGAAGAATTTACGTATCGATAATCGTTACGGCCTTGGATTAATGACGGATAAAACTAATATTCACCTTTACAAAATTAAAATAAACTGTGCCTTTCTAAATTACTACAATAAATAACACAAATTCGAATAATCTTATATTTTAAGTAAAACTCAATAAAAAGAACTGAGGAACTCGAGCTCACACCCATCATAAATTACAATCTGAATTGTGAATCTGAATGTGAAATACAGGCCGACCTTTCTATCTAATCACGAAATGTTGTCTGATACACATGCGCAAGCTTTACAAGGAAAAGAATGACTGCGTAATTGTTTATTATAATGTATCTTTATACTTTCTAATTAAAATGATTTACATAATTTAAATTTATACTACAAATATAATAAAAAATTTATGTTATCTTAAAATTTGTAATAATTATTTTTTAGAATTGCAAACGTAGCGTCATCTAGTGAGTAACTGATTTAATACGAAATACCTTCTACAATATATATTTCATTGTGTATTAGGCAACTTACATTACGCTACTGTATGCATGGTCAATAATGGCTCAGATAAAAATACGATCACGGTCATTGTAATAAAGAAGAGCGTCACATTTACATTAGTAAAACCAACGTTTACTTCAATTAATTTATTTTGATAATAATCTTTATTGCGCAATAGTACAAACCAATAGGACATTCGAAAAGGAGTTTACATTAAGATTAATCTATGAAACTGACAATAATTCTTAAACCATAAAAATGTAAAGATGACATTCTATTAAAATTTTTGCACTTTAAAAGGTAGTTTATGTAGAAAGTTTGCATTAGGTTTCGGGAGAAAAAAATTGACTGGCTATCGTGTTTAATGTGGTACTAAAAAAATTGTTTCAAACACTAGAGAACTCCAATCTTTTGTATTATTAAATTATACAAAAAAGTATTTACGATAAGTTACTTACTTACTTAACCTTCACGCCATTTCCTTGCGGGGTAGGCAAAACAATCCTTGCCTCTTATTTATTTTTCATTCACAATCTTTCTCCATGCTTTCCTATCTCCGCATACCTCCCTAGCTTCCGCAAGATTCATACATAGTCTCTGACATGCCCTTTTGTTTTTAAAACTCCTTATCTTTCTTTCCTTTATCATAGATTCTATTACATTCAGCCAAGTTTTACGCGGCCTACCAGGCCCGGCCTTTCCCCTAACCTCACCCACATATATTTGTTTCGTTAATCTTGCGTTGTTCATTCTCTCAATGTGACCAAACCAACGTAATGTACAACTTTTATATCTATCCATCATCGTCTTTTCCTCTTCACACTCCCTCATTATGCATTCATTTTTTATCTTGTCCCTTCTCGTTTTACCACATGTGCTTCTCAGGAATCTCATACCCACGGCACTTATTTCTCTTTCGTGCTTTTTTTGACATACCTATGTCTCACTTCCATACAGTATTGACGGGATGAAATGCCATTATAGATTGCTCGTTTCGCAGCTAGGCTCATGCTTTCATTTCTCATTATCGTCCACTTTCCTTCCAGCATTGACCCTTCGTCCAATCTCGCTCTCAATTGTACCATCTGCAATAAACATTCTACCGAGATATACCAACTCGTCCACTTGCTCCACAATTTCATCTTGCAGAGTAAAAACTGTACTCTCCTTTCCACCTTCCCGATTGAACACCACAATCTTGGTTTTGTTCAAGTTTACCTTTAGGTCCATGCTCTCACAGACTGTATCAAACTTCCACAGAGCAGTTTGCAGGTCATCTGCACTGTCGTTTAATAAGACTGTGTCATCTGCATACACCAGAGTCGTACATTTACGTCACCAACATTACACCATTTGTATCGTTACATACTTGTCTAAGACATTTATCCATGTATACATTGAACAACCACGGTATCACACAGCCTTGTCGCACTCCTTGCTCAATATTAAAGTATTCACTCAACCTCCTCTCACCCTAACACATGCCCGACTACCGTTGTATACTGCCCTTATTCCATTTATTAGACCTTTATTTACGCCATATTCATTTAATATTTCCCACAGCTTTCTCTATTCACTCTGTCATATGCTTTCTCCAGATCTACAAACGCACAGTACAACTTCCTTTTACCTTTAAACACTTTTCAATCACCTGCTGGAGACAACCATCTGATGGACACATCCTCTCCCTGGCATGAAGCCACCTTGCACATTCCACATCTTAGATTGTGTAGTTTTTCGTAGTCCTATCAATCAGTATTCTTCCAAATACTTTACCAGGTAGCTGAGCAAGCTTATTCCTCTGTAGTTCTTACAATCACTCTTATTCTCCTTACCCTTATACAATGGTACAATGATCGCGCTCTTCCAATCACTCGGCACTTTTCCACACATAAGGCATACATTGAATAATTCACCAATCTTCGTATAAGCTTTGCACCACCATACTTGAGCATTTACCAGTGATTTCATCTACGCCTGCTCCTTGCCGTTTTCAACCTTCCTACCGTTTTCTACCTCATTTATTCCAATATCCTTCTCAGTTTCATTCATCATTTCTTCTATATTCTCCTTATTTAACCCTTCAGTCTTACTTTCCTCACTACTGTACAGCTTTCCGAAATATTCTTGCCAGCATTTCCTCACTTCACAATCGTCCCATACTATTTCGTTCTCTCATTCATCACTCCTGCAGCGTTCTGTTTTGGGCCACGTTTTGTATTTTTGACCCATTTCAGAAGAGTTTTTGTTTCCTCAAAATCATTTGCATTTTCTCTCCTTCCACAGCCATCACTTCCTTTTACTTATTCTCACTGCCTCCTTCGCTTCTTTGTTTCTTAATCTGTACACCTCATACAATCGTTTCTTCTCAGTCTCATTTTTGCAGCAATCATTGCCATGTACGTATCTTTTTCTTACTTACTGCCTTTTTACCGACTCATTCCACCAAGCACATTTTTTCTGTCTACCTACAATCACTCTTCCACATATTCGCACGGCACAATTGACAACAGAGTTTTTCAAGCTTATCCATGCACTTTCAACGTCAGTGTCTTTTATTTGTTCGTTCACACTGTTTCATTCACATTCAACTCTTTATTCACAGCATCTGCGTATTTCATTCTCGCACCATTATCCACTAGTTTGTCAACCCTAATTCTGGACGTTCGCACTACGTTTGCTTTCCTTCTCCAAGCCCACTTTTCCCTAAACACACTCTCGATACAACCAAAAAGTGGTCCGATCACACTCCCGCGCATTACTTTTGTGTTTTCACCAGGTTTCTAAGCCGTTCATCAACACTATCAAGTCTATCATACTTTTAGATTCACCTCTTTGCCATGTATACATAGCACATTTTTATGTTTAAACCACGTATTGGATACAAACAGGCTTCTCTCCACCAGATGTTCAGCAGGTGTTCACCGTTCTCATTGATTCTTTGGTCTCCGAACTTTCCTAGAACGCGTTCACTATGTTCTCTCGTACACCCACCCATCCGTTCATATCCCCAATATTACGCCTTTCGTTTGGCTTATATTCAACACGTTCTCTACTTCATTCCAGAAGTTCTCTGCTTCTAATTCTCACAATTCACCGGTGCATAGCATGACTTAAAAAAAATTCTTCGAAACTCCACTTTCATTCTAACCCATATTACCGGAGATACCAATTCGTACTGTTTAACACATCTTTTCGCTCTTTCACTTATGATCATCCCAACTCCTTTGCGCCATGCATGTCTCAACTCCTGACTTAGTGCCAGGCTGCCATCCTCCATCTCCACAGCATCCTTTCCTTTGCGCTTTGTCTCCGTAAAACAGTAATATCAAGTGTCTTTCGTACATTACATTCGCAATTTCAAATTCTTTACCATGTTACCTCTATTATTCCATGTACCGACTCGCCATTCATTCCTTAGTCGTCAGTAACTGGCTTCTGTTTCGACCTTGACCGTTTCTTGTAGCCAGGTCACTAGGCAATTGTATTGTTTTCTTGAGTAATAATGCCATAGCGAACAGACCGGTTACTGGCCAAATCGTGACCCGGACGATGTAGCATTCCCTACTAACGGTTCGTCCCACTACGACAGTTATGTCTACTGACTATAATAGTAGATATAAATAATAGATCGTATATGAAACTAAATGAATCTCAAAATGAAATAAAATGTACATTTTTCTTTCATACCTACCTTTCAATCACATACGTTTCAACCATACTGCTCCATACGCGATTCCTGGTTCCAACCTCCGGATTGCTGGTATTTATTAGCGACAAATGATTCAACTTATTATTTATTTATTTATTAAATTTATTTTTATTTAAGATAAAGTTCTACGTTGTTTTCATGACTAGAATACGAGTTGTGATTCAATACTGCTCTTATGTTGATTATAAATTGGAAACCAAAAACATATATTTTCATACATTTTTTCATATTCCAATTTAGATCTAACAATAGGAAAGTATAATACTTTTAGACAATCAATGTTGGTAAAGTTCTTATAGTTTGTTGTCATGAATCCTAACATTTTGTTTGAGGATTTGACATACTTTCCGTAATACAAAAACTTCCTAATAAAAAATCAACAGGCCTCGATGAAATACCTGTATCTGTTATAAAAAATTGTAGGAAAATAGTTGCACCTACTCTACCTATATTATTAACCTCTCAATCACTCAGGTAAGTTTCCAACATCACTAAAGTTAGCTTCGGTGAGCTTATTATTCAAACAGGCTAACCCCAGGAGTGTCGAACATTATTGAAGAATTACCATATTTAGCATCTTCTTCAAAATAGTTGAAAAGGTTGTAGCTAAACAGGTTGAAGCATATTTAAAGTTTAACAAACATACTAGTAGCCAACATAGCTGTTCGCCTGAATCTAGCACAATTGAGTACATTCGATTAGTCAACGAAAAGATGGATATTGGTGATCACATGGTATCTATCTTATTTGATTTAACAAAGGCCTTTGACATGGTCGACAAGTCTTTCGTCTCAGATAAACTAAATAGTCCTGGTATACGAAGATGCATTAATGACTGGTTTGTGTCTTATTTAGAATATAGAAAGATTGTGGTGCATATTAATGATGAGTATTCAAAAGAATTTGATCTAAATTTAGGAACACCACAGGGCAGTGTTTTAGGATCGTTATTTTTTCTCGTTTTTGTTAATGACCTGCCAAGGTATATTTCGCTAGGACTGGTCTTTTGTATGCTGTTACTTCTCTCAGGCTCTTCCAAAGATATTCTGTTAGATAAAATTAACATATATTTTAATGAATTCAATAATTGGTGTAATAAAAACAGCTGCTATTTAATACTCAAAAGACTACTTGCCTTGCTCATTGCACTACAAGAAAAATGACATTATACGATGACTTGACTTTTAGCAATGTGACAGTAAAGTTCTCTACATCCGTAAAATTTCTGGGTGTGTTTTTGGATAGTGGTTTTTCCTGGGATGTTCAAAATCAACTCGGTTTCCCAAAGTAAATCAATGCTTCTACTTATTAACGGTGTTAAAATCAATATACTTTGTTTGATGTATATTATTCATATGTTTTGAATAGAGATGATTAAATATGGAGGTGAACCTGTTTTAAAACAACTAAAACGAATCTACAATAAATGCTTAATGGAGTCCCGAATACCAAATGCCTGGTTAAATGCCGTAGTAGTCTTAATATTTAAAAAGGGAAACAAATATAAACTAGAAAATTACAGACCAATTAGTCTTCTGTCGGTACTGTATAAACTGTTCACAAGAATAATAACACAAAGACTAACAAACAAACTGGACAAGTACCAGCCACGTGAGCAGGCAGGATTTAGGCGAGGCTACAGCACGATAGATCATCTACAGACAATGCGAATATTAACTGAAAAAGCCAACGAATATAATATAACATTGTGGGTCGCAATGATAGATTATGAGAAGGCCTTTGATTCAATAGAGGTATGGGCAATTCTAAATGCTTTAAGCAATTGCAGAATAGACGAAAGATACACGGCTCTTATTAAATACATATATAAAAACGCAACGATACAGATAACAACAGATACACAAACTAATAAATTTAAGACACATCGTGGTGTAAGACAGGGTGACTCAATATCCCCTAAACTATTTACATTAGCGTTAGAGGATATGTTCAGGATGCTAGATTGGGAAGACAAAGGCATAACAATAGACGGCGAGAAGCTCAATCATTTGCGATTCGCCGATGACATAACATTGATAGCAAAAGATAGAACAGAACTGCAAGAAATGTTGGAAGAATTAAATGAAACATCAAAACAAATAGGAATGAAAATAAACATGCATAAAACAAAATACCTAACAAATGAAACAGAAGACCAACAAGAAATTATTCTAGAAGACAACACGATAGAAAAAGTAGACACATTTGTATATTTAGGCCAAAAATTCCAGCTTTCAAAAAATAACTTGACAGCAGATCTGAATAGAAGAGTATCATTGGCCTGGTCAGCATTCGGAAAATTACAAGACATATTTCTCTCGGATATACCAAATACTCTAAAAGCAGAGACCTTCGACCAATATGTGTTACCAGTTCTAACATATGGTACAGAAACATGGGCCCTTAATAAAAGTATTACTCACAAACTTCAAGTCACTCAAAGATCAATGGAAAGAAGGATGCTGAATGTCAAACTACAGGACCGTATTCCGAACATCGAAATAAGAAGAAGATCTAAAGTCACAGATGTCATAGAAAGGCTATGTACCTTAAGATGGAATTGGGCAGGACATATAGGCAGGATGGAAAACAACAGATGGACACGAAGAATCATAGAATGGAGGTCCGAGAAAATAAGAGGAGTAGAGGAAGGCCACAGACCAGGTGGACGGACGACATAAAGAAAATGGTAGGGTACGATTGGATGAGGAAAACAACGAACAGAGAAGAATGGAAGAATCTAAGGGAGGCTTACATCCGACGATGGATGGAATAAGCTGCGAAAGAAAGAAAGAAAGATTCATGTTTTGGCTGCAATTACTTATAACATTGTAATTTAGTGGTTAGCGTGTAACATCCAAAGAGTTTTTATTTTGCAAATATCTATCCTAAGACTTATTTTTGGTTTAGAACCTCAAGATAACAAAATTTTAACTGTGATTTCAATTTACATACTCAAACTACTACACCTTTTGTAAATTTCTAGTCAAATATTGGGGTTCCACATATTTCATTTAAATTTCCCTATGTTGTTTATAAGTTCTAAATTTTTATCTAAATTTGTCATTACTTGTTGTGACATCTTTTTGGATTGATTTGGTCAATGCAGTGTCGTCGTGGTTCTATGATCTAATAAAGTTATTATTTAGACGTAAAATCCATACTTAAATTTAGTTGTTATAAAGTTATTATTATGATTATTATTATATGTATTACATGATGGTCGAAAGTTAGCATTAAGTCAAAGATCACACCAAGGTCCTTGTATGTATGAACCTGTTCTAATACTACCCCTTTTATATTATAATAATAATCACTTTTATTTGTTTTACTCAATAAACTTAAAATGTTACATTTTAGAATGTTTAGATTATTTTGTAAAAAAATACAATCATTTACGATGCTTATAGCTGAGAATATTTTTAACTTATGGCACGTGATTAGGCTTGACAGATTACTAATAAAAATTAAAAAGAGTAATGGACCAAAATTTGATCCTTTGAAGCCTATTTACTACGTAACTCTCAAGCAAGCTTTTTGCACATCAGTATATGTAACATCTACTTGAATACGTTTGACAAGTTTATTAACTAGATATTCACTTATTATGAATTTGATATAGATGAGCGTTTCTCTGTAAAGCCATGTTGATATTTATTTGGGGATATACCTTAGAATAAACAGTGATTTCAAATATTTTTGCAAAATTATTTAAAATCAATAGTTTTTTATACCTTTGGGATTTCCATTTTTTAGTATTGGACGTATACATGACACCTTCCATATATTTGGAAAAGCATTTGTTTTTAAGATTAGATTATAGAGAGTGACTAAAGGTGAAGTCAGTATTGACATGCAATCTTTAACTAGGAAACTTGGTATCTAATCCGGCCCAGAGATCATTTTATTTCTTAATTTTTTAATCCACTGACGTACATCCTGCTCATTGATTTCCTTTACATTTACACATGTACAATTGGCTATTTCACAATCATTATACGCAAAATCTCACTAGTACAGTAAGAACCAAATATATTGACAATATCACTTGGAGTGTCATAATTATAGATTATTATAGTACATAGAGCATGGGATCCATGATTTATATTTTTTTCTTTGAACATGTTTCCAACTGCAGTTTGCATTCTCGTTCGTATTACATTGTACCAGTACAGGGTATCCTATTTTCGGCACTTTTGCGGCACTTTCCCTTATTTTTAAAGATACAGAGTTGTGGTTTTTGCGACACTGTGTTACTTTTTTGTGAAATTTTTCTGAGGTACAGGGTGCAATTGAATAGTACTTTTTTGAGGCATGCTTCGTATTTAAACTTCTCGAAGAAGTTAAAACGTATTCCTATAGATTTTTTTTCGTAGCATCCTTTGGCGAAGTCAGTATTTTCTAACACCTTCCGTTTTTTAGTAATAAAGTAAACATGTTTTTTTAAATGGAACACCCTATATGTTTTTCTTATATTTATTAGGCATAATGTGGGCTTTCCAACAATATTTATTTGCATAAAATTATTTTCAAAAACAAGCTCAAAATTTAAGATTTAATAAAATTTTCTTTTATGTCCAATTAGATAGTAGGCTATGGCTAACTTGTTTGGAACAAAAAAGCAAAATGTCAAAAACTTTGCGGTTTTGTCAGTTTTTGATTATTAGTAAAATATTTTTGTTGTTTTGGTTGTCACGTGCGGTTAAAATCTACCGTAGATTTTTTCAAACTTTAGGTTATTTAAAATGTTATATGTAGGAGTTGAAGGAAATTCTGTACTTTGTCGTTTCAGATTATTCAAAATTTGGATATATTCGAGCACAAAATTTGGAAGCACTAATTTAGTTACAAATTTTTGCTTTGTTTGGTGATATCTGGATTTACTACAAATTGGAGACCCATGTATGTGAACGGGGTATAGATTTTGCGATTTGTTTGTTGTTAATAGATTGAAGTTTTTAAACCACATCATTGGCGACAGTATGTCGGGAGCCAGTTTGGTAATTTATCTTAGAAAGACAAAGATTGTGGTTTTATAATAAGCGGGTTTAGAGTCGATTTTCCAAAGTTTCAAGGCGAAGAAAACAGATCATATTACATGATGTTTTTCTCGAGGCAGATTGATGCTAATGACGTAATTTTTTTTAATTCGGTTTTCGAAACTCATCTAATTTTCACCGCGCCTACGATTTGAAGAAATTGTCTTTTATGATTGGCGAATTCACGTGAAATTTGTGATGGTAAAATCTTTTAAATTCGTAAAGGAGTAGAGGTTGAACGCGTGATGTGAGTTTGGACGTACTGAGTTTGCTTACCGGGATTATTTGAATTTTATCGTGAAAAATCTTTTCCCGTTCATCGAAAAGTTCTGAATGATAATCGCATTTTTTTGCGAATTCTTAGTTTACAAGTTCAGTATAATCAGTGCTTTTCACAAAGTCCATCCGCGTTCACAGCTATTCAAACAGATAGAAAATTTGTTGTAAATATAAATTTTCGCTTTAATAAAATTTGTGTATATAAAAGACAAAGAACGCTTGTAAATAAATTAACGTGTAGATATATTAAAGCAGTTTACTCAGTTATTTAATCGAGTGGTATGGGCTTAAATATTTTCGTCACTAAATTTAGGTTTATATAGTTCATAAATATACGGCTCGTTGAAAGTTGTCGATTGGTAAAGCTGTTGCACCGGAAGCTATATTGAGGGAGATCCAAGCGCATCGGTGTCCACCGTTCCGTCACCTAGAGGGCCAATTACACGAATTTGATCTATACTGCTGTGCAAAGAAAAGAGGAGAGTCAGACTGTACGTTTGTATAAATTAGAATCAGTAAGATCGTTGACCGATCAACTAGTCTTTTAGCACGTCATTTTTTTATGAGTACGTACAAAAATTTTGAAGTTTTATAGGACCCACCGTACCGGCTCTTGATTCATTGATTTACCTGGTTTTCGACAAAAGGCAACCAAGTTTTTTTCTTTGTTTGAAACTTAGCTATGAACTATTCGCATTTAAGTTGCACGAACCCTTTATTGACATTTATAAACATCCTGGCCCCCATATAATTTTGATTTACCCTTATTGTGTCTCACGAATTACGGGCTCTCCTATTAATAAAATTAGTTACCGACCTGTTCCTAATCTGTTACTTCCGATCTACTGCCATTTTCGCCAGTAACTTGGTATTTCTATTTTACTATATTCTATATTTAGTTTATTGTTTTACAATAATGGCGGTTTACGAAAATAATAAAGAGTATGATATGTCCGTTTGTCTTATACAATCTAGTAAAAATCCCCAAGAAGCTTCGGAATTATATTCACAAAGGTAACGTATTTTGAGCGCTATGGTTAGGATAATATGTTAGGAGTTCCTTTTGTTCATATTAGATATCCAGATAGACGGCAACCTTCCCAGAGTTATTTACCCGCCTTAAATTTTGTAAAACACGGATCATTTAAAAAGCCCAGTCCTAAGGCATACACCAAATAAGATAGAGAGAGAAAAGACTAAATGTATTGGGTTGTGCAGAAGCTTTCATTTTCTTGCAAGCAAATAGAGGAAGCAACTAATGATCCAAGTCTGATGTTAAAAAGAATTTTGAAAAAATATCACCCCTAGAAATTCCACATAGTTCAACATTTACAACCCGGCGATGCCGAGCGCCGATTGTTGTTTTGCCAATGGTATTTACAACAAATACATGCTGATGAGTTTTTGGTACACTCGTTATCTGGTCTGATGAATCTTATTTTTCAAGTGCGAGAATTACAAGAAATTCGTCCGTACAAAATCACCATTTAATTTTTGAGGGGGCAAAACAAGGACACTTTGGCGTTAGGGTCTCGTATTTCATTATTGGAAGACTCGTAGTCTAGAGAATTTATAAAGGAGGTTTTGAAGCGTTTCGGTACCGAGAAGTCCTTGAGGAAGTTATTCCAGAACTGATGGAAAATGTTCCATTGACCCTTTATAATGCCGTTTATCTTCAACAAGACGATGCCCCAAGCCACAACTCTGCGCTTATAACGGCATTTTAGACGATAGCTCTCCTCAAAGATGGATTGGTACCTACAGACTGGTAAGATGGTCCCCTTGGTCTCAGGATCTTTCAATTCTGAATGTTTTCTTATGGGGTTTCACGCAAAATAAATTTATAAAACATAATATGTCTGTGACGGTGCTTAGTGCTGCAATCTATTTAACTTTCCGAAATTTGCAAAGAACGCCTATGATTCTTTTTAACGCTATTAAGTTATAATTAAGATAGGTAATTATTGTTTTGCTTTGAGTAAAATTCAGTAATTTTATCATAATTAAGTTAAAATGCTGTAATAAATAATTAAGAGTTGATAATTAAAAACCATCTTTTGAATTAAGTTTGATAGTATAACAAAGTATAATAATTACTTACATGGATTTTGTAGCATCCCTCAGGTACTCATCTTGAAAAGTGTAATTTGCACTTATTTGCAAGATTACAAATTCAAGAACAAAACAATAGCTAAGTGATTTATCTTGACTTTACTGACAATAATGTTACTATTACTCAAATTAATTGCTTGCCTTACTTTGACTTTCCTGGAAATAATTAAAACATTAGAATTCATTCACAAGTCTGATATTTAATTACTCGCAAACCTCAAATCTGATCAAGGGAAGTGGCCGTCTAGTGGTAGGTACGTTGTGCTATTTGAATTAGATAGGCTGGATGAGGTAAGGGTTGCATCATGTGAGGCAGGTAAACAATGAAACTACTCAAATTAAAATTAACGAGCTTTGCGCAATGGTCGTGCAGCCCGTTAATGTACTATTGTGGGAAAGAGCCACCAATAAAACCCACGTCATTCAAAAATAAGTAATTGCACAAGTACATTAATCAATCAATTAACACAAAAAAAACGATAGGGTTATATATATATATATATATATATATATATATATATATATATATATATATATAACAAAACACAACTAAATCAGGTTAAAGTGCGTACAAAATTATAACATTAAGAGAAAAATAAATAAAAGGCAGTTTACTATACATAAACACAAAAAAAACCATCTAGTCATGCCCACAATTATGTCGTAAATAATCAGAATAAAATCGTAATACCAAACATGTGCCCATTGAAAACCAATCATGCCGGTCTTTAAGTAACTAAGCACATAAAACAATAAAGCAAATTACGGTACATATAAAATACAATAGTAAAATTGCACATGTGATAATAAGGTAAATGTAAGGACAAAAAAAAATAGACAAGGAATTTACACGTACACAATTGTTTAGTGACTACTAAATCACAAAATACATACGAAAAATTGCAATAAATTACATATAAATGAAATTAGTCCGCAGCCAGACAATTCCACTTAACAAACTGACACAAAAACTCATTAAAACAAAGCCTTACAAGGGTAAGTTGTAAAAGGATTATAACATCATGACCGATATATAAGTTTGAGTGCGTTAGAAAAATACAGTGCCCCTTTCTGAGGGCAAACAATAAAAATAAAATTCGAGGTGTTTAATGGACATCTGGACCCGGGAGTATGTACACACTCGTCAATTGCACATTAGAATTAATAACCAGAGCGGTATCCTGTACTCGTTCGCCCACGCCTTACCTCTACACAAATATAAATACAAATGCTAATTCACCTAAATACAAGAATAAGGGAGCCCTGTACTGTCTTAGCAGATTTCAACTTAATGAGCCCGCGTCCGAATGAAATGACCTTTGCAAGGCAATGCTCAATTTTTAATACGTTATATTTGATACGAGCCTTAATTTATATAAAAATACCTACTTACACTTGAATGCATTCCGTTTAGTTAAACACTTTACCACCAACACGGCGAGTTAAGATATGCGGTTTAAAACTCGGCGACGCGACGATTAATTACAGATTAAGTTTTGGAAAATTTTAATTAAAACATACACAAAAAGAAAAGAACGAATTAGCGTTTTAGTTTTCCTAAACCACAACCAAAATATTTATAGACCGAACGGTTTACACCGGCCGTTTCTAATTAAAACAATTCAAAGAGTCCGGGTCAATCAAAATTTCAACAGCAACTGCCTTCCCCCCGTTTTTCAAAAGTAAAAAAAACAAGAAACATTAATTTATGTTGGAATAGTTTCATATTAACTATTGCACATCTCAATTTTAAAAATATGCATTCGTCCGTAACAAGCGCTACATTAAGGTCTCAAGTTTCAACATACCCACAAAGATATCTTTTGATTGCGGTCTGTACCGACACAATTTATTATTACATTTGTGAGGTTTTTACCACAAGAATGTGCATACAGCGACTTTCAAAGATTCGTTACACTACCTCAATAAAGGCAGTTCGAGTGAACATCTGTTTCCATCCTAACATGTGGTTTTTTAACCCTTACTAAAATATCAATTACGTAAAATATAGAAAATAAAATATCCAGAAAACATTATCAAGTTACGACTTAATATATAATAAAATATATCAAACACCGTTAACCCTTCTATCGCGGTAACAATTGCGATTTGAACATGTTTATTACATTTTGTTTTTAATAAATTTTAGCCATAGCCTACTACCTATGCTAATTGGACACAAAAGAAAATTTTAGAAAACCTTAAATTCTGACCTTGTTCTTGAAAATAATTTTAAACAATTAAATATTTTTGGAAAGGCTACATTAGGTATGCCTAATAAATATAAGAAATAATGTATAGGGTGTACCATTTAAAAAACACGTTTGCTTCATAACTAAAAAACGGAGGCGTTAGAAAAAAACTAACTACGCGAATGAATTTTACGGAAAAACTTTGTAGGAATATATTTTAACTTCTTCGATAAGGTTAAAGGCAATTGAATACGAGGGGTGCCTCAAAAGTGATACTTTTAAATTCCACCCTGTATCTCAGAAACCAAAAGGGCTATAAAAATTCTGCTGGTGTCATCTTTAATTTCACAAAAAAAGTAGCACAGTACCGCGAAAACCGCAACCCTAGATCTTTAAAAATAAGGGAGATACCCCGCAAAAATGCTGAAAATGGGATACCCTATACGTCCAGTAAGTAGTTTTTACAAGCTTCTGACATCAATTGCTGCGTTAATTTC
This sequence comes from Vesta saturnalis, assembly GCA_036346205.1. Lineage (NCBI taxonomy): Eukaryota > Metazoa > Arthropoda > Insecta > Coleoptera > Lampyridae > Vesta > Vesta saturnalis. The sequence continues at coordinate 1,464,356 of JARFJB010001166.1, forward strand.
CTTAGTTCAGCAAATTTATTATAATAGAATTGAGTCTTAAGTTTTTTATATTTTCTATGGTAATAGTTTTCCTTATGCAAGTTGTTGATTGATACTACTTTTAGAATACCATAGAGGTAATTTGTATTTGGATTGTTCCTAAAAGAAGGTACACATTTGACTAATACCTGATATATATTTTTATAAAATTGTAGACAGGCTAAATTAACATTATAAATACTATTTCATAAGGCCAATCAATAGAGGGCAATTTATCGTACAGTAACGAGAGCTGGTAGTGTAGTGGTAACACAACTTGCCTAGCATTCGGGAGGTAATGGGTTCGATTCCCGTTACCGTCTACCTTGTATGAGGTTCTTCAGGGGGTTTTCCTCATGCGCATGTAGCGACATGGTAACTGTGTATATGCACACTACGTGCGGCTACTTAGGCGAATGCTGGGGTATTTTTCCCTCAGAACAATAACTTCGTTCCTTCATTTCCTGACCCACCCTTAATGCCACCATTCATATACGTTATGTAATTATGCTGAATACGTGATTTGGCTGAAGGAGCTAGGAAAGCGGCAGTCCGCCCTCCCCTTGGGAGGGGAAAATCCTGCCCCCGTACAGTAACAATAACTGGACCTTTTAAAGTTATAGAAGTTCTATTCAGAATTATGATTTTAACGTTAATAACAAGTGGTGGATGATAAGTATCGGTCCGCACCAAAGGAAATTGATTCAAGGTTGGAAAAAATTAAATCTACTAGTCTGTTATGAATGTTAAACTTATTATTACATTGATTTACCTGAAAAAAAAAAAATTTGTATACCTACACATTTGCTATCCACTTTGTTGCTGGGATAACTTCTCTACAAGGATAATTTTTTCACTTTCAGTAGGTACACACGAACATTGAAAGCTAATTTTTCACATTGTAACATCAATAGTGCCCGCACTATTAAAGTTTGATTGGATAGTTTTGAACAAATGACGAGTAGGGATTGAAATACCGGCACCTTTACTAACACTCATGTTACTGTAATTTCTGTTACTACGAAAAACAATATACTGGTCTGAAAAAAGTACATTGCTATTAACATTATAGCTTAACCAAGTCTGTGACACACAAATTATATCATACTCACAATCAGATACCCCACTGTAAAATTCCTTTATTTTGTTCGCAGACCTCTGACATTTTGGTAATACAGTTCTAATGCTGATGTAGGTAAGTCAGAAGTGGGTAGTTTTTCTGTGAAACTTAGTTTTTTGAGTAATTTCCTTTGCTATTGGAATATCTTCTCTATGATACTTGGAATCCCACTGATATATTTAATAGCAAGAGATATACTTCCATCTATCCGCGTATTTGTGACTTGCGATCCATGCTGATTGATATATTTTTATATTCTGCAACATTTTTTAGTTTAGACGTTTGTCGAACATCTTTCTCAAAATTAAACATAACTTGTAATGGTCAATATTTGGAATTCTCAAATTTCTGATTCGTTGAACAATCGCATATTTGATATCATCTTCTGGAATTATAGATTTTATTAAATTTGGAGCGAATTGATTATTTAAATTTACAGCTGAAGTCGCTTGATGATTATCGAGTCTTGCTTCTAGTATCTGGTATTCTGGTATCACTTTATACCCCGCACAGTTCATGCTAATATTTTCATCACCTTCGATGACAATGGATGTAAACCCAAAGGATATCCATACTTTTAATAACATCACACTAAAATTTTACAATCAGTTTATTATTAATTAACAGTTTTATTTATAGTTTTTACTTAACGAATTACATTAGTTCATAGAGCTAATATTAACGTGAACGTACATACACTCGTGCGTTATTAAACTTTGTTATCAAATCAACTTCCCTTTTCATTTTTTATGTATAATAATACTTTATTGTCATAACGATACATACACATCAACATTCTCAACATAATTTAGAAATAGAAATAGTCATACCATAGTGGGTAATACCAGTTTAAATACATAAATAATGGTAATACCTAGTCAAATGTGGAATACTTTATAGTCATGTATAAAGGACCTTTTTTGTGTTTGTGTAAATTCAATTCATTTTTTATTACAAGTTGTCAATACCATCCATTTTATGTATGGTAAATGATATTGAATTTTGTACTAACGTAACCAGAGTCCACGAGACAAGGATCTGTTATTATAATAAACTGCGGGTAGTATTTCTTTGCTAATGATAATAAACCTCCTGTCAATTGGTTTCGGAAGTTGTTTTTGAAAATGAACCAAATCTAGTTCATTGATCCCAAACAAAGTCTGATTGAATGTTAGAAAATAGAACATTTCTAATGTATTAACTGTTACCCAGTTGAGATTTTAAGTCAAATGACAAACAAAAACCTAGTTTTTGCCTTTGATTTAATTTGATTCAACGCACTCCATTTTTTCCATTATCTAGTGTGGATCCCAAAATTGTATTGCATTACAGTGTGGAGCCAATTTTCTTCTAATTTATAAAAGCTTTATTTTTTTGTGGCTGTTAAACGCAATTAGATAAGGTTTTTCACACAATTTAATTATACAAGAAATTACATTTTAGGATTATTAGCAGAAACCACACCAGATGTATGATCAAGAAATTGGTAAGTTAATTGAAGTTGATCAATAGATTCTTTGAGTACAATAGAAAAAGAAGATCCCAAACTAGGTCAGTGAAATACCTTTTGTTGAATATTGTTGAAAAGTTACACACATCTTGTCAACGTTAGTTAAACATGCCATTATATAACAGTATGATTAAATTAGCTGAGCACAATATCCTCTAAACCCATAATGTCCTACTTTCAATATAAGAATGTGAATTTAGATTTGAATTGGAATTAGGATTAGAAGAAGACAAACTAACAAATTTTAAACATATGTAAACCTTCATCATTTAAAAGTTTGGAGAACAGTAGTTTCTTTTTCTCTATTATTAATTTTTTTATGGTAGTTTTAAATTTCTGCGGTGGTAACCTTATTATTTCTTGAGGCAGTTATTTATAAAAAGTTGAAACAGTAATTGTAACAATTTCGACTACATACCAATTTGAGGTAAGTGATTTTAAGGTTATTGCCATCACAAGTATAATGTTTGTGACCTTCGTTTAGTTTTGAAGATAATTTTAGGTTGTTTTTAACAAAAAGCAAATAATTCAAAATGTAGACATGAAAACTTCCAAATTTGTTTTTAATGCGTTCTCTTTGCAGGATGAATTTGTAATAGCTTTAAGAACTATATGTTGTAACCCAAAAATATGACTAGTTTGTGCAGAATGCCCTCTAACTGTTATAGCATACCACATTACCGACGCAATCCATAACTGGCCCGATATGCAGACATGTAGATCTATTTGATCCTTTAATCTACATAGTATGTAGCTGATCCCTGATACTTTAGAACAAAGTATATCTACATGATTATTCCACATTAGCATAGGATCTAGACGTAACTTCAAAAATGTTTTTTCATATAACATAAGTGTTTGTGTTTTTATTTCATTGCACATTAACAACTTAGGGCTTAATCTGAATTCAAAGAGTTATGTGTATCTCATAGCCTCATTTAAGGTTTTTGTTGCAAATAATGTTAAGCTCTCATCCAACAGATTATTATTAATATCATTTATGAATATTAAGAATAGGGATGGATCCAAGATTGATCCTTAAGGAATACCTCTTATCAACAGTTTACAGCTTGAGAGCTTATCATTTATGTCTTTGTGTGCTTGCTTCATAGAACATTAAGAAATTAACTGGAACCAGTCCCTTACCCTGAATTCAAAGACTTCTATGTTTATCATTTAAAAATCTTCCGTTTTTTTGGTGTGTGCGGTGCGTGTGTGGCGTGTGGGTGTGTTTGTGTGTATGTGAATGCCCGGGGGTGCGTGTGACTGTGCGTCTTGTTATTCCGGCGTATGCGTGTTTGCGCGGGGTATGTGGGATTTTGGTGTGCGTGTGTTCCTGTGCGTTTTTGTGTTGTGTGTGTGTGTGTGTGTGTATTTTGTGTGTGTGTGTGTGTGTGTGTGTGTGTGTGTGTTTGCGTTGCGTTTCGTGCGGGTGCGTGCGTTTGGTTTTGCGTGGGTGTTGTGTGTGAAGGAATTATTTTTTGATTTGTTTATCTTTCAGGGTTTGGGGGCAATTCTTTAAATTTTTTCAATAATATTTTAAAAAATTTAAATTTAACACCCACTAAAATTGTTCTTTTGTTTTCTGCTTATTTAATAATAATTTCCAGAAAAGGGAAAAAGGAAAATAACAATTTTTTATATTTTAAAGTTACATTGGGTTTTAAAAATTTTAAAATCCAAAAATTCATTTTGCCAAATTTAAGTTCAATTTTCAAACAAAACCCAATTCAAGGAAAAACATCCTTGTTAAAATAAAGGGTCCCGGGATTTTGATAAAAAAATATGTCCCTTTTTTATGTGAAATATAACAATTGAAATTATTAAATGAATAAAAATTAAAATAATTATTACAATTTGATTTGAAACTTCAAAATTTTAAATTATGTAAAATTTTGATCCCTTTAAAAAAAAATACTTTTGGCTAATTCTTGTAAATTAATTATATTCGGACCTTAATAATCAATAAAAGGTGTCAGGGTGCGTTGTGCGTACAAGTGCGTATGTCCTCTTTATTATGTGATGGATATAACGAATTAATGATAAAGGATACATGAGTATTCATATCTACTTATTTGCATTACACTATGCTTCAAGGATTTCGAGTCAAACGACGCTTTTGCGACGTACTCCCGGGTTTTTGGTTTGTAATAAGCAGTTCAATTTCTCCCGAATTCAAAAGCCTTTATTCCAAGGTAATTTTCACTTACGAAGAATAACAAACTTCCTTAATTTAATATAAATATTAAAAATAATTATTTTATAATTATTTCAATTTATTTAAATTTAACTTTAATTTTGTTATAAACCAATTTATTTCAATTCACAGGTTCGAGTACTTGGTCTTATGGAAAAACTCCTAGCTCAAGCTCAATGACAATTGACCTTATACTTAAACAATAATTCGATTGCTGTTTAAATTAGCTTACCAAGTAAAAAATTAATACTAAAAAAAAAACCACGGAAAAATTGTACCGTATTTTTAAGCACAAATTAAGTGCAATTTCGTACAAAGAATTAACATTAATTCTTATGAAAGGAATTCATGGGTCATTGTCATTCTCGTCGATACAGCATATTTTCCTATTTGGGTTTAAAAGTAAACCCCAAAATACGTTTGCCGTATACGAATTTAAAAGAAGGACAATAATTATTACTCAAATGGTTAAAACTTAAGACCGTCAAACAATTAATCTTTCTTAAAGAATTCGAACTTATTATAAATATCTTTTTTATGTGTAAATTACTGTAATACAAGTTTTTGCAAGACAGGTGGAAAAAAATGGTTTCCTTAATTCTAGAAATATTATTATTCTGTATACATTTAAAAATTACATTTTTAAATTCATGCGGGAAAACAATAAACTTTTAAAGCAATCGCTCATTACCGAGTTAATTAATTTTTAAAAACTAACTAACTTTATTTAAATTAGTGAACAATATTTTGTTAAACATCTTTTATAGATATTTATAATCGCAAAATTGATTGTTAATTATAAATAGGTTATACTACACAACTAATGTACTTTCTCAAATGGTAAGAATAACATTTTTTGCCAGTTAGTAACCTGAACTATTATGAAATCAATTTTGCAAAAAAAATACCAAATATGGATAAATTTAATTTATTGTTTATACATTAATATACAGATATCCATTGTTGTAAATACAAAATGAGTATTGTTCTTATGATATTAGACATCTAGGAGTTTGAGTTTCCAATATTCAACTGTGGTTTCTATTCAAAATTTTTTAAGATAGTTGGAAGAATGCAATAAAAATAGACCAAAAAAAAATCCTAATAAAACAATTTTATTTTGCAATAATTTTTTATAGACCATTTACTTACCTCGGCATTGAAATTAAACAATAAAATTTAAATTCTATTGTAAAGACGGCAAAACTTTTATAAACAAGCATAAATTTTTAAAGTATAAATAATTAATGAAAAAATGTATCTTTTAATATTTACGAAACACATAAAGATAATAAATAATAAAAATACTGATGATACCTGTAATGACATATAAAGGGATCCTGGAAGTTCAAGGTCAAAATCTTAGTTTTTTCAAGGTGAGTTTTCTCGTTTAGCGCTACGTCTCAAGCGCTTTGGGTATTTAAATTTTTAGTCACTCGCCCTCTGGTGGTGAAATCGGGGAAAGCTCTTTCAAGGTCGAACTTTAAGCGGGAGATTTAAAATGTATTGGTCAAGGTCAAAGCTAAAAGTTGCAAGGTAATCATTCAAAATAGTTTTGAAGGTCAAAATTGACTTACGGTGGTTTTTAGAAATATAAAAGGTCAAAGGGAAAAGCTAAAATAGAAGTTGCAAGGTAATCATTCTTAGAAATCTGAAAGTTTTTGGGAGGAGCAGTTTTAAAATGCATGTTTATAATAAAAAGGTTCTCCGTGATTTGATTCAGTAAACTTTTCATTGCTAGAAATGGTGAAAGTAATAAGATTGATAAGAGAGAAAGAAAGAAAAAAATTAAGTATTGATGAGGAAAGAAAAGGCTGAGGTGTTAATCAAGGAAATAAAAAATTGAGGGTTTTGTATGAGCTAAAAAGAAAATGATGCAACTTCAGTGAATGTGCCATGAAAAGGTGCTTTAGTAAATAAGTAATTACAATTTATATTGCATAAGGAAAAGGCACTTCATTTGAAAAAAAAATTGTGTGTAGGCATAGAAGAAAGAAAAAGTGAAATTTCTGTTTTTTTTAATTGAATTATATAGATATATATATATTAAACAGTTTCTTATCATGACTTAAATTATACAAATTATGTAGGAAGAAATGACACATAAAGCTTATATATATTTATATTTATTTATAAATCACTAATCCTTTACCCAAAATTCCAATTTTGGCATGTATACTAAACAAGTAAGAGCGCAATGGTAAGTCCAAAATTCTCAAAACTAAAAAATTGAAAAAAAAATTTTCAATGATTAATGATAAAGTTTTAGTTTTGATATGTAATTGAACGTTGTTAATCGCTTAATAAATCACAACTGATAATCCTTTACCCAAAATTCTGAATTTTCGTATATATACCCAATAATAAAGGCCAATTATAGCAGCAAAAAAAACAAAAAAAAAATGTGATAAAAAAATGTGATGAAACAATTCATGTTAGCAATTAAAGTACTACTGAAATTTTAATAAATCACAACTCGATAATCCTTTACCCAAAAATTCTGAATTTTCGTATATATACCCAATAAGTAGAGCGCCAATTATAGCAGTTTCCAAAATTTGAAAACACAAAAATGTGATAAAAAATGTGATGGAACAATTCATGTTAGCAATGAAAGTACTACTGAAATTGCTAATAAATCACAACTCGATAATCCTTTACCCAAAAATTCTGAATTTCGTATATATATCCAATAAGTAAGCGCCAAAGATAGAACTAAAAAATTAGGAAAAAATTGAAGGTCCTCTTTTACTATTAGAATGCATTTTCCCCAAATAAATCAAGCACCAATATGAAATATGATAAAATAAAATAATAGTGTAACTAATTTGTAAACTATTTGTAATACGGTTTTTTCTAAAATAGATTTTAACGATTTTACAAGAAATAAAGTAATAATAACGCTCACAATGAATCTTTAGACATCTTACATATATATACATAATTACAATTCAACTTAAATGGATTGTACTCGTAATGAGTAAAAAGCATGCAATTGCAAAAATGCATCCATAGTAGTATTATAAGTATGGTTTGTAATATGATATTCAAGTACTGTACTAGAATGGAATGCATAATTGCAATTATTGTTGTGTAAACGATAGACATGTACTTGAACTACGAAAGTGATGTATGTTTGAAAGTGTGTGATGTAAGAAAAGATGTATGTACATATCTATGGAAAGAGATAAAAACGAGTCGACGAGGACGTCCTCCGGGGCAGGGTGTAGGAGGGATGTGGGGAAGGGTTATAAAGTCCTAGAAAATGCGCTCTTAAAAATTTAAATTTTCGTCTAATTCGAGAAAAAAAATTTTTTCAACGCAGTTGTGTTGTAGAAGTGGTAATCTATCATTTGATGTAATAATTTTCCAAAATATGAAAAATTACACTTAAATTGCCCAATTCCATTTTGAAACAACAAAAGCACTTAAAACACACCTTTTGTACTTACGTAAGCTCAGAAGAAACATATGCATGCCATTTATCCATTTAATGTATCTAAATGCTCTTTAAATTACCAAATTCAATTTTAAAACAACACTTAAAACATGACTTGTAATTTTCGGTGCAGCGTTAATAATCATTGTAGGATAATGAACGCAGTTTTTGCTGTGAAAGCATTTAGCGAACATTCTATTTCTATGTCATCAATTTACATTACAACTTTTAAACAGGATTTGTAAAATATATATGAATGCAATTGTGTCATTTGTGTTGCATAAATACATGCTGTAAAGTTTTCAGATTTACATGCATTTGAGAACTGTTTTAACTTTTATTTAACGCAAGCTTTCTTTTAACTGTATTATATTTTCACACTTTCTTTATATGCTTTATATGCTTTATATATGCTTTATATATGATATTTTGCAATAACCTTCTTAGTGTATTTTTAAGTTATTATTTCCTATAATTACAAAATTAATTGAAATTAACATTTTGTATTCAGCACTTACTCAAGGATTCAATTATTTCCTTAACTTATTATAAGTTAAAAATTTGTAACGCAGCATGCAATTAAAATTTGCAAAAGGACTGCTTTACTTTGATGCAGAAATTTATGCATGAGTAAGTCAGACTTCAGATGTTTTAATTTCACTTTTCTAGCGCAACTTGGACTATCACTCAAATTTTTAGCTGTAGTAAAATTTTTGGATAATGGGAATAATTCATGAAAATAATAAAAATATAAAAACAATTTACATTTATTTTGTATAATGAAAAGATACAATAAATTCCACAAAAACATCACACATCCATCCCTTCCAACGTAAGCAATATATTTTCAGTCTTTAGTATATTTTGCCGCACACACTCTAAATATTGATTAGCCTCCTTCAGTTCTTTATCCAGTTTTTCCTCGCTCCACCCCACCACCTCACTATTCAAATAGTCATTGTGAAGCTTTCGCAACCACCGAATACTTGTTTCCCTAAAGGCTTGAAGGGTCGGTGGATCGTGCTCATAATCCTGCTGTGTGAGATGCCCTTCTATAAGAGTCAAATTTTTCCTCCATATTGCAGGTTTCGCAACGGTGGTGGTTGTGGGGTGTTGCTATAACCGTGGTTGCTGGTGTTATGCTGAAAAAATGAATAATTTTATTTGTACTAAAAATTCTCTATGAATTAATGAGGAAACTATAATATTAATTAATTAAAATTGTACATACCTCTCGAAATACTTCGAAAATTCATCCTCTACATCACTATCCCTGATGGAGATGATGGGGATGCTCTCTTCGAAGGGTGCTGGTTGCGTCATGTTATTTATGATGGGGATGGTCTCTTTGAAGGGTGCTAGTTGTGCGGTGTTATTTGATGGGCGCACCAAAACATCATGTAAAATACAAGGTTTTGCCTGTCTTTTAGTGAAAGTTTAGATCGTTTACTGGATGAAGCCATTACTAATGGTGAATAATTAATGAGTATTCAATTAAAACTTTAACGTTATATACACATAGATCTGTTAACGTTAACAAAATTGATAACAAGTGGAAGTGGTTAGTACAATGACCTGAGCAAGCAAAGGTGATGCAGCATGAGTCATGAGAACAGTATTGATGTCAAGGTTAATATATGTTCCCAGTAAACGCTACAAAATGCAATCTATGCACACTGAAGCTCTTGCAACAAGTTATAAGCAGTTTTGACCTTGAATGCTAGGTTTATATTACTATATAAGGAGATAAAGAGCAGTTTTGTACCAGTCAGTATATTGCACTCACGACTAGAATTGCAATTGTATACCTAAAGTACTTCTATAGTTACTTAAATTTTTAATTTTTACATATCAAATAAATATAATATTTGTTTCCATTACTATATAATCGTGTGCTTCATATTTTCTTGCAGTGTTGGATACAGTTTTGAAGGTAACTATGAGTAACGGTATACCCAACAGTAGTGATATTGTTAATTTAACAAGAAATATTATTCCATTGTTGAAAACCCAAAATGAATTTGTAAAGGCACATCCGTATAATTAACACTAATATTAAGCTATTGCGAGATATAATTCAAAATAAAATTTATTTAGAGACATGCGAAAATTTGCTTAAACTCGAAAGTAATTTATCATTGCTAAAGTGTTATCTTATAAGAGTTAAACAGTTAAAGAGCGCTTCAGAGAAAACAGGTAGTGGAAATGTTACTAAAAGCGTACACGCAAATTAAGTTGGTCTCTAGATTCATGTTTCAATGGTAGGTTACTTACTGGAATTATAGTCAATATAGCAAACATCAAGGACCCTCTTATTTTTTACAAAATGCATACAATAGTTTTGCGCGAAAGGTTAAAGTAATGCTAAGACAAACGATGCTAAAGGTCAATGTCATTTTAGTCTGCAATTTCATGCAACCTCAAAATCATGTTATTGAGTTGAAGACATTTGCCATAAAAATTATGTCATCGATATTACCACCAATTTGCGTGAGTGGTATAACAATAACGTTTATTACAAATTACAAAAAAGTTAGAGGAGTTTTCCGAAAGGATTCTGGTTGGGCATTACATGAAGTTTTACATTTAAAGGTGAATATTAATAGCTATACTCCATTTAGAGGTGGCCTTTCGACTTACGTTAAAGTTCCTTACTTCATAGCAGTAAAGCATGCGGTAGTGAATGTTAAGAACGATGACGAGTACTGCTTCCTGTGGGCCGTTGTTTCGGCATTATACCCAGTGCAACTTCATTCAGATAGAGTTTACAGTTATCCTCATTTTAGAGATGTTTTGAATTATGGTTCAATTTCCTTTCCCATTAAAATAGATGATGTAAAAAATTTGAAAAATTAAACAACCTCTCCATTAATTTGTTTTGTATTCAGGGAAAGGTGTATTACCGCTAGTATTAAGTGTAAATCAAGAAAATAGTGTCAGGAACCTATAAATCTTTTAGTACTTTCGCCTAATTATCATTCTGCGGGTTCTACTGCTGATGCTATTAATACAAAAATTATACTGTTTATCATTTCGCGTGGATTAAAAATATGTCAGCTCTTTTTCTAAACAACTATCGAGTAGGGGCACAAGAAGTTTATTTGTTATCAATGCTTGAATCACTTTTCTTCAGATCACCTTCTACAAAAACATGTCACTCTCTGCCATCAACTTAATCAATGTTCAGTCAGGATGCCTACCGAAGCGGAGATGTTCCTGCAGTTCAAAAATTTCGCATTTCAGGAAAAGGCACCGTTTGTAATTTATGCGGATTTAGAAAGTATTTTAGAAAAGTGTACAAATTTAACATCACTTGGGGTAATACTCTATTTCATTCCAAACATATACCCTTTAGCATTGCTTACTACTTAAAGTGTTCATACAATGATTCTTTATCTCGATTTAGGCTTTATAGAGGAAATGATTGCATTCAATGGTTTGTTAAAGAGCTTCAAAGTATTGCACATTGGAGCACCGAAATCATTAATAAAATAATTCCTATGGGTACTTTAACTCCCAATCAGGTTGAACACTTTGAAAGCACTACGATTGTCACATTTGCGAAAACCATTTACAGATAATGATATAAAGGTCAGAGACCATAACCATTTCACCGGAGCATTTCGAGGAGCATCACATCAGAATTGTAACCTAAACTATAAAGACTCTCACATCTTACCGGTTGTGTTTCATAATTTGTCAGGTTATGATAGCCATTTCGTCATTAGAGAATTGGCTACTATTCCCGGTACGATTTCACTCCTACCCATAAACAAAGAAAGATATATCTCTTTCACAAAAGTAATAGAAGGTAGTAAAATTAAGTTTAGATTTATTGACTCTTTCAGATTTATGAGTAGTAGTATTGAAAAGTTATCAAACTATTTGGAAAATAGTAAAAAGTTATTACCGAGCTAAATGTAACAATGAAGAAGAATTTTCTTTACTAGTTCGCAAAGGTGTGTTTCCTTATGAGTATATTGATACTGGAGAAATTAAACGAGACCACGCTCCTCCTAAAGAAGCATTTTTCAGTCATCTTAATAATGAGGAATCAGTGATGAGAGTTTTGAGCATGCGGTTAACGTTTGGAACAAATTTAGTATTAAATCGTTAGGGGAATACTCGATTTGTATCTAAAACAGACGTTCTACTTTTAGCGGATATTTTCGAGAACTTTCGGCAAACTTGTTAAGTACTTACGAGCTTGATCCTCTGCACTATTATACAGCTCCCGGTTTAGCATTCGATGCTATGCTTAAAATTACACAAGTAAAGTTAGAATTATTTACAGACATTGATATGTTAATGTTTATTGAAAGAGGGATTAGAGGTGGTGTAGCTCAATGTTCAAATCGGTATGCTAAAGCTAACAATAAGTACATGGAGGAAAAATTTGATCCTACCTCTGAAAGTGTGTATTTAATGTACTACGACGTGAATAATTTATATGGAGCCACCATGTCAGAATTTCTACCATTTGGCGATTTTTCTTTTGTTGATGAAGCTAATTTTGAAACTTTAGATGTAATAAACCATCCTGATGATTCGGAAATTGGTTATATAGTCGAGTGTGATTTAGACTATCCTATAGAATTACATGAGAGTCATAGTGATCTACAGCACCGAACATATGGTTCCACCCGCGTCTGATTCCAAAATGAAAAAATTACTGTACCTTGTATCCAAAACGTAATTATGTAATTCATTACAGAAATTTAAGCTAACAATAATATGGAGGAAAATTTGATCCTACCTCTGAAAGTATTTATTAAGTACTACGTGAATAATTTATATGGAGCACCATGTCAGAATTTCTACCATTTGGCGATTTTCTTTGTTGATGAATAATTTTGAAATTTAGATGTAATAAACCATCCTGATGATTCGGAAATTGGTTATATAGTCGAGTGTGATTTAGACTATCCTATAGAATTACATGAGAGTCATAGTGATCTACCAGAACATATGGTTCCACCGTCTGATTCAAAATGAAAAATTATTTACCTTGTATCCAAAACGTAATTATGTAATTCATTACAGAAATTTAAAAGTATATTTAAAATATGGATTGAAGTTGGTAAAAGTACACCGTATATTACGTTTTAAACAGTCTCCGTGGTTAAAAAATATATAGATTTAAATACAGCCATGCGTCAGCAATCTCAAAATGAATTGATAAAATTTCTATAAATTAATGATTAATAGTGTTTTCGAAGCTGATGGAAAATGTACGTAAACATAAGGACATACGGCTAGTAACGAAATGGGAGGGTCGCTATGGTGCTCTTACATATCAAAACCAAATTTTCATAGTTGTACAATATTTGACAATGATATGCTTATCATTCAAATGAATAAGCTTAAGTATATTTCAATAAACCTATATATGCGATTCAGTGTTTTAGACGTTTCAAAAACATATAATTTTCATTACGGTACGCTACCCAAGTTCCATAATAATGCTAAGCTCTTGTACACGGATACGATAGTCTCATATACGCCTTTTCGGATATCTATCAATGATTAAAGAGGACATTGATAAATTCGATACATCTGATTATAGTCCCGACAACATCTTTGACCCATTAGTAAACAAAAGTCCCGGCTTAATGAAAGATGAAAACCATGGCGAAATTATGGTTGAATTTGTAGGACTTCGTGCAAAATGTATGCTTACACGGTTGATGAAAAGGTTGTAAAAATCAAAGGGTTCTACGCAAGCAAGCGTGAGGCAGATCACGATTAATGATTATAAACAGGTCCTGCTTGAGGTAGCGTAATAAGGCGCTATCAACATCTCATAAGGTCAAAGAAACATGATGTGTTTACCATTAAACAAAATAAAGTCATACTCAATCCTTATGACGATAAACGCTTAGTAAATTTTGATTTCACTGATACTAGACCATGGGGTATAACTTTCAGTAAACAATGAGCAGTCTTCAAGTCAACTTGCAGGAAGAGCTGCAGTGCAGTAGTGATCAAATATACAAAAGTACCTGAAGCGTTCTTTGACCTCTCCTGAAAACTATACATTTATACTGAATATATTACAAAATATTGTTATTCCGATGAGTGTTTTTACTGGTGTGCTATAAACTCAAAGTGTGCAAATGAAATTATTATTAGGACATTATTTGATAAAAAATTAAATTAGACGATACCATTAAAAGTTTTATGAAATTGTGTACCGATAAAGGCTACAATTCATTAACTTTTGATAAAGTAGATAGGATCTTAGACGATATGAGTGTACTTGGTGACATACCGCTTAAAATGTATCTATATGATTTATTAAGGGTTCATGATTCAACAAATGTTAAATCTACGTTAGAAAATATTGCTTACAAGGACACTGTATTTATTATAACTGAATGTATTGAGAAATCGACATATTATGCTAACTACAAGTGCCTCGATATTTTGATTGAAATATTATTAGAACAAAATATCAACTATAAGTTTCAACCGTGGGAAAACGATGAGCACCACAAAATTTATTACTGGATACTAGACAACATCAATAAAGGTGAAACAAATTCAAATTCCTGTTTGGGATGGAGGTGTGGGCCAGATTCGGGTATATGGCCATCCAGTAATTTAAGTGATTATATAAGTACTTTAGGTTCACTTTATAAGATAATGAAATTTTAAAATAAATGTAATATTTAAAAATAAAATACTATTATTTTTGTGTGTGTTTTATTTCATCTAAGAGCTACATCCTTTTCTACAAACTATATATATATATAACTAATATAAGTAATTTGTTTCACAAAGTACAGGTTAAATGTTATAAAACAATATCATCCTTATTGATCCATGATCTTTCATCCAATCCCCACCATTTTACGAATAACTTATTATTCTTGGAGCGAAGCACTTTTTCTACTAGATATACATCGGATACTTTGTTTTTGTAATTCATGTTCATAAAACCCTCCCAGTACAGGATTTCCCTTCATGTCTTCAAGCATGTACGTAGTGGGGTTAGTAATGCAAACTTTCACAATCTTAAATAGTTCACTAGACCAATTGGGTGTGTATCCTTTGGCGAAAATATTTTTAAATTTACTGATTCGTACTATGTCACCCACAGAATATCGATTCCATCGAATATTTTTATGTTAGTGTAAGCCTCTAGCTTTGTATGATTACCAACATCTTTGGGCTTCATTCTAATAGTTCTATGCTTACGATTGTTATAATCCATCGTTATGGTATCAATTGTATCAATCCATTTATATTTACCTTGCAGGCTGAATGACTTATATAGAGCACCTTTAATGGTTCTGATAACACGTTCAGCAATTGCAGCCTTCTTTGTGCTATAGGTAGAGTAATGATTGACTCCATAACGATGCATTAGTTTAGTAAAATGCCATTGTAGAATTCTTTTCCTGCATCTGTCTGCAAATTGGTAGGTTTCCGACCTTTTTCAAAGATTGTTTGCATGGCCTTGGTAACTTCTTGACCTGTTTTCGTTTTTAATCCTTTAGTCCATAAGTATTTCGAAAAACAGTCGATGACCACTAATATATACTTATAACCCTTATTTTGTTTGGCATATGTGTTAAATTCAGCTAAATCTGCTTGCCAAAGATCATCAAAACCTCTAATTATTGTTCGCCTTCGTTTAAAATTTTTCGTGCAGGTTTGTGCAATTCGTTGACGAGTTGTAATTTGGACATGGTGCTAATTTATTCACAATTTCTTTAAGTTGATGTAGTTTTTCCTCCAGCGCTAGATAAGCGTTGGCGTTTCCTTTGAAAGTGTTCCGAACTGCTTGTAAACAGAAATCAAGGTATCCTTTATTTATAGCATCACCATCTTCTTCAGGGTCACCAACTGTGTCAAACGATTTCCATCCAAATCGAACCTTGTTGATACATAATATTGCCTAGTGATGACATCTTGAGGATCTATGGGATTGGCCACATTGCTGAGTCTCTTATTCTCAATATCAAATTGATTAGCATCAATCTGTTTAAACTGAGGGCTAGTTTCTTTAATTGATACTGGACATATGAACGTCCAAATTTGTCAAGGGGCATTTTAGTTGTGACATGTCGACATCAATGCATTCTCATTTATATTGTTTAAAAAGCGGTTGTTCGGTTTTCAATGTATCCATCTTCATATAGTTCTTCTACAATTGATATTATGTCATTTACAACACCTGTGTTTCCGCTAATTTTTCTGCCCACAATACTTCCAGATCACGAATTAGTTCATGTATATCATTCCAATATTTATATTCAATGGGTCTGTTTGTTAATTCCTTAAAAATAGCTCCACCTCCTCCTTGGTTGTGGTGGGTGATGATGACAGCAAGGGTTTGATTATTTGTGTATACTTTTGCTGCGGCTTCCTCGAATCTGTGCACTTATGTCATAATCTCGCCTTACTACATTCGTAGCCTCTAAAATAGTTCTATATTTTTTCTATCTGTTGACTTTACTAGACTTAAGTCGGGTTCATTCATAATAAGCAGATCATATAATCCTGGAGTCCCTTTATACGTGACACCTTTAATAATTATATCGTCTCCTTTAATTGTGATGGGTGTATTACCAATTGTCCATTTATCAGTTTTGGTATCATAGTGGACTCCATACGTATGATCAATATCACCTTCAGCATTCTTCAAAATACGTTCAACATATATACGCGGCAATTCATTGTACTGCTCGAGAAATTCTTCGAGATGGGTTCATTATGGGAATCATCTACGATACTAGACAGTTCTTCTTCTTCCTCCCAGTATTAATCTCCCCATGACTGATGTTTCCAAGAAAGATGGAAGACTTGAGGAGGATTTCTTCGAAAAACGGAAGCTGAGCTAGTGGACTAGTAGCACCCTTACTTGAATCACCTAATGGAGTGAGACGTGGGGTCCATTGAACTTGAGCTAGCGGACTAGTGGGGATAGTGGCGTGCTTTCTTGGAAATATCAATACGGGTGGTTTTTAGGTTTAACATCAATGACCTCCTCCTCCTTTTAGGTGTTTTTTATCGATTTTATTTACTATTTCAGTTAGAGGTTCTATTAAAGGCTTATAAGTACTTTCGAATGTTCTTTCATTATCAATGCGAGCAGTCTTAATACTGTTATACTTCTGCCGTATTATTTTACGAGCCTGAATAATTTTTTCTTTAATATCCTCTCCTTGTTGTCCATTGCGACAAACAGGTACCGGTTCACCTTGAACAGGTAGCTGTTTACACTAAACAGATAGCTGCTAATACCTAAACAGATCAGTTACTACTAAACTGCTGAATGCGGTTTAAGGTATTATATATATATATTCGCCTTATATACCAAAACGGATTTAATGAACAGGTACCCGTTTACCATGAACAGGTAGCTGTTGCGACAAACAGGTACCGGTTCACCTTGAACAGGTAGCTGTTTACACTAAACAGATAGCTGTTAATACCTAAACAGATCAGTTACTACTGAAACCAGTTTAAGGTATTATATATTCATCAAATCCTTTCCTATAGCGACCATTATTAACTTCAGCATCCTTGTTTATGACCATGAAACCAAACGGATCTACCCAGCACTTTGAACACATGTCCCGAAACAATTTCATGCTTATGGTGGGACTTATATGATCCTCATACGCATGTTTTAAGTTTAATTCATCTTGCTCAAATAATATAATTAGATTCGCATTATCACGAATTAATTGCTTTGGAATTTTACTGTAAGTTTGACTCAAATAGAAACAGTCAATATCGTTATGCCTACCCATAGAAAAATATGCTCTTATATTATTTTGCTTTTCACAAGCGATATCATCGAAAATAAAAATAGAGTTTGATTTTGCACAATTAGGCTCAATCACATCTTGATTGTCGCTGAAGGTAAAGTAACCTATGTCCTTCATTGGAAGTAAGATTTCCTGTAAAAGTTTGTACTTGTTTTGATTCAATGACTTAGAGTATACGTATACATGTTTAAATTTCAAACCATTTTTTTCAGTAAGCAGACTGATCATTGCGTTTGTTTTACCGCAATTGGAGGGGCCGCATATAATACCACGTATACTATTAGGAAGTAAATCACCATGTTTTGAAGTAATAGACTTTTCATCAAAGTCATGATTTTGAATTGAGAGTTTTTGTTTCTGAGCAACTACTTTCATCTTTGATGGATGAAATAAAACTAAACGAATAATTACAACATCTTTATTTATATATTAGACTATACTACAATAATAATTATAATTTTTCACTTCTCCGGTGAGTGGACTGTACTGTACAATAGCATCATGGAGAATAAGACCATATACAACGATTCCATTATCGAAAGGTGTTAGAGATTCCATTTCCAATTTGATGTCCACTGTTGAGTTTTTTAAGGATTCATTTTGTTTAGAGCAGTCCATTACAAATATTGGACATGATTTGAATTCGGAATAGTTGAATAATGCATCTTTATCATCTTCACCATAGTAATCACAACGAAATTTTCAAATTGTCTTCGTAAATGCAATAAATTTCCACCATTGCATTTCTTCTTCATATTAGATCGACGTTTACACCCATTCAATTTTCTCTTTGCTTTCATGATGGTACTGACTGCTAAAGCTGCAGTTCGTTCACCTAGCGTTGCGTCTAATGATTTAAAGCGCTCCCAAGCTTTTTTTGTAAAATTTTATCTGCTTTATGTCTACTTTCTAAATCTCGGTAATCTCTGTAACTGATATCATGAAGTTTGCACTGAGCATCTAATTGATTAATGCCGAGGTCACCGCGTGCGAGTCGTTTTCAACTTTGTACCAGGACCGCAATACTGGTAACCAGGTAAATGCAATTCAAACGGAAGTTTATTGATTAGACCATTCACCAAACCACCACCATACACTCTTTCGCTTTAACTAGCATTGTTTACATGGATGGATAGAAGTATTTATACCTAAATTGAGAAAAACAAATCATAGTTATTTCTTTATTCAGTAAATGCTATACATTAGATAAGCAGGACGATAATACAAAATTTCCATTAAACATACAGTGTTATGTGAATTAATATTATACTTAGCATTTATAACATCATCAATATCTTTATAAATGTCATCATCACCACCACTGAATTCTTTCTCACGAAAACGACGTAGTCAACAACTTGTATGAACTTTTCATAAAACACACCAGATTGTAAGATTCAAGAAATTCCAATCTATAGCTTATATATCCTTTAAATTGAATAGTTCTTCTATACTATGTGAGTTGAATGTACAAGAACAGCACTTGTAGTTTTCTATCATAACAGTTTTCAAAATTCTGTCATATCCTTTAATTAATTCCCAATTGTAATAAATACCAAGATTACTAGATAGAGATTCATAATGTTGATCATAGATTATATCTTCTTCATTTACATTTGAAATCAATTTCATTTTCAATTTCTTGAGATCGAAAAATTGTAATTCTACAATAATGCCATCTTAGAAGCTCATTCCATTCCTTCATATAACACTACTTATTGCTTTGATCACAATTGCACCCAATACGCACCACTGGTGCAAGGTTGAGGTGTGTACTGTATCCAATTTCAGATGTTTTGCATGATGAGTATCGTTCGATAGTTTATAATAGGTACAATCGATTAAGTATTCAGCTGCTTGTTTATACACTTCATCCTTATATTGAAATGATGGCAGTCAGTCTTAGCAGAAGAATAACCTTCATCGTGTTTCTCTTCATTTTTACTACTACTACTACCATCACTATTTTGACAGCACCAACAAAATGTTAAATTATTCAGATTGTTACTGCAATGATGTGATGTATCCATATATAACGGTGAACTTCGAGTTTGGATCGTTCCAGAAATGATTTTTACTTGCATGACTTACTTGCTCACAATTTCACATGACTAAACGCTGCTTAAGAAAATAATTCTAGTATTTCAATTTTACATATGGTGGGTGTACTATTAAAAAGAAAATGTTATGTTTGTTGTTTTGCTGCCCAAATACTTATAAACACATCCTTCGTGTTTAGGAGTGTTTTAAATTCTTCAATTGTTTCTTCTTTTTGAAATACATAAAAGCGTTCGGTAATAACATTTAAAATCACCCGTTTCTATCACTATACGTTCACCGTATTAGTATTAATTATATCCATATTCGTTACTTTATACTTTCTCGATATATCGAGCTCGCACGCATTCTTAAAGGGTTTGCAATAGGTGCTTTGGTTTAACCCTGTTAATTCCATATTTAACAATTATGTGTTGCAGACTGATCTCAACATACAGCTCCTGCAGTTTATATAAGAAATATGTCCTACATGTTACAACATGCTTAAACTTGTTAAATACCTACTGTGACTTACTATAAATATAATATGATGATGATATCAGCTCAAAAATTTATATTTCCCCTAAAAGTTTGACCTTGAAAATTATATTCTTAGATTTATGATTACCTTGCAATTTCTATTTTAGCTTTTCACCTTGACCTTTTATACTTCAAGAAATATGACACCACCGTAGGTCAATAACCTTGACCTTGAAAACTATTTTAGATTTATGATTACCTTGCAACTTCTATTTTAGCTTTTCACCTTGACCTTTTATATTTCTAAGAAATATGACACCACCGTAAGTCAATAATTTGACCTTCAAAACTATTTTTGATTTATGATTATTGCAACTTTTTAGCTTTGACCTGACCAACTACATTTAAATCTCGCTTAAAGTTCGACCTTGAAAGAGCTCCAAAAGCTTCCGATTTCACCACCAGAGGGCGAGTGACTAAAATTTAAATCCCACAGCATGCTTGAGACGTGGAGCGCGTTCTGCAAACGAGAAAACTCACTTGACCTTGAAATAAATCCCCATAAGATTTACATTGACCTTGAACTGGTCCAGGATCGGCCTTATATGTCTACTGTAACAAAAGAAATACAATAAGCACAAAATAGAGTACTAATTTAAATTCAACAATAAAAAACAAATTGGTAACTCTCACAACTTGTCAAAAATCTTGATACTGTTATGTATTGCTAGACTTCGTATTATGTCACATTCAGAGTCTTAAGTGGGTTTCAGTACAAGCATGTTACAATAAAATAGTTGTTAGTTTAGAGACCTTAAGTGCTGGTTGTGTAACATTTTGACAGATTTCACTACTTATATGCACATTCATGATTTATAGTAGTTCTTCAGAATTCAAGATCAAGGAGGTAGTTGCTCCATGGCAGAACCACATACCTAGAAAATTTCTAGGTACATATTCTGAGCTAAGCATTGAAATCCTGTGTTTTCTTCTAGTATGTGCCCTTTGTGCCTATATTTTCATAATGCAGACAATTTTGGTTGGTCACTGAGTATGGATATTATTTAGGCCCTTATTTTTTGGTACCTACCAGCATTTGATGCTGGGTGTTGAATGTGCACAAAATTTAGTAGAGCTATTATACCGAAGCATTTGTTCACAAGTCATCGTAAATAAGGTGCATATCAACGAGTTTGACTAACAATAAAACACCCTTAGTAATTAATGTATTGTCATTAAGCATCAGTTTCTCATACATTTATTATTGAAGATGTTCATTTTATCAATTAATTTGTTACATTAGTTTTAATAGCGATTATGCATCTTGTTTGCGGAGAAGCGGGATATAGTGGAAGAAGAGCTTCGTAATTGTATGTAGAAAAATTTCCTACGACTCGTCTCGAGTCGTATTGAAGTATCCTAAAATTCACAGTCGTCTTAGAGAAACCGGCAGTCTATGTCATCACAGACGTCCATGCCGCCCATTTCCAGCGCGTACTGTTGAGCTCCAAGATGCTGTGCTTCAACAAATACGTTAATCCTACTAGTGCTCGTGCTATTGCTCATGATATATGTGCTGTCAGTAAAGTGAACTTTACCTATACCATCTTCAAAAGGTACATACTACAAGCCCGGACAATTACCCATATCGACGACGTTTTTGTCGCTGGTGGTTACAAAAGCGCTTGTCACAACAGAACTTTGGTGAACGAATTCTCTTTTCGAATGAGGCGTGATTAACGAACAAGGTTTTTGTAATAGTCATAATAGCCACATATGTAGTTTGAAAACTTTCATGCTGTTGCCTTTAACAATCAACATGTTTGCCATTAATATTTGGGCCGGCATTGTGGACGACAATTTATTTGTTTCCTCCTCGTCTAACTGACTACGTATATGAACAATTTGTGGAAGACATTTTGCCAATGTTCGAACACTATGGGGCACCTATGAGTTTTTCTTTGTTGACACGACAACATCTAAATGAGGTTTTTACTAACAAGTGGATCGGATGAGGAAGACCAGTACAGTGGCAGCTGCGATCTCCTAAAATGGGACTCATTTTATGTATTACGCATGAGCATGACCGTACAATCACAATGCAGGCGGTTGCTTGACGCTTGACGTTTGTTACGTTTTTTGTTTAAGTTTAATAATTGTGTTTCGTCTCTGTTATCGTTACTATGGCTGCGTTTACTAATGAAGAATATGCTGATATTATTATAGCGTATGGCCGAGCAAATAAGTGGTGTTGTCCGTGAAGCTCGACGAATTTATCAGCAACAGTATCCTAGCCGTCGACTACCCAACCGCAATACGTTTGCCAATACTTACCGACGTTTGCGAGAGGTAGGAAATGTTACTCAACTCGCACCCTACTTTTTTACGATCAGTTCTGTAGACGGACGAACCTAAAAGGGCCATGAATTTTCAACGCAAATTTAGCGTAAACGTTTGTAATACGATCGTGTTGGTGTACCCAAATATAGTGACATAGAGAACGTTGCCCTGAGGGAGTCACAGTAAAGGTAATTACTTCACATAAAAATTCTATTCTAATGTTCTTGGTTGTTTTACAATAATGGGGATATCCATCACATTGGTCACAGATGGTGATTACTTGTGATGCCATTTTCTTTTGGCCGTCAACGAGTTTTCCCTTTTTGCCTAAATTTTTGTAGCAGTTTGCACATCTAGCTCTCTTTTTTGTTTCATGCGCAATCAAGTAATGTACAGCATTTACATGACTACGACTTGATGGAGATGACCTCTATTATTAACTTCCTATACCGTTTTTTGCATCTTCTAAGAGCGCTGTTATATGACGTTAACAGATTACTAACGTCACCTGGAGACTTGCCACCATCGTAATCCACTATGCACTTTGGCTTAATCTATTCAGTAGCATGCTTGTTTTTAGTGCCGATTCCGTTCCCAAATGACATGTGGTTAGCAGTAGGACATCTCTTTGATCTTTCCACTTTAAAATCGTTATACCGACTGAGTTTTCTTTAGCGATGATTTGACCTTGAGCTAATTTCGCATATTTCGTCCATTGTTCAGTAATTTCTCGATTAGTGTCAAGGTAACGTTTTGAGAAGCTGACTGCGTCGGACCTCTTGTAATATCTTGGCCCACATATATTGACGTATTCCACATATATCCTTTTCTGGTGCATAATTTGTACAATTTTATACCGGTGTATATTGCCGAAATTTTAGGCGTCCTCTAAAAGGCCCCATACTTTCGCCGTATCGGTCCTGGTGTATAAGTACTTTGAAAGTTGGCAATGAATTTCTGGAACATGTTGTCCAATTTGCGTGTTCGATTATGAGGCTCCGCCTCATCATTATTGGCGAAAAGCCAACATCGTAGCATCAGTTCGAAACTATTTTGAAGTATAACATTTGTTGGTAGTGGAAATGAAAATTGTGGACTCTTTGACCAGTAGTTGCTAAGGTCGGTAACTTTCACTATGCCCATGCATCCAAGGAGGTTGATAAATTACTCATTTCGTTTACAACGGTAGGTGTCCAACCATGCAAGCGCGAAGATGGGGGAACATCAGTCATATGTTCAAGGTGTTGAGTTGCATACAAATTGGTTTCATTCGCCATGATACTAACAATCTCGTGAGTTAGAAACAGTGAGAAATATTCTATAGGTTCAGCAAGAGCCAGTAATCCAGAAATTGTTGGATCCATACCACCCTTACCAGTAAATGGAAAATTTTATTGTCTTCAACAGGATCAGTCCAAACAATGTTTTCAAAGTCACCTTGGGGGTCTTTGATTGGCTCCACTGCCTGCGCATGAGAAACAACACCTTCATCCTCAACAATCTCATCCTCATAATCAGTCCCATCGTCATCATCGTCATCGGTGGAAGGATCATAATGAGGATCCTGCAGAGAGTCATCCGAATGCGCATCACTCATGTCCACTGGCTCATCGCCACCCATATCTTCTCCTACTACAGCAAGTAGTTTTCTTTTCGTAAGTGGTCTATCCCTAGACATTTTATTGCTAGAGTCTGTACTAAGGGCACTATGACAAATTGCCACAGTAAAACACCCTTCGGATAAAGTATTATGCCTCTAAATCTCAATAATTTTCACACCTGAAACAAAAAGGAAAATTAGTGCAGGGTATCGTTAGTGATATACCTGGCGAGGAATGAAAATTTTTCACGCCAGGCCGAGTGCATCGTCAGCGATACCACTGTCAAAGTGACAGACGGAAAACAAAAGGATCAAAGAAAATTTATCAGACGTTCACAAAAGTACATAATGCAATTATTGCGGTACAAATACTGCTTTGGCCTGTCGTGACCGTTTCCTCGACAAGGACATGTCAGTCAATGTGTTAATAACTGCAAACAAATGCTTGTTTATTTTCCTTCGCAACGTTAAACAACGCTTGTATTATGACAGTTTCATAATATATTTAAAGTGATTGTAGATTTTTTTGCCGATTTTTTACCTTGTTTTTCGTTTTCAGAGAGGTTTAATGGAAAGTGTCGTTCATTACACGTCTATAAA
This sequence comes from Vesta saturnalis, assembly GCA_036346205.1. Taxonomy (NCBI): domain Eukaryota; kingdom Metazoa; phylum Arthropoda; class Insecta; order Coleoptera; family Lampyridae; genus Vesta; species Vesta saturnalis. Next base: position 1,489,479 of record JARFJB010001166.1, read on the forward strand.
TGCTTTTCTCTTGCTTGCATGACTTATTGTAAGAGGCTAGGTCTCACATCAGGAGAGAGCCTATTTTCTGGACTCCTAATGAAATATATTACTGTTAATATCTTGAAAAGTATTACGTTTGTTGAAAAAAGTGAAGAGATATTTATTAAACATAAATAAATTTTTTTAATGAGTGTTCGGATAAGTAAACCCTAAAAATCAAAAGAGCACCTACAGCACAATTTGTGAATATCTATAACTAGAAAAATGTACAAACACATTTTCTAAAGGTAATTAAATTTTTGATAACTTTTCGTCAGAGAAGTTTTTTATGTGAAGTTCAGTAAGTCCTAAAATTAGTTTAATTAATTAAAAAATCCAAATATTGTTCTAAAGTAGGTATTTAGTAATGTCTATCTGACTGATCATAAACCATATTTATAATTTTTTCATAATCAAAAGCTCTGATCACGGTATATTGTCTTAATCTTTGAATTAATTATTTGTAACTAAGAAAAAAAATTTACTTTTTTGTGCACTTAATATAAAAGGATATATGAATGTTTAAATATAGCTGTAACTCTTTCCTTTATACATTCTTTACTAATATGTTATGATATGTTCATTAGAAAGTTATGTAATGACCACATCCATTTTTTTTGTGTTATTGCCGTACCACCATTTAATCTTTCAGTGTTATAAGTGTTTTGTAACTTATTAGTTGAGTTGATCGGTCTATTTCCACAGTTTTTGTTTTTTGAGCGCGACGTTTCGGAAGCGGACTCTACTTTCGTCATCAGAAAGAATGAGAAGAGCTGTTTTCGCACCTGAGTCGAAATCATATGTTATGATTTTTTCCCAAGCACTTGACTACTCTCAGTTTCGAAGGTAGCACACCTTTTACTTACTAGTCTACGACGTTTACCTTTACAGTTGAGCTACCGAGTAATCCAATATATACTCTCATTTCATTTCCACACTAGCTTTGCGTATTGGATTTTCTGCTAGTGAGATGTATGTGGCTTCTTTGAGTTTCCGACGAGTTGTGTTCTCGTCCTTTGCCACTATCTGTATGTTATTCCATTGGATGAAGTGGTTTTCGTTCCAGACATGTTTGGCGATTCTAGATTTTTCTGTTTCGCCCTTGCGGACGTCGTTCTTATCTTCCTGTGTTCTCACTTTCAGTGGTCTACTGAATTCTGAGCTTCATTGTGTGGTTTGGTTTTGGTTAGTATTCCCCTGAGCGTTCTGGTTGACATATTCGTCTTTCGATTGATGGTGTGGGGTCTTTTGGTATCTGTTTGTACTCGCCTCTGTCCAGTAGTTCTTGGATCTTACTGTTGTAAGTGTCCATATCCATTACCGCAGTCGCGTTTACTTTGCCTGCCGGGAGAATTTTAATCGTTGGGTCATTCTTAAGGGAAATGACCGCCTTCCTAGGTTAGAGAGATTATGTTCAGTTCGTCTAGATGAATCTAAGACTGATCTAACCTTACTTCTATATTCTTCGGCTTCTTCAGGATCTAATTTCATAGCTGTTTTTTCAACTGCGGTTATTGAATCTGCTTTCGGAATATACCTCGGTGTTACTGCACAGTTTAAGCCCATGTCCGGAACCTTCATTTCGTTCGCTAGCTCTCTGCGATTAGTAATATTTTTCGGTTGTCCATCGGAGTTTTGATGACCCCGCTGGGTATTACGTTGTTATCATGAACATTGCAGAGGAAGGTTAGGTGGTTCTCTTCTAGTGCTATCTTGTTCATTTATGTTTCAAGCTTTCTGAAAGGTTGTTTGACTTCGGGGCAGTACCAAGTTACTAATTCTGTATTATCAGTGTTTTGTAACTGTGGTTTCATATTAGTTGAGTTGATCGGCCTATAAAACAAGCTAGTGTGGAAATGAAACCCATATGGATTCCAATAATGCACGAAGAGCGTAAGCGCAATAAGTTACGGCGCAACATGCAGTGACTCAGCGGTAAAGGTGTCAGACTAATAAGTGAAAGGAACCAAGTTCGAATCTGAGAGTAGTCTAATGCTTGGGAAAAAATAATTACATATGATTTCGACTCAAGTGCGAAAACAGTCCTCAGGACTAAGCCTGATGACGGAAGCAGAGTCCGCTTCCAAAACGTCGCACTCATAAAGCAAAAACTGTGGAAATAGGCCGATCAACTCAACTAACCATTTAATTTGTCTTTGGAATTAAGTGTGATTTAAAATGTTCAGTACATCACATATTTTTACTTTCATGCTAAACAAGATAAAGTATTGCGGTCAAAAAAAAATCGAATTGATGTTTTACGAGTCCCTGAACCCGAATAATACAATTTCATATAATTTTTCATCATGTCTGTCATTGTGTGTGTCTATGGTCACTCGCCAGCCAAAACTATATGGCCGATTTGGTGAAATTTGGAATGAAGGCCTACGAGACAATTATGTCGACAAAACAAGCTTTTTAGGTATACAGGGGGTGAAAATATTTGAAAACTTTCAAAACTGAATATGGCCGCAGTTACAGTCACATATACAATTTTTTTGTAGAAATACATATTTCCGATACTGTTCAAGATATAAAAGAATAGGAAATAGATGTATGTAGTTAAATAAAGGTTCTTTAAAGAGATTTCATTACGTAATAAATTATGGTATAAATTTCTTTATATTTAAGGGGTCAAACTTAAGCAATTCTTCGAAATTAATTAATTCAAAATTCTCTCCAAGCATTTTTTTTGTTTTTTTATATTTTCTAGGCAACCAGCCACGCTTATGAACGCAACTAACCTGCTTCTTCTAAAGGTACTAGCTACTATATGAATTTTCAAATATTTAATATTGATATCGTTATAACTTTCTAACTATTTTGGTTACAAACTTGGGATTTTCGAAATAAACTTTGTGCATTTACGCTAATGAAATGATATTATCCTGATGAAAACACTACTTCCGGTTCTTCTGGAAATTGAAAACATTCTTCGTATTGCTGGTATAACATACACATATTCTTACGTTATTTGAAAGGGAGCGAAATTTGCTTTAAAATGATATGAAACAGTCCCTAGTTATCCTGGAAGATAAGCCAGATATCTATTTTTAACTTTCAACCTACATATACATATGTAGGTATAAGAAGGTTATGCAATTGACTTTTTTTTCACTATAGCTAATTCGACTTATTAGTTCATTTTACAACTTTTGGCCAAGTTTCGTCAAGATCGGCCATGATGTCTGGCTGTCACGGAGAGGGGAGGGGTTTATTAGGGCCAGTTTTTTGTTTTTATTAAATATTTCTAAAACAGCTGAATATTTCAAAGATATAAAAATACCCCACATATTTTTTAGTATTTTGCAAGAAAGCCCTGTAATCCACTAGCATTCACCTAGTTTGAAATGTTGCAGTTAGTTAAGCAAACTCCAAGCACAATAACATTTAAGTGTAATACTTTTTATTTTGCAATAAATGTCAAAGACAAGGTACATAAAGTTAATATTATGTGACATTACAAAAAGAACACTTACAAAAAAAATATTAGGTACTAATAACTTAAATGCGATCAAAAGCTTTGTTCAATAGAGAGAGAATACATACAAATATCTTTTTATTTATCTATATACGTATATAATTTACAAACACTCTAAAGTGTAAGTTTTTATTAGGAATACTATACATTAGATCATCTACGAAGGCCATTTAAGAATTCTCAAACGTGAAGAACATACATAACATTGGGTTAAAAAATCACATTGAAGTTTTATGTACAGTTAAATACTTAAGACAATAAAATTAATAATACTCTTTTAAAACAAAATTGAATTTTTTTTATAATAAACATGCCTTCCTCATTCTCTTTCATCCGACTTTAATACTATCATATACTTCTGTAGAAGTGAACGTAAACGTACAAACCTATAAATACTTTGTTATGTACACTTAGTAAATAACTTAGTTTTGAAAACACTTAAATTTTTGGGGAATGTTAACTTTGGTATCATTTTGTTGGTAATTGTTTGTAACTTAAAATAAATATTATAAAAGGACAGATTACTTTTTTCGTTAAAGTAGAGAAATGACAAGTAGAAATTTGTATCTGCAGGTGATGTGACGTAAAGATTGGTGCGAACATTAATTGACAACAATTTTTGATTTCTAGCTACTTCATTTAGTTTTACTATAATTGAATATATATTAGAAATTTAACATGATTTCAATTAGAAAACTTCGCATATAATGTCTTCAACATTATTTGCTCGTAACTTAGGTACTTAAACAAAATTGAAATAAGACCGGTTTAAATTGCACGTAGTTTTAGAAATTTTAATAGATACAGAAAATAGATAAAATGAGCACTGCCCATTTATCGAAGTTAGTAATTTATAGTAAATATAAACTCTCAAACGAGTAAAAAATTAAAAAACAGAAACCCTGTAAGGATTAAAATACACATTCATACGAATCAAGAAATAACATTATTTTTCTCAATAACTAAATTGTTGAAACTTCACCATTTGGACTGTAATCTTTTAATAACTCTCGTAGTCGTAGAATTTCTTTGGTGGCGATTGCTAAGTCTCCTTGCAGATTTATTTCTTTCTCTCGTAATCTCTTAATATCCCTTTGACAATTCTGAAAATAAAATTAATTAATTAGTTCACACAAAATTTGTTTTTTTAATTTTATGGTAAATGATGTTTTTGTAGTTATATCCATCTTGTAGTGGTGTAACATGATATTCGTTAGCAGTAAATACAAGCTTTTGTTATGAGCAAAGTGAAAAAGCTTACTTAAAATTATGAATCATTCGAGACAATGTGGCTGAGATTTTTTAACAATAACAGTAAACTCCGAATACAAGAAAAACGTTGCATTTAATATATGTTAGCAAGAACGTTCAAACTGAACCTTTTGCAAATAGAAACGTAACAACATGCAAACAAATTTAACAGAAAAGTCGTGACGAAGTAAAAGAGGTGCAAACAGACCCTATAACGACTTAACACAAAATCAACGAATACCTGCACAGTAGCAAGAAAAAAATTGTGTTGCCTATACATTAGGCAAAACTCTAATAATTCAGTCGAAAAGTAGCGTTTTGAGAAGTGTATTTCTCAAACGGTCACAATTCTTATTATAATGTTAAAGACATTAATCAACATTTTGTATTAATTAATTTAATTGTCTAAAAAAATACACAACAAAAATATCTTTAGTTTAAAATTGAATTACACATCTGGTTTTGAAACTGAAATTAAGGCTTTTATAGGATACGCTTTCTTTTACCAAGGATTCCACGGAATCAAATGAAAACAAAGAAAGAGTTTTTGATCACACTTAAAAAATACTCAAAAAAGATAATATTGTATCCTTACAACAATTTCTTGTTTCACTTTCTCATGCAATATTGTCTAAATCTAAAACCACGATAATTTTGTGTTCTTACCTTCAAACTGTTTCCGGCAAACAAAAAGAAAATATAAATAAACAAAACATATAATAAAATATTCCTATTATTTTATTATAACTTAAGTACCAAAGGTATCAGATTTAGAGCTACATTTTCCATCTTAAGATAATTAGGAAATAATATATCATTGTAAATATGTAAATATCTATCTAAATTGCTCGATTATTCAAATTATAGTATACCAAGTGTGTTACTTCCTTCCGTTACTCACTGAGCATGAAATTTCATAAATTTAAAGCCAATGTTATTAATTATTGATATCAAATATTAAAAAAAAGTAAAACTATTAGGTTTAGTCTAAAAAAGTAGTTTGGGGTTGTCACTATTTGGGAGGGCTATTTAGAAATATACCTTGATATTACCAAAAGGTAAATGTTTTCTGGAACAAATACAGGCACTTTGCATCTGTAAACTCTTAAGATTTCAGAATACAAAATTCTGTAATAAACATATATTAAAAAAAAGTTAGCTTCTGGAAATCGGAAAACTTCTCCCTTTAGGAAAACAAATGGTTTATACTCAATGGTAACATATTAACAGCAATACTTTGTTTCATTATAAGTTAAATAAGAAAAGGGCAATCAAAAAATATGTTTGTAAACCCCAAACATTGGACAACACTAAAAGTAAATTTAAAAAAACATTATTGTAATTGATATCAAAAATTAGAAAGACCGATTTGAATAAAAAATTGTTCCCGATGATCATTTTTTAAGCGAATGGTATTTTATTGACCATGAGGAATTAGGTGTGTGTGAACATATCCGGGTCTCTTTTGAATAAACTTGAATTAAACTTGTGTACAATTAGGCGGTGATTATGCGCCATTTTGCGCCATTAAAGTCAATTTCAAGCCCCAAAAGTAATAAGATGTAGCAAAAATTCTATAAACATGACCAATTTCGCAAACTTTTGGATAATTGATTTTTTTCTTATGCTGTAATTAGGCGCCACTTTTCTCAACCAAAAAAAATTTGACACGGCTAATTTCACAGCTACATAAATCAATTTTTTCTTATACAGTAGATAGGCGATAGTTAAGTGCTGCTTTGCGCCGCTAAAATAAATTTTTGTGCCCTGGCAGGAAGTAAGTTGCTCCCAAAATTACATAGAGAAGGTTAACTTCATAACCTTATGAATAAATTAATCGTTTTTTGTGCAATAAGTAGAAACACGTAATGTTTTGCGCCCTTGGAATAAAATTTTGCACCCTTATAGGAAAGATGATATTGTAAAATTACTTTCATACTGCTAACTTCACAGCCGTGAAAATAACTTTTTTCTTATTTAATAATTCGGCACTAATTATGCACCGTTTTACGCGGTTAAAATGCAAGTCATTGTAAAATTAGGTTGATACGGTTAACTTTACAGCCATGACCTTCCGCATAAATTATTTTCTTTATGCGCCAATTATGAGCTGCTAAACTAAAATTTTGGGCCCCCACAGGAAATAAGTTATTGCAAAAATAACATCGTAGGGTTAACTTCTTAGCCTTAAGAATAAAATAATCTTTAAAAGCGCTATAAGTAGGCACCTATTATGCGCTGTTTTACGTCATTAAGGTTAAATTTTGCGCCCCTATAGGAAACAAGTTAATTCATGACGCGACGCATAAATATTTTCTTGCAGTAATTAGGCGCCAATTGTGCGCCATTTTACTCTGTTAAAATACAACTCCACTGTAAAAATTACATCGATACGGCTAACTTCTGTACAAACCAGTTTTCTCTTATACAGTAATTAGGCGCCATTTTGAGTCGTTAACGTAAAATTTTGCGCCCTTATAGAAAACTAGTTATTGTAAAAATTACATCGACACGGTTAACTTCCCACCGCCGTTACGTTCTGGATACATAATTTTTCTTTTATGCAGTAATTAGGCACCGTAAAATTCTGCATAAATCAATTTTTTTCTTTTGCATCAATTAGGCGCCAATTGTGCACCGTTTTACACCACCAAAAAAAATATTGCGCTCTTATAGAGAATAAGTTATTGCAAAAAATACATCGACACCGCTAATTTTATAAAACTGTTACTTTTTGCATAATTTGATTATGCGTTGTTAGAATTAAATTTGGCGCCCCCGTAGAAAACAAGTTATTGTAAAAATTACATCGACACGGCTAACTTCTCCAAGCTGTGAACTTCTACTTAAATCACATTTTAGTTTTTCTGTAATGGATTTATTTAGATGTGTTGTAGTTTACTGTTTATTTGATTAATGTGTATTTTTATGGTATTATTCTTCCATTATAGATAATTGGATTCTATATTATTTTTACTAATCTTAACCCTAAGTGAGCTCCAACTTGAATGGTTCCCTTTAAATACGCTTTTGGGTATACATTGCTTATGATATGTTCTAATATCCTAATTCCTACTTAATTGTTAAGCTGCCTACCCACCATTTAAATTTACAATGTTCCTTGTCGACTACAATGCAGCAATTGGGCACCAATTATGCGCTGTTTTACGCAAAACGGTTCATAATTAGCATCCAATTAACGCGTAAGGAAAGGCTAATTTTCTACATAAAGTCACGACTGTGGTCGATGAAATTTTTGCACTTGTTGAACTTGTCTTCTAGGGGCGCAAATTTTTATTTTAACGGAGAATATTGATCGCCTAATTATTGCATAAGACAAAATTGATTTATGCAGAAGTTCACGGCTGTGAAGTTAACCGTGTTGTAATTTATTTTCTATAGGGGTGTAAAATTATATTTTTGCAGTGCAAGATAGAGCTTAATTAGCGCCTAATTAGTAATAAGAAAAAAAGGTTGATGTAGAAGTTCACGGCTGTGAAGTTATCCTTGTCGATATAAGTCTTGCAATAATTTATTTCCTATAGGGGCTCAAAATTTTAATTTATCGGTGCATAGTGAGCGCCTAATTACTGCATAAAAAATGATTTATGGAGAAATTTAGCGCTGTGAAGTTAAACCGTGCCGAAGAAATGATGTATACGGAAGTTCACAGTTGTGAGGTTAGCTGTGTCAATGTAATTTTACAATAACAACTTTTCTATAAGGGTCCAAAATTTTATTTTAAGGGCGCACAACAGCACATAATGGGTGTCTACATATTGTGCAAGAAAGGATTATTTTATTCTGAAAGTTATGATGCCTTGTCGATGTAATTTTTGGAGTAGCTTATCTCCTGTGGAGATATTTTATTTCAACGCGCATAATTGGCTCCTAATTACTGTACACGAAACAATTATTTATGCGGAAGTTCATGGCTGTGAAGTTAACCGGGTCAATCTAATTTTACAATAACTTCTTTCCTATAGGGGCGCAAAATTTTATTTTAACTGCGCAAAATGGAGTTTAATTAGTGTCTAATTACTGCTAAAAAAATTGATTTATACGGAAGTTCACGACTGTGAAGTTAGTCGGGTCAATGTAATTTTACAACTTCTTTCCTATAAAGGCACAGAATTTTATTTTAAGGGTGCAAAACAACATATAATAGGTGTTTAATTATTGTGCAAGAAAAGACTAATTTATTTATAAAATTATGAAGTTAGTCTTGTCGATGGAGTGACCACATCTTTTATGGCGGCGCATCATTTGTGCCTAATTACTGCATAAGAAAAAAATTATTTATACGGAAGTTCACGACTGTGAAGTTAGCCGTGTCAATGTAATTTTACAACTTCTTTCCTATAAAGGCACAGAATTTTATTTTAAGGGTGCAAAACAACACATAATAGGTGTTTAATTATTGTGCAAGAAAAGACTAATTTATTTATAAAATTATGAAGTTAGTCTTGTCGATGGAGTGACAACATCTTTTTTGGCGGCGCATCATTTGTGCCTAATTACGGCATAAGAAAAAAATTATTTATACGGAAGTTCACAACTGTGAAGTTAGCCGTGTCAATCTAATTTTAAAGTAACTTCTTGTCTATAAGGACGCAACATTTTATTTTAACGGTGCTAAATGGCACATAATTGGGGTCTCATTACTGTATAAGAAAAAAGTGAATTATGCGGAAGTTCATGGCTGTGGAGTTAGCCGTGTCAGTGTAATTCTACAATAACATCTTTCTTATAAGCGCGTAAAATTTTAATTTAAATTAATTATTATGCATGGAACGATTAATTTACTCATAAGCTTATAAAGTTATCTTTATCGATGTACTTTTTGGAATAACTTGTTTCCTGTGGAGGCGTCAAATTTTATTTTAGCGGCGCATAATAGCGCATAATTACTGCATAAAAAATTGATTTATGCAAAAGTTAGTCAGTGTAATTTTACAATTACATTTTTCCTATAAGGGCACACAATTTTATTTCATCAGTGCAAAATGGGCCTAATTTCTGAAGAATTCAAAGAAATATTTATCCAAAAGTTTCAGGCTCCGTCAAGTTAGGCGTGTTTATAAAATTTTTGCTACAACCTATTTACTATTGGGGTGCAAAATACAGCGCATAATCAGGGTCTAATTATACATAAGTTTAAATCACATTATTAAAAAAAACACGCCTGTACAAAACATGTTTTAGTTATCTAAACATTAGACAGTGTGGCTGAAATATTTTGACTCCTACTTTATTGGTTCTGGATCTAAAACACTTCTTTCTCTTTATGATACGTAAACCAAGACTGCGATATGAAAAATCTGAAATAGTGATATCAAAAACTGCCGAAAAATGTTAGTGTTGCCGGCAATATTGAATCAAAACGCACTTTCGATTTCGGAAAAGCGCAAATAAAAGCGTTTGAAAAATCTTGTAATGCAAATGGTAAATATTTGTTTGAGGTTCCGACAGCTTAGTCAACACTTAAACAATTTTCCGATATTAATCAATTGGATATGAAGATCTATCCTCACTACATACTGAAGAACCAATTTGGAACAAAAAAAATGTGTACTCATAGTGGAGTTTTCTGTGTAAAAAATTGAAATTATAAATGTAACGTACCACATTTTGCTTAAGTAAATCAAGCTTATCACATTTAAGTCTGGTGACTTCTTGTATGAGAGAATCATTATTAATGCCAGTAATGCACATAGGCCTTTCTTGACAAACACTGCAAGCTTTGGCAGCCGTTTCGGCACTTGACATGCTTTCCAATCCCGTATCACTATCAATATATCCTCCAGCCAGATGTTCCAAATCTTCACTTGTTAAAGATGAATCATCACTTGCTTCCGACATAGCCGGTCTTGTATGTGCATGCGCTGTAAGATCAGGAGACGAAGCAGTTGAAGAACTCCGCTCTTCTTCCCATTCGAAATAATCGAGCTTTTAGATAAAGACCGTCCACTCTGAAACAGAAAATAACAATTTTTCAGAAAAAATGAATTTTTACTTACAGATGGTGTTGATTCTGAGATCGTTGGTTGACTTGATTTCTTTGAAAGTTTTTCGTGCATATGAGAATTTGATAATTCCATACTTTGACTTGATTTCACTCGTGCACTCCACGCCTTTTTGACGGTATCAATAAATCTTGATCCCGTTCCAGAATCGCTTTTCGGCGTACCAGGAATAAGATTCGCATTTCCACCCAGAAATTCGTTGGTTTTTTCTCGAAGGTCATCAGTGAGTGATTGTAACAGTGAGGTGCGCGTTCTAAGTTCTAATTTTGCAAATTTCTCGGCTTTGTAACAGGCGTTTTCAGCATTGATCAGCTTTGTTAGAAGAAATTCCTTAAATTCTGGCCCGTGCCTAAAAATAGCGGGTGTTGGTAGTGTTGGTCCGAAAAATGGAACGTCATCACGTGCTGTTACGCTTACTTTGTATCTGAAAGTAAATTTACATATGTTTAGTTATTGAATATGGAAAATGGCTATTACCAAATTAAGTATTGCAACTCAATTAAGTTTGACCAGTAGGAAACGGACGTTCAATATGTTAATGAGAATGAAAGAATAGATATTTTATAATTTGTTGTTATTTTATTCAAGTTAATATGCATAACGAAGTGAACGGTTTAATGTTGAAATGTTTGGTATTATGAGTATGCGTATGCGTTTATATCTAAGCACTTTTACCAACTCGTTCTCCTTTCACGAATTAATTAAACGTTTACGATTATATAAGCGAACAATTTCCAGAAAAACAAAACCCAATTCTGAGACAAAAGTAGGTTTTCATTAAATACACGTTTATAAAATATATGGGTTAATGGGCTATACAGTTTCAAAAACTGTATAACGACCCATTCAATCGTTTTTTTTTGTACAAAGATACCAGTTCTGCAATTTTTTTTCCATTTTTGGTATGCAGCAAATGTGAATTAATTTCCATTTTAGAATCAGCCAATCTTATATCCGCCAAGAATGTAATGTTCAGATCATACAAATACCGTTTCAATTAACTTATTGCATTATTCAATTACCATAAGTATAATAATTATTTACGCAATACACATGCACTTTAAAATGTGCTATAAATACAGTTATTAGAAAAAAAAACATGGTCTAAATTTTTTATCAACCATCTCTTTATTATTGATGTAAGTATTTGGCGTTTTTCCAACAGTTTAATGCAGTGGCGGCTCGTGATTTGATAGTAGAAATGTACGCCTAAAATTTGCATCTTTAATATGAAATAAAGTGTTGGCAAAAGAACTAATTGTTCCTCTGATTTAATTGTGGCACGCAGAGATTCGAACAGAGTTTAATGCTAACACAATTTAATGCAACACTGTTGTGACCAGTTGTAACAACGGTGGTTCAAAGGTACACCACTTTACCTCGGAACAGAAACCTTTGTACCCCTTGTAATCAGCACTACCTGTTGTAACCAATTAATCAATAGAAGTTTCCCGTTGAAATCAGAGACATAGTGTCAATTACGATGACAACGTATAGCAAGTATAACAAAGTGGATATAGTGATATGTGTCAGTAGGTGACAGTATTGTGACCGGTGAAACTGTACTGATTACAGTGGTCGTTGTGACCAACTACTTGTAAGAATCAATACTCATCACGCTGGCCGTTGTAATCAAACTGACTGCAGTGTTTCAAGTGACTATTATTACGAAGACCATTATCATCCTAATCAGAACGGCCTGACCGTTGAGAACACGTTTTGTAATTGCGGTCAGTAGAATGGGGGACCAACATCCCTAAGGACTAAAATATTTATTCATCTTAATTTATCTTAATTCATCTTAGAATCCCTGTTTCGGCCATCTTATCTGTTATCTTCATCTTAATTCATCTTGTTTCATCTTCAGCATCCCTAAGGCCCGTACATCTTAATTCATCTTAATGTATCTTAGTTCATCTTAATTCGCCTTAATTCATCTTAGCACCCTTAATTCATCTTAATTCATCTTTTGAGCGTGGGAAAATGTGGAAGACCGTGGAAAAGTTTTATTGGGCGTTGCACAATCAAATCAATAAATCAATTCAATCGATCATATCAATCAAACCAATTAATCAAATCAGTTAACCAAAACAATCTCAATCAAATCAATCAATCAGATCAATCCCAATCAAATCAAATCAATCAATCTCAATTAAATCAATCAAAAAGCTGAGTTAAAAATTCTTCATACTCTTCAGTAGGTGTTACGGCAAATTTACGGAAAATTTTGAAAAACCGTAGAAACATTTTGCGGATCGTGTGAACTATATTTTGGCAATTGGCCCGGGCCAAATCCTTTGATGTTTGCTGGTCAAGGTTCATTGACCTTTTCAAGGAATTGAGCTGTTTTGACCTGTTTTTGGGAAACAGAATCCCTTTTTTGAGCTGTTTTGAGCTGTTTTTAACTGTTTTGACCTGTTTTACGAAACGGGTCCCCGTTTTTGCTGTGTTTTGGGAAACTATAGTAAACACTCAAAAAAGGAAACCCGTTTCCCAAAAACAGGTCAAAACAGTTCAAAACAGCTCCATTCCTTGAAAAGGTCAATGAACTTTGACATTGTCGGCAAACATCAAAGGATTTGACCCGGGCCAATTGCCAAAATACAGCTGCCACGATCCGCAAAATTTTTTTCCCATGGTCTTCCACGATTTTCCCATGCACAGGTGCCGTAACACCTACTACCTTCAGGTAATGATTCTCCCACTGTATATACATAACTCCCATGAGTGACCGCTTACTTTGTAGATAAGGCTAACCGACGCTCAAAATTGGTACTCTTCCTAAACATGGCGTGGGAAAACAGTTGATCATCCGCAAATTAGTATTTTTGAGTTGAAATCTGGTTTTTGTAAGCTGCAGGTTAAACCACACCAGTATTTTTGAATTGAAGGCTGGTTTTTGCAGGTTGTAAGTTATGATTTGATTGAGATTGATTTGATTGAGACTGGGTTGTGGATGATCGACTATTTTCCCACGCCGGTGCCCTCACGTTTAGGGGAAGTACCAACTTTGAGCGTCGGTTAGCCTTCTCTACAAAGTAAGTGGTCGCTCATGGGAGTTAGGTATATACAGTGAGAGAATCATTACCTGAATGTTATGAAGAATTTTTAGCTCAGTTTCTTGATTGATTTGATTGAGATTGATTGATTTAATTGAGATTGATTGATTTGATTCGGATTGATCTGATTAGGTGATTTGATTTAGATTGATTTGATTGAATGATTTTATTGAGATTGTTTGCTCAACTGATTTGATTAATTGGTTTGAACTGATTGATCGATTGAATTGATTTGATTGTGTAACGCCCAATAAAATTTTCCCGCGGTCTTCAAAATTTTCCCACGCTCAAAACATTAATTAAGGATGCTAAGATGAATTAAGGCGAATTATGATGAATTAAGATGAATTAAGATGAACTAAGATTCGTTAAGACGGATTAACATGAATGATGCTAAGATGAATGAAAATGGATTTAGAACGCTAAGATGAACTAAGATGCTGAATTAAGATGAACTAAGGTGCATCTGGACCAATCAGAAGCCAATGGTGTGGTCTAGCCTCAGGCGCTTTAATCAGAATACAGTGCCATAGGCTTACAATCAGAGCACGGACGCTGAGGGATGGACCAAAACTGCACCGGAGCTTGCCGAGATGAATTAAGATGAACTAAGATGCATTGAGATGATTTAAAATGAACGGGCCTTAGGGATGCTGAAGATGAAATAAGATGAAGATGGCAGATAAGATGGCCGAAACAGGGATGCTAAGATGAATTAATGTAAATTAAGATGAACAAAGATTTTGGTCCTTAGGGTTGTTGGTGCCCCCATTCTACTGTGGTCTCATATTAGTTGAGTTGATCGGCATATTTTCACCGTTTGTTTGCGCAGCGCGACGATTCGGAAGCGGACTCTGCTTTCGTCATCAGGCACTTGAATCGAATTCATTTTACTCTAATTTTTTCTCAAGTACCTCACTCTCAGATTTGAACTAGGAATCTTTCACTTACAAGTCCGAAACCTTTGTCACTGAGCCACTAAGTAAAGGTTTTTCATATATTATTATTATTATTATTATTATTATTGTTATTATTGTTATTATAAACTTGGAATGATAATCGATCATGCCCGTTCTACCTAAAATAAGTTTCTCCTTCCAGCTATACCGAGTGTTCCAAAAGTGGTATCTATCCTTTGGCTCATGTATTGGAGGGGGGAATCAGCAACCCCTAGTTTGATTTCTTTCAGAACTTTTTCCTGCCGTGGCCGATTTCAACAAACCTTTTTTTTTATTCTACACCTAATTTTAAAACTTTCTTCATTCTTGTCATTTTTTCACACAACCAACAGTTTGCGCGGAAAAAAATAAAATGGAGAAATAAATAATTAAACTATTTATTTCTCAATTTCTGATTTTAATCTCTATTTTTATTTTTTCCGCACTAATTGTTGCTTATATGAAAAAATGAGTGTAGTTTTGTTGAAATCGGCCATTGCAGGAAAACGTTCTGAAAGAAATAAGACTAGGGGTTGCTGATTACAGCCCTCCAGATACATGAGCCAAAGAATAGACACCACCACAAAATAGAATTAGACTAGCTGATAATGTGTACCAAAACTGAAATTTCTAAGTTTAACCGATTTTAAGAAAAAAGAAAAAAACATTATTTTCCGCCATTTTGAAATTCGAATATCTCAACACGGAGGACCCAAGTTGAAAAATTTCATGTGAAATGGCTTGCAGAATACTCCGGTAAAATATTTGACCATCATTATGGAACACCATGTATATATAGGTAGTGGCAGATATTGGTTGTTGCAATTAACACGGTCTTCGGCGTTATAACCCCCAAAAATTGTACTGACCAATACGGTTGGTGTGACTAGAAATACAGGCGAGCGGTATGATCGAAGTAATCAACAGCTGTTGATGCATGTAGTGATAGTCACCGTTGTAACTTAGTAACAGTTGTGATCACAGAGACTATGGTGATCACAAAGCAGTTGCATTGTCATTATAATTTAACACTTTTGTAGTGATGCATAGTATCCCATGTTAATAACACTACATATAGCAATTATATTCACACAATAACGTCGTAATGAGCCTATAATTTTAACTAGAATTACAGGCGAGGGTTTTGATCAAAGTAATCAGCATTTGTGTATGCCTGTTGTAGTAGATTTGATATCCTTTATAATGTCCCCAACGAAGCGCAATTAATCGTTTGCCGAGAGAAACCTAGGGATACTGGAAGTAATCAAAGACATGAGTCAAATACCAGTAAAACCACCCAAAAATCGATGTTCACAAACCGTCAGTGCCTCGAAGCATAAATTATATAAAACCTTGACCTGTTATTCAGTTTTTTCCTCTATAAACGTTTGCAATGTTTTTTTTTGGAGTAAATATCCTTTATAATGTCCCAAACGAAGCGCAATTAATCGTTTGTCGAGAAAAACTTAAGGATACTGGAAATAATCAAAGACATGAGTCAAATACCAGTAAAAACCACCCAAAAAATCGATGTTCACAAACCGTCAGTGCCTCGAAGCATAAATTATATAAAACCTTCACCTGATATTCAGTTTTTTCCTTTATAAACGTTTGCAATGTTTTTTTTTTGGAGTAAATATACTTTATAATGTCCCGATGAAGCGTAATTAATCGTTTGTCAACTTAAGGAGACTGGAAATAATCAAGGATAAGAGTCAAATACCAGTAAAAATCCCTCAAAAATCGATGTTCACAAACCGTCAGCGCCTTGAAGCATAAATCATATAAAACCTTCACCTGCTATTGATTTTTTCCTCTACAAACGTTTGCAATGCTACTTTACAGTGGAAATACTCCATATTGTTACAAACGATCGCAATTAATATTTTGTCGAGAAAAACTTGAGGATGTTAGAAATAATTAAAGACATGAGACAAATACCAGTAAAAATTCCCAAAAATCGATATTCACAAACCTCCAGCGCCTCGAAGCATACAATACATAAAACCTTGACCTGCTGGAGTAAATCGAAGATATGAGTCAAATACCAGTAAAAATTCCCAAAAAAAAAATTATATTCATTAAACGCCAGCGCCTCGAAGCATAAATGATAATTTTCCTCTATGAACATTTGCAGTGGTTGTTTGCGTTTGCAGTGCACATTATATTATCCAAAACGAAGTGCAATTAATCTTTTGTTGAGAAAAACTTGAGAATGCTAAAAATGAAAGATATGAGTCAAATGCCAGTAAAAATTTGCAAAAATATCGATATTCACAAACCGTCAGCGCCTCGAAGCATAAATTATATAAAATCTTCACCTGCTATTTTTTGTCGAGAAAAACTTAAGGATGGTAGAAATAATTAAAGACATGAGTCAAATACGAGTAAAAATTCCCAAAAAATCGATATTCACAGGCCTCCGGCGCCTCGAAGCATACATTATATAAAATCTTGACCTGCTGGAGTCAATCAAAGATGAGTCAAATACCAGTAAAAATTCCCAAAAAAAATTATATTCATTAAACGCCAGCGCCTCGAAGCATAAATGATAATGATTTTTTTCCTCTATAAACATTTGTAGTGCACATCATATTATCCAAAACGAAGTGCAATTAATCTTTCGTTGAGAAAAACTTGAGATTGCTAAAAATCAAAGACATGACTTAAATGCCAGTAAAAATTTGCAAAAATATCGATATTCACAAACCGTCAGCGCCTCGAAGCATAAATTATAAAAAACCTTCACCTGCTATTTTTTGGCGAGACAAACTTGAGGATAGTAGAAATAATTAAAGATATGAGTCAAATACGAGTAAAAATTCTCAAAAAATCGATATTCACAGGCCTAAATGACATAAAATATTAACCTGCTATTGAATTTTTTCCTCTGTAAACATTTGCAGTGCACATTATATTATCCCAAACGAAGGGCAATTAATCGTTTGTTGAGAAAAACTTGAGAATGCTGGAAATCAAAGATATGAGTCAAATGCCAGTAAAAAGTTACAAAAATATCGATATTCGCAAACCGTCAGCGACTCGAAGCATAAATTATATAAAACTTTCACCCGGTATTTTTTTGTCGAGAAAAACTTGAGGATGGTAGAAATAATTAAAGATATGGGTCAAATACGAGTAAAAAATCCCAACAAATCGATATTCACAGGCCTCCGGCGCCTCGAAGCATACATTATATAAAATCTTGACGTGCTGCAGTCAATATAAGATGAGTCAAATACCAGTAAAAATTCTCAAAAAAATTGATATTCACTAACCGCCAGCGCCTCGAAGCATAAATGATATAAAATGTTAACCTGCTATTGAATTTTTCCTCTGTAAACATTTACAGTGCACATTATATTATCCCAAACGAAGCGCAATTAATCGTTTGTTGAGAAAAACTTGAGAATACTGAAAATCAAAGATATGAGTCAAATACCAGTAAAAATTTCCCAAAAAATGTTCTTTGCAGTGAATATATTTTATATTGTCCCAAACGATCGCAATTAATCATTTGCCGAGAAAAACTTGAGAATGCTGAAAAAAAGCAAAGATATGAGTCAAATACCCGTAAAAATTCCCAAAAAAAATCGATATTCACAAACCGCTTCGAAGTATAAATTGACTTTGACCTGCTATAGTACTTTTTCCGTATAAATGTTGTAATGTTTCTTTGCACTGAAAATACTATATATTGTCCCAAAAGTAGCGTCATTAATCGTTTATCGTCACCACGGCTTCGTAGTGTACATTATAAACCTTGAGCTGCTATTGATTTTTTACTCTTTAAACTTTTGCATGGGTTGTTTGAAGTGAAAACACTTCATACTGGTCCAAACGAAGCGTTTGTCAAAAAGAAAAATTTGAGGATGCTGGAAATAATCAGATCAGTCAGATATGAGTTAAATACCAGTAAAAATTCCCCAAAAAAATCAATATTCACAAACCGCCACTGCTCGAAGTACATACTATATACAACCTTGACCTGCTATCGATTTTTTTTCTCTTTAACTTTGCTAAGGTGTTCCTTGTACTGAAAATACTTTAAACGAAATGTAATTACTCGTTTGTTGAGAAAAACATGCTGAAAAAAAATCAAAGATATGAGTCAACTATCAGTAAAAATTCCCAAAAAAATCGATACAACCCACCACTGTTATTTAAGTTATATGAAACCTTGACCTGCTATTAAATATTTTCCTCCATAAACGTTTGCAATGGTTCTTCGATGAAAATACTTTATGGCCGAAAAAAACATTAGGATGCTGGAAGATAATCAAAGATATGAGTAAAATACCAGTAAAAATTCTCCAAAATAAAACGATATTCACAACCGGCCACTGCTTCGAAGTATAAATTATGCAAAACCTTGGCCTGCTTTTGAATTTTTCCCTCTATAAACAATGGATAATCAATGGATAATAATCGACTATTATTGATTGTCGATTGTAGATATCGCATAGTCCAAAGGTTTTCCGGAAAATCAAACGCTAATCATACTATTTTGTTTACTACACGATTAAAACCACAACTATTTCTTGATATAAATTTTACGCAATTATTTAAATAAGAAACATGCACTTACCTTGTATTAGGTGAATTAGGCTCAATCACTTGCACAACAATAAAAGCATGTAAAAAATGTGAAGCAATCATATCGGGTGAAAATGGAGTATTCGCTTCTTGAAATACAATCGCAACAATATCATTTCCTATATGCCTTTTTCGTTGTAATTGCTGTGGATCACTTTCTGTATATGGCAAGAGTGTTGAAACATGAAACATAATTTCTCTTTCTTTAAAAATTTCATATATTGCTTGATCACCCGTATGACCGTTCTGTATGTCCAAACCACCACGATATCCTTTATGATCTTTTAATTGTATCTTTCTTCCCAGCAAACTTAAAAACTCATCAAAACATGCATTTGTTTCGTTATTACAAAAGAGTTCTTCTTCAGTGGTTTGCCCATATCTTTGGTAAAGCACACCAAATTTAAAATTCGTGACTAAAACATGCTCGTCGTAATTTGCAATTGACTGTGAAGCTTTCGGACATAAAATTGGTGTGAAATTATCAATATTCAATTGTTCGTTTAAGAGTTTCGCCATTCTTGCAGGACTTGGTGATGATCCTAGGCATGATGTCGGTACAATTTCGTGCATCGTCCCTGTTCTTAGCCTTAAGAGTATTCTTGTGTGTTCTTGATTTGCTACGTTTTCCGTTTTTACAGATAATAATATAGGTCCGTGTGTTTCATCCTGACCAATTAAATTTGAGTGCTCCTGTAAACAGAAAAGGAGAGAAAATTAATTTTGCAATCATTTAAATTGAAGTCAATTAAAAGCGTAATAGTAATCCTGACAAACTAGAGTAAATCAGAGCGTTCACTAACACAATAGTTTATTATACTTTATACTCGTACGAGAGAAATTTTAATTACAGTTTCCTTTTGTTTCTCTGTGAGACTGGGAATATTCCCATTATTGTTATAGGAAAATGTATGAATAATAGCGTCCACTTAATTAATATGAAATGTGTAAAATGCATAACTAAACTTGAAGTCAATAATTACGAGGGAATCCCAAATAATTAACAAAAGTCTAAACGCAGCGCTTTGAAATTTCTCGATTTGTTCCAAAGTTAGAAGGCCTATTAAGTTTGTGTTCAACAATATTGATTGTTGAACAAAGCGGGTCCCTAGATTACTTATAAGAAAGTTTTCTAAATACAATAAATGAGAGGTTATCGATTTTTGTAATGCATTAAACGCAATTCAAATAAAAAATTATTTCCTACTGCTAAATGTGCACAATTTCACAATAAAGCCTTCATTAAAACGTGTACATTTCTCATTTACTCGTTTAAAATAAAACCTAGATAAAAGTCAATGCACTTTCATTCCGTTTTTGTTTTGTTGAAGTTGTAAATAAATTTGTCTTTCAAATAAATATAAAATGTTTAATTCTATTTTGCCAGAATATCCATATCGAGTGAAACCCGTTGAAAAAAATTCGACTTTGTGAAGGTATGTGATAAATCTATATCTGCCTACTTCGATTATCATGGGATAGACAATGTTGGTATTAATGAACATTGGTTCATGGTGCTTAAAAATGTCCAGCGACAGCTATGCGGTAGTTGTATAGGGTGTATATCACAAAGACCTATTGTCACAACGACAAATAGTTTTACTTGAAATATGGTCATTGCTGTAATTGTGTACGTTCCATATCAAAATGACCTATTATCACACCGGCAAATGGTACTACTTGATCTCTGCATTCATTCTAATCACAACAGATCAAATGATATGAAATATGGTAATTGCTGTAATTGTGTACGTTGTATATCACAATGACATGTTGTCACAACGGCAAATTATACTACTTGATCACTCTGATCACAACAGATCATATGATATGAATTATGACAATTGATGAAAATGTCGTGTAGGTTATCAGAATGGCCTATTGTCACAACGGCAAATGGTTCTACTTGAGCACTACATTCATTCTAACCAGAACAGATCATATGATACGAAGTATGGCAATTGCTGCAATTGTGTACGTTGTATATCACAATGGCATATTGTCACAACGGCAAATTATACTACTTGATCACTGCATTCAGTCTAATCACAACAGATCATATAATACGAAATATGTCAATTGATGCAAATGCAGAGTAGGTTCTATATTCCAATGGCAAATGGTACTACTATATTACTGCATTCACTCTAATCACCACAGATCATTTGATATAAAATGTCAATTCATGCAAATGTTGCGTAAGTTCTATATCACAATGGCCTATTGTCACAACGGCAAATGGTTCTACTTGATCACTACATTCACTCGAACCACAACAGGTCATATGAAATGAAATATAATAATTGCTGAAATAGTGTACCTTCTATATCACAATGGCCTATTGTCACAACAGTATGATACTACTTGATCACTGCATTCACTCTGAACACAATAGATCATATGATATGAAATATGCCAATTGGTGCAACTGTCGTGTAGGTTCTATATCAGAATGGCCTATTGTGACAACGGCAAATGGTTCTACTTGATCACTACATTCATTCTTATCAGAATAGATCATATGATATGAAATATGGTAATTGCTGCAATTGTGTAAATTCTATATCACAATGGCATATTGTCACAACGGCAAATGATACCACTTCATCGTTCGTTCTGATCACAACATATGGCCTATTGTCACAACGGCAAATGGTTCTACTTGATCACTACATTCCCTCTAACCACAACAGGTCATATGAAATGAAATATAATAATTGCTGAAATGGTGTACCTTCTATATCACAATGGCCTATTGTCACAACGGTAAATGATACTACTTGATCACTACATTGACTGTAATCACAACAGATCATATGATATGAAATATGGTAACTGATGCAAATGTTGTGTAGGTTCTATACCACTTCGGCCTATTGTCACAACAGCAAATGGTTCTACTTGATCACTACATTCACTCTAACCACAACAGATCATATGAAATGAAATATGATAATTGCTCAAATTGTGTATGTTCTATGTCACAATGCCCTATTGTCACAACGGTAAATGATACTACTTGATCACTACATTCACTCCAATCACAACAGACCTTATGATATAAAATGTGGTAATTGCTGCAATTGTGTACGTTCTATATTACAATGGCAAATGGTACTACTTGATTACTGCATTCACTCTAATCACAACAGATCATATGATATGAAATGACAATTGATGCAAATGTTGTGTAGGTTCTATATCACAATGGCCTATTGTCACAATGGCAAAGGGATCTACTTGATCACTACATTCACTCTAATCAAACAGATCATATGATATGAAATATGGCAATTGCTGAAATTGTCGTTCTACATCACAATGGCATATTGTCACAACAAATGGTTCTACTGGATCACTACATCCACTCTAATCACAACAGAGCATATGATATGAAATATGGTAATTACTGCAATTGTGTACGTTCTATATCACAATGGCATATTGTCACAACGGCAAATGATACTACTTGATCACTGAATTCGTTCTAATCACAACATATGGCCTATTGTCACAACGGCAAATAGTTTTACTTGATCACTGCATTCACTCTAATCACAACAGATCATACGATATGAAATATGATAATTGCTACAAATGTTGTGTAAGTTCTATATCACAATGCCCTATTGTCACATCGGTAAATGGTTCTACTTAAGCACTACATTCACTCTAATCACAACAGATCATATGGTATGAAATGTGGTAATTGCTGCTATTGTGTCACAATGGCCTATTGTCACAACGGTTTAATTTAATCACTACATTCACTTTCAACAATGAAAATCTATCGACAAACTTAAGCGTGTGGAGTATTAATCTTTACACATAATGAATAGTTCCTAATAGTAAAGAAACTGTTTTTCAATGCAAATTTAAAAAAATATCTGAAAATAATACGAATAATTTCCGCAAATATAAGTTCGATGGTTCCAGAAGTTTCCTAGGTAGGATACTAATGTAGTCCTAAAAAAATCAAATCGCACAATTCAAAGTTATTTGACTTTGCCCAAGGTTGATTTAAAGTTTTTCCAATACGGACGAAAATTATTTTGTAAGAGTTCCCATAGTTCAGGTATCTAAATGAAATTGTACAAATTCTAAGGAAAACCATTAGAACGAATGCGAGCTGATCACGTATTAAAATATTATAGGACTTTAAACAACGTTGACCTCTAATTATTTTTTTCAAGTTCCAGTCTTTTTAGAGTACTAGAAGAAACTATTATAGACTAAATAAATCAGATGAAACTTTAAAAAGTTATTCGGCTTTCCCAAGATTGATGTAAACGTTGTACAAGTACGGATTGAAACTATTTTGATGGTTCTAGTAGTTCCTAAATAGAGTTCCCCAATTGCTAATAAAAACCATTAAGGACAAACGCGATTTGATCGTCTATGAAAGTATAAAAATTACTTTTTGAGAGTTTCGGTCGTTCTGGAATGAGTTCTGAGAAGTATTCTTCGAGTCCTAAGAGAAACTATTATATCTCAAAACAATCACATTATGCATAAAACGTTTTTCGACTTCAACCGACGATGATTTGAAGTTT
Organism: Vesta saturnalis; assembly: GCA_036346205.1. Classification (NCBI taxonomy): domain Eukaryota; kingdom Metazoa; phylum Arthropoda; class Insecta; order Coleoptera; family Lampyridae; genus Vesta; species Vesta saturnalis. The sequence continues at coordinate 1,513,404 of JARFJB010001166.1, forward strand.
GTCCAAGTACGGGCGAAATTATCGACTTCAAACGACGATGATTTGAAGTTTGTCCCAGTACGAGCAACAATTATTTTTCTAGAGTGCCATTAGCTCCGGAACAGGTTCTAGGAAGGATCCTTCGAGTTCTACAAACAACCATTAAGAACGAACGCTATCAGATCTCGTATTGAACAGAACATTAAACAATATTGATTCGACATTTGGCCGAAAAGTATTTGCAGTAGTTCTGACATGCACTCTAGCTTGTTCTCTTAGAGTTCCTTGTTAAATAACATTGATTTGAAGTTTGATGAAGCACGGACTTTAAAAAAAAAACGGTTTAAGTCCGTACTTTGAAAAATTTCGAATTAATTTTTTAATACGCAATTGGAACTCTTTCGTGGCTGTTTTCTGTAGAACTCTGAGAATCTTATCTGTAATTCTTGCTAGAAGTACTTTGTATTGAAAAAATGTTTTTACTATAAGGAACTCTTCCTTATGGGCGGTGATGTACTAATTAATTGTCAGAACTATCTGATCTCATAATAGAATTTTAAGAATTTTTGCAAAATCAAAATCAGGAATAGAAAAAATGCAAAGTAACTGTTCGATTTTAAGATCAAGTGTGAAGTTATCGCCCATTCTCAGTACTCGAACCTTGGAACCGTTAATCGTCGTAACCTTGTAATATAGAACTCCAAAACTCATCAAAAGAAAATTGAAACTCTAATTAGAACTGAGAAACTTTTATGTCGGGGTGTAGTCCAACCAGTTTAATTATATCGGTAGTCGTTACTTTAGTCACATCAGAAAACCTGATCATATTAATAGGGAATGACGTGATCAATTTAGTCGTTCGGTTAAAATGTTAAGCAACAGTTACATAATTGATGTATGTTGTCTACACCACAACGGTCCATTGTCACAACGATCAACTCATACTTTAGATATTATGATCAAACGGCGATGGAAAATATGATGATCACAACAGTTACTCAATTTGCTGATCAAATGATATATATCATCGTTGCGATAATTGTTGAATAGGTTCTATATAACAGCAGTCTATTGTGACTATCAACATTCATTAATTTTTCGAACACAACAGCCATATAGATCACCTACTTATCTAATCAGACTGCTTGATCATAATATAGATTGAAAAGTTTGTCGTTACCTGTATGTATATATCACAACGGTTCAGTGCCACAATAGCCAGCTGATACTTTGTCAGTTATAATCATACTCTGAACGATAACCATATCCATTTTGATTACTACATCAACTTACTATCTTCCACAGACCGCTGGCGTATCGTATTTTATAACATAGTTTAACCAAAGTAATGCCTCACTTATTTAAACACAACAGCCCACTTGATCATAATTGGATCTTGTTCTTTCAATGATATCGGCCTACTTGATCATAATAATATTAATTTAAAAAAGAAATATTTAAAATATCTAATTGTGTATTTTAAAGGATTATTTAAAAAATTACATTTAGGTGCATATTTTGTATATTTTCAGAAACAAACTAAATTTGGTTGTTATTTCTGTTTGATAATCCCTATACGATAAACCATAATTTAAAGTGATACAAGTTTTGTATAGACTATTTTAATGTTTTTATTTAAATTAAAATCTTAGTGCATACTTTTTTCAAAAAACAAAAAAAAAAAAACTTAACTGTATGGACGTACCCTTGTATCCATAGGGTGTGTAAGAATGCAAAATGGCGTCTTTTGGATAGAAATATTAAAGAATATATTTGGTGCATATTTTGTATTTGTTCAAAAAAATTCATACATTTAGTATGTATAAGGTCGTTTGGACAGAAATATCAAAGATTTTTATTAAGCATGCTAATCCTTACACTTTAAAGGACATCCCAATGCAATACACGAATATTTTTCATTTTTTGAAAAAAAAATTTACAGGTTTAGTAGGAGAGAGAAATCAGATTATCTGAACACAATAATGAAGATTATTATTTGGATATGAATGCAAAAACAATACTATATTTAGGGTGATTTAAAAAAATTTAATTTGGGTGTATATTTTATATATATTTTTTTTAAATTAAATCTGATATATTCAAACTTACATACGTACGATTAAAAAAGTTATTTGCCAGTTTAGAACAATAAAATTTTGGTGCATATTTTATATTAAACTTTTAACAAAATAATTGTTGAATAAAAGTACAAGAAATCTTTCCAATGTGCAATGAACACAAATATTAAAATTTATTATTATTTTGTATGTAACCCCTACTCATTAATAGATTTGAAACAATAAAATTTTAGTGCATATTTTTGTTCTAAGGTAAGCACGCTTAAATAACAAATTATGTATCAAAATTTTATTACTTATTACTTATTATTGAACATAGATTATATATCAAAAATGACCTCATTTTACAATTACCTTTTTTCACATTTTTCTAAATTATTTTGAGTCAAATTTTATTATAAAGCAACATACATGTTCGAAATAAGAATTTCCAATATTTACGTCCAAGCTGAATAAAAATTTAAAGTTTTAAAAATATATACACTAAATTTTAATTGAGCCTTTATTTATAGATATTACACAATAATCGTCAATATTTACATCCAAGTAATTTAATTTTGAAGTATATATCTTCTACCTACTACCTACTGAACTTTTTTTTCTTAAATCACCCTTTATTGCACTGACAGCCTACATTAAAAAGAATTCTGTTTGAAATATGTCTAAAAGTATTTTAATCCATAAACGTATTATTGGAAATTATGGCGCAATGAATATGCATTTCGAATCACTCGATACAGAGGTTCTGCTTAGCGTCATTAAGAAAGAAAGAAGTGGAATCCCACCTCTTATTTTAATAATATTACACTTTTAAGAAAATAGTCATTGATTAAAGGTGAAACAAAATTTTCCAATATCCAATGGACACAAATATTGAAATTTATTATTATATCGTTATGGTATGTAATCCATGTCCAATAATGGATGATTTAAAACAATAAAATTTTAGTGCATATTTTGATTTTTTCCAAAAAGAAAAAAAGCAAACTTAAATAGCAAATTATGTATCAAATTTTATTTTTAATACTTTATTAAACATAGATTACTTATATTTCAAAAATAATTATCTAACGATCTCATTCTATAATTATCTTTATTTATATTATTCTAAGTTGTTTGAAATCACATTTTATTATAAAATCTATATAAATAAAAATCTTCTTACGCCCAAAACGAATAAAAATTAAAAGTTTTTAAATATGCACCAAAATTGTACTATCTTAATTGAGCCTTTATTGTATAGATATTACACATTAAACATAATAATTGTTAATGTTTGCGTCCATATAAGTTAATATTGACTTCATACCAATCTCTAGAAACATGTACGTATATATGTATATATATTTTCTCTAGAATTAGAGATATGTATGTACTAAACTTTTTTTTCTTAAATCACCCTGTATTGTTTTGGAAGCCTATATCAAAATGAATTCTGTTTGAAATATGTGTAAAAGTAATTTCATACATAAGCATATTATTGGAAATTATAGCACAGTAAATATGCACCAAAATATGCACTCAATACTCTAAGAAATAAGTGTAATCCCGCCACTTTATTTAATTATATTACACTATTAACAAAACAGTTATTGATTAAAGGTGGAACAAAATTTTCCAATGTTATTTACCTTTGTCTATTAAATACAACGTTCTGTCTAGGCTTTAATGATTTCAATGCCAACAAAAATCTATAAAATGTCGGAAGAGTGCCAAGCATAAATACATTATCGTAATTATGTAAAGAACATATTTACGAGGCGTGAGTAATGGAATTTAATTTTTATTTTACAAAAAAAATTTGTAGATTCCGGAAGTGTTCGTCTGATTTACCGAAATTGTTAAATTTAAAAGAACGTAGCTACAATTACAGTGTTTTTTAAATTGAGAAAGTCAGATATTAGAAATCGATATAGAAAGTTGTTTTGTAAAATGAAACGGTTATTTTAATATTACTTTTTATTCAAAAATTTGATTACGTTTATTGTTGTAAATTAACTTTACACAAAAGGATATAACATGAAATTGATTTAAATTCAAAGGAGGCCACCCAAAACCAATCTGATACTAATTATACAAACATGTTTAGATTCTAACTTCAAAAGTAGCTTTGAGTGAGAGATTAGTGATAATTGTAGATATACAAGAATAGCGGAACTTTAACACTTCAGCAATAAAAATTAAAATAACTATTTTATTAATGGTAGACAGGTTCTTCTTCGTACACTTGCTCGAAGTCACACCATCTGTAGAGGCTAATTTTGGGTATTGTAATTGTTCATTTTTACTAACTTTTGCTAAATGTTTGAGCGCACTAATAGGAATGTATGAATGGATTGCACATTGATCTTTTTCTCTATAGCGTGTAATTAATATGGTTTACCGGTTGTAATAAACATATATTTTCATGGTTGACAAAGTGTGTAAATTTATTGCTTTATATTTAAACCTTGCTCAATTTTCTACATTATTTTTGGTCTCCTTTCTGTAGTAAATTAAAAAAAAGGACGCGTGAGTGAATCCAGGAAACCACTTAAGCGACACTTTTGGTACCGCTGGTGCCAATTTTTTTTTTATTTTGACCTAAATGCGATCTCCCAAAAATGTTAACACAATTAAATAATTTCTTCTTAACAATTACACAAACATTTAATTTAGGTAATTTAAAAATGTGTTTTTTTTTGTAAATTTATAACTATATGAAGAAGCTGTTTAATTTCATCTGTTGCGCATATGCAAAGAAAGTTATCCCACAAAGTACCATTTTTAATGGATTCTTTTAATGCCGATAATATTTTATATTTCGAAAGATTTGCATTTAATACAATAGCTTTATCAATAATTGAGTTATGAAAAGCTGGCTAATACTTGTGATAAGCGAGTACTAGGCAGGTAACTTATTAGGATGCGTGGGGAATGGAGTTCATGGGAACACCTCTCTTTCTTTGTTATGAACGAATAAGTTCAAAGTAAATATGTAATTAAAAATTATTATTAATTTTATTAAATACATAAATAAAAAGTTTACCTCGAGTAGGATTTGAATCTAGGACCTGTACTTTGCTAGAGTACCGCGCTAACCAACTGCGCTATCGAGATACACATTTTGTCTTTATGTATGTAGAACTAATGTAAATTCTAAGTATAATGAGATTACAATCAAATTAATTATATTAATGGAATGTGAGCCTGCAATATCACAAGGATTCACACATACCTAAGCAACTTGACCAATATTAAATTATTATACGTTTTTGTTATGAACGAATAAGTTCAAATGTAAATATGTAATTCAAACTTATTATTAATTTTGTTAAATACATAAATAAAAAGTTCACCTCGAGTAGGATTTGAACCTACGACCTGTACTTAGCTAGAGTACCGCGCTAACCAACTGCGCCATCAAGGTTCAAGCCCCAATCGATGTAAATTTTGTCTTTATGTATGTAGAACTGATGTAAATTCTAAATATATATATATATATATATATATATATATATATATATATATATAAAGCTTATAATAAAACATAAATCAAAAGTTTACCTCGAGTAGGATATGAACCTACGACCTGCACTTTGCCAGAGTACTGTGACAAAGTATAGGTCGTAGGTTCCAATCCTACTCGAGGTGAACTTTTTATTTATGTATTTAATAAAATTAATAATAATAATTTTTGAATAGCTGATAATCTCGTTTATCTTGCTTAAGTGGAAAATACATATTGGCATTTTGAATATGGCTAAATATTGTTTGAGAGGATATAGTATTACGGGGTTCAGAGTACCACTGTAGTTCCGGTACTTGGTCATTTTATTGAATTAGCATTCATGATTTTTTTTTTAAATATAAAATAGAAAAATGTTTATATAGGTACATAAAAAAATTCCCCCGAATGGGATTCGAACCCATGTCCTCTCGTTGACTGGACAAGTGCTCTACCAACTGAGCTACAGGTGTTATGAATTCCACTCGATAGAAACTTAATATTTATATAATTTGTTAACAACAGAATATTATGTTAACTTACATGGTAACAGTTACTATGTATACTATTATCATGTGGCCCGCATATCGCTAGGGTACATACAGGACAGGTACGTAACTGTTTGTTTTAATAATAATTGCTATAAGCAAATTTTAAATAGTAATCCTTGATCATTTTATTGAATTAGCATTCATGATTTTTTTACAAAAAAGATTCCCCAGAATGGGATTCGTACCCATGTCCTCTCGTTGACTAGACGAGTGCTCTACCAACTGAGCTACAGGGATTATGAATTCCATTCGATAGAAACTTAGTATAGCAATTATTAAAACAAACAGTTACGTATCTGTCCTGTATGCAACCTTAGCGATATGCGGACCACATGATATACTGTTACCATGTAAGTTAACATACTATCCTGTTATATATATATATATATATATATATATATATATATATCTATCGAATTCTATGGAATTCAAATCCCTGTAGCTCAGTTGGTAGAGCACTCGTCTAGTCAACGAGAGGACATGGATTCGAATCCCGTTTGGGCAAATCTTCTCATTTATATAAAATTTTTCAATTTTATAATATATGTACATCTATATATATATATATATATATATATATATATATATATATATATATACAGGGTGAGTCATTAGTGCGCCGTCGGAAGATCCTGGCTTTATTATTAAAAATAAAGAAATCTTATAGCGCCGATCTATATCAGACTTAGATGTGCATTGAATAAAAATAGTTTCATCCCTATAGGGTGTTCGATAATTGCAGGACCGGACTCAGCTTTGTTTTGTTAAATGGAACCCTATATTTATTTAATTTGTCTTGTTGAATGCTAAAAAACGATACTTCGCTTTTAAATTTATTTTGTGGCGTTACCAAGTTAGAGCATTTTTTCTTTAAAAAAGTGAAAATTTATACCTTTACTTACATTGTTCTGAAGACTTTAATATTAACAGTAGAACTGTAAGGTTTTGTAGACGGGTAAACAAGACCTTGCTCTACCTTTTGATCTTCATACTTCCTGATTATACTATACTGGGTGTTTGCAAAATTTGAACAATTTTTGCAAATTTGAAATGACCATAACTTTTGTTTTTTAAATGGAACACCCTGTATTTTATCATGCAATCGTGTTCTATTTTGCTTTGAATATTTACAAATCGTAAATGTCTTGTTGGCAATATGGTCCAATAAACACTAAGGGACAAAGGTTTACTTCTTATTCGAGTTTTTAAAATCATAATTTTATAATATGGCAATAAGTGTAAAAAGGGCATCCAGTAGGCCTGCGATTTATAATTCCTGACGTTTGGCTTAAATGTCATTCACTAGTTCCTCAGTTTAGTGTGAAAAATGAAATTTTCACAAGATTAATGTATTGACATGGTCTGCGCTTTGGGCGAAGGTGAAAGAAATTCATTTCTTGCTTCCAGAATTTATCAACAACGATTTTCTGAGCGCAGGCATTCTGATCCAAGGATATTTGCAAAACTCAAAGAAAGATTTGAAAGAACAGGACATGTACAATACGAAAGAAAGGAACGAGAAAAAGGGTTATAAATGAAGAAAACGTATTTGTGGTACTAACCAGTGTAGTGGAAAATCCAAACGTTAGCACAAGAAACCTCAGTGCTGATTTAAGTATTAATCACACTAGTGTTTCCAAGATTATTCGAAAAAATAAATTTCATCCGTACCATTTTCAACTAGTCCAAGAACTGAATGCAAATGATTTTCAAAGACGCTTGGAATTCTCCCAGTGGGCACTGGAACGATTAGGACAGGACAATGATTTCTTTAAACACATTGGTTTTGTGAACAGGCATAATTTTCATTATTATGACAATACAAATCCCCACGCTATTAGAAGAATAGATCATCAGCATCGCTGGTCTTTGAATGTGTGGAGCGGGATAGTAGGAACCATATAATTGTACCTTACTTTTTTGAAAGAAACATTAATGGTCAAACCTATCTTGAATTTCTTCAAAATGACTTACCTCCGCTTCTTGAAGAATTGCCGTTAGGCATACGTCAAAGGATGTGGTTTCAGCAGGATGGTGCGCCTCCCCACTATAGTCGCATTGTTAGAGAACATCTAGACAGAACGTTTTCCAATAAATGGATTGGGAGAGGAGGGCCAGTAGGATGGTCAGCTCGGACTCCTGATCTGACAAAATTAGATTTTTTCCTGTGGGGTTATATTAAAAGCTTAGTATACCAAGAATCTCCTACCACCAAAGAAGATATGAAAATTAGAATACGGAATGCATTTCAAATGGTTAACCAAAATATGCTGCGAAATGTTGAAGATTATTTTTTGAGGAGAATTCACACCTGTTTGCAAGAAAATTGTGGACACATCGAGCATTTGATTTAGTTATAACTTATTATAATTTTCTCAATAATATATGATTTTTCATATACAAATTCTTTTGTTTGCTTTATTACTTTTGTATAGACGGTCCAGTTTGTCACAATTGTCATTAATTTTGCAACAAATCTTAAATTTTTCGAGAACGCGTAACGTTAGGTATATTACAAGCTTAATAAAAAAGTAAGAGAATTAAAAACAGAACACGATGACATGATAAAATATATGGTGTTCCATTTAAAAAACAAAAGTTATGGTCATTTCTAATTTGCAAAAATTGACAATATTTTGTAAACACCCAGTATAGTATAATCAGGAAGTATGAAGGTCAAAAGATAGAGCAAGGTCTTGTTTACCCGTCTGCCAAACCTTACTTAATATTAAAGTCTTCAGAACAATTTAAGTAAAGGTATAAATTTTCACTTTTTTAAAGAAAAAATGCTCTAACTTGGCAACGCCACAAAATAAATTTAAAAACGAAGTACCGTGTTTTAGCATTCAACAAGACAAATAATAATAAAATTAAATAAATATAGGGTTCCATTTAAAAAAACAAAGCTGAGTTCGGTCCTGCAATTATGGAACACCCTATAGGGATGAAACTATTTTTATTCGATGCACATCTAAGTCTGTTATAGATCGGCGCTATAACATTTTTTTAATTTTTAATAATAAAGCCAGGATCTTCCGACGGCGTACTAATGACACCCTGTGTATATATATATATATATATATATATATATATATATATATATATATATATATGATTAAGGTCAGGATAGGATCGGAAAGAATGGAGTGAGGGGGAAGATACTATCCCAGCATTCGTCTCGATAGCTCCACATACTGTGCGTATACGCAGTGATCATGCCCCTATGTGTGAATGAGCAAAAACTCTTGGTAGAAGGTAACGGGGATTGAACCCATTACCTTTCGAATGCTAAGTAGACCTGGAGTAGAACTTTGGTGCAATAGGTTTTCTACAAATCAAATGTAAATGTAACAGAAGGTGTCGATGGAAGAAGTTTGTACGCAATAAGGAAAAATCTAAGCAAAAAAGGAAGCTAAACATGTGTGTGCGTGTGCGTGTGTGGGGGGTGTCCGTGTGTGCGCGTGTGTGCGTACAAAAGATTTATTATAAAATGACTTCAAAAAAGGAATCGACTGTGTTGCGGCGTTGCCCCACATAACTAGCCCGAGTATTAAGTCTTGAGGGAACCTGTGTATTATTAACAAAATTATTAAAGACTTAAGCGTAAATGATCGATGTTTTCAACAAACGTGCTTACAATAAAACCGAAAGCTTGTTTTATGCAATGCAATGGCATTAGGCCCAATGCTTTAAATGCATTAATATTTTAATTCAATATCCTTAAAATGGCATTTTGGCCCAAGTTACATAACAACTTTCGGATAATATTTGCAATAAAAAGTGGAATAATGCCACTATAGGCCACAATCATTTAAACGGCAATAGGCATAATGCTCTAAATGCACAAATATCATTTTAAAGCAATATCCTTAAAATGCCATTGTGACACAATTTAGATAACAATTATAGGGTAATATTCGCAATTTCATTAAAAAATGTGTCGACATAATACTATTCATGTAACTGTTTTTTGCAATAAAAAGTGGAATAATGCCATTAGAGGCAACAATTCATTTAAAATGCATTCGACCCAATGCTTTAAATTCACAAATATTTTAATCTAATATCCATAAAATGTCATTTTGGCCCAATTTAAATAAGAACTTTCGGATAATATTCGCAACTTCCTTAAAAAAGGTGTCGATATAATATTAATATAAAAACTGGTTTCTTGCAGTAAAAAGTGGAATAATGCCATTATAAGCCACAATTTTTGAAATAGCATTAGGCCCAAATGCTTTAAGTGCATAAATATCATTTTAATCCTAGATGGTTCAAGGGAAGTTTTGGGCCAATTTAGATAACAATTTTTGGATAATATTCCCAATTTTATTATCAAAACTATTTTCTTGCAATAAAAAATGTAATAATGCCATTATAGGCCACAACCATTTAAATGACCATAGGCCCAATGCTATAAATGCATAAATCTCATTTTAATTCAATATCCTTAAAATATTCTTTTGGCCCAATTTAGATAAGCATTTTGGGATAATATTCCCAATTGAATTAAAAATGTGTCGACAACGCTATTCATACAAAATTGTTTTCTTGCAATAAAAAGTAGGATAATGCCATTATAGGGCACAATCATTTAATTGGGATTAAACTTAATGTTTTATTTTAATTTATTTTAATTCAATATCCTTAAAATGCCATTTTGGCCCAATTTCATTGGTTTGAATAATAAGTAAATATTGTAAATGACATTAAACTCAATGATTCTTAAATATCATTTTAATCCAATATCTAGTTATTTGAACAAAACATAAGTAGTGGATTTGTTTGACTTTACTAGGATGAAGGACCTTAATGTTACTTCGCTGATTTTATGAGTTCGCTAAGGGCTTCTGTCACCCCTCCCGTATCCTATTCTTCCTCTTGCCCACACTGTAACTTTCCTGTCAGACTGACAGCCCAAAATTGACAAAATGTGGATATGATCTCTAGGTTCAAACATTTCCGACGTAAAATCTTGCCCCAGTCGGATGTCCAGGTGAGGAGGACCCAAGCAAACCAGCATCATTGAAAGTACTCATTTTCTGATCCATTATTCTGAAATCCGTAGTCTAATCTTATTGCTGTTCACCACCATGAACAATTACAATACTGAAAACTCTAATTCACGGGAATTTTCCAATACAATATTTACTCTAACATTCTAAAAAAGGCAAGATTCGGCCTGTTTTGGTTCGCGAGATGGAAAATTGCAAATCATAGAAGACATTATTATACAAAATATTACAGTTCAAAAAATTCTTTAATAAAAAAATTATTTAAAACGCCCCCAACAATTGTTTTTTATTATGTGACTACTTAAAGCAGATTTCTTCAAACAAAATAATTTAAAGAACTTTGTTGTGTAAGCGGCACCCTAAGAAAATAATGTTTATTGTGCGTTTCTTTGCCTAATAAATTCGAAATTACAAATCTTGAACGTAATTAAAAAGAGCACACACAATAAAACAATTTAAAAAACGTTGCTCTTATGGTAGAGGTACACTCGCCCCGAAATTGTTTATTTATTGTGGATTCCTTGGGCGATAAACGGAAAATTGCAAATTATAAACGATAAAAAATACTTTAGTTCAAAAAATTATTAAAAAAACTACTTGTTTTAAGCTACCCCCTGAAAATTTTATTTATTATGTGACTACTTAAGCAATAAATGTACAGCTATAAATTATAACAAATATTAATATAAAAATTATACAAATGCAAAGATTTCTTTAAATAAAATGATTTAAAGAACTTTGTTGTGTAAGCGCTACCCTGTGAGGAAAATGTTATTTATTGGGCCATTCTTTGTCTAATAAATTCAAAATTACAAATTTTAAACGTAAATACATGGAAAATTTCAAATTATAAAAAAAATTATTATACAAAATGATAATTCAAAAAAATCTTCGACAAAATAATTTAAAAAAACTACTGGCCGAACCCCCGGAAAATTGTTTTTTATTATGTGACTATTTAAGCAACAAATATATGCGAAACTGTAAATTATAACAAATATTAATATAAAAATTATATAAATGCAAAACAAAATACTTTAAAGAACTTTTCAAAATTACAAATCTTAAACGTAATTAAAAAGAGCACATACAATAAAACAATTTAGAGAACTTTGCTCCTATGTTTGTGGCATCCTTGTCTAGAAACTGTTTATGTTGTCGATTCCTTAGGCGATAGACGGAAAATTGCAAACTGTAAATGACAAACAATAATTTAGAAAACTACTTGTGTTAAGCTGAACCCCACTCCCACTCCCCAAAAATTGTTTTCTATTTTGTTACTACTTAAGCAATACATGCGAAACTGAAATTTACAACAGATATTGATATAAAATTTATTTGAATGCAAAATAAAATAATTTAAATAACTTTGTTCTCTAAGCGGCACCTTTCGGGGAAAATGTTTATTTATTGCGCGATTCTTTACAAATCCTAAACGTAATTAAAAAGAGCACACTCAATAAAACAATTTAAAGAACCTTATTTTTGTGTTAGTGGCACTTCCGCGCAGAAATTGTTTATTTATTGTCGATTCCTTAGCCCATATTCAAAAAGTTGCAAATTATAAAGAAATTATTACATAAAATATTTTAGTTCAAAAAATTCGAAAAAAAGCTCTTTTTTAAGAACTACTCATGTTAATCCGACCCCCTTGCTACCCCCAGAACCCCCAGAAAATTGTTGTTATTAAGCCACAAATGCGAAACTGAAACTTATAACTGATTTCAATATAAAAATTGTTTTGAATGCAAAACAAAATAATTTAAAGAACTTTGTTGTGTAAGCGGAGAGGTAAATGTTTATTTATTGCGCGATTGTTTGACCAATAATCTCGAAATTACAAATTTTAAACGCAATCAAAAAAGAGTACATGCAAAAAAATAATTTAAAGAACTCTGCTCTTATATTAGAGGTACTCTCGCGGAGAAATTGGTTATTTATTGTCGATTCCTTCGTTCATAGACGGAAAATTGCAAATTATAAAGGAAATTATTATACAAAATATTTTAGTTCAAAAAAATCTTCAACAAAAAAGTAATTAAAAAATTACTTGTGTTAAGCTGAACTCCATCCTACACCCCTGAAAATTATTTTCTATTATGTAACTATTTAAGTAAAAATGCGAAACTGAAAATTATAACAGATAATATAAAAATTATTTTAATGCAAAACAAAATTTAAAGTTAAGCTGAACCCCATTCCACACCCCGAAAATTATTTTCTATTATGTAACTACTTAAGTAAAAATGCGAAATATAAAAATTATTTGAATGCAAAACAAAATTTAAAGTTAAGCTGAACCCGATCCCACACCCCCCGAAAATTGTTTTCTATTATGTGACTACTTAAGTAAAAATGCGAAAATTATAACAGATATTAATATAAAAATTATTTGAATGCAAAACAAAATTTAAAGTTAAGCTGAACCCCATTCCACACCCTACGAACATTGTTTTCTATTATGTGACTACTTAAGTAAAAATGCGAAACTGAAAATTATAACAGATATTAATATAAAAATTATTTGAATGCAAAACAAAATTTAAAGTTAAGCTGAACCCCATCCCACAACCGTCGAAAATTGTTTTCTATTATGTGACTACTTACGTAAAAATCCGAAACTGAAAATTATAACAGATATTAATATAAAACTATTTGAATGCAAAACAAAATTTAAAGTTAAGCTGAACCCCATCCCACACCCCGAAAATTGTTTTCTATTATGTGACTACTTAAAATGTGAAAATGATATCAGATATTATACAAAAGTTATTTGAATGCAAAACAAAATTTAAAGTTAAGCTGAACCCCATCCCACACCCCTCGAAAATTGTTTTCTATTATGTGCCTACTGAAGTAAAAATGCGAAACTGAAAATTATAACAGATATTAATATAAAAATTATTTGAATGCAAAACAAAATTTAAAGTTAAGCTGAACCCCATTCCACACCCACGAACATTGTTTTCTATTATGTGACTACTTAAGTAAAAATGCGAAACTGAAAATTATAACAGATATTAATATAAAAATTATTTGAATGCAAAACAAAATTTAAAGTTAAGCTGAACCCGATCCCACACCCCCCGAAAATTGTTTTCTATTATGTGACTACTTAAGTAAAAATGTGAAAATTATAACAGATATTAATATAAAATTATTTGAATGCAAAACAAAATTTAAAGTTAAGCTGAACCCCATTCCACACCCCCCGAACATTGTTTTCTATTATGTGACTACTTAAGTAAAAATGCGAAAATTATAACAGATATTAATATAAAAATTATTTGAATGCAAAACAAAATTTAAAGTTAAGCTGAACCCCATCCCACACCCCCCGAAAATTGTTTTCTATTATGTGACTACTTAAGTAAAAATGCGAAACTGAAAATTATAACAGATATTAATATAAAACTATTTGAATGCAAAACAAAATTTAAAGTTAAGCTGAACCCCATCCCACCCCCGAAAATTGTTTTCTATTATGTGACTACTTAAAAATGTGAAAATGATATCAGATATTAATACAAAAGTTATTTGAATGCAAAACAAAATTTAAAGTTAAGCTGAACCCCATCCCACAACCGTCGAAAATTGTTTTCTATTATGTGACTACTTACGTAAAAATCCGAAACTGAAAATTATAACATATTAATATAAAAATTATTTGAATGCAAAACAAAATTTAAAGTTAAACTGAACCCCATTCCACACCCCCCGAACATTGTTTTCTATTATGTGACTACTTAAGTAAAAATGCGAAAATTATAACAGATATTAATATAAAAATTATTTGAATGCAAAACAAAATTTAAAGTTAAACTGAACCCCATTCCACACCCCCCGAACATTGTTTTCTATTATGTGACTACTTAAGTAAAAATGCGAAAATTATAACAGATATTAATATAAAATTATTTGAATGCAAAACAAAGTTTAAAGTTAAGCTGAACCCCATCCCACACCCCTCGAAAATTGTTTTCTATTATGTGCCTACTGAAGTAAAAATGTGAAAATTATAACAGATATTAATATAAAATTATTTGAATGCAAAACAAAATTTAAAGTTAAGCTGAACCCCATTCCACACCCCCCGAACATTGTTTTCTATTATGTGACTACTTAAGTAAAAATGCGAAAATTATAACAGATATTAATATAAAATTATTTGAATGCAAAACAAAATTTAAAGTTAAGCTGAACCCGATCCCACACCCCGAAAATTGTTTTCTATTATGTGACTACTTAAGTAAAAATGCGAAAATTATAACAGATATTAATATAAAAATTATTTGAATGCAAAACAAAATTTAAAGTTAAGCTGAACCCCATTCCACACCCTACGAACATTGTTTTCTATTATGTGACTACTTAAGTAAAAATGCGAAACTGAAAATTATAACAGATATTAATATAAAAATTATTTGAATGCAAAACAAAATTTAAAGTTAAGCTGAACCCCATCCCACACCCCCCGAAAATTGTTTTCTATTATGTGACTACTTAAGTAAAAATGCGAAACTGAAAATTATAACAGATATTAATATAAAAATTATTTGAATGCAAAACAAAATTTAAAATTAAGCTGAACTCGATCCCACACCCCCCGAAAATTGTTTTCTATTATGTGACTACTTAAGTAAAATGCGAAAATTATAACAGATATTAATATAAAATTGTTTGAATGCAAAACAAAATTTCAAGTTAAGTTAAACCCGATCCCACACCCCTAAAATTGTTTTCTATTATGTGACTACTTAAGTAAAAATGCGAAAATTATAACAGATATTAATATAAAAATTATTTGAATGCAAAACAAAATTTAAAGTTAAGCTGAACCCCATCCCACAACCCTCGAAAATTGTTTTCTATTATGTGACTACTTAAGTAAAATCCGAAACTGAAAATTATAACAGATATTAATATAAAAATTATTTGAATGCAAAACAAAATTTAAAGTTAAGCTGAACCCGATCCCACAACCCGAAAATTGTTTTCTATTATCTGACTACTTAATAAAAATGTGGAAATTATAACAGATATTAATATAAAATTATTTGAATGCAAAACAAAATTTAAAGTTAAGCTGAACCCGATCCCACACCCCCCGAAAATTGTTTTCTATTATGTGACTACTTAAGTAAAAATGCGAAAATTATAACAGATATTAATATAAAAATTATTTGAATGCAAAACAAAATTTAAAGTTAAGCTGAACCCCATTCCACACCCCCCGAACATTGTTTTCTATTATGTGACTACTAAAGTAAAAATGCGAAAATTATAACAGATATTAATATAAAAATTATTTGAAAACAAAACAAAATTTAAAGTTAAGCTGAACCCGATCCCACACCCCCCGAAAATTGTTTTCTATTATGTGACTACTTAAGTAAAAATATATAACAGATATTAGTATACATATTATTTGAAATCGAAACAAAATTTAAAGTTAAGCTGAACCCGATCCCACACCCCCCGAAAATTGTTTTCTGTTATGTGACTACTTAAGTGAAAATGCGAAATTGAAAATTATAACAGTAATTAATATAAGAATTATTTGAATGCAAAACAAAATTTAAAGATTTTGCTGTACCCATTCCACACCCGAAAATTGTTTTCTATTATTCTTGACTAACTTTAATAGTAAATAATGGATAAATTATAACAGATATTAATATAAAATTTGTTTAGTAGATGGCGAAAAATTTATTATTTCATACTTAAGCTGAACCCAATTCCAACACACCGAAACATTGTTTTCAAATATTTATGTAAGACTACTTAAGTAAATAAATGCGAAACTGAACATTATAACAGATATTAATATAAAATTATTTGAATAGCAAAACAAAATTTAAAGTTAAGCTGAACCCCATCCACAACCCTCGAGAAATTGTTTTCTATTATGTGACTACTTAAGTAAAAATCCCGATAACGAAAATTATAAACAGATATTAATATAAAATTATTTGAATGCAAAACAAAATTTAAAGTTAAGCTGAACCTCGATTCACAACCCCCGAAAATTGTTTTCTATTATGTGACTACTTAAGTAAAATGCAGAAAATTATAACAAAGATATATAATATTTTAAAAATATAATTTAAAGAATGCATAAACAAAATTATCAAGTTAAGCTAAACCCATTTCCACACCCATAAAATTGTTTTCTATTATGTGACTACTTAAGTAAGAATGCGAAAATTATAACAGATATTAATATAAAAATTATTTGAATGCAAATAAAATTTAAATTAAGCTGAACCCCATTCCCACATACCGAAAATTGTTTTCTATTATGTGACTACTTAAGTAAAAATGCGAAACTGAACATTATAACAGATATTAATATAAAAATTATTTGAATGCAAAACAAAATTTAAAGTTAAGGGGGGGGGGGGGGGGGGGGGGGGGGGGGGGGGGGGGGGGGGGGGGGGGGGGGGGGGGGGGGGGGGGGGGGGGGGGGGGAAAAAAAAAAAAAAAAAAAAAAAAAAAAAAAAAAAAAAAAAAAAAAAAAAAAAAAAAAAAAAAAAAAAAAAAAAAAAAAAAAAAAAAAAAAAAAAAAAAAAAAAAAAAAAAAAAAAAAAAAAAAAAAAAAAAAAAAAAAAAAAAAAAAAAAAAAAAAAAAAAAAAAAAAAAAAAAAAAAAAAAAAAAAAAAAAAAAAAAAAAAAAAAAAAAAAAAAAAAAAAAAAAAAAAAAAAAAAAAAAAAAAAAAAAAAAAAAAAAAAAAAAAAAAAAAAAAAAAAAAAAAAAAAAAAAAAAAAAAAAAAAAAAAAGTAAAAATGCGAAAATTTTTTTTTTTTTTTTGGGTTAAGCTGAACCCGATCCCACACCCCGAAAATTGTTTTCTATTATGTGACTACTTAAGAAATAAAAATTATAACAGATATTAGTATAAAAATTATTTGAAAACAAAACAAAATTTAAAGTTAAGCTGAACCCGATCCCACACCCCCCGAAAATTGTTTTCTGTTATGTGACTACTTAAGTGAAAATGCGAAATTGAAAATTATAACAGTAATTAATATAAGAATTATTTGAATACAAAACAAAATTTAAAGAACTTTGTTGTGTAAGTGTCCTCATGCGAGGAAAATGTTTATCTATTGAGCGATTCTTTGACTAATAATTTCGCAATTAGTAATTAATGAGGGCATTCACAATAAAACAATTTAGAGAACTTTGCTCTTACGTTAGTGGCACTTTGGCGAAGAAATTGTTTATTTATTGTCGATTCCTTAGCCCATAGGCGGAACGTTGCAAATTATAAAAGAAATCATTTATTATACAAAATATTTCAATTGTAAAAATTGTTTAAGTAACTACTTAAGCTATGTGAAACTGTAAATCATAACAGATGTTAATATAAAAATTATTCGAATATAAGCAAAACAATTTGAAGAACTTTATTGTGTAAGCGGCACCCTGCGAGGAAAATGCTTATTTATTGCGCCTTAAATGAAAAAGTCCACATTATAACAGAAATTAATAAACAAAATATTCTAATACCAGAAATTCTTGAATAATAAAATAATTTAAAGAACTTTACTCTTGCGTTAAGCGAACCACTGCTCGATAATTGTACATTGGCGTTTTTGGGCTTATATGGGAATCGCAGAAAAATTACTACGCAAAATATATTAATACAATGTATTTTTTAACAATATAATAATTTAAAGAAGTAACTGGCGATCTTAAACGATAATTAATATAGATGTAATCCAAAAAAACATTTTCAACAATAAAATAATTTTAAGAACTTACTCATACGTTAAGCGGACGACTGAGCGGAAATTGTTGATTTATTGTGTGCTTCCTGAGCAATGTATGCGAAATTATGAACATTTAAATATCTTCAGTAATAAATTAATTTAAAAGACCCTTGCCTAGATATTGTTTATTGCAAGATTCTTTAAGGAATAAATCTGAAAACATCCCGTAATATTGAGAGTTTTAAAGCACATTAAATTCATCAAAAATTAATCTAAGCACTTTACTCTTGTGGTAAGTTCACTCGCAAGTTTGTTTATTAAGCCAGTTTAAGATGAATAAATGTGAGAAACAGTAAATAAATAATAATTTAACCCAGTTTGCATTTGTGGGTGTTGGTTTTAAACGAGTTGACAAATTAATGTTTTCGTGGTTTGTTTTGGTTAGAAGCGTTGAATTAGCACAAAAATGCAGTTTATTAATTTATTCATAACGGAAGTCTAAACATATTTATATACCTAAGTGCGAGAATGTCTTAATTACGCAATATAAATGATAGAGAAATGTGATTTTGACGCCCAACTTTTGATTATAACCCAAACTTAAGCAGTGGACTTGGGCAGCACGAGTGCTATGTCTGAGTTGACTAGAACGAAGGAGTACCCTTGCCTGCTGGAGGAATACCACCATCCTTACCTTAATGTTACTTCGCTGATTTTATGAGCTCGTTAAGGGCCGCTAGTCACCCTTTCCGTATCCTTAATCGATTCGCATCCTATTCTTCCTCTTGCCCTTACTGTAACCTTCCTATCAGATGGACAGCCCAAAATTGACAAATTTTGCCCCGGATGTCCGGGTGGGCAGGTCCGAAGAAACTTGGGTCATTGAAAGTACTCATTTTCTGATCGATTATTCTAAAATCCGTAGTCTAATCTTAATGCTGTTCACCACCATGATCAATTACAATACTGAAAACGCCAATTCACCGGACTTTGCAATTTTCCCAATACAATCAAAAAGCAAGAGGTTTTCTTTTTTAGAGAATAAAAAAAATTGGACTGTTTTGATTCGAGAGATGGAAAATTATTAAAATATTACAGTTCAAAATATTTTTCAATAAAAAATATTATTTAAAAAAGGACACCCTACCAGACAATTGTTTTTTATTACGTGACTACTTAAAGCAAGAAATGCAAAACTGTAAATTATAACAGCTCTTAACCTAAAAATTATTTAAATGCAGATTTCTTTAAACAAAATAATTTAAAAATTTTGTTGTGTGATTAATAAATTCGAAATTACACATACAACAAGATAATTTAATTTTTTTTACACAAAAAATTTTAATCAAAAAAAAATTCAACAAAAAAAAATAACTTAAAACACTACTTGTGTTCAGCTGAATCACCAACACACCGAAAATTGTTTTTTTTATTATTTGACTACTTAAGCAATAAATGAATGCAAACAATTCTTTAAACAAAATAATTTAAAGAACGTTGTTGTGTAAGCGGCACCCTGCCAGGAAAATATTCACTTATTGCACGATTTTTTACCTTTCGAAATTACAAATTCTAACGTAATTAAAAAACAATTTAAAGAACGTCGCCTTTAAGTTAGTGGTACCCTCGCCCAGAAATTGTTTTTTATTATCAATACACAGGCGATAGATGGAAAATTGCAAATTGTAAAACAAAGTATTGTAGTTCAAAAAATTCCTCAACAAAAAATAATTTACAAAACTACTTGTGTTAGCTGAACTCCCCCACCCCCTTCGAAAATTGTTTTCCATTTCGTGACTACTTAAGCAATTGACAAACAGAAACTTATACCGGATATTAATATAAAAATTATTTCAATGCAAAACAAAAAAAATTAAAGAACTTTATTATGTAAGCGGCATCCTGCAAGGAAAATATTTATTTATTGTGTGATGATTTGACTAATTCTTTCGAAATTACAAATCTTAAACGTAATTAAAAAGGGCACACACAACTAGACAATTTAAAGAACTTTGCTCATATGTTAGAGGTATCCCGTCCCGAAATTGTTTACTTCTTGTCGATTCCTTGCGCTATAGCTGGAAAATTGCTAATTATTAAAGAAATAATTACACAAAAAATTTTAATTCAAAAAATTCTTCAACAAAAAAATAACTTAAAACACTACTTGTGTTAAGCTGAACCCCACACACACCGAAAATTGTTTTTTTTTATTATTTGACTACTTAAGCAATAAATGCGAAAATATAAATTATAACAATAATATAAAAATTAATTGAATACAAATGTTTCTTCAAACAAAATAATTTAAAGAACTTTGTTGTGTAAGCGGCACCTTGACAGGAAAATATTCATTTATTGCACGATTTTTTAACTTTCGAAATTACAAATTCTAATGTAATTAAAAAGAGCACAGACAATGAAACAATTTAAAGAACGTCGCCTTTAAGTTAGTGGTACCCTCGCCCAGAAATTGTTTTTTTATTATCAATATTTTAGGCAATAGATGGACAATTGCAAATTGTAAAACAAAGTATTGTAGTTCAAAAAATTCTTCAACAAAAAATAATTTACAAAACTACTTGTGTTAGCTGAACTTCCCCCACCCCCTTCGAAAATTGTTTTCTATTTTGTGACTACTTAAGTAATAGACAGACAGAAACTTATACCGGATATTAATATAAAAATTATTTGAATGCAAAACAAAAAAAATTAAAGAACTTTATTGTGTAAGCGGCATCCTGCAAGGAAAATATTTATTTATTATGTGATGATTTGACTAATTCATTCGAAATTACAAATCTTAAACGTAATTAAAAAGAGCACACACAACTAGACAATTTAAAGAACTTTGCTGATATGTTAGAGGTACCCCGTTCCGAAATTGTTTATTTCTTGTCGATTCCTTGCGTTATAGCTGGAAAATTGCTAATTATTAAAGAAATAATTACACAAAAAATTTTAATTCAAAAAATTCTTCAACAAAAAAATAACTTAAAACACTACTTGTGTTAAGCTGAACCCGAAAATTGTTTTTTTTTTATTATTTGACTACTTAAGCAATAAATGCAATAATATAAAAATCAATTGAATACAAATGTTTCTTCAAACAAAATAATTTAAAGAACTTTGTCGCGTAAGCGGCACCATGTCAGGAAAATATTCAATTATTGCACGACTCCTTAACTAATAAATTTGAAATTACAATTTATAATCTAATTAAAAAGAGCACACACAATAAAACAATTTAAAGAATTTTGAACTTATGTTAGTCGCACCCTCGCCCAGAAGTTGTTAATTTATTAATTCTTCGATGGAAAATTGCAAATTGTAAAAGAAATTATTGTATAAAATATTGTAGTTGAAAACCGTCTTCAACAATAAAATAATTTAGAAACCTACTTGTGTTAGCTGAACTCCCCGAAATTTTTTTCTATTTTGTGACTGCTTAAGCAATAAATGCGTAACTGAAACTTATACCGGATATTAATATAAACAGTATTTGAAAGAAAAACAAACAAATTTAAAGAACTTTATTGTGTAAGCGTCACCCTGCAAGGAAAAGATTTATTTATTGCGTGATTATTTGACTAATAAACTCGAAATTACAAATCTTAAACATAATTAAAAAGAGCACATACAATAAGACAATTTAAAGAACTTTGCTCTTATGTTAGAGGTATACCCCACTCCGAAATTGTTTATTCCTTGTCGATTCCTTGAGCGATAGCTGGAAAATTGCAATTTATAAAACAAATAATTACACAAACAATTTTAATTCAAAAAACTGTTCAACAAAAAATTCACTTAAAACACTACTTGTGTTAAGTTAAACCCCTCACCCACCGAAAATTGTTTTTTATCATGTGACTACTTAAGCAATAAATGCGAAACTGTAAATTATAACAGATATAAAATTATTTGAATGGAAACATTTCTGTAAACAAAATAATTTAAAGAACTTTATTGTGTAAGCGGCACCTTGCAAGGAAAATATTTATTTATTGCGCGATTCTTTAACTAATAAATTAGAAATTACAAATTTTAAAGGTAATTAAAAAGAGCACACACAATAAAACAATTTAAAGAACTTTTCTCTTATGTTAGTGGCACCCTCGCCCAGAAATTGCTTATTTATTATCAATACTATAGGCGATAGATGAAAAATTGCAAATTGTAACAGAAATTATTGTACAGGGTGGCCAACTAAGAATGCGAGGTACTGTATCTGGGAAACTATACATCGTAGAGGCTTGTGGAAAAAAAACGGCCAATACAATAACCTGGAAAATATGTTCATGTTTCTGAAATGGCCGCTAGGGGGCGTAACTGCAAACTTGAATCTAAAAAAGTGACGTTTCTGTGAATTCTGCCATATTAATCTAATAAAAAAATAACTGATCTTTGAAGTCGAGGATTATCTGAACTTTTTTTGTTTGGCACTTTTTGACTATAAAAATAAACTGGTGGGGGTATTCAAAGGTTTGCTTAAATCAGCCCCCGTATCTTCGAAACAGCTAATCCGATTTTAACAAACTTGGGCGCGTTGAAAAGAGCTTTTCTTGGACTACAAATGTTAAATTAATTGAAGTTTTGTTAGTTTCACATGTCGTCGCTAGAGGGCTTTGTTTGACATTCCTACAGAAACGGTTAATTTTCGGAAAAAAATTAAATGCATTGGTATAACTTTTTTTCTCGAACAAGTAGCTAAATGATGCCTAAACAAGCTCACTAAAACCGCATCTCGATATCTTGTTCCTAACCTAAATTATCGGCCAAAAAAAACTTTATAGGAAAATCCCTTAAATTTTAATTTTTTTTTAACTATATTTTTCTGGAATTGTTTCTATTATGTAAGTTGTGGCCCTAAAAAGGACCGATTTAAAGGAGGAAGGTTTTTAATGCCCCCGTAAATGCTCTAAATGCTATGCATTGCTTATGCCTCTTATGGGTAGAAAGCTTCAATTTCAGCTCTGAATAGGTTACCTAGAAATTGCGATTTTAAATGTTTGTAAATTTATACACCAGAATAAAATCACCGTTTTGAAATTACTACAGGTAAGTAAGCAATGCTAAAAGTTATACGAAAGGCCTATTTTTTGTTTGTTTAAATGCATATTCACTATGGATATATACGAAAAATACAATTAATAGAAGCAGGCAATGGAAACAGATACCTAAACAAAACATACATAATCCTCTAATTGTCAATAGTTGTCAATACTTTCGCGTTACTTTGAGCAATTTTTGTGCTTTCAAAATGCGTTTTACGAATAATGAAGCTGTTGATATGCTTGCGGTTTATTTTGAATGTCTTCAAAATGCCGCAGTAGCTAAAAGAGTTTACGCGGCTCGATATCCAAATCGGCGTCCTTGCGATGTAAGAGTTTTTCCCCGATTAGTGGCGAGCTTACGATCCAATGGTAGTTTTCCGCCTACGTTTCAACGGCAATGAATTGGAAGAACACAAGAAAATATTAACCGTGTACTGGGCTATATTCAAGGAAATCCTCATGTTAGCACAAGAGCATTACCCACTGAGTTGGGCATATCACGGACAACGGTTCAAAATATTTTGAAGGACCATAGGTAAGTTCTAATGGCCATCAAAATATATAGGTATTCGTTTAAACATTTTTTAATTACTTTAAGAATGCACCCATATCATATCGTTTTGCAGCAGGCCTCGAAAGAGGAAGATTTTGATCGAAGGTTAAGACTATTGCCATTGGATGTTAGGCATGATACGCGAAAATAGAGAATTTTTATTTCAAATTCTTTGGACCGATGAAGCCACCTTCTGTAGTGACGGGAGAGTCAATCTGCACAATATGCATTATTGGTCTGCAGAAAATCCCCATTGGTTGCGTGAAGTTCAGCGCCAAGGACGTTGGAGTTTAAATGTATGGTGTGGCATACTGGGAGGCAGAATTATTGGGCCATATTTTTTCGAGCAATCCCTAAATGGCCAATCAATTACCGTTGTTGTTGGAAGATGTGCCTCTGGAAACAAGGCAAAAATTGTTTTTGCAGTTGGATGGTTGCCTAGCACATTTTGCTATTAATGTGCGAGAGCATATTAATGTAGTATTTCAACAGCGGTAGATTGGAAGAGGAAGTCTGTTTCCATAGCCTCCGCGATCACCAGACTTAACTTGCCTCGATTTTTATTTATGGGGGCGCTTAAAGGACATCGTGTTTCGGATTCAACCTAATACTAGAGAAGATATGAAAAACCGGATTCGCAACGCAATACGTAACGTACCGAGAGCCGAAATTGAAGCTGCAGTTTTGTTTAGTCATGAGAGGCTTCAGCAATGCATAGAGCGTGATTGTCAGCATTTCGAGCATTTACGGGGGTATTAAAAACCCCCGTCCTTTAAATCGGTCCTTTTTAGGGCCACAACTTACATAATAGAAACAATTCCAGAAAAATATAGTTAAAAAAAATAAAAATTTAAGGTATTTTCGTATAAAGTTTTCTTTAGCCGATATTTTACGTTAGGAACAAGATATCGAGATGCGACTTTCGCGAGCTTGTTTAGGCATCATTTAGCTACTTGTTCATGAAAAAAGTCATACCAATGCATGTAATTTTTTTGCTAAAATTAACCGTTTCTGTCGAAATGTCGAACAAAGCCCTCTAGCGACGACATGTGAAACTAACAAAACTTCAATTATTTTAACATTTGTAGCCCAAGAAAAGCTCTTTTCAACGCGCCCAAGTTTGTTAAAATCGGATTAGCCGTTTCTATGATACGAGGGGGGGGGTGATTTAAGGAAACCTTTGAATGCTCCCCACCACTTTATTTTTATAGATACGTCAAAAAAGTGCCAAACAAAAAAAGTTCAAATTATCCTCGACAAAGATCAGTTATTTTTTTATTAGGTTAATACAGCAGAATTCACAGAAACATCACTTTTTAGATTCAAGATTGCAGTTACGCCCCCTAGCGGCCATTTCAGAAACATGAAAATATTTTCCAGATTTTTGTATTGGCCGTTTTAGTAATAACTTTTTATTCCGCAAGCCTCTACGATGTATAGTTTCCCAGATACAGTACCTCTCATTCTTAGTTGGCCACCCCGTACAAAATATTGTTGTTCAAAAAATCCTTCAATGAAAAAATAATTTAGAAAACTACTTGTGTTAGCCCCCTCCTCGAAAATTGTTTTCTATTTTGTGACTACTTAAGCAACAAATGCAAAACTGAAACTTATACCAGTTATCAATATACAAATTATTTGAAAAATTTTAAAGAACTTTGTTGTGTAAGCGGCACCCTATAAGGACTGTAAGGAAATTGTTTATTTATTGCTTGATTTTGTAACTAATAAATTCTAAATTACAAATATTAAAAGTAATTAAAAATAGCATACACACAAACTTATAGAACTTTGCTCGTATGTTAGTGGTACCTTCGCTTAGAAATTCTTCATTTATTGGCGATTCCTTGGACGATAGACGGAAAATTGCAAATTATAAAAAATATTTCAATTCGAAACTTGTGTTAAGCTCCCCCCCCCCCCCCCGTAAATTGTTTTTTATTATATAACTGCGTAAGCAATAAATGTAAAACTGTAAATCATCAGATGTTAACATAAACATTATTTGAATACAAACAAAATAATTTAAAGAACTTCGTTGTGTAGGCGGCACCGTGTGAGGAAAGTGTTTATTTATTGCGTGACTGAGTCCTAAATGCAAAATTCCAATCTATAACAGAAATGAATATACAAGATATTTTAATACTAGAAATTCTTGAATAATAAAATAATTTAAAGAACTTTACTCTTGCGTTAAGCGGACCACTGCTCGGCAATTTTATTAACGTGTTTAGGCTTAAATGAGAAATTGCAAAAAAGTGGTACACAAAATATATTAATACAACGTATTCTTTAACAATATAATAATTTGAATAACTAATTGTCAATTTTAAACAGTAATTAATATAGGTGTATTCGAAAAAAAATTTCAAATATAGTTTGTCTGATTTTTTTCTGTCATTTCATAAATGAGTAGCTTAAGCAACAAAAATTACATGAATCGACGAAGGAGCTACGAATATCTGAAATGACAAATTTTGAAGGAAAAAATCAGACAATCCGGCGAGAAAATGTTTATTTATTACAGTACGTTATCTAGTTGATATTTATAACAATTGTACTATTAATTATTATTATAGTAAAGAATAATGTTAAATGTAAACATTTAAGGCCTTTTTCGTTACACGTGTGTATGTATTTAACATTAATTTAATTAAATTAGACATTTCATTGTGACATAACTTTTTGAAAAAATCACTAGTGGTTTTTTCACTATAATCTGATCCCATTGGTCCAAATTTGAAAAATCCTGTAATTTGATTGGTTAAAAATTTTCGAATTAGATTGTCAACAGTAAAATAATTAAAGAACTTTACTCTTAAACGGCCCACACACTATGCAATCTGTCGTCCCACAATCCAAGTAGTTTGGACCGTCGAAACGATAATTGTATAGTATGTGAGGTTGTCGTTCAACAAATCGAACGACACGGTTGGACTTACGAAAGTTTGGCAGCTTAAGGCACGTCTGATATACGACAGATTGCATAGCATGTGAACGTGTCTTGACATGTGTCGACACGTTGTGTAGTTGGTATTTAATATACGGTGGTTGCTGTATCATATTACTCCTATTAAAAATATTTTGGACTGAGTTTATTGAAATATACCGTGAACAAACATGTTTGTGGGATGTAAAATCGAATGACTATTCAAACAACCATAAACGGAATGCAAGCTAAGATATTCTGTTAAAAAAATTAATAGAAATAAATAGAACAGCAACTGTGGAAGTTTTAAAGAAAATGATTAACAACATGCGAACGGCGTTCAGACGAGAGCTTGAAAAAGGTGAGCTAAGACAAGTATATGTGTCTTGGTTCTAAAAGGGGCAAAGTCTGTATTTCCTTAAAATGAGGTTGGAATACCACTGAACCACAATTGTTCCGATCTTTACTACAAAAAAGGCCAATCTTAACGCATGTAAAGTAATGATAGAATTCAATTCTCAATAATTAGTATTGACTGCAGTTTGTGATCAAAACCTTGGAGCCTATTTTCTCAGATTAGCGTTGTTGCTGTTTCTTGACTTTGGCCCTTTTACAACCAAGCCACAGAACGTTAAAACAGAATTTTAGTACTTATTTATTACTTATAATATGCAGTTACAATTCATGTTGTATGTTTTATAAAGGTACCTGGTTCGAAACGCACAGGAATAAGTGGCGACACCTATGAACCAATATTATGGTACTGTCAGAAACAGGTAGGAAAGGCAGATCCACAGACGAAGTAGAATACAATTTGAAAAACGATACGGTAAGCATGTCAAACTGCATCATTTAATTACTTGCATACATATAATAACAAACATAAATGTTTATGCGATCATTTTTTCTCGAAACTGAGTTTTACCGATAGTGTTAAAGTAGTGTTGATATACAGTTCTAATGTGATTCGCAGAAGTACTTCAATTTTTGGTTGTATTCTTCTAGCCAAACCTAGTCGATTACCAGTTTACCTCCATTCTTCTGGTATAACGCTACCATTATATCTGTCTTCATAATCTACAGAAGTTCCCCTTTTGGATCTCTTTCGTAAGAAATTATGTAGTGCACAACATGCGAGAACAACAGCATCGATTCTTGCAGTACCAATAGCAATAGGCTGCAAAAAATATCCTAAACCGTGATTCCAAAATACCGAAAACATTTTCGACTATTCGGTGTGCCCGGCAAAGCCGGTAGTTAAAAAATGTTTTCATTCTGAGTTATTCTCTTTTGCGCATATGGCTTCATTAGATTTTCCATTAGTGGAAATGCCTCATCACCAATAAATACGTAAGGTAATATAACTTCTGTATTGGGAAAGTTACTTGGATTTGGTATATTCAGTTTGTTCGCTTCCAAGCGCTTAGAAATCCCTGTCTTATGCCAGACATTTCTGATTTAATGAATTGTTGAGGTTGTCACTTTGCAATAAATTCTCAATAATTGGGATTTTAATAGAAGCCTAAAAATTTCTTTTTGTTTTTTCTAATGCTAATTTTTTCTTTTTTTATGATTGTGGACCTGAACAGGCTAAATGCGGCCTATCGTGCTAAAGCACTCAGGAACAGTTAGGAGGATGGATAGAGGGATAATGAATTGCCAATAGATGCCTATGAAGAGCTACCTTACATTTTCTCATATCATAAGTGAGAGGAAAGCAGGAACTAGGGAGATCATTCCAGAGTTTAGAAGCCGTGTAGAAAAATGTAGATTGCGCCCGTTTGGTACGACAAGTGGAGATTTGTACTGCATACTGATGATGTGAATGAGCGAACCGAGTGTTTCTCGCAAAGATAGCCCGAGATGGTATCAAAGAATTCAGCAGCACAATAGCCGTTGTAATAACGATAATACAAAAAAAGAACTGAAACAATCCTTCTATGCTCAAGGGACTGTATGTGAGAAGTTAAGGACGGGTCATTTATAAGCCTAACCGCTCTCTTTTGAATACGATCAACGATATCGAGAGCGTATTGGGGAGCACTAACCCAGAGGTGAGAATTATATTCTAGATGAGGCCGAGTTTGGGCCTTATACAGCAGAAGGAGTTGTTGAGAGGTAAAGTACTGCTTAGATCTGTACAAAAAGCCTATTTTACGAGCAACTGTTTTGGTAGTTGACAGAAGATGGTCAACCCATGAGAGATTTGAAGATACAGTCATACCCAACAGAGTAATAGAGTCTGAAAGCTTAAGAACTGAGTCATTCATACTTACAACAGGAAATGATCGATCTTTTTTGGCGGACACAAGGCAACACTGAGTTTTGTTAGCATTAAATTTAACTAGATTATTGCTTACATTAAGTGTCAAATTTTACTTGTTACTATGAGATTTATATAAAATATATATATATATATATATATATATATATATATATATATATATATATATATATAGACACACACACACACACACACACATTTTGCTAAAATTTGCCAAAAAATTTACAGACCAATCGGAAGTTTTTGGAGTAGATATGTACAGTAGCCACCAATGTGTCTATAATGGACATAACCCGGTAACGGGATCTGCAGATGGCAGCCCCAAGGACGCCGAACTAGAAGGTCTAAAGCAGGTTGTACAGAATCAAGGCAGATTGATGGAAACCCCCCTCAAACAAAGCGCAGTGATGCATCGAAAAGCTAGTCACTACACCCGGAAACGGAGGTCTAAATGGTGCACAGGGTTCGGACCTATCTGCAGACAAAGCATCTTCATCGGATTTTTTTGGAGTTCAGTCACTTAGTGCTAGAAATAGTAATTCTGTACGCTTTATTACCTCTACCCCGCGTAAAGTGAAAGAAGATGGCAATACACTCCCTGATTATGAACAATCTTCTCAAAACGCTGATGTTAGTTTTTCAGGTACGGAATGTAGCAATATTATGTTGGCGCTATCTAATAAAACTAGGTCCCTTTTAAAACTGGAGCGGCCAATTTTTCGCGGTAACCATTGGTTGCATCCCGTTGTTTTCTTACGTAAATTTGAGCAGTTTGCAGAATCGTACCATTTGTCGGGCGATGATTACTTGGGCGTTGATAAATCAGGCGGATTGGCGAGGTTACGGTTCGTTTAAGAAAAGCTTTTTGGCGTATTTTTGGTCACTCAAGAAACAGGTCATTGAACGCAATAAATTCTATAACACGCGCTATCACACCTAAGGAAGGTTGTCGCTAGCCGAATATTTTCTGAAACAAATTAATGACTACTGCCTTATTGACCCTCCCATCTCTGAGGAAGTTATTTTGTACAAAATTGTGCGTCAATATCCCTTTGCCACCCAATCATTATAGGGGGTTTGTTCAGACCGGAGCTTGAATGGAGCGCTTTCCTTTTTAGAACGGTTATCGGGCATTGAAACAAAGAAACCGAGAGATGACGTGTCGCGAGTTCACGCTGTCAATTTTGCTGGTGTGTTACCGGCACCGTTATCTTCTTTTAGCGTACTTCCGCCATTTTTGATCCCTAATACGAACCCTCCTCGCTCTTCGAGAATTAACCCTGGGGGAACCTAGGTTTTTTTGAGCGATTTGAGGGCTCGAACTACGCCGGTTTACATTCAATTACGTTGATGATCTTTTGATTGTATCTGAATCGTTTTGTGATCATACACAACATCTTAGAAAACTTTTTGTTCGATTTAAGTAAGCTAATGTGACCATAAATATTAGAAAAACCGATTTTTTTTGGGACATTATAACTACTAGGGGCGTTCAATCTGATCCCGAGAAATTATCTTCAATACACTGGTTCCCTAGGCCATGGAATCCGCGTCACGTTTTTATCCATCCGACACCCCGCATCTAACCCTGTGGAGCGTGCTATGAGAAAATTAAGCAGGTAGTTTAGAGTCTAGTGTCGAAATGCGCGTGCTAGTTGGGCTAATCGCGTTAAGATAGAATATTTAATATTGCTCCCCATTTGAGCACCCACCTTGTGATATTGTAAATATTCCGTATCCGAGGGATCATTTGGCCACTTACCTGAGAAAAACGTTTTACTGAAGGAAAGTAATACTTTGGACGCCTCCAGGAAACAAATATCAAAGTTTCTTCCCCTATATTCCGGCTCCTTTCGTATTATAGCCAAATCCTACTATCAAGGAGAATTGTAATATTACTAACCTGAAGTTTTATCATAGTCCCGAATCCTAGGAATATCTATGGCCGTGTCCTAGGCACCTTGCGTGGACCACAAATAAGTAGAAGCCTGGTTGTATACAACCATTTTTTTAATTTATTTTTTTTGTTCTTATTTTTTTTTCTATTTTTACTTTCGTATTATTTTTTATTATTATCGATCCCACCCCATCAACCTTTTTCCCACAAATAGCAAGCAAGCACATGGTTATGTACCCTACCCACGACCTCAACGTAAAACACAGGAACAAAGCAGCACTTATTCCATTTTGCTTGTGGAAAATCCACAAATGCAAAACAGCTTCAACAATTGGAGATTTTTTGCAGACATATCAACCGCAAGAATATTAGTGTAGAATATAACTACTATCCATTGTTACATTTTTATTTGTTTTTATTTGCGAAAATATTATATTTAAGTTTTGTTCTTTTATAATGAATTTAAATACGTACACATGTGATTATTACTCACTTTTAAATATTCTTCTTTTAAGACTTCGTAAATCGTCCAGCATGTCTCGGGAATTATTTGACCGATTGACTGAGGGGATGTCGTAGTACTGAACTTAAAGTCTTCGTAAGAATTTCCAGTTGCCAAACATCTTAGCGTGATAGTTAATCTTTCTTCAGGACTAACTGCTTCTCTCATTTTTGTATTTTGGTTCGAACTAACTCAAGTAATATGTTAAATGCGTCGCTATCCATTCTCAGGTAATTTTTAAAATCACTTCGACATAATTCTCGTAGCAAATTCATATGCGTGTATATAAGTCGCTGTAATAACCAATTTTTGCACCAGTTCTTTTTTCCTTATTTAATTTCACGTTATCACCTGTAGGTAGCGGACCGTGAAAATTTTATTATTGCAATAAACGTTTGTCAAGTCGCCGTTGTTGCCACGATAGAAAAGATAATTAGTGGATTTTTAATATATTGATAATACGTCGTAATTTGCTAATGTTTTCAAAATATTTTATTTATATATTTTTATGTAAGGAATGTTGTAACTGATATGAGTAGCAGGTGCACGCTTAAAAATGCTTTATTGAAGGGGCGTAACGAATCATTGTAATTTCTTCTAGATGTAAAAATGTCATTGATCTAATGATTAATTGCGACTGAACGGGCTGCGATCAAAGGATATCTTTGTTTGAAAT
Organism: Vesta saturnalis; assembly: GCA_036346205.1. Taxonomy (NCBI): domain Eukaryota; kingdom Metazoa; phylum Arthropoda; class Insecta; order Coleoptera; family Lampyridae; genus Vesta; species Vesta saturnalis. The sequence continues at coordinate 1,546,125 of JARFJB010001166.1, forward strand.
TTCGAGAGAGAAATGTAGTGTTGTTACGGACGATGCATGTTTTAAAATTAAGATGTCGTGCAGTAGTCGATATAAAACTGTTCCAACGGGAATTAATATTTCTTGTTTTTATATTACTTTTGATACTAACATACCACAGAATATGCAAATCTGCACATCCAGGTATTTTAAACACTCGACATACATCCGCAGCAAATTCATCTGCACATAAGTCGCTATAACCACACTTTGCACAGTTTTTCTATTAATTCACTTACACTAGTAGCGACCGTAAACATTTTATATGCACATAACACGTTGTCACACACCTTCACACTAGAAAGTAATTAGGATTTTACAAATTGAAAACGCAATTGCACAGTTTCACACACATTTACTTTATCAATTTTACATACACACACTGACACACACACGTACAGTCACTTATTGACGGCGACACGAACATGACATTCTCTGCAGCACACAATCCATTGACACACACGACACATGCACTGACACGGGCCGCGATCACAACAGATACTTTGTTTGTACCACACACACTCGAAGACACACACGCAGTTCACGGACGAATGCAGTTTTACACACACAAAGATGTCGTGCAGCACACGTAACACACACACTGTTCACACCACACACATTCGTTACACACGACACATTGATTGCACACTGAAGTTGGTTGGGTTATCGGGGGAAGAGTAGTTACAGTTAGTGTCAATCGAGTCAGATCGATTTTTGGGTTAATTAAATACCTTCATTGTAAACAGTTTGTCTTTAAAACAATTCTTGCGTGTACATTTTTCTTTTGAATTCGTCAACACTAAGTTGTCTTTTCAGTCGGGGTTAAACCGCGTATGTTAACGATTTGTGTCTGTGATCAATTATCGGAATGTTTATTCTAGTGTATGTATTTTTATACAACTGAAAGTTCGCAGCCTATGTAACGTACGCAAACTCATTAACCTGAAATCTGCTAAAATAAAAGATAGTACAGGGCCTTCTCACTCTGATATTTGTACGAATTAACATTGTTGGTTGTTGTTTATAATTATATTCGTGTGGAGGTGGGCTGATGAACGGGTACATGATACCGCGTTGGTTACTAATTGTAAAAAGCAATTACCAAGCGTGTACACACTCTCGAGATCAGATAACCATTCAACACCTCGAATTTTTATTTCTATTGTTTTTATTTGTTGTATAGATGAATGTGCCTGAGAGAGGAGCACTGTATTTTTCTAACGTACTCAAACTTATATATCGGTCACGGTGTTAGCTTTGTTTTAATGAGTTTCTTTGTCAGTTTGTTTAAGTAGAATTATTTGTCTGTGAGCTGATTTCTCTTTGTATCTGCTTTATTGTAATTTGATTTATGTATTTTGTGCTTTAGTGCTCACTAAACTATTGGGTACGTGCAAATTCCTTGTCTATTTTCTTTTGTCCTTGCCTTTACCTTATTATGACCTGTGCAATTTTACTGTTGTTGTATTTTATATATACCGTTTTTTGTTTTATTGTTTTATGTGCTTATTTACCGGCATGATTGGTTTTTAAAGGGCCACATGTTTGGTATTGTGCTTTTTATTTTGATTATTTATGACCCAATTGTACTGGTGTCAACTAAGAAGTGCCTCGCAGTATCTCAGGAATGGATTATAGCACAGGTTTGGGAAAAAATTTTAACAAAGTGGCCTCGAGAAGCCTAAATTATTTTCAGAATTAGGTCCACTCTAGAGGGCGTATTTGACAGTTAAAATTTTAAAAGCTAATTTTCAAAATTTACTCAATTAAATATATGTAAATATTATAATCAGATTCTCGACAAATTCTGCATATTTTATTTGACAAGTTTTAGTCTATCTCTTCAAAAGTTTGGAAGATGGAACCTTTTACGAAAAAACGCTTTAATTCAGGTTCTGCTTGACCGATTTTAATAAACTTGATGTTGTTTGAAAGACTTTTGTTAAACAATAGAAAATTTGTAAATTTAAAGCAATCTGATTAATATCATAAATGCTAGAGGCGCTGTTTAATATTTTTTTAATATTGTGTTTTCTTACAATTTTAAATGGAAGCATAAAATTTAAGTAGGTCTTTAAAAAGTAGACTATTAGTAACAAAACAGTGAAAACTGCAAGTCGATATCTTTTTCCTATCCTGAGATATCGTAAGAAACAGGTAAATGGGAATTGTTCTTCCAACGTCTAGTAGGATAGTTCGCGTTAATGGAAATTATTAAATTTAGCCTGGATGAAAAGATCTTACATTGGTCTGCAGTAATTTAAACTGTTATCATACTAATGTTATGGTTGCGCTAGATTCTAAATGTAATGCTGTCTCTACTAACAATGAGAACAAATTATAAAATAATAATGTGATAAATTTAACATTTTAATTATATAAGAATGTTATATTTGTTTTCAAGCGATGTGTTAGTAAATCAAAAGCATTAAATATCAATTAAAACTGATATTTGCAGCAACAACAAATACAGTTTAAAATATGAATTACGATTTACTTGATGACAACAAAATTAGTAAAGAGGGCCATGTAAGATATAAAATAAATTCTGTTGAAAAAAGCAAGCTATGATTTTCACGCATATGTCAAAAATTATTCATCGTGTTGCATTTAATAAACTTTCTTTATCTTTTCGTACCAAGATGATTTTTACAAATGAAGAAGCATTTGATATGTTGGCAGTTTATTTTGAATGTATGAAATGGAACCGTTGCTGTTAGCGTGTATGTACTGCAGTACCCAAACAGACGGCATCACAGCAGAAGAGTTTTTCTCCGACTAGCACACCGTGTGCGTACTATTGAAATGTGAATCTTCCTGTATCGAAGACAACGCAGAGGTAGAACAGAGGAAAATGTTATTAATGTTTTAGCTTATGTAAATGTTAACCCTCATTCAAGCACCAGAGCTAGAGACGGGTATATGTCGAACTACCGTCCAAAATATTTTAAGAGAACACTTATTTATTAATGCATGTTTTATTCGGTATTATAGCGATAAAAATGTTTTATTTTTTTCGTTTGTCGTTATATGTTTCTCATTTTTATCATACCGAAAGTGTCATTACATCAAAGTTAACTTGTGACAACATGACTAATGTATTTGCCGCCATTTTATGTCCAGTTTCAATAAAACATCAAATTATTTAATGAAATTATCTTATGCTATGTGAATACATTTTAACTAACAACATGATAATTAAGTGAGGCAACGTAAAGTAAAAAGGTGCCAATTATATGTCATTGAAGAAGATACAAATTTCGGCAAAATAATTTATTTTATTTCCAGAATTGTTGATTTGAAACTCATATAAATATTGGATGTATTTATTTATAAATTTAGAGACAAACGAAAATAAGAAGAATTAAAATTTTATAAATATTGCTCAATTTGCTGACCATTATGGTCAAGACAAATCCTACATCTCCGAAGAATTTCTTGAATGGATCTTAATAAAAATAGGGGTCTTAAACGTAGTTCTTCAAAGGCTTCTCTTGTAGCATTCATCAAAGCTTCTTGAGTTTCATACGGTCTTTGATGAATTTTATTTTTAAGGTAGCCCCACAAAAAAAAATCTAAAATTGATAGGTCTGGGGACCTTGCTGGCCAATTAACTGGTCCATTGTTACCAATCCAATGGTTTTGAAACATTGTATTGAGATAATCTCTTACTAGTCTTGCATTGTGGCAAGGTGCCCCGTCTTGCTGAAAATAAACCTCTCTTAGCTGGGCTAACGGAATATCATCAATCAATTCTGGAAGGCAAATGTCCAAAATTTCCAAATATCGTTGATGGTTCAAATTGCCTTCAAACATGTAAAATGTTAATCTGCCTCCTAAAATGAAACAGGACACATTGAACCCAACCTGCCTTGCTGCTGACGGATCACGGTAACATGCCGATTTTCGTTAGACCAGAAACGATTCGTTGCACGATTGTAAATTCGGCGGAGCTTATATGGCTTTCATCCGACCATATAACTAAACGACCAAAATTACCACTTTCTTCACTTTTCTGAATATACCATCTACAGAAATCGATACGCAATTGAGCATCACCCGGATGCAAGTGGTGGATGACTTGAGGTATATATGGTTTATAATGGTATTTTTAAATATTTTTGATACTTTCGTTTTGAAATACCCGCCGATTCTTCTATTTTTCTGCAAGACGTATAATTTTCGTTAACAGTGACCTCTGCAAGGACATTTATTTCATTATTTTCTTCGTTTTCTTTTCTATATGTTTTGGCGCGTGGCCTTTCAAACGATCCGTGATTTTCCAAATTTTGTTTTAACCTAATGAATGTTTTTTACACGGTTGCCTTCTTTCCGGAAATCTATAATATTCACATTTTATTTAACTCAAATGATGACTAACATTCCAATAAATATAAATACCTTTCAAAATATATTTCCTTCGCTTGCTCTGCATTAAAATTTGTTTGGTAATAAACCCCAATCATATCTAATTTCTCATAGTTCTCGTACCTAAATTATTCGCCATGGTTTGAAACTTTGTAAAAATTCAAAATAACGAAAAGAATATTGAAAACTTTACTAACAATAAGGATCTCAACAATCAACAAATTTGCAAATATTGACAAATGTCAAAAAATGAAGTTGCCATGGTAAAACAATTGCAGTACCAAAGGCCACTAACAAATCCAGTTAATAATTTGAAATACTGCGCTATTTGTATAAAAAATGATGAATGCTATACATATTTGAAATGCTTAGAACAAGGAAAATTTAATTATGAGAAAATAGACAGGGTGTCCCATTTAAAAAAATGAAGTTGATCCCGATAACTTTTGACCTGACCCCGTATACTCATTCTGAAAACAGCACTGCATTCTACGGAAAAATTATATAAAGAACACTTTTCACTTTTCTATAAGTTATCGTATAGCTGAGATACGGGGCTGTCTCAAAATGCAACTTTTCAAAAACGCCCTGTATCTCAAAAATGAGAAGAGCTAGAGTAATTATGTTTGTGTCATCTTTCGTTTCACAAAAAAGTAGCCAACGTTCGCGAAAACCGCATCTCTGTATCTTTGCTAATAACTGAGATACCCTGCGAGGACAACCAAAATGGGACAACCTGTACAGGGTGGCCAACTAAGAATGTGAGGTACTGCATCTGGGAAACTATCCATCGTAGAGGCTTGCGCAAAAAAAAGTTATACTAAAACGGCCAATACAAAAACCTAGAAGATATTTTCAAGTTTCTGAAATGGCCGCTAGGGGGCGTTACTGCAATATTGTATCTAAAAAAGTGATGTTTCTGTGAATTCTGCTATATTAACCTAATAAAAAAGTAACTGATCTTTAAAGTCGAGGATAATCTGAACTTTTTTTGTTTGGCACATTTTGACGTATCTCTAAAAATAAAGTGGCGGGGGGTATTCAAACGTTTCCTTAAAAAAGGGTGATTTTATTCTGGTGAATAAATTTACAAAGCAATGCAATGCACAGAGTGATGGTCAGCATTTCGAGCATTTACGGGGGCATTAATAACCTTCCTCCTTTAAATCGGCCGTTTTTAGGGCCACAACTTACATAATAGAAACAATTCCAAAAAAATATAGTTAAAAAAATAAAAATTTAAGGGATTTTCGTATAAAGTTTTCTTTGTTGAGATGCGGTTTTCGCGAGCTTGTTTAGGCATCATTTAGCTACTTGTTCATGAAAAAAAGTCATACCAATGCATTTAATTTTTTTGCGAAAATTAACCGTTTCTGTCGGAATGTCGAACAAGGCCCTCTAGCGACGACATATGAAACTAACAAAACTTCAATTATTTTAACATGTGTAGCCCAAGAAAAGCTCATTTCAACGCGCCCAAGTTTGTTAAAATCGGATTAGCCGTTTCGAAGATGCGAGGGGTGATTTAAGGAAACCTTTGAATACCCGCCACCACTTTATTTTTAGACATACGTCAACAAGTGCCAAACAAAAAAAGTTCAGATTATCCTCGACTTTAAAGATCAGTTATTTTTTTATTAGATTAATATAGCAGAATTCACAGAAACATCACTTTTTTAGATTAAAGATTGCAGTTACGCCCCCTAGCGGCCATTTCAGAAACTTGAAAGTATTTTCCAGGTTTTTGTATTGTAATAAATTTTTTTTCCGCAAGCCTCTACGATGGATAGTTTCCCAGATACAGTACCTCGCATTCTTAGTTGGCCACCCCGTAATTGTGACTACATGTGTTTTTTTTATTATTGTGTTACTGTGTAACTGAACTGCTTTTTAACCATTTTCTTTTAATGTCATAATTTTGTACCCACTTTAACCTGATTTAATGGCGTTTTGTTATACATTTAACCCTTTCATTGTTTTTTTTGTGTTATTGGATTTATTAATGTACTTGTGCAATTATTTATTTATGAATAAAGTGGATTTTATCGGTGGTTCTTTTCCACAAGAGTATATTAACGGGCTGAACTGCCGCTGCGCAACGCTCGTTAACTTTAATTTGAGTAGTTTCATTTCTTTTTACCTGCCCCTCATGATGCAACGCTTACCTCATCCAGCCTAACTAATTTAGATAGCACAACGTACCTAACACTAGGCGGTCACTTCGTTTAATCAGATTTGAGGTTTGCGAGTAATTAAATATCAGACTTGTAAATAAATTCTATTGTTTTAATTATTGCCGGAAAAGTCAAAGTAAGGCAGGCAATTGAAGTTGAGTAATAGTGATATTAATAATTTGCATTGTTGCAAATAAGTTCAAATTACGCTTTTCAAGATAGGGTACCTGGGGGACGCTACACATCAAACAGAATGACCACTACTGCCGCTACAATTTTTTTCGAAATAGTCGGTGCCATGACACAAACTGATTTATATGAATGGAAAATGGTTCCCTAACTGCCAGTTGCAACGACTGATCCATGTTCAGTTCGTTCGTGTGTGTGGGTAAAATACTAACCAATTGTTTGCAAAGATTGTTTGTCCAATCTGCAGTACAACTAGTCGTACGACCGATTGCATAATGTGTGGGCCGTTTTACGTTAAGCGGACGACCAATCGGAAATTGTTTATTTATTGCATGATTCCTTGAGCAATGTATGCGAAATGATGAACATATAAATCTCTTCAGCAATAAATTAATTTAAAGGACCCTGGCCTAGATATTGTTTATATAGCAAGAATCTTTAAGGAGTTTTAAAGCACATTAAATTCATCAAAAATTAATTTAAAGCACTTTACTCTTGTGTTAAGTTCACTCGCACATTCTTTGTTTGTTTATTAAGCCAGTTTTAGATGAATCAATTTGAGAAATAGTAAATAAATAATAATTTAACCCAGTTTGCATTTGTGGGTGTGAAATGGTATGGGTGGTTTTAAACGAGCTGACAAATTAATGTTTTTGTGGTTTGTTTTGGTTAGAAGCGTTGAATTAGCACAAAAATGTAGTTTATTGATTTATTCATAACGGAAGTCTAAACATATGTATATATCTAAGTGGGAGAATGTCTTAATTACGCGTTATACATGATAGAGAAATGTGATGGTGGTGTTGAGCTAACGGGCATAAAAATATTCAAAATGAATGCCGATGTGAGAAATTCCAGGCCTTAACTGAATAAATCCAAAATAAATTTTGACCCTTGTATCTTCAAACTTAACACTACGTATCATGGATATTCCAAAAATTCTGCAAAACAGCTGAAAGTGTTAACATAATAAAAATAATCTAAGAACTATATCATGAAAATAGATTAAAGCGTGACCATCCAAAAAACACAGAAAACAATGGCGTAACATTAGACATTTTAAACAAAGCTACTATTAAACATGAGAATTTATCATTAGTGCTGTAACGGTTTATTAACTACTCAAGAGCGTACAGAATCGAAAATGCATAATAAAAAACTGTGACATTGTTTAAAGTAAAACCCGCTATATTTATACTGTACGAATAATAAAGAGAAGACAGAAACCTAACAGTAAAAAAAAATTAAAATAAAAAACATGAAGTATTTGTATTAGCAATATTTGAATCTGTGATCCGGTTAAACAAGGGAACGTGCGCCTATAATAGAAGAGGTCGATCTAGCAACAATGGGTAGGGCATACAACAATGAGAAATGATTTTTTTTAACAACTTTCTCGCCCACGCCTTGTTCTTATTCTATAGGTGTATGTAGCTTATTGTATTCAAGTTTATAGAAGAATGAGTTCTAATTTTAAATTTTACATAAATTATTTAGATTCTCATCATAATTTTGGCTTACGCTATCAAGATTAGTTTCTGGTGAACGCCCTGTGTATGTTTTAAGTATTGCAAAACCTTGTAGGTAAATTGAATACGTAATTATTTATTCAAGGTTTATGTCAAATTCCAGTTTCTTTACGACGAAACTGTTTTTCTATGAGATGAATCAGCCTTTTTTTTTTTGTTCTAATTCAAGTTCTACCAAATTACTGTAATTTCGACTAATTATAATCTTTGAGATTATCGCCTATTTCCCAAAGTCGAAGTACTTCAGATACTTTACTGTGCGGCCAATAGCCTATTCCATCAATCACATGCGGATAATTAACATTTTTCTAGAAACGACGAAACAGAAACTTGGTATATTGCCCAAATATTTTGTTGTAATTCTAATGAAGTATGGGTGCATTTTGTGAAGGCTGGGAATTTCAAGTATAAAATAAAACACTATTACTGTCATTACAATCTTGGCAAATTATCTTTTTTTTCGCAACAATATACTAGTAATTTTATTCTTTCATCACCATTTACGCAATAATTTAGCACATTGGTGAAATATTTATAAAAATTGTGCTTTTGATGATTTTTAATTTTGGATATGAGTCCATCTCAGATTTCTCCTATAACAGTAATGGCGGACATTCAAAATGGCGGCCTCGGAATAAATTTCATAACATAACATAACAGCCACGCCATTCCCTTGAGGGGTAGGCAACACAATCCCCGCCTCGTTTATTTAGAAATCTTTCTCCATGCTTTCCTATCCTTGCATACCTCCCTAGCTTCCGCAAGATACATACATTGTCTCTGACATGCGCTTTTATTTTTAAAACTCCTTACCTTTCTTTCTTTTATCATACATTCTACTGCATTCAGACAAGTATTACGTGACCTATTAAGCCCGATCTTACACCTAACTTCACCCATATATACCGGGTGGCCAGATGAGAGAATGCAAAGTGCTGTTTCTCGGAAACTATTCGTCGTAGAGAGTTGCAGTAAAAATGTATTACTAACGTGGTCAAAAAAAGACCGTGGAAAATATTTTCAAATTTGCAAGATGACCGCCAGGGGGCGTAACCGCTATCCTAAACTATTAAAATGATTTTTTACTGAAATCCACCTAGTAAATGTACCAAAAATATTATGCTTTTTAAAGCTCAGCTTTATTCGAGTAATTTTTTTTTTTTTGTTTGACGTACCTATTAAAATAAAGTGGGGGGGGGGGGGGGGTCATTCAGTGATGTTTTAAATTTACAGCTGTAACTCCTAAACGACTGAATTGATTTTAATAAACTTAGTCTCGTTGGAAAGAGAATTTATTGCTCCATCAAATCCATCTTACCTGTAATATGTCTAATTTTTAGTGATGCCGCTAGAGCGCGTTTTTTGATATACTATCAGAAAATTGTAAAGTTCTCTAAAAAATTAAATGCAACAATATGATTTTTTTTCATAAAAATGAGATGAAATCATCCCTAAATAGGTTAGTGAAAACCGCATGTCGATATCTTATTCGTACCCGAAAATATCGAAGAAAGAAGATTTAGTTATTATAAAATTTGAAAAAGTCGATATTGCACCGATGTTTATTCTTATTTATTTGTCTTTTCAATAAAAATAAAGTTTAGGATGGCGGTTACGCCCTCTGGCGGTCATCTTGCAAGTTTGAAAATATTTTCCACGGTCTTTTTTTGGCCACTTTAGTAATAAATTTTTTGACCGCAACTCTCTACGGCTAATAGTTTCTTATCTGGCCACCCGGTACACGCTTCATTAATCTTGCGTTGTTCATTCTCTCAATGTGACCAAACCAACGTAGTGTACTACTTTTATATCTATCCATTATCGTCCTTTCCTCGTCACACTCAGTCATTATGCATTCATTATTTATTTGGTCCCTTCTCGATTTACCACATGCGCATATCAGGAATCTCATGTCAGCAGAATTTATTTTGCTTTCGTGTTTTTTTTTATATACCCATGCCTCACTTCCACACAGTACTGTCCGGTCAGTACACGCCATTCTAGATTGCTCGTTTCGCAGCTACGCTCAGGGTTTCATTTATCATTATCGTCCATACACTTCCAATTACTTTCCTTCCAGCATTGACCCGTCGTCCAATCTCGCCATCCATTGTACCATCTGCAGGATAAATACTCTACTCTCCTTTTTACCTTCCCGATTGAACACCACAATCTTTGTTTTGTTCACGTTTACCTTTAAGTCCATGCTATCACAGACTGTATCAAACTGCCTCAGAGCAGTTTGTAGTTCATCCGCATTCTCGCTTAATAAGACTACTATCATTGAACAACCACACAACCTTGTCGCACTCCTTGCTCGATATTAAACCCACACCTCGTCTTGCCCTAACACATGCCCGGTTACAGTTATACACTGGCCTTATCCCGTTTATTAGATCTTTACTTTGCCATATTCAATTAATATTTCCTACAACTTCTCCCCATTCACTTGGTCATACGCTTTCTCCAGATCTACAAACGCACAGTACAATTAATACTTTTGGATCACCTGCTGAAAAGCAACTATCTGATCAAAATTTCCTCTCCCTGGCATGAACCACTCTGCATATCCCAAATCTTACTTTGGGTAGTTTCACATACTCTACCAATCAGTACTCTTCCAAATACCTTACCAGGTACACTAAACAGACTTATTTCTCAGTAGCTCTTGCAATCACTCTTGTTCCCGTAACCTTTATACAGTGGTACAATGATCGCGCTCTTCCAATCACTCGGCACTTTTCCACACTTAAGTCACACGTTGATTAATTCACACAATCTTCACATAAGCTTTGCACTTCCATATTTTAGCATCACACCAGTGATTTAATCCAGTCTTGTTTTCCTCACCACTGTACAGCTATCCGAAATATTCTTGCTAGCATTTTCTCACTTTACAATCGCACCATATTATTTTGTTGCTCCTCTTCATTACTCCTGCAGCGTTCTGTTCGGACCACGTTTTGTATTTTTGACGCATTCTCAGAAGAGTTTTTTGTTTCTTCAAAATCATTCTGCATTTTCTCGCTCTACACAGCCATCGCTCTGAATGTCACCTTCACTTCTTTGTTTCTTAATCTGTACACCTCATACAATCGCTTTTTTTCAGTCTCATTTTTTGCAGCAAACATTGCCATATACATTCATTCCACCAAGCACATTTTTTCTGTCTACCTGTAGTCGCTCTTCCACATATCTGCATGACACAATTGACAACAAAGTCTTTCAAGTTTATCCTTGCACTTTCAATGGCATTGGCTTTAATTTGTTCGTTCCACACTGCTTCATTCACATTCAACTCTTTACTCACGGTATCTGCATATTTCATTCTCAGTCGTTCATCACACACTATCAAGTCAATAATACTTTTAGATTTACCTCTTTACCATATATATATATATATATATATATATATATATATATATAATATATATATATATATATATATATATATATATATATATATATATATATATATATATATGATAAAATAACAATGGTGCTAGGCTGCCATTCTCCATCTGCACAACATCCTTTCCCTTGCGCTTGGTCTTCGATACATACAGAATATTAAGCTATCTTTCATTCGTTACATTCGCAATTTCAAATTCTTTACCATGCATACCTCTAACATTCCGCGTACCAACTCGCTATTCTTTCGTTGCACTATCGTCAGCGACGGACCTGTATGTTTCGAACTTGACCGCCCTTGTAGCCAGGCCGATACGAGGCATTCGTATTGTGATTTTTAGTAATAAAATTAGCAGACACAGTGGTTACTAGCCAAATCGGGCCCCGGACGATGTAATATTCCCTACAGTATCGTCCTACTACTGGACGGTGCTGGCACTTATTTGCCTACTGCACCGACAAGAAAGGACGTAGAAAATAGGCACACAGACGAAAGATAATTGTAAATGTGTATACTTACTTAACTTCAATCAGTTCGTATTTAAATTAGATTGTTCCGTACGCAATTTTTGGTTCTCGTGCTACTAACCGGACTTGCTGTTATTAATTTGAAAAAAAAAATGATTTGGATTGCGGATTCGATCGCATTATTTATTTTTGATTATGTTTGGGTTGGTGATAGAAATAGGTTTATTACAGAGCTGTACATTTTTATTAATCACATCTGGCATGTCTTGTACGTTTTCCTACTGTTACAAGTGCGTATTTATGATTGCTTTATTTATCCCACGCTACCGTGGGATAAAATAAGTGGTTTCATTAGTTCTCCGTGTTTTCATTGTTATTGCAAAACGTTTACGTGTTAAGAGTTCAAACCTTAGACAAAAGGGTATTATTTCCGCTTTAAATTTATTTCACGATTATATGCGTTTTAACAATCGTACCTCACATGGGTTTAAAAGAACCGTACTTTTCGTAAAAATTCAATACTATATACGCGCCTTTTTTTATCTATAGAGCCATTTCAAACGTTACTAAAATTCTACTGTTTAGACTATTTTTTCGTATTATTAATATTCAAACCGCTGGATTATAAAAATCTATTCAAATACTCACCCTTACCGTACACTACTTTATTCATCTAGAAATTGCCAGTTTCACCCGCACGTGTTTCACTAACCGAAGGTAGAAGCTTAACTTAAACACGTTCTTTCGCTTTGACGGTCTAATAGAAGAAAAACAATTTTCCTTTTTATTATTATTGACGCAAGTAAGCGCGCGCAGGCGCTCTTACGCACGCATTCTCACACACACTTACTCGCATGCACACGCACGTATGCAAGCACGCATGCTCGCGCGCACACACGCAGACATTTGTACATTAACGGCCGAACCACCATTGCGCAAATATCGTTAATTTTAATTTGAGTAGTTTCATTGTTTACCTGCTCGTGATGCAACACTTACCTCATCGAGCCTATCTAATTCAAATAGCACAGCGTAGCTACCACTAAACGAACACTTCGTTTGATCAGATTTGAGGTTTCCGAGTAATTAAATACCAGACTTGCAAACAAATTTTAATCTTTTAATTATTGTCAGGAAAGTCATGTAAGGCAAGCGATTAATTTGAGTAATAGTAACATTATTGTCAAGTAAAGTCAAGACAAATCACTTAGCGATTGTTTTGTTCTTGAATTTACATTCTTGCAAATAAATTCAAATTACACTTTTCAAGATAGGGTACCTGGGGGACGCTACAACCTACATTAACCGTAATATATGTTGACATAGGTCAGCATACGTTTAATTATTATTGAATAGTGTTGATCATATTACATTTTGAATTTTAAGTAGATATAGATTATATGTTTATGCAGTTATGTTGAATTTAATAATTTTGGAATCGTAAATCTTCATGAGAAATATCGTTTCAGTTACTTTATGCTGATATTAAATATACATATAAATACAGTTATTTAGTGTTTATTCAGATTACCTATAATGCTTTAAGGTACAACTTTCTCAATTTTTGTTGTACTTTAATTATTAAACCTATAAATTGAGTGGCGTCCAACAAGAAAAAATGCATTACTGGCTATACCTACGGATATCTCTCTGCATCCCTCACACCTAAAAATCAATGAGTTCGCAATTACAGTAAGTTTGTACCTTTCTGAGCTAGACCGTGGTACAATTTACCTTTTAATATAACAATTAATCAAAACACCCAATTTTTTTCTTTAGCGTACGCACGGACGTGTGTACACAAGCCCGCACGCATGCATACACGTATACGTATGCATGCGCACACATGCAAGTACAAAAACGCGCGAGCAAACACACGCGCACGGCCGCTTATACAGACGCAAGTCAACACGAGCATAGGCGCCTGTACGCACAAGCATATATGCAATCTCCTACACGCACAGGCACTCATTCACATACGCTGCACCACGCACGCACACACCACGACGCACGCACACATGCACGTATGCAGGTACGCATGGCATTTGTGACATTTTCCAAAAACTTCATTTCTGCGCTCAGAGGACCTCAGATACGCACGCGCAGGCGCTCTTACGCACGCATTCTCACACACACTCACTCGCATGCACACGCACGTATGCAAGCACGCATGCTCGCGCACACGCACGCAGACATTTGTGACATTTTCCAAAAACTTAATTTTTGGGATCAGGAGATCTTAAAACGAATAGTTCCAGTCTCAGCTCAATTCCGAATTTTTTACTGATCAATTTATTGTCTCTAGGTGGGAAACTTAAAAATCGCAAACTTGCTTTCAAACACTTTATACTAATTAAAAATTAACGTAATGTTTTAACTAAATTAAATAGATTTTCGGAACTTGTCGGGGCCAGATCTATTAAAAGAAAACTGTGTCAAAATATTGTTTATGTGCGTGCTTTTGATCAAATGTTTGGAAACATAAATTGTAACTCTCATTATGCAACAATTTATTTATGTAGGTACATAAAGAGAGCAAACCATTAAACACAAGTAACCTATATATTACCTATTTCCAGAGAAAACGCCTTTGATCTTTTTATTTAATTAATCGCTAAAAATTCCGAACGACCATCTAATAATCAGGAAATTTAAACGTTAATTGTCAATGTCCTGAAAACATGCAATCATTTCGCAAACACGTATCTAAAACTCTTTAATTACAATAATCTCGAAAATAAACAAAAAAGCGTAACCTAAAACGTTTTTATTTCGTCTCGTTTCCTTTTTCTTTTACCGATTCGCAAATGAGAATTCGATAAATTGTGCGATGTCGTTAAAATTGCTTTTTTTTTGTACTGTTAAATTCGATACTTTATAAATTAATGAATCCAATTAATATTCTCTTATTCCCGGATTTAACTTTGTCGCAACTTGATCAAAATAAAATATTTGCTTTGTTGGGAAAATATTCTTGGTCAACAATTTAATGGCTGGATTAATTTTTTACCATATTTAGTAATGCAATTCAAATTAAGTTGATTGGATTTTATTTCTACAGTATGCACACTTAAAAAACAACTGTGTTGCCTGTAATTTGTTTATCGCGTGCCCGATGTTGAATCACTTTTATTGTACATTACGTGACTCATTGTGAGGCCTGGATACTTTACCTACTTTATCTTTAGTAAAGGCTTCATAAGATTCTCGCCTATTAACTTACATCCACTTTAATGATTTAACCGCATTACTGCATCAACTTTAAAAATAGCAAGAAGTGAAAGTAGAACTAACAGAAGGAAAGATTACTCATACAAAAGGATTACCACAGGGATCAATCATTGAGCCGGCGTTATTTTTTGTTTTTGTTTTTTTAATTTTCTCTTTTATTATTAAGGTTTACTACTGATTACTATTAACAGGTACTTACAACCTGCGGCTACTATTAACCTTTACTTGCATATATTTCACTCTTCAATGACCAGGCATATAAACATATGAGGTAACTTCGGAAAGGCTTGACTTATCCAGCTAGTTATAGAGTAGAAATGCTAACTGTTTATTCTGGCTTATTACCATCACCGCAATGCCATTTGTAAACCAAAACAACTAGTATTACTGAATTTATTATGCTAACGTTGACTACACAAATGTCAAATATTTTTGAGTAATTTTAATTAATCACTTTTAAATATCCAAGAATCACAAAAATGTATTTATGCATATGATTAAATAAATGACAGAATCTGCTTTAAACATGAACAGAACAAGTTTGTTTTTATTAAGATATTTTAACGTTAGTCAGCATAAATTTACAAGACCCAATTGGAGTTCTGTGAATTACTATCAGATTCCCACTTATTGGTTCAGACTTAATACTCGAAATGTGTGACTATAGATTATTATAAGTTTTTAGGCAGGCTCACATTCCATTAATTTAAGTAATTTGATTGTAATCTCATTATATTTAGAATTTACATCAGTTCTACATACATAAAGACAATATTTACATCGATTGGGGCTTGAACCTTGATGGCGCAGTTGGTTAGCGCGGTACTCTAGCAAAGTACAGGTCGTAGGTTCAAATCCTACTCGAGGTAAACTTTTTATTTATGTATTTAATAAATTTAATAATAATTTTTAATTACATATTTACCTTTGAACTTATTCGTTCATAACAAAAACTTATAATAATTTAATATTTATCAAGTTGCCTTGGTATGCATGAATACTTGCGATATTGCAGGCTCACATTCCATTAATATGAGTAATTTTATTGTAATCCCATTACATTTAGAATTTACATCAGTTCTACATACATAAAGACAATATTTACATCGATTGGGGCTTGACCGTTGGTGCCGCAGTTGGTTAGCGCGGTACTCTAGCAAAGTACAGGTCGTAGGTTCAAATCCTACTCGAGGTAAACTTTTTATTTATGTATTTAATAATAATTTTTAATTACATATTTACCTTTGAACTTATTCGTTCATAACAAAAACTTATAATAATTTAATATTTATCAAGTTGCCTTGGTATGCATGAATCCTTGCGATATTGCAGGCTCACATCCCATTAATATAAGCAATTTTATTGTAATCCCGTTACATTTAGAATTTACATCAGTTCTACATACATAAAGACAATATTTACATCGATTGGGGCTTGAACCTTGATGGTGCAGTTGGTTAGCGCGGTACTCTAGCAAAGTACAGGTCGTAGGTTCAAATCCTACTGGAGGTAAACTTTTTATTTAGGTATTTAATAAAATTAATAATAATTTTTAATTACATATTTACCTTTGAACTTATTCGTTCATAACAAAACTTTTTAATTTAATATTAGTCAAGTTGCTTTGGTATGTGTGAATCCTTGCAACATTGCAGGCTCACATTCCATTAATATAAGTGATTTGATTGTTATCTCATTATATTTAGAATTTACAATAATTCTACATACATAAAGACAAAATTTACATCGATTCGGGCTTGAACCTTGATGGCGCAGTTGGTTAGCGCGGTACTCTAGCAAAATACAGGTCTTAGGTTCAAATCCTACTCGAGTAAACTTTTTATTTGTGTAACTATAGAGGTCACGATTAATCACAAATATGCTAAAAAAAATTGCAGTCATTCGATGCATAAAACTTTTCCTCCTTCGACTATTTAGGACATTTGAATAGATTCACTAAAAAGGAATAAATGAAAAGTAAAACATAAAATGGTAGGTTTATTAGATGTAACTTTTTTATATTTGTAGTTTACCTCATTCCAGATATGAACCATTATTCTATGGATACGGATACGCTGTACTCTATAGTATAGTGTGCCACGTATACGCATTAGTAGTGTATAGCGTAGAGTAAATAGAGTGTGTAATATATAATGTTTAGAGGTGTGTAAAGATAACCAGGTCATTTTTTAATAATGTGATTAAACTAGGCGCTGATTATGTGCGATTTTACGCCGTTGAAATTAAATTTGCCGCCTTAATCGGAAATAAGTAGAGCAAAAATTCTATAGACGCAAACTTTTGGATAAATAATTTTTTTCTTATTCAGTAATTAGGCGCCATTGTGAACCGTTAAAATAAAGTTGTGCGCCCTTATAGCAACGGAATTATTGTAAAATTTCCGTATGCAGTAATTACGCGTCAATTATGCGCCATTTTGCGCCGCTAAAATAAAATTTTGCGCCTTCACAGGAAATCAGTTATTCCAAAAATTACATCGATGAGACTAACTTCATAACCTTAGTACAAAATTAATCTTTTCTTGCACAATAGTTAGGCACCCATTATGCGCCGTTTTGCGCCCTTAATATAAAAGTTTGCGCAGTTATAGGATATAAGTACTTATAAAATTACATTGACACGGTTTAGGTTTATTAGATTTAACTTTTTTATATTTGTGGTTTACCTCATTCCAGATTTGAACCATTATTCTATGGATACGAATACGCTGTACGTTATACACCGCACATCGTATAGTGTATCACGTATACGAATTAGTACTGTATAGCGTAGAGTAAATAGAGCGTGTGATATATTTAGTAATTAGGCGCCATTGTGCACAGTTTAGTTGGCCACCCATTAAGCGCTGTTTTGCGACCTTAATATAAACATTTGCGCCCTTAATATAAACATTTGCGCCCTTACAGGATAGAAGTAATTATAAAACTGCATTGACATGGTTAACTCCTCAGACTGAAATCATTTTTTTTCTTATGCAGTAATTGGCGCCCATTATGCGCCATTTTGCGGCGATAAAGTATTTTGGGCCCCCATAGAAAAGTAAGTTATTGAAAAAACTACATCGGCTACGTTAACGTCATAGCGTTAGAAACAAATTAATCTTTTCTTGTAATTAGACACCCATTGTGCGCCGTTTTACGCCGTTAAAGTTAAATTTTGCACTTCTGCACAAATCCTTTATTCTTATGCAGTAATTGGGTGCCACTTATGCGCCGCAAAAATAAAATTTTGCGACCCCATATATAACTAAGTTATTGCAAAAGTTACATCGACAAGGCTAACTTCATAACCTTATCTACGGGCGAACTTCACAGTCGTAAACTTAAGTAGACGGAAAGTCTAACTAGTTTTTCCTTGCGTCTTAGTTAGATGATAATTATGGTCCGTTTTGCGTACACGAGCATATAATTGGTGCCTATTGTAGTGGATAAGCGCCCTATGAATTTAAGCTTCAAAATTAAATAAGAATTTATAAGGATAAGCATACTTAAAGAAGAAAACACGAGTAGGGTTAAGATTAGTAAGAATACTGTATAATCCAATTAAGTTAATATTAGAAAAAAACTATAAACGAGTTAAATGCAATTAAATATAAAGATATCTGTAATGTAAAAAGTGGAGCTTTAATAATAACACAATAAAATACGAAACGACACACATTAAACAAATAAACAGGCAAACAACAACACATCTATATAAATTCATAACCATAACAAAAAGTTGATTTACGTAGAAGTTCGCGGCTCTGTAAAGTTAATCGCGTCGATGTAATTTGTCAATAACTTGTTTCTTATAGGGGCGCAAAATATAATTTTAACGAACCATAATGGGCGCCTAATTATCATGTAAAAAAGATTGATCTATTATTCACGGCTGTGAAGTTATCCTTGTGGACGCAATCTTTACAATAAGTTAGCCGTGTTGATGTAATTCTTACAATAACTTGTTTCCTATAGGGGCGTAAAATTTAACTTTAATTGCGCATAATGAGTGCCTAATTATGACGCAAGAAAAAGACTAATTTATATATAAGAATAAGAAATTAGCCTTTTCGATGTAACTTTTGCAATCACTTATTTCCTATCAGGCACAAAACAACGCATAACTGGTGCCCAATTGCAGCATAAGAAAAGATTGAAATATACGGAAGTTCACGGCTGTGAAGTTGGCCGTGTTCATGTAATTTTACAACTTCTCAAGGCGCAAAATTTTACTTTACGCCACAAAACGGAGCATAATTAGCGCCTAATTACTGCATAAGGGAAAAATGGCTTATGGAGAAGTTCATGGCTGTGAAGTTAGCCGCGTCGTACAATGACTTGTTTCTATATAGGGTCGCAAAATTTAACTTTAACGGGTGTCAATTATCGCCCCAGAAAAGACTAATTCATTCCTACAGCTATGAAGTTAACCTTGCGGATGTGATTTATGCAATATCTTAGTTCCTATAGGGGCGTAACATTTTATTTTAGCGGTACAAAACGGCATACAATTGGTGCGATTAACTGCTGCATATGAAAAAAATGATTTATGCAGTTCACGGTTGTGAAGTTAGCAGCGTCGTACAACAACTTGTTTCCTATAGGGGCAGAATTAGTAGCGTAAAACAGCGTATAATGAGTGCCTAATTAGCGCACAAGAACTTATTAATTTATTCCTAAGACTATGAAGTTAACCTTGGCGATGTAATTTATGTAATAACTTATTTCCTACGGAGATGCACAAAGAGTAGCGTACAACATGCTGCGTGTACCGTATAGTGTATTATACAGTGTACGCAATGTATGACCAGTATTCACTGCATAATGTCTTCTTAAGTTGTGATTGGGAACAAAAATAGATAATGTTTTATTCGTTTATTAAATAAAAGTGATGTTTCAAAAAGTGTGCACTATGCATACTGCACAGTGCAAGAGGAACGTACAGCATACTGCGTGTATAGTGTACAATTAGTATTGACCTGTATAGAATATACGTTATATTTTATTGTGATGTACCATATAGTGTATACTGTGCAGTACATAACGAATAAATCATTGCACAGCACTAATATTTAAAAACTAATTCTTTACGAGAGAAAAACCTTATGCTGCACGAGTATAGTGTTATATTGTACAGTGACGTAGCACATAATGTATAGTACATCATTCATACTTCATAGTGCACAGTGCTTAGTGTACAGCATATTGAGTACAGCTCATAGTTTACAATGTACATACAGCAGTGTACACAGTGTGCCCAATTTTTCAAGTTTTTCAGAGTATCTCGATTGTGAGCCAAATCACTAGACCTTATTGTGTTATTAACGAATGTTAGTGCTTTATAATTTGCAGCAACAAGACGATTCTTTTACAAGAAATGTTCCTTTTCCATGAAAACAAGATGTTTTCATAACTTATTAGTGTGCGTTACTGCTGTATGGCCCACATTAACACAATTACACTTTTTTCTCCTGCTTGATCTCCCATCTTGGTTAACGGCACTAATGAATATACTTGTGCACATCTTTAATGTGTGTCGTCGTAAACTTATTGATCACACCCTGTATATTCGAAAAATCAAAGTAAGAAAACGTTATCTGGGTACTTTCTAATTTACTTTTGTATACACGTAGATTAATATTTCTGTCAAAAAATTCTGAAATAAATAAATATTACCCAATTTAGAGCGTTTTCTCCGTATACCCTAGCACTCTCACCCTTATATACCTACGGTTACCCATTTTGTCCAACGTCATTATATTTTTCGCGCTAAAATCACAATCAACCTATCCCAAAAGAGCTTTCCACTACGCGTCTTTGCCGAGTGGAAGTCTGTCAAGGAACTAACGCAGCCGGAACGAAAAAAACGCAGCCATCTTGAATTTTTTTAAAAACATCCTCATAATTCTTCGGAAAAACCCTAATTCACATTCAAATTCACTCCATATGCTGTCCAGATTCAACTTTTTATGAAAGTTTTACATAGGTGAGATTTTTCCTTCCGCACAATTTAGTAAATTGTAACAACACTTGCCCTTGAGCGTGCATTCAATTTTTCTATTACGCAATTTATACAAGCAAAAATATACACACATTCTTTTCTACACTTTAATACAATATCAACATATTATAAATTCACTCATTCATACATTTACACAAATTTTAATAACGCATTTTATAGCAGACAGCGGTAGCCTTTCACCATTATCGTCTCAATGGGGGTTTTACTAAAACATTATTTTGATACATTTAAATAGTCTTTTATATGATACACAACGCTTTAATAAAATTCCAATAATTTACATTCTGTACACAAAAAATTTCTCGTGTAAACTCACGTTCATTTACCATCCAAAATACGTTCCACGCACAACACAAGACTGCATTATACCCAGTGCGTCAAAATAATGTCACAATAGTCTGCATTAATACGATCGTGTATTCCAATAAAACGACACATTTTCAGTCTTTATTTTGATTAAAAACACGAAAGCGAAAACACATTTCATTGGTGCATGTTAGTCACTTTCTTGTATAACGTTGGATTACTACCAGAATTTAAAACACTAACGGCAGGATAGATGCGGAACGTTATTGTTATTATTAGTGCTTTATATATTGGATCAGAAAAAATCCCATACCAAGGACACTACACTTTCAACTGCAATGCGCATTGTTAGTGTGTGTTAGTGCTGTATAACATTAGCACAACGGGCGGACGTGCTCATTGTTAGTGCTTCCTAGCTACCTGGTAGTAATTTATAATTTGCATTATTTTCTATGAAAAAGACTTTATAGCTTGCATCAAGAAAATGTCAATCATACTACACATAATAAATAGTAGAACCGCATCACTTGACGCGACCATCAATCTGGGATTTGCATGACATCGCCACTTGAGTCATTTCTTATCGTAGGCCATGATTTGCGCTGCAGCGGTGACACGTAACGGCATTATTCTACAACAAGCGTTATAGCCAGTGGTATCGTTATTGGTTCGTGATCTCCCTATTTTTATTTTCGGAAACTCAACATTTTCTAAAAGTAGGTATTTATAAGAAAACACACATTCCTCTAGGCATATTGTTTAAAATTAGTATCATTTCGTTCGCGTCTTAAAAATGTTAATTGGGTGCGTAATCTCGATTGTAACTGATTACACGTAACCTACTTTTAGAACAATGTTTTATCCTTTCAGCAAGAAAAGAAAATAAGAAACAGACCGAGATTTAACACATACACTACTAAATGTTGTTGACGTTCACGCTCATTTAAATCTTCACTCCATATTTCTTAAGTGTGCTTTTACCTTTTTAGTCTTAGGTGACATTGCAACTTATTTTTAGAAAAATGTTTTAGCGTATGCAAAGCAGCCATAAAATTTGCTATGTAACAAAAAACAAAAAATCACCGAAATTGACACTCACATGCATATGCACTAGGATTATTTCACTTTCTCTCGTTGATGTTATTAACCTGCCTCCTTACATCTTTCTAAATCATCGCAAAAACCGTCCATCTAAAACAATAAATTATTAAAACTTCTTTTATTAAAACAAAGACAAGCTTGTTAAACAAAGAATCCTGCAATAAATCCCGCTTATCTTAAGAAACTACAAACAACAAGGATTAGTATAATATGTGTGGACATCTAAGGACAGATTTTACAAGTTAGCCAAAACCATTCAAAAACTAACGAACACGTTACCTCTGCAAAGTATGACTCACCAAACAGGCGAGAAAAACATGCAAAAACATACAAAAACTAGTAGCAACCAAGCACATAGAGACAATGAAACTAGCAAGCACATAAACGCACATATCCACACACGTAAGCATCAAATCATAAAAACTAGCAAACAAGTTACTTAACACATACTTCCAAACAGTCAAAGTTGCACACACAAGGAAGAAAACAAACCAAAGAGACTAAAACATGCAAACAAGCGCAGGAAAACAAGATACTAGCAAAAAAGGTAAACACTCAAACAAAGCAACTTGCTCAACCATTATACTAACATACACCTAATAATATCTAGCTACGCACGACACAAGCAAGAACAAATTAAAGAAACTGAAACATGAAAAAACTACAGGTACAAGTAAATTAATGAAACAAGCAAACTTGTAAACATCAAAGGATAGAAACACGCAAACAAGTGTAAGATCAATATTTTAAATTGTGAATGCTAAGTATTAAAGATCATTATGATTGACACCCTTATTTAACAAAAGTTTAATATATAGCCGACCCGCCATAATTCAAAAGCAAAGCGAGAATTATATTGGGGGCGGTCTAGAATAATCAGTGGTGCGGTTGGACAAGGGGGGTCTTGAGTTCTTACAATGTGTTTATTTTAAAAAGTTGAGAGTGTTTACTGCAGTGTATATGTTTTATATTGTTTGCTAACTACCTATTTATTGTCGTATTTGTTAGGAGTTGTTGTAATTTTGTAAAATCCCTGGCTGATATCCAAATATGTTCTTGGGCCCTTATTGTATCAGTTAATGCTTAATTAGCGTGGTCTCATGACACGGTGGCGGATAGTGACCGCGAACCGTTGAAAGGCGCTGTCTTTTGGATAGCCCCAGGTGTCGACCTAATACGAAATCAAGGCCTTATTGCTAGCGAACCAGTTAAGGGGTGATCTCGGCTTAAAAGTTTAGGTAGGGCAATGAGAGGCATGGGCTAATTACTGGTCCATTGGCTTTGCAGTCCCGTAGCGGGGGCTGGGACAAGCTTGTATCCTACACTACATAGTGGCGTATTAATTAATTAACAGGTATCTAGCGCGAGCTCCAACGAGACAAAGGCATCTGTCCTGATGACACAATTATTGCTGCGGACGACGAGGGATGTATCAGACTAATCCGGGGCGCTTGTCCCCCGGTGAATACTTTGTTTGTCCTTAACAGATAAACAGTTGTGACATTGTTGCATACACTTAAACGATCGAGATGACCGGTATCTGCTGTCTACTCATCCTCTCCGCACAAATCTCCGTAATATACTAGCCCATTGTTAATGAATCGATATCAAAGGTAAGTTTACATAAGATTTATCGCAATTATAATTTAAATATAATGCATCCGAATTTGTAAAAAAAAGGAAACTAGAAAACAGAAAACATGTAAGGCCGCAAACATACAAATACACAAACAAACAAACAAGTTACTCCACGTGCAAACATACTAAAATACACGCACACAACCTTTTAACGTGTTTTTATCAACCTAGCTGAACAATTGCATCTGGCAGAACTTAACCTAGCACAATTTAGAATGTACAACCCAATAACTATCAAAGGAAATGAGAGCACCTGGTAGAGTAAACAATGAAATACTGCGATTTAATTTAGGCTGTCGGTCTCTTCTGAAGTTGCCAGTTCGCATTAAAAAAATGCGAATAAGGCTATAATAACATATTTCGTACAGTATAAAAAATGACAATGAAGTGTATACTTAAACCTAATAACGACGCTCGGGCGCCTTTTTTACTTTACTCAATTGTGGCTAAAAAATGTATTTAACGTATACTGTGCAATATCAAACTTTAAAGAGACGCGTGCGTGGTGAGATATTGGGTATATTACAACCCTTTATTTATTTATGCGAGATATAAAGAGAGTAAACATGAACTAAAACAATTTCGCTTAAATATTGTTGCCTTCGGTCGCACGATATTATTTCAGGCGCAATCAATAACTTCGTGAACGTTTGTGATTCACAGATTAAGAATATGAATAAGTATCGTGAAAAGTTTATTTAACTTTTTGTTGTGAAATGCAAAACAAAATCTAGGGTTAAATAGTACAATTAAAATGTTTGACATTCACGTTTTCTACATCCTGTTACACTATTACGGTAATACCAACTAAAACTTGTAATTAAACAAGACATTTGTACAATTTCGGTTTAATAATTTCATTAACGATTTTGTAGAAGTCGTCACGTTTTGTAATTACTAGCGTGACGCTAATGACAGACTTGCGTTTGATTTTCATCATTTGTTTTTATGTCGTTATAGCTTGACCTACATTGCTTTGGGATAAATATTAATGCCCATAGTATCTTTAGTTAGTTAATTTGTGAGGCATGACAATCGCTCGGTTTGAACACTAAACATAACCTCAAAAGTAAAGAAACAGACCTCTAATTATTAACTGGGGCAGGTTCTCGTATTTCCGGTTAACGCACTCATCAGTGGAAATAATAATATCTTAACTAACTAAATATGGACAGAGTCTCACAGTTGAATTAAATTCTTAATTACATATCGTGTGCGCAACATGAAATATTGATGTCTTTGTGTGTGATTGTAATAAAAATTATATAGGTCAGATTGCAAAATTGTGAAAAAAAAATGCAAATTAGTCACGTGTTGAAATATCTAATCGTGATTGTTCCGGTGACATTGCTTCTTGATCGTGAGAACTGTACAACCAAGATTCCGTTATAATCTTTTCTTAATCAGTGTTCAGTAATTAAAGATTTATTTCTTTCAGCGCCTTCTATATGTGTTCTACTAACTCTCATCTTTCTACAATTAGTGCAACACTTCATAATTTATTCGGTCACACAGACGCATAAATTGAAAAAAAAGATGAAGAAGGTGTTGGGTTTTGGAACCTGTTTTTGTTACAGCGGGATTTATTAGTTAAGGACAAACGAAAAACGGTTGGTTTACACAGTAAACCCGTTGGTTAGAGAGTAATATGCAAAGTTCTCAGGTTCCCATGTATCATTACGGTTCAGTGGCCATGAAGGCCCATAACTACACTACACTTGTGTATCGTGTACAATTTCTTGTTATATTATATAGGCAAGCTTGTGTGATTTTCATTGACTTAACATAATAATAAAAATTACGAAATATCGTGACATTTAAAAGCTATGAACGTGGTTAATAACTTTTCTTGCATAACTCGAGGTTGCCACACTTTATTTTTTTGTTGTTCTTGAATAAAGATGTTCGCTCTGATTTAATTCCCTACATTTTTCTATAATTAACAGAATATTCATATTCTTTAAATGGTTGCCTGACTGACAAAAGTAGTCAAGGTTCAGTAATTTTTTGGTTCAAGTAACACAAGGCCAATAAAACTTTTCTTTTCTGTAAGTAAATATTTATTTAACTATATTTATCTATTTATAATAATGTACAGAGTTGCATCTTTCTTCGCTTTTATATTTCAATTAAAATATACGAGGATGATATAACTAAATTAATTACTCTACATTGATGTTCAAAATATTAGTCTTATTAATATGCTACACCTTTTGGTACACATCAACACTGGGACACATTGGACATTGTATAGGGCGAGTCACCATGAACTGACACCCCTATTATTTTTTTATTTTTTAACCGAATTTTATTACCTAATTTTTTATGAATTGCTTTAATTTAAAGCAAATATATACAGAGTGTTCAAATTAAGTTGATTTTGTCTAATAGAACACCCTATATATTTTTGCATATACATATGCCTGTTCTTTTCTGAGTTCATATTATATATATATATATATATATATATATATATATATATATATATATATTGTTGAGTTAAAATTTGTATACCAAAAATAAAAAATATACGCTGGTATGTCTATAAATGTTGCTCCATATACTATAGAATTTCACACGACCCATACAGTAAGTAACCGTCGCTTGACCGTGTTTTTTACTTTATTTCTTTTACACTAGGCGGATTATTTTTGGACACTGATGTGTATTTTTTCTGTTACACTTTCTTACTGTAGCAAATTATGGTTTATCCGTCCAAAATATATGATTATTCAAACATGTTATACATACAAGGTGTTGACGGTCAGGTGCGAACATAGGGATTTAACATGGGATTTCAGTTTTATGCGATTTTCTGCTCTCCTATTCATTTTACGACAAAAACTGTAGGGTTCCGAATTAAATGTTGCATACATTTTTTGTTAAGTTTTTGATTTCTTCATAATTTTGCAATTTAAAATTTAAAATTTTTTATCAGTAGTTATAGCCATGATTTTGAATGAAATAAAAACAAAACTATTTTATTTATTCTGACAAATAGTTACACTTCTAGTGTAGCAAATTATGGTTTATCCGTCCAAAATATATGAATATTCAAATATGTTATTCATACAAGATGTTGACGTTTAGGTGCGAACATAGGGATTTCAGTTTTATGCGATTTTCTGCTCTCCTATTCATTTTACGACAAAAACTGTAGGGTTCCGAATTAAATTGTTGCATACATTTTTATTAAGTTTTGATTTCTTCACAATTTTGAAGTTTAAATTTTAAATTTTTATCAGTAGCTATAACCATGATTTTGAATGAAATAAAACAAAACTATTTTATTTATTCTGACAAATAGTTACACTTTCTTACTGTAGCAAATTATGGTTTATCCGTCCAAAATATATGAATATTCAAACATGTTATACATACAAGATGTTGACGGTCAGGTGCGAACATAGGGATTTCAGTTTTATGCGATTTTCTGCTCTCCTATTCATTTTACGACAAAAACTGTAGGGTTCCGAATTAAATGTTGCATACATTTTTTATTAAGTTTTTGATTTCTTCACAATTTTGAAATTTAAAATTTTAAATTTTTTATCAGTAGCTATAGCCATGATTTTGAATGAAATAAAAACAAAACTATTTTATTTATTCTGACAAATAGTTACACTTTCTTACTGTAGCAAATTATGGTTTATCCGTCCAAAATATATGAATATTCAAACATGTTATACATACAAGGTGTTGACGGTCAGGTGCCAACATAGGGATTTAACATGGGATTTCAGTTTTATGCATTTTCTGCTCCCTATTCATTTTACGACAAAAATGTAGGGTTCCGAATTAAATGTTGCATACATTTTTATTAATGTTTTTGATTTCTTCACAATTTTGAAATTTAAAATTTAAATTTTTATCAGTAGTTATAACCATGAAATGAAATAAAAACAAAACTATTTTATTTATTCTGACAAATAGTTACACTTTCTTACTGTAGCAAATTATGGTTTATCCGTCCAAAATATATGAATATTCAAACATGTTATACATACAAGGTGTTGACGGTCAGGTGCGAACATAGGGATTTAACATGGGATTTCAGTTTTATGCGATTTTCTGCTCTCCTATTCATTTTACGACAAAAACTGTAGGGTTCCGAATTAAATGTTGCATACATTTTTTATTAAGTTTTTGATTTCTTCACAATTTTGAAATTTAAAATTTAAAATTTTTTATCAGTAGCTATAGCCATGATTTTGAATGAAATAAAAACAAAACTATTTTATTTATTCTGACAAATAGTTACACTTTCTTACTGTAGCAAATTATGGTTTATCCGTCCAAAATATATGAATATTCAAATATGTTATTCATACAAGGTATTGACGGTCAGGAGCGAACATAGGGATTTAATATGGGATTTCAGTTTTATGCGATTTTCTGCTCTCCTGTTCATTTTACCACAAAAACTGTAGGGTTCCGAATTAAATGTTGCGTACATTTTTTATTAGGTTTTTGTTTTCTTCACAATTTTGAAATTTAAAATTTTAAATTTTTTATCAGTAGCTATAGCCATGATTTTGAATGAAATAAAAACAAAACTATTTTATTTATTCTGACAAATAGTTACACTTTCTGAGTGTAGCAAATTATGGTTTATCCGTCCAAAATATATGAATATTCAAATATGTTATTCATACAAGGTGTTGACGGTCAGGAGCGAACATAGGGATTTAATATGGGATTTCAGTTTTATGCGATTTTCTGCTCTCCTGTTCATTTTACGACAAAAAATGCAGGGTTCCGAATTAAATGTTGCGTACATTTTTTATTAAGTTTTTGATTTCTTCACAATTTTGAAATTTAAAATTTTTTATCAGTAGCTATAGCCATGATTTTGAATGAAATAAAAACAAAACTATTTTATTTATTCTGACAAATAGTTACACTTTCTTACTGTAGCAAATTATGGTTTATCCGTCCAAAATATATGAATATTCAAACATGTTATACATACAAGGTGTTGACGGTCAGGAGCGAACATAGGGATTTAATATGGGATTTCAGTTTTATGCGATTTTCTGCTCTCCTGTTCATTTTACGACAAAAAATGCAGGGTTCCGAATTAAATGTTGCGTACATTTTTTATTAAGTTTTAGATTTCTTCACAATTTTGAAATTTAAAATTTTAAATTTTTTATCAGTAGCTATAGCCATGATTTTGAATGAAATAAAAACAAAACTATTTTATTTATTCTGACAAATAGTTACACTTTCTTACTGTAGCAAATTATGGTTTATCCGTCCAAAATATATGAATATTCAAACATGTTATACATACAAGGTGTTGACGGTCAGGTGCGAACATAGGGATTTAACATGGGATTTCAGTTTTATGCGATTTTCTGCTCTCCTATTCATTTTACGACAAAAACTGTAGGGTTCCGAATTAAATGTTGCATACATTTTTATTAAGTTTTGATTCTTTCACAATTTTGAAATTTAGAATTTGAAATTTTTTATCAGTAGCTATAGCCATGATTTTGAATGAAATAAAAACAAAACTATTTTATTTATTCTGACAAATAGTTACACTTTCTTACTGTAGCAAATTATGGTTTATCCGTCCAAAATATATGAATATTCAAACATGTTATACATACAAGGTGTTGACGGTCAGGTGCGAACATAGGATTTAACATGAGGATTTCAGTTTTATGCGATTTTCTGCTCTCCTATTCATTTTAACGACAAAAATGTAGGGTTCCAATTAAATGTTGCATACATTTTTATTAAGTTTTGATTTCTGCACAATTTTGAAATTTAAAATTTAAATTTTTATCAGTAGCTATAGCCATGATTTTGAATGAAATAAAACAAAACTATTTTATTTATTCTGACAAATAGTTACACTTTCTTACTGTAGCAAATTATGGTTTATCCGTCCAAATATATGAATATTCAAACATGTTATACATACAAGGTGTTGACGGTCAGGTGCGAACATAGGATTTAACATGGGTTTTCAGTTTTATGCGATTTTCTGCTCTCCTATTCATTTTACGCAAAAACTGTAGGGTTCCGAATTAAATGTTGCATAATTTTATCAAGTTTTTGATTTCTTCACAATTTTGAAATTTAAATTTTAAATTTTTATCAGTAGTATAGCCATGATTTTGAATGAAATAAAACAAAACTATTTTATTTATTCTGACAAATAGTTACACTTTCTTACTGTAGCAAATTATGGTTTATCCGTCCAAAATATATGAATATTCAAACATGTTATACATACAAGGTGTTGACGGTCAGGTGCGAACATAGGGATTTCAGTTTTATGCGATTTTCTGTCTCCTATTCATTTTACGACAAAAACTGTAGATTCGAATTAAATGTTGCATACATTTTTGATTAAGTTTTTGATTTCTTCACAATTTTGAAATTTAAAATTTAAATTTTTCATCAGTAGTTTATAGTCATGATTTTGAATGAAATAAAACAAAACTATTTTATTTATTCTGACAAATAGTTACACTTTCTTACTGTAGCAAATTATGGTTTATCCGTCCAAAATATATGAATATTCAAACATGTTATACATACAAGGTGTTGACGGTCAGGTGCGAACATATGGATTTAACATGGGATTTCAGTTTTATGCGATTTTCTGCTCTCCTATTCATTTTACGTCAAAAACTGTAGGGTTCCGAATTAAATGTTGCATACAATTTTTATTAAGTTTTTGATTTCTTCACAATTTTGAAATTTAGAATTAGAAATTTTTTATCAGTAGCTATAGCCATGATTTTGAATGAAATAAAAACAAAACTATTTTATTTATTCTGACAAATAGTTACACTTTCTTACTGTAGCAAATTATGGTTTATCCGTCCAAAATACATGAATATTCAAACATGTTATACATACAAGATGTTGACGGTCAGGTAGCGAACATAGGGATTTAATTATGGGATTTCAGTTTTATGCTATTTTCTGCTCTCCTATTCATTTTACGACAAAAACTGTACGATTTCGAATTAAATGTTGCATACATTTTTATTAAGTTTTTGTTTCTTCACAATTTTGAAATTTAAAATTTTAAATTTTTATCAGTACTATAGCCATGATTTTGAATGAAATAAAAACAAAACTATTTTATTTATTCTGACAAATAGTTACACTTTCTTACTGTAGCAAATTATGGTTTATCCGTCCAAAATATATGAATATTCAAACATGTTAAACATACAAGATGTTGACGGCCCGGTGTGAACATAGGGATTTCAGTTTTATGCGATTTTCTGCTCTCCTATTCATTTTACGACAAAAACTGTAGGGTTCCGAATTAAATGTTGCATACATTTTTTATTAAGTTTTTAATTTCTTCACAATTTTGAAATTTAAAATTTTAAATTTTTTATCAGTAAGCCATGATTTTGAATGAAATAAACACAAAACTATTTTATTTATTCTGACAAATAGTTACACTTTCTTACTGTAGCAAATTATGGTTTATCCGTCCAAAATATATGAATATTCAAACATGTTAAACATACAAGATGTTGACGGTCAGGTGCGAACATAGGGATTTCAGTTTTATGCGATTTTCTGCTCTCCTATTCATTTTACGACAAAAACTGTAGGGTTCCGAATTAAATGTTGCATACATTTTTTATTAAGTTTTTGATTTCTTCACAATTTGACATTTAAAATTTAAAATTTTTTATCAGTAGCTATAGCCATGATTTTGAATGAAATAAAAACGAAACTATTTTATTTATTCTGACAAATAGTTACACTTTCTTACTGTAGCAAATTATGGTTTATCCGTCCAAAATATATGAATATTCAAACATGTTATACATACAAGATGTTGACGGTCAGGTGCGAACATAGGGATTTAACATGGGATTTCAGTTTTATGCTATTTTCTGCTCTCCTATTCATTTTACGACAAAAACTGTAGGTTCCGAATTAAATGTTGCATACATTTTTTATTAAGTTTTTGATTTCTTCACAATTTTGAAATTTAAAATTTTAAATTTTTTATCAGTACCTATAGCCATGATTTTGAATGAAATAAAAACAAAACTATTTTATTTATTCTGACAAATAGTTACACTTTCTTACTGTAGCAAATTATGGTTTATCCGTCCAAAATATATGAATATTCAAACATACAAGATGTTGACGGTCAGGTGCGAACATAGGGATTTCAGTTTTATGCGATTTTCTGCTCTCCTATTCATTTTAAGACAAAAAATGTAGGATTCCCAATTAAATGTTGCATACATTTTTATTAAGTTTTTAATTTCTTCACAATTTGAAATTTAAAATTTTAAATTTTTTATCAGTAGCTACAGCCATGATTTTGAATGAAATAATATGGTTTATCCGTCCAAAATATATGAATATTCAAACATGTTATACATACAAGGTGTTGACAGTCAGGCGCGAACATAGGGATTTAACATGGCATTTCAGTTTTATGCGATTTTCTGCTCTCCTATTCATTTTACGACAAAAACTGTAGGGAATGAAATAAAAACAAAACTATTTTATTTCTTCTGCAAATATTTACGTCAAAAAGTAATGATAATGGATGCTTGTAAGAACGAAGAACGTGTCGTCATTATTAAATATTATTATGTTGGTAATAGTTACAGAAGAGTAAGAGATTTATTTTCCGTAAAATATGAAAACAAACCTATTTCTAGTATATGAACGATTTCGAAACTTGTTAACAAATTTGAGAATACAGCTAGTGTAGTTGTGAACGGACGCAATGGAAGCAGTAATATTAATAATAGATGTTATAACGAAGTGGAATGAAGAAAAGGGCACTGACTATGATAAATCAAAATTCTTCGTAAAGCGTATGACGTATTACGTTACACGTTGCACACCCACCAAGAACTTTTTCCGCTGGATTTTGAATCCAGAAACACTTTTTGTGAAATTATGCAAGAGAAAACAAATCGTGACCGGCAATTCATTTCATCCATTTGTTTTACAACTAAATGCATTTTTACTTTAACTAATGAACCAAATGTTTAGAATACTCGTGCATGGGTCAAAGAAAATCCCCGATTACGTGTTTGTGCAAATATCCAATATTCGCAAAAAATTAATATTTGGGCTGGAATGTTTAACAACAGAATAATAGGGCCATTTGAAATTATGGGAAATTTGACTCCAGATAGCTATTTGGAACTTCTACAGAATAATGTCTGTCCTGCATTGGAAGATGAAGTTCGTCCAGATCAGGATATCTGGTTCCAGCAGGATGGGTGTCCGGCTCATTTTGGGTTAAATGTTAGGGAATATTTGGACTTTGCCTTTCCTCATCGGTGGATTGATGGAGGGAGAAAAATAAATTGACTCTCTCCGGACCTAACTCCTTGTGATTTTTTGTGAGGACATCTTAAAAGTAAAATTTATTACACAGGACACGTGAATTTAGATTTATCAAGGGAGCCAATAATTCAAGAATGTAATTTAATTACTGAGAGACAGTAAACTAATGTAAGAGATTCATTATACAGTAGGCTTGGATACTATCTTCCTGAGAACGGTGGCTTATTCGAATATCTACCGTAATTTGTGAATTATTTTCTGGGTTATTTTGTTACAATAATTCGCCCTTCTGTAATTATCACACTCTAACACCCCATACCATAATCCCTACAGTTTGGTGCACATGGCTCGCAACAGAAAATTCAACATTTCGACGTTCCGCACGTCTGCGTCTGACCCTCATACGGCCATCATGCATCCCCAAACAGAATCGGGATTCATCAGTGAACACCACCCTATGCAACTCTTGGTTCCAATGCAGTCGCAACCTCCACCACTCCAATCGTTGTCGTCGATGTTGATCCGTTAGTGGTAACACAAGATGTGGCCGATACGATTGAAAACCCTGATTCTGCGGTAAACCGTTCGAAGAGTTACAGGACGACCTTCGTTAGCTACCCATTGATCGAAAATTGATTTGGTACTTGAGAATCGGTCTCTTGTTGTCATAAGTTGAATATGGCGGTCCTGCACCTCATTTGTTCTTCTTCGGGCCCTTGTTCCTCTCCTGTGGCGTTCCTGACTCTCCCTAGTCCATGCCTGATAGCAGAGCATGATGGTGGTTTGGTTCGGTTAAGGCGATTTGCGATTTCTCTAAAGGAAAAACCACCTTCGCGCAAACCAACAATACGACCTTTGTCGAATTCGCTTAATTGGCGGTAATTTCCACGTTGCGCACTCTAGGCAGATCACGCCCTCAAAGCAAACAATCACAAGAAACCAATAAAGAACTGACAATTCGCACATATACACCTGACAAAATTGTTCAAAACTGAACGAACAGTCTAAGATATACCACTGATCCATATGAATGAAATTACAATCACACAGTAGTATACGTTTCTAAGATTGGCACATCTTGGCATTTCCATGTCATCGAGTACAAGATAAGGAGAGCCACTATGGGAATTTCGGAAACGGTAAGAGACAGAGTTTCTGTTAAATGGGAGAAACGTTGGGTATTTTGGAGTTTAGTAAAATGACATTTTTAAACTGGCGAAATTCCGAATCGTTCCGAAGTTATGCGACAAAAAGCGAATTTTCACGATTTCGTTTTTGACAAATTGTTACTTTGTGGTTGATGTTAAACAAAAAGTAAGAGAACTCTCTATAGGTACTTTCTAACGTTCTTTAACATGGCATGTAGCAAATTCGAATCCGACGTTTCGTTTTCGAGTAACCATCATCAACTTTGTTTTTTTAAATACGGTCCTGATTTTTTTATAACATATATTACATATATACAGGGTGTGGCACTAGTACGACAAAGTGAATTTGCGGCTAAACTGTGCACAGTAGAAAAAATACCAAAATTGCTTGAATTCAAGTAGGTTATAACCTAAAAATATTTTCGCATATACAGAGTGTGCCGTAACAGCGGTACATAACCCATCTTTCTTATTTGAAATGGAATGGTATAATTTTTACTGCAGATTTCGTTTCTACTTTAAAAAACAACCACTTCCTATTAAACATGTCGTACGAGTATAGATAAACTTAACCGTTTTTGAAATATTTGTATAATTAGATAAAAAATTTACATTTTTCGTGGAAGATCAAAAATTCATTTTGGCGTTACTATCAAATCTATTATTTTGTAACTTCGCATGTAAGTGCTCACGTTGACCTTTTAAGAAATACCATGATTATTAAATTTTTATACAGGGTATACCACAAATATGAATTTATTGTTTTTTGTTTCAAATGTAAATAACTATCTTACCTAAAATACAACTCCTGTATATTATTACACTATTTGATAGAAAATTAAATGGCCTACAGTTTTTGAAATATTTACAATTTATATATTTATAACTGTATCATCGACATGACACTCTGTATAAAGATATGAT
Source organism: Vesta saturnalis (assembly GCA_036346205.1). Lineage (NCBI taxonomy): Eukaryota > Metazoa > Arthropoda > Insecta > Coleoptera > Lampyridae > Vesta > Vesta saturnalis. The sequence continues at coordinate 1,581,966 of JARFJB010001166.1, forward strand.
ATCCGATATATTGTTAAATTTGTTGAAAGAGACCTGACCTAAATTTCACACTTTTTCATTAAGTGCAAATTTATACTTATGTACACATACTTACACTTTACACTCATCAAATAAATTTGACCAGTTTGAAAACTGTGACATAACAACAATTATCTGTTAAAATTAACACACACGCAATTATAATTCACTGTGGTGTAAGGTTCATCAAATGCAGATTAAAATATGATTTCAAAATATTATAAAAGGTGATTTCAAATCTTTCATCTAAATAATTCTGCACAATATGGTTAATGTGGATGGGGGCCCCATTTTGCTGAAACCACACAGTTTCTCTAACATGATGCGGAACATCTGCTAATATCTCTGGTAATGTAGTTTGCAATACATTGAAGTAGTCGTTACTTTTTATAATGCCTTCAAAGAAAACAGAACCTATAACATAATGTCCTAGTATTCCCGCCCATCCTGTAACGACCACCTACGTTGGCGATATACAGGTGGGCTAAAATGGGGATTTAATTGACCGTACTGTATAAATGGAATATTGTAAGTGCTAAGTTCAGTATAGTAAACAGAAAAGTAAAAATGCTTCTCTGCTTTCACAACTAGCCTCAAAATCCGGTGTTGGTATTAACATACAGTAAGAAGGGGTGCTATTATTATTTTTTCCCATATTTTCAGTTATTGGAAAAGACTACTGAAACTTCATGAACTGATGGCCGAAATCGAGAATATAAATCACAGCCAGATGATATCAGATGGTATTGCTATTTTTCCTCCAATAAATGCAACTGAGTTTAATCCCAATGAGCATTCAGGTGACGAGAACGAAGTAAATATAAATACTCTTCCTGGGAGTCAAAGTTAGTGATGATAGAATACCGAGAAGTCAAAATAGCGATTCAGATAGCGACGATAGTCTTCCATTGTCTTTCTTCGTTCAAAAAAAACCAAAATGATCAGCCTCAAAAGTGTAAAAACCAAATTGCTCATGGAAGAAAACAGAGATTACTTCATACTTTCCAGAATGGCAAAACACACGTGGACCAAAGAATTCTTTATCTCTATTAGAGATGTATTGACAATGAGCTTATTGAATTGGTTGTAAAATACACCAACTTATTTGCCATCGAACGTAATCGTCAAGGTGACATACAGGCTAGCGAGATTAGATGTTTCATGGGCATTTTATTGTTATCTGGATACCATTAATTCCCTCGACGTTCGATCTACTGGGAAAATAGCAATGATACTGAAAATATATTCGGCACTTTCTCGAGACAGATTCAACGTATTAATGCAGAATCTTCACCTAAATGACAATAGAATTCTTGAAAAGAACGATAAATTTTCCAAATTGAGGACATTGTTTGATGCTCTAAATGAAAAATTCCAATTATACGCAGCTTTTGAAGAGTGCCATAATGTAGATGAGTCAATGGTGCCTTACTTCTGTATCTGGATCAAAACAATTTATTCGTGGAAAACCGATTCGTTGGGGATACATTATATGGGTGGGAACAACCAAAAAGAGGATGTATGGAATGGTTTGAGCCGTACCATGGCTCCACGACCATTATACTAGAAAAACAATGCCCTCTTGGTTTAGGAGCTAGTATTGTGCTGCAGTTCGCCGATGTGCTTCAATCTCAATATATGGAATCGCCTTTCCACATTTATTGTGATAATTTCTTTACCCCACTGCCTTTACTGCCAGATCCCACCTCAAGAGGACTTAAATACACGGGGACTCTTCGAGAAAATAGACTTCTAGATTGCTCACTTATAAAATCCACAATTTTCGAGAAAGGATCCCGAGGTCCTTTTGACTATGTAGTAAAGGAGAACCAAAATAATATTGTGTGTTAATGGAAATCATTTTCTAGCTTCATTTGTTTTCCAGATATTTACATAAACTTTTCATTTTCTTATTGATGCCATACTGGTTTTTTGCATATTAGGTAAAAGCTCTTCAAGAGTTTTTCAATGTTGTATCCAAGTTTAGGTTAATAGTTTCCTTAAGCTTCAAAATCCGAAGTCATTGTTTTTGTAATAGTATGTTTTGATTATTCATGACCGTCATCATGAAACATAATTAACAGCTATAGTTGAAAAAACATTAAAAGCTTTGTAAAAACAAGTAAATTACGCAAATTAATGACAATTGGGCGATATGAAATTATAACCCCAGGCATTCTTTTGTTTCATGATCAAAGCCTACTATGAATAAAATAATAATTTCAAACTTTGAAGCTTAAAGAAACTATTAACCTAGACATCATTGAAAAGCTCATGTAAACATCTCAAAAACAAATTAAGCTAGTAAATTATTTTTGTCTTTACTAAATTGTCCTAATAATGTATCAATCAATAAACCATAATATCACGCAATTACGAGCTAATGGCACCGTTTGGGCTTTTTCCCATTATCTCAAAAACCAGAAAAGATAAATCAAATCTGAAGGCGGATTAGATTTGTAACAAAATTGTCTAAAACATTCCTAGTTTAATCAACCTTCTAGCTAAACGGACACTGAGATGGCAATACAATGTAAGCCAAATTTGGGACACACTGTCTGTACTCAAGCAGAAACACACACAAGTCCTGATATACTTATCAGGTCATATTACTTAGAGAAAAATTACACTATTCCAAAGTTAGTATAATATAAATTACTTGTAATTGTTTGAAAGTAATTTAATCTTTCGAAAATACTTAACATTAATTTAATCGATATTGTCAATCATCAACTTCACTCTCATAAACATCAATAGCAATATTATTACATAAGTAATTTGAAATAAGAAGAAGTTATCTTAATTTGCTTACATTAAAATTCAATCATCACCAATATCATCAACAATCATTGATATCATTTATGATTGACATCATCATCGCCAACATCAACTTCATCATCATCATCAACAATAATCATCCGGATCATCAACAATAGTTGACGTCATTATCGAGATCATTATTGTCATCACCATCAACATCATAAACATTTATCAACATCATCATCATCAACATGATCAACATCAAAATCATCACCACCATAATCACTAATATCACCATCATCATCCATATCTATGTTATTGCATAATTAATCTGAGATAAGCAAATCATTTAGAATTAAATGCAATACTCAGAATTTATTAATGCTAAAAATGCTCGTATTTGGAGTTATGCTTATTAAATGCCTATTTAATAAGAGATTTTCAAATTAGTTGCACATCCAGAAAAACCAGAAGTCAATAACCAATTTGTTTCCAACATAATGGTGCACCGTTAGCATCAACATAATTATCAACATCAACATCAATATCATCATCATCATGACCATCATAAAGATTATCAACATCATCAGCATGAATAATGTCATCATCATCGTCAACACTATCATCATCATCAATATTATCAGCATCATCATCATTTTCATCAACATCAACATCATTAACATCAACATCTTCATGATTTTCAAATTAGTAGCACTTCCAGAAATACCATAAGTCAATAACCAATTTTTTCCAATATAATGGTGCATTATCAATAGCGTCAACATCATTAATAGCATAAACATCATCATCAATATTAACAACAACATAAACATCAACATCATTATCAATATTCTCCACATGATCAACATCATCAACATATCAACATTATGACCATCATCATCCATACCTGTTATTGTATAATTAATCTGAGACAAGGAAATCATTTAGAACAAATGTAATACTCATTATTTATTACGCTTAAAATGCCTCGAGGTATTTGGAGTTCTACTTATTAAACGTTTCTGGATAAGCATAAGCGTTACGGTATAAGCTTATTTAATAAAAAAGATTTTCAAATTAGTTGTACTTCAGAAAGACCAGAAGTCAATCATTTTTTTTCAATACAATGGTGCACCATCAACACCATCATTAATAATAGCATCAATATTAACAACATGAACATCATAATCAACATCAACAAAATCAACATCAAGATTATTATCAATGCCACTATCATAATCATCCACAATATCAATATAATCAGAAACATCAACATCAACATCATCAACAATCATCCAGATCATCAACAATCATCGACGTCATTATCGAGATCATTATTGTCATCACGATCAACATCATAGACAATATTGATCAACATTATTAACATCATGAACATAATCAACATAATTATCATGATCAACATCAACATCATCACCATTATGATCATCATTATCCATACCTATGTTATTGCATAATTAATCTGAGATAAGGAAATCATTTAGAACAGTTGTAATACTCATAATTTATTACGCTTAAAATGGCCCGAAGTATTTGGAATTCTGCTTATTATAGGTTTCTGAATAAGCATAAGCGTTACGGTACAAGCTTATTTAATGGAAAGATTTTCAAATGAGTTGCACTTCAGAAAGACCAGAAGTCAACCTTTTTTTTTCAATATAATGGTGCACCATCAACACCATCATCAATAATAGCATCAACATTAACAGCATGAACATCATGACCAACATCAACAACAAAATCAACATCAACATTATTATCAATCATCAGCATCAACATCATCATCATCATCAATATCATCAACATCATCATCAACATCAACATCAACATCATCAACAATCATCCAGATCATCAATAATCATCGACGTAATTATTGACATCATTATTGTCATCAGGATCAACATCATGAACATAATCAATATTGATCAACATTGTCAACATCATGAACATAATCAACATAATTATCATCATCAACATTATCAATATCGCCAACATCAACATCATCACCATCATCACCATTATGACCATCATCATCCATACCTATTTTATTGCATATTTAATCTGAGATAAGGAAATCATTTAGAACAAATGTAATACTCATAATTTATTATGCTTAAAATGGCCCGAGGTATTTGGAGTTCTGCTTATTATAGGTTTTTGAATAAGCATAAGTGTTACGGTACAAGCCTATTTAATGAAAAGATTTTCAAATTAGTTGCACTTTCAGAAAGACCAGAAGTCAACCATTTTTTTTCAATATAATGGTGCACCATCAACACCATGATCAATAATAGCATCAACATTAACAGCATGAACATCTTGATCAATATCAACAACAAAATCAACATCAACATTATTATCAATACCACTATCATCATCAGCATCAACATCAACATAATCATTAACATCAGCAATCATCCAGATCATCAACAATCATCGACGTCATTATCGAGATCATTATTGTCATCACGATCAACATCATAAACATGATCAATATCGATCAACATTATTAACATCATGAAAATAATCAACACAATTAAAAATTAAAATCAACATCAACATTATTATCAATACCACTATCATCATCACCATCAACATCAACATCAACATCAACATCAACATCAACATCAACATCAACATCAACATCAACATCAACCTCAACATCATCAACATCAACATCATCAACAATCATCCAGATCATCAACAATCATCGACGTCATTATCGACATCATTATTGTCATCACGATCAACATCATAAACATGATCAATATTGATCAACATTATTAACATCATAAACATAATCAACGTAATTAAAAATTAAACTCAACATCAACATTATTATCAATACCACTATCATCATCAGCATCAACATCAACATCAACATCAACCTCAACATCATCAACATTAACATCATCAACAATCATCCAGATCATCAACAATCATCGACGTCATTATCGACATCATTATTGTCATCACGATCATCATAAACATGATCAATACTGATCAACATTATTAACAGCATGAACATAATCAACATAATTAAAAATTAAAATCAACATCAACATTATTATCAATACCACTATCATCATCAGCATCAACATCAACATCAACATCAACAACATCAATATCAACATCAACATCAACATCAACAATCATCCAGATCATCAACAATCATCGACGTCATTATTGTCATCACGATCAACATCATAAATATGATCAATATTGATCAACATTATTAACATCATGAACATAATCAACATAATTAAAAATTAAAATCAACAGCAACATTATTATCAATACCACTATCATCATCAGCATCAAGATCAACATCAACATCAACATAAACATCAACATCAACATCAACATCAACATCAACCTCAACATCATCAACAATAACATCATCAACAATCATTCAGATCATCAACAATCATCGACGTCATTATCGACATTATTATTGTCATCACGATCATCATAAACATGATCAATATTGATCAACATTATTAACAGCATGAACATAATCAACATAACTAAAAATTAAAATCAACATCAACATTATTATCAATACCACTATCATCATCAGCATCAACATCAACAACATCAATATCAATATCAATATCAACATCAACATCAACATCATCAACAATCATCCAGATCATCAACAATCATCGACGTCATTATCGACATCATTATTGTCATCACGATCAACATCATAAACATGATCAATATTGATCAACATCATGAACATTATCAACATAATTATCATCATCAACATTATCAATATCGTCAACATCTACATCATCACCATCATCACCATTATGACCATCATCATCCATATATATGTTATTGCATAACTAATCAAATATTAGGAAACTATTTAGAATTAAATGTAATACTGATAATTTATCAACATTTAAAGAGGCTCGATATATTTGGAGTCTTGCTTATTAAATGTTTCTGAATGAGCATAAGCGTTACGACACATGCCTATTTAGTGAAAAGATTTTCAAATTCGTTACACTTCCAGAAAGACCGGAAATCAATAACCAAATTTTTAAATTTTTAACATAATGGTGCCTTTTTTATTCCTCGTTTGGGACTTATTGAGATAAATTTTCTGAAGATTTTATGATACCTAAATTTTACCGTTTTAGAGTTATTTCTGAAAAATGTTGCTTTTTCACAATACATAGAAAAATTTTGAAACTTTAAACAAGTAATATTAATTAAGTATAAGAAAAAATGTAATAAACAGAAGCAGTAATATTTCTAACCAACCGTTAGATCAATCACCCTGCGTATAAGTTAAAATCATTAATCATACAGATCTTAATTACGAAATAATTAGAATATCCGTAAGAATTAACCTAAAATTAGTTTAACACAAATCACTTATAAGGTTTGAGAATGAATTAAATATTCGAAACTACTTAACATTAATTTAATCAATATTATCAATCAACACCAACGTTCACATCAATAATATACATCATTAATTCGAAATAGGAGAATTGCTAAAAATTAACCTTAATGTGAGAATCCGTTAAAGTGAAAAGTGGGTGGGTTTATCTAATTTAAAAATCTAATTAATTACAATATCAGTTAAAATTAACCTAATCATTAATTTAAACAAAACTCTGATTGTGTAAAATAAAAAGCATTATAATAGATATTACGTTATCATATTAAACAAAATTAATTCAAATTAAGTTAAATCGAATTACGAAAAATGGATGATTATGTGTGAAGTTTTTTGTTTTGATAATTGCGTATTTAATTACAAAAGTTATTGGGCCATTTAAAATTTATTAGCTATGATTAATTATAAATTTGCAAGATTGGATTAAATTATAAAAAGTTACTCAATATTTTTAATTTAAGGTAAATGATTCATTATGCTGTCTTAATCTTAGATGTGGAGAAATTTTGTAATTAATTATAATTTATTCATTATTTAAAATCAATCAAAACTAACCAAAATTGTTTCAAGTTAGACATTTGGCACGATAACAAAAGTTGTGAATTGCCACTTTAGTATAACACCGAAATTAAGAGGAGTTTACAGACTGAGTGCTATGTCACAAACACAACTACTTAAAATGTTTACTTTTAAAATCTTTGATCATGGAATTACCTAGGAAGTGCACCACGATGTCGCCAGTTTCTGAGTAACAATTTGAAACTTTTAAATTCATAAAATTAATTATATTGAAATCTATCTTTTTCGTACTGACTAATGGCTCGCTTTACTCCAGTTTAATGGAATACAAAAAAATTGTAGGATCTCTCTCTCTCTCTAAAGCTTGGCATGTTTCAAAAGCCTAAAAATATTAAATTACGGAAATGACAAGAGATCGAAAACCTTTTATCTTGCATTACAGCAATTAATCATCATTTTTTGATAATAAATATATAAATCTCACCCGTCCAACAAAGAATCTTCGATAGCATTTAGCTGTATCGTCAGTTTCAAATTTCGCCCTCCAGGTGCCATGAGGTATAACGGGTTGCCCCCTATGGTCGTAGTGGCATTCGTGATCAGTTCCATCGATCCAGTATCCCTTATCAGGAATAACAATCATAGGATAGGGTGCAGAACGGGCTAAAGTATCCTGAAGTAGTCTCTTCGATGCAATCGCTTGTTGTGGAGAAGCTGGCGGAGTCTGTTGAGATGGGGTTGCAATTGGAGAGATTTTAATGTTATTATTCGATAGTCTGTCATCTTTGTTGTTGTCTTTCTCATTGTGCCTTTGTGATGTTGGCTGAAAATTAAAAAATTAAATTAGAAAACGTCTAGATTAAGCACGCAAATACGATCGATTTTTGTTATGTAAGGCATAGCGTGTTTAGGTAAGTCATGCTTAGATTTATTCCTCTACGCCCTTTTGTCACGGTAAGGGCAGAGACTGATTGATAGGGTTGAGAAATTGGTATTAATCTAGATAATCCTTAGATTAAAGGTCATCAAATCCATTACTCACTAACATTTTATCCCGTATCACCTTATTTATATAAATAAAGGTTAAATCGAGTTTGATAACACAAAGTTATGTGGAAATTGTTATGCAACTAAATTGCACGCTAACACTATTTTACACAATACTAAAACTTTGATGAGCTGATTAAATTTAAGCCGATCGAATCCGATTTCCTACTTTGTGCAAGTAAAATATTTCATTTATTTTTAACTATGAACACATGCAAAGTGCAAGGCGATACGTCGAGTGGCACATTTTCGTGGTTGCTCATCTCAAATTGCAATTCTGATTTTCATGATAAATTTAGAATTATGGAAAATCCACTTTCAGTCCAAGCTATTTATATAAAAATTTAAAAAAAGATGATTTCAAATTTAATAAATTTAGTTTAGTCTATTTCAGTTTCTAACAAGGAAAAATAGTTTACGTGTTGCACCGCATAATTATTTTACGATCGATAAACTGTTCATAAACGTAATTTCGCAATGTAAAAAATTAATCGATTTTAATGCGCCAGAGAAAATAAATCCCAGCAAATATCCGTACGTATGGCAGTGTGGTTTTGTAAATTAAATAAGTGTCTATGTCCATAGGCAGTAGAAGTCGATCCACTCAGGAAAATGACGAGAAAAACATTCCGTACGTACAATAATGCGCATATAAATCATAATTAAAAAATGAAGTATCGGTTTTGTCACTAAACAAAAGAAAAAAAATAGATTTTTGCTCAAAATATACTCGGTCACTATGGAAATTTTTCAAAATTGAAAATGGAGCAATCAAAAGCCAAAGGTTACACGTAATCAAAATCATACACCAATACAAGCCGCAATCGCAGTTAATCACAATCACAATTACAATCACAATCACGTACTCATAGGAAGGACATATGTAATAGTCATGCTCGCAGTTGTACAGTCATAACAATCATATTAATGCGTCACAATCGCAATCATCGTAATTGCAATCACAAGCACCATCACAGTATGAATCACAATCACAACATAATCACCGTCACAATAATAATCACAATTACGGTCAGTCACAGTCATAATTACAATAAGAATCAATCACAAATCACAACCCTCATCCTAATCATAATCACAATCACAGTCACAATCACAAATCGCAGTCACAATCACAAGCACAATATCAATCAGTCATAATCACAGTAACAGTAATAATCACAATCATAATCACATTAACATATGATAATCATGTTCAGTTAAAGTTATCGTGATAGCCATAGGCATATTCACAACTTTTATTAGCCATTTTAATTCTATGTCAAATTGGTCACTTTCCGACCGTTTTATACCTAAATTTAACTATCATTTGTATTTCAATATTCCGGACAATTTTTATTTTTGCACTACAACATGTAAACTTATTTTCTGTAGTCATTTTTAATTTGAAAAAGTAATATTAAGATTAATAATAATTTAAACGTAAGATACAGTCACACTTATAGCCATATGTATGTTTACAGTTGTACTGTCACACTCACGCTTATACGTAGGTTACTCTCACAATCACAGTTACAAACGCAATCACAGTCACGATCACAATTATAAAGACAAACAATTACAACCCCAAAAACTTCTTCAAAACGTAATAGTCTTTGGAACGATTTTTGGCTAGTTGCAAGGTAATGTAATTTCTCCAAGTTTCGAATATTTCTAAAATACGTACCCATAGGAAGAACATTGTTATAGTGACAGTTATAGTTATGCTCGCAGTTGTATTCAAAGTCATACCCACAATCATATTAATTCGTCACAATCGCATTGATCGTAATTTCAATCACAATAAGAAACACAATCACAGTACAACAACCATCACAATCACAATTACGGTCAAACACAGTCACAATCCTAATCACAATCACAATTAGTCTCAATTACAGTGATAATCAGTCACAAACACAGTCGTAATAACAGACACAATCACAGTTACAATGACAATCACAATCAGTCACAGTTACAGTAATAATCACAGTCACAATCACAATGACAATCAGTGACAATCACAGTCATAATCACAATCACAGTCACAGTCACAATCACAGTCGCAATCACAGTCACAATCACTGCAACAATCACAGTCACAATCACAATGACAATCAGTGACAATCACAGTCATAATCACAATCACAGTCACAGTCACAATCACAGTCGCAATCACAGTCACAATGACAGTCACAATCACAGCCACAATTACAGTCACAATCACAGTAAACAGTCACAACACAGTCACAATTAGTCACAGTCACAATCACACAGTTACACTCATAATCAGTCACAATCACAATCACACCCACAGTCACAATCATAGTCACAATCACAGTCACAGTCACAATCACAGTCACAATCATAGTCGCAATCACAGTCACAATCTGTCACAATCTCAGTCACCATCACACTCACAATGACAGTCACAATCACAGTCACAATCACAGCCACAATCACAGTTACGATCACAGTCAAAATCACAGTCACAATCACAGTCACAATTACAGTCACAATCACAGTCACAATCACAGTCACAATCACAGCCACAATCACAGTCACAGTCAGTCACAACACAGCACCACAATTAGTCATAATCACAAGCACAGTCACAGTCATAATCACTCACAATCACAGTTGCACTCACAATCAGTCACAATCACACCCATAGTCACACCCAAAGTCACAATCACAGCCACAATCACAGTCACAATCACAGTCAACAGTCACAACACAATCACAATTAGTCATAATCACAAGCACAGTCACAGTCAGTCAACAGTCACAATCACAGTCACAACACAGTACCACAATCAGTCATAATCACAAGCACAATCAGTCATAATCACTCACAATCACAGTTGCACTCACAATCAGTTACAATCACAACCATAGTCACAATCATAGTCACACCCAAAGTCACAATCACAGCCACAATCACAGTCACAATCACAATTAGTCATAATCACAAGCACAGTCACAGTCACAATCAGTCACAATTTCAGTTACATTCACAATTAGTCACAATCATAGTCACAATCACAATCACGTTTAGTCACAACACAGTTACAATAAGTCACAGTCATAATCACAATCAGAGTCACAACCAGTCACAGTCACAATCATAGTCATAATCACAGTGACCATCACAGTCAGAATCACAGTCACAATCAGTCACAATCACAGTCACAATCACAGTCACAATCACAGTCACAATCACAGTCACAATCACAGTCACAATCACAGTCACAATCAGTCACAATCATAGTCACAATCACATTTAGTCACAACACAGTTACAATCAGTCACAATTATAGTTACACTCACAGTCACAATCACAGTCAGAGTCATAGTCACAATCACAGTCACAATCACATCCACAATCATAGTCACAATCACAGTCACAATCAGTCACAATCACAGTCACAATCACAGTCACAATCACAGTCACAATCACAGTCACAATCACAGTCACAATCAGTCACAATCACAGTCACAATCACAGTCACAATCACAATCACAGTCACAATCACAGTCACAATCACAGTCACAATCACAGTCACAATCACAGTCACAATCATAGTCACAATCATAGTCACAATCACAGTCACAATCACAGTCACAATCACAGTTACAATCACAGTCACAATCACAATCACAGTCACAATCACAGTCACAGTCACAATCACAGTCACAATCACAGTCACAATCACAGTCACAATCAGTCACAATCACAGTCAAAATCACAGTCACAATCACAGTCACAATCACAGTCACAGCCACAATCACTGTCACAATCACAGTCACAATTATAGTTACAACACAGTCACAATTAGTCACAATCACAAGCGCAGTCAGAGTCACAATCAGTCACAATCACAGTTACACTCACAGTCACAATCACACCCACAGTCAGAATCATAGTCACAATCACAGTCACCACCACAGTCACAATCACAGTCACAATCACAGTCACAATCACAATCACATTTAGCCACAACACAGTTACAATCAGTCACAATCATAGTCACAATCACAGTCACAATTACAGTCAAAGTCACAATCACCGTCACAATCACAGTCACAATCACAATCACAGTCACAATCAAAGTCACAGTCACAGTCACAATCACAGTCACACCCACAGTCACAATCATAGTCACAATTACAATCACATTTAGTCACAACACAGTTACAATCAGTCACAATTATAGTTACACTCACAGTCACAATCACACCCACAGTCAGAATCATAGTCACAATCACAGTCACAATCACAGTCACAATCACAGTCACAATCACAGTCACAATCACAGTCACAATCACAGTCACAATCACAGTCACAATCACAGTCACAATCACAGTCACAATCACAGTCACAATCACAATCACAGTCACAGTCACAATCATAGTCACAATCATAGTCACAATCACATTTAGTCACAACACAGTTACAATCAGTCACAATAATGGTCATAATCACAGTCACAATCACAGTGACAATCACAGTCACCATCACAGTCACAATCAGAGTCACAATCACAGTCACAATCACAATCACAATCATAATCACATTTAGTCACAACACAGTTACAATCAGTCACAATCGTAGTCACAATCACAGTCACACCCACAGTCACAATCACACTCACAATCATAGTCACAATCACAGTCAATTTGTCACAATCACAGTCACCATCACAGTCACAATCACAGTCACAATCACAGTCACAATCATAGTCACAATCACAGTCACAATCACAGTCACAATCACAGTCACAATCACAGTCACAATCATAGTCACAATCACAGTCACAATCACAGTCACAATCACAGTCACAATCACAGTCACAATCACAGTCACAATCACAGTCACACTCACAATCACAGTCACAATCACACCCATAGTCACAATCACAATCACATTTAGTCACAACACAGTTACAATCAGTCACAATAATGGTCATAATCACAGTCACAATCACAGTCACAATCGCATCCACAATCATAGTCACAATCTCAGTCAACAGTCACAATCACAGTCACAATCACAGTCACAATCACAGTCACAATCACAGTCACAATCACAGTTACAATCACAGTCACAATCACAGTCACAATCACAGTCACAATCACAGTCACAATCACAGTCACAATCACAGTCACAATCACAGTCACAATCACAGTCACAATCACAGTCACAATCACAGTCACAATCACAGTCACAATCACAGTAACAATCACAGCCACAATTACAGTCACAATCACAGTTACTCACAGTCACAATCACACAGTTACACTCACAATCAGTCACAATCACAATCACAATCACAGTCACAATCACAGTCACAATTAGTCACAATCACAATCACAACCACAGTCACAATCAGTCACAATCACAGTTACACTCACAATCAGTCACAATCACACCCACGGTCACAATTATAGTCACAATCACAGTCACAATCACAGCCACAATTACAGTCACATCACTGTCAACAGTCACAATCACAGTCATAATACAGTCACAATTAGTCACAATCACAAGCGCAGTCAGTCACAATCAGTCACAATCACAGTTACACTCACAGTCACAATCACACCCACAGTCAGAATCATAGTCACAATCACAATCACATTTAGCCACAACACAGTTACAATCAGTCACAATCATAGTCACAATCACAGTCACAATCACAGTCACAATCACAATCACAGTCACAATCAAAGTCACAGTCACAATCAGTCATAATCACAGTGACCATCACAGTCAGAATCACAGTCACAATCAGTCACAATCATAGTCACAATCACAGTCACAATCACAGTCACAATCACAGTCAAAGTCACAATCACCGTCACAATCACAGTCACAATCACAATCACAGTCACAATCAAAGTCACAATCACAGTCACAATCAGTCATAATCACAGTGACCATCACAGTCAGAATCACAGTCACAATCAGTCACAATCATAGTCACAATCACAGTCACAATCAGTCACAATCACAGTCACCATCACAGTCACAACCACGGTCACAATCACAGTCGCAATCGCAGTCACAATCACAGTAATAATCACAGTCGCAATCACAGTCACAATCACAGTCACCATCACAGTCACAATCACAATCAGTCACAATCGCAGCTACAATCACAGTCAAGTCACAATCACAGTCACAACACAGTCACAATTAGTCACAGTCACAATCACACAGTTACACCCACAATCAGTCACAATCACAATCACACCCACAGTCACAATCATAGTCACAATCACAGTTACACTCACAATCACATCCACAGTCATAATCATAGTCACAATCGCAGTCACAGTCACAATAAATCACAATCACAGTCACACTTACAATCACAATATCAATCACGATCGCAATCAGAATCAGTCATAATCACAGTAACAGTAAGAATCAAAATCACAATCACAACATTTCACATTAACATACGATAATCAAGTTCAGTTATAGTCACCGTTATAGCCATAGGCATATTCACACCTTTTATTAGATATTTGAATTCTATTTCAAATCGATCATTTTCTGATCGTTTTATACCTATATTCAACCATATTTTATGTTTCAATATTCCTAAAAATTTTTGTTTTTAAACATGTAAACTTATTTTTCGTAGTCATTTTTAATTTGAAAAGTAATATTGAAATTAATAATCATTTAAACGTAAGATAGTCATACTTATAGCCATAAGAATTTTTATTTGCAGTGTTTAATTAATGACACCATGTGGCTCAAAACTTGACGTGTTCAATTACAAAAAACGAATAATCGAGCATGTGCAAGCAAAATGTTGCACAAAATAAGTGAATTGTTAGATCAAACTATGACAGATTGATTTATGACTAGTTATAACTTCGCCAAGCATACAATACTTCCAAAATATGTGCAATTTGGAAACGTAATATTTGGTAGTTATATACTAATATTCACAAATCTCAGTCTGAGAAAGACAAATACGGCGATAAACATAACTCCAAAGATACACAATTAAAACGATAATCATAAACAATCCTTCAAATAATTTCAAAATTACTACACAAAAATTATGTAGGCCCTTTTAAACACCAAAATGAATTTTTGAACTCAATGGAATACACAAAATTTAATTTTCAACACTTTAAGCAAAACATTCATGTAGAGTAAAAGCGATCTTGAATTTTCCAGTATAAAAACGCAATTACCATGTACCTATTCGAAAACAAAACGTATAAATTATTCAAACAACCCATGATTAATTCCGCAACACCTAAGCTTTGGGTGCACACAAAATCGTCACTCTTAAAAACCTATGTGTTTAAAGGATCTTCATAATCCATAACAAGAATAATCCTCACAATCCTTATAATCCTCGTTTTTCTCATAATCCTAATAATGTCCATAACCATTTTAATTCTCAACCCTCCTAATCCTGGTAATTTTCATAATCCTTTGAATCTTTATAACGATTTATTACTCAAATATTTGTCATAATTTTCATAATAAGAATAATCCTCATAATCCTTACAATCTTCACAATCCACGCAATCCTTATAATCTCATAATCTTTATAAACCTCATAATCCTTATCATTATAATTCTCACAATCCACGCAACCATCATAATCCTCATAATCCGCATATCGCCATAACCCCCATAATCCTCATAATCCCCATAATCCCCATAATCCTCATAATCTTCATAATCCTCATAACCCCCATAATCCTCATAATCCCCATAATCCCCATAATCCTCACAGTCCTCACAGCCCTCACCGTCCTCAAAATCCTCATAATCCTCATAATCCTCATAATCCTCATAATCCTCATAATCCTCATAATTCTCATAATCCTCATAATGTAACAATCCTCATAATGTAACAATCCTCATAATCCTCATAATCCTCATAATCCTCACAATTATCATTATCGGCAAAATCGTCATAATCCTTAATTCTCATAATCCTGATGACCCTCATATTCTCATAATCTCTCTCAAAATCCCTATACCTTAGGTTAGATCGAAAATAAACATCAGTGAAGCAAGGATGCGTTCCGTTTGAAATTGCTCATTATGTATAGCAATACATAATAAAATCTACCTGATTCCAAGGTTCATGGGAATTTAGTCATATAACGTATAGTAAGTCTAAATGTGTAAAGCTTTGTTTAAGCTATTTGAAAGTACGGCCTTCGCACTTAAACTAGACACGATAAATCTACACTTGGTGTGGTAGATTTTTAAGATAAGCGGCTTGTCGCTCTAGATCAATGGTGAAGACCGTGGGGATAATAAGTGACAAAATAACTGAGATAATACTTCAAACTCTCACACTTACCATATGTAAAATCTAAAAATCTAAAAGTCGATGAAGCGCCATTGCAGTCTAAAGTTTTCTAACGGTAAGTTGGAAACTTTCAGTTACTTTGACACTTCCTATCCCCACGGCCATCACCGCTGATCTAGGTCTACAACCCGTTTATCTTAAAAAACTATCACGCTACTTAATGTGGATTTATAGTGTAACTATATACAGTCAAAACAGTATTAAAATTAGGTTCCAATACATATGTACTATATCCAGCGTTCTTTTAATGCTTATGTTTCAGATGTTTTCAGGAATGTTTCAACTGGTATGATGCATTCGGTGACTCATTATTGTTAAGGATTCCAAATAATGTGTAACATTTGCAAATGAAAATTAAAACTACACCCCCTAAGGATGTGTGAAACCTAAAAGAAACAGTCCGGCCAAAATGTAGGTCAGTAATGTTTAGGTTTTGCCGCTCATTTAAATGGAAATTCCGTGTTCTGTTACGTCGTTGGAAATTGAAATAGAATTAAAAATACAATGTAACGTTGTACTTTGGACCTATTACAATATTAGCTAAATCAGCACAACCAATTTCAAGCTTGTTCAGATCAAATTCATCAACCCACATTTCACTTGATAACCCTTGGATTTGGTCTGATTTCCGTAAAAATGTAATTTGTGTTAATTTTTTGAGCCAAAAATGTTATTGGTAAAAATATACATTGGCATCCTTTTGATGTCCAAAAACCAGTTACACTGAAGGTTTTTGGCACCGTATTAGTTTTATTTCTGGAACATTTTTGTTGGAAAAAGATTTATTCGCATTATTTCGATATCAAATTACCACTTACGATGATTATTTTGTATTTGGCCACAAGATTTCGAGAGTTTAACCAACATTGTGTACTTGACACAGTGAAATTTATTCCTGTCACTCAATTGGGAAAGAAAGTCTGTACTTTTTTGATGAATGCATCCTTTTGATGTTCTCGAGTAGTTCTTAAATATTTACCGAGGATGATCACTGTAATTGTTACCGAAACGTTTAAATTTACGTAAAATATGAATAGAAAAATACGCAATTTCAAAAACGCAAAGATAAGTATTTTAACATATTTTCGAAATAAAAGAACTTGATTGGATTTAGATTCAAAAGTCGAACATTTTTTAATTCCTTAATCCATGATTAGTTGGATTTGGTGCCAAACATTATTCAACCCTTCCTTTCATATTTTAAGATAATTAGGGAAAATTACTATCAGCGTTGAGCTGTTCTTAGAAACTAAATTGTTGGGGTTCATGTACCTAAGAACTATTCAATGCCGTATGTTAGCATTTTTTAGCAGTAAAGTTGTTCTTGCCTAAAATCACTATCGTCTGCGTTTTGTTGGTGCCAAATCTGTTTTTTTTTTTACAATAAACCTTTAATATGAGTTAGAATTTTATCTCATGATCCTTTCTGGACACTTGATTATCCTCATTAGATTAGTGCTCACGCCTACTCCTGCTTTTTGACAATTCCTTTTCGCTTAGAAGTAACAGAAAACTTCTCTTATTTAGTAAATTCTGTCTCTTCCAACGTCGGTATGTATCACACTAACGGGTAATGATTTCGCATCGATTCTTGGGGTGATTTTCTAGGCTTATCATACTCACAAAAATTTGTAAGACTCAACATGGGAAATTACCACTAATTACACACACCAACCATGAATGGGATGAAAAACTGGCAGTACACATTTTGAAAGGAAAGCAACGTTGGTTCTTCTTAGATTTGGTTCCTAGGCCTTTACTTTCTATTGCCAAAAGTAGGAGATGACTACAGGCAAAAATATTTGAGTTGAATTACTTAGATCGGATGATGTTATGATCATACATTGTACTTTCTATTTTCTATGCCTCTTGAGCTTGCGTTGTTAAAAATTCATAACGGAAAATTTGCCATTAAAATCTAGAGAAACATTGGAATTCCAAATATAAATTAGGTACAGGTGGTAAAACATCAAGAATGGCGCAACGGAGTGCTGAATTGTTAACTTAAGCTTATCGTACAATGACTTCCTTCCACGCTACTTTTATCACTCACCCTACTTTATTGATGTAGTTGATTAAGGTCCCCAAGTGTGCTATCTTTGTTGTGTTCTTTATCACGTATTAAAGTGAGTTTGTAGTTTATGCAAAGATTAGTTAATCTTAGCACAATATATTACGCATATAGTTTACTTGCTCCGCTTTTGAAGATATGCGATGTCTAAACTTGGATTAATGAGTATTCTTTGGTAACTATGTATATTTTCAGTTTGTACACTTCTATTGATTTCTTCACACTAAAATTAGAAAAGCATTCATTATTGGTTTGCTGAGGGGTATAACACTTTTCATTTATGTACTGTTTGTTCACTAAATAGGGTATCTATAGCTATTGTCAATGCAATGCTATGCAATTCATCATTTTGTTAACGAATTAAGCTAGTTATTCATATAGTTGGTGATATGTGAACACATGATGAGGTACACTATTGTGGAAAATTGTTGATGTTATCGCTCATCTTATCGTAATGAGATAAAGCATGTAGTTAATAAAATTCACTATAGGCTCGTTACAGTCATAAATATAATAAACCCTGTCAACGGTAAACCAGAGTTCGTTTACAACCGCAGGTTCCATATACTTAATCCCATTTGGCCAAATATAAAATTCAATGTAGTTAAACTCTGAACGCGTTGCCGAAAGAAATTAATCTACAAAGGACGTTTTTATTAGTGAAATCCAAAATTCGTTGTGAATGGTTTCTGAAGACCAAAAAAACTACAGACTTTGTTTCCCAGTTGAGTGACAGGAATAAATTTCAATGTGGAGCTGTCATTGGAGAAACACCAAAACAGCTAGGACATCAATATAATGAAAATTGTCCTTTTCCCATGAAAATTTGCATTCGAGCCCACAATTTCGGTTAAACCCACGAAATCTTGTGGCCAAATACAGATTAATCATCATAAGTAGTAAATCTTTTCCCAACATAAATTTTCCAGAAATAAAAGTAATGAATATGGTACTAAAAACCTTCAGTGTAACTGGTTTTTGGACGTCAAAAGGATGCCAGTGTATATTTCTCCAATAATTTTTTTGGCTCAAAAAATTAACATAAAATACTTTGTTTTACGAAAATCAGACCAAATCCAAGGGTTATCATACGAAGTGAAACGTTTTTCCCTAAAACAATATTGACCTACATTTTAGTCGGATAATAAAAACTAACCCCTTTAGATTTCACGCATCTTTAGGCCGTATATTTGCATTCATATCCGTATTTGATTTTGTATTTATAATTGAAGATTCAGCCGGACAAAATTTTGAATACGAGAAAGCATATAAACCAGTAACATTTTAGTATTCAATGAAAAATAATACCCTTACTTACACATATATCCGTAACTGTATTAAGATTCGTATCTGTAGCCAAGTCCATATTTTTATTAAAGTTCAGGAAGGTAAATAAAGCGGATATTGCACCAGAAGAAAAAACCTACATCGTTGAATTTACGCGTAGCTCCTATAGCACTACTAACTACTATTAATGCGGGCGTACCCTATCAGTGATAGCTCCCACACTTTTCCTGCTATATATAAATTATCTCATTTCCTCAAAAACTAACCCGCTCCATTGCTTTGCAGACGACAGCACTCTATATTGTAGTTCTTCGCAGTTTTCCCACAAACATAGCTGTAGTCAGGACGTTAAAGTGAAAATGGCAGCCTCAATCAACAGTGACTTAGAACGTATTCTTGAATGGGGAAGGAATAATCTACTCACGTTCAACGGCGACAGAACCCAGTGTTGCTGTGTCCGCCAAGGAAAACCGATCATTTCCTGCTGTAATATGAATGGCCTAGATCTCAAGTTTTCAAACTCTATTCAAGTTTTCAAACTCTATTTCTATGTTAGGGATTTCCGTATCATTGAACCTTTCATGGGTTGACCACCTTTTGTCAGCCAGCAAAACAGCAAATAAGAGCTATAAGACTTATAAATAACCCGTCTCTAACAGTTTCGGTTTTTCCTTGTTCTCGCTATTACAATGGCAAGTGTGCCTCCGAAATACACAACTTAACACCTTCGCAGGTCATCTTCGATAGGAACACTCGGTTTGCACATTCACACCATAATTGCGCACTCAAAAACCCATTTTGTCTCATTAAACGGGCACAATCTACATTTTTCCCCATGGCGACCAAATTGTGGAATGCACTACCTAGTTCCTGTTTTCCTCCAAACTTTGATTTAAGCAAACTTAACGTAGCCGTTCATAAACATTTATCGGTAACCTAACAATATCCTAGTGTTCCTGAGTGCTTTAGCACGTTAGGCAAATCTTAGCCTGTCCAGGAACACTATTAGTAAAAAAACAGCACCTAATGAAAAGGAAATGCACACATGCATTACTATTCGTTCTTAACCCGTATCCTTACCCATATCCGCATTCGTATATGTATTTGTTTCCGTGTACTCGTGTTCGTATTTGTACTCATGTACGTATTTCGATCCGCTTTCTTGTCCATTCGCGTGTTCACACTTCGTTTTCGTATTCATAATCGCGTTCGTGTACGTTTTCGTATTCGAACTCGTATTCGCATTCATATTCGCATTCATATTCGCATTCTCATATGTGTTCGTATCATAATCGTAAAAAATGATAATGGTTGTGCTGATTTTGCTGATGTTGCAATAATATCCGAGTACACCTAAATTAAGTTACATTGCATTTGTTTTAATCTCGCAATTGTGCTGCTTGATTTATTGATCGCGTGCGTTGATTAGCTGATGTTATTCGTATGCAATTAAATAATGCTCTTATTAAATATCATTTAATAACTTAAATGCAGTTTGGATACTAATGTAACAAAAATGATTGCATGTTAAATATTGAATTAAAATAAAAAAAAATATTTTTTTAAAAATTATTATTCTTTTATTAAATACATAAATAAAAGTTTACCTCGAGTAGGATTTGAACCTACGACCTGTACTTTGCTAGAGTACCGCGCTAACCAACTGCGCTATCGAGATTCAAGCCCCAATCGATGTTTTGTCGTTATGTATGTAGAACTGATGTAAATTCTAAATATAATGAGATTATAGTCAAATTACTTATCGGCAAATCTTCATTGATTTCCATACAAACTACATATAGGTTTAGACAGAACATAAGGGTTGATGCGGTTAAAAAAGAGGATAAAAAGGCAGTTTGATTGCTAAGAAAAAAAGCGAACAAGGGCGTTGGCCGATTTTCATTTTCTTGACACTAAAAAATTATGGCTTCCGTACATGATGTGCTGCTCATTTAAAATTTAAAGTTGGGATGGGCGGAAGGGGTAAAATGTAGTTTAAGGTTGTCTAAAAGTGGTTATGGGGTTCCTCCAAAATGAAAATATTTGTTCCGTAAGTAGAATCCAAATACCTGCTGCCGTTTCTTACTTAATACATATGTGATGAACTTTTAGAAGACACCCTGTGTGCAAGCAAGATGCTCTCCCAACCTCAATTTTTTTTAACCCTCTGACCGGAATGTGATTTTTACCCACTCTATCGGAATATCGGTGATTTTTACCCCAAGTGAGTTGGAATAGCGGTATTTTTTACACCCACCGATTTCTTCTAACTTGCTAACTCAGTATGATGCTTTAGACAGTCAGTAGCTCATCAAAACACAAAGTAAGATCACAAAACATTTTATTCAAGGCATTTCTAAAAGAACAAATGATAATTTGGTACAAAACACAATCCTTTTTTTTTGGGTAATTATAGGAACTAATACTATGTAAGATTGACAAAGTATATAACACACTCTTTGAAGTCAATAAACTCTAAAAATGAAAGATCAAATGGTCATTTGTGTGTTTACAGCTAAGGTAGGTTCACAACAAATAAATAAAAAAGAGTTTACTTGAAAGTATTATGAGAAAGTGCTAATTGCCATCTTCTTGCTGAATTCCCGTGTACAATTTTCAAAATATAAATTTATGATGAAATTATTTCTGTTCTTCAACACAATTGTTACAAACAGCCTTGTAGCACTGACGACAGCTGGCAGCTCCACACTTGATGCATTTGGTTGAAGTTTTCCTCTTCAATTTGTATCGGCAGTAGCGGCACGTGGTTTGTTTTGCAACTTGTCTGAATTTTGGGTTGAAGTTTGTGTATTTTGTTTTTTCTTTCCTGTAGGTTTCCCTGCACTGGTCGAGGTAGATCTAGTTCGATTTCCTTCTTGCTCTGGGGTTTCAGATAGTACTTTTTGGATCAATTCTTTTAGCTCAATACGTAAATTTGGGATCTCCAATCTCTGTAGTAATTGCGCATTGATCAATGACATCCCAAGCTGAAGCATGAAATCAAAACGTTTTATCTTGTTCGTCTTATAGTGTTGATATAAAACAAAAGCATTGGAACAGCCAGCGGCAACGATATGATAGAAGATTGCAAGCGGCCATCTTCTGGTCTTTCGATTAGCACAGTAGTTACTGCATTTCATATCAAGTTGATCAACTCCTCCTTTGGTTTTGTTATACAACGCTATCATCTCAGGTTTTTCGTTGAAAGGGTCGTCATATGCCTTATGGTGCATTGATGAAAGTGCAATGGCAGCCCGATTTTTCTTTGGTACATAGGACAACAATGGAAATTTTTGAGTGCAGTCAGATAATTTTGATCCAATTGGTTTTCTTACATTTTCAAAAACTCGGCAGGAATTTTTGGCTTGTTTGCTTTGACAGTTCCAAGGAGTGTCACGTTTCTTTCCCAGAGTACTTCCGCCAGTTCAATATGTCTTTTGTAAGTCTAAGTACAGCTTGTGTGGGCTTCGAATACACGAGTTTAGCTTCTGATAATTTGTAGGCATCACTCCTTTCCGACAATATATGTAGGAATGCAAAGGTATCCATTGAAAGCATCAGTCATACAAAGCAGTTTGATTCCATATTTCCATATTTAGTTGGTTTTTTCGGTATGTACATTAGGAAACTGCATCTACCTCTGAATGGCACAAGCGTTTCGTCCACGCAAGCATAATATGCACCAGTTGAGTAATTTTGCTTGCAATTATTGATGAATAACTCAAACAAATCCAAAATTGCGGCAGCTTTATTCTACTTCACTGCAGGTTGCAGATTCATCAAATCTAAGTGCACGCAGCAGGACTTCACATCTTTTCAGAGACATGATTGCCCTAAATATTGGCCTTCCCCATACTTCTGGGCTGCAGATTGAACCCAAGGATTCTCTGTTCAACTTGAAAATGCAACAAAAACCAGAATACCAAGAAGTGCGTGCATTTCTGTGACATTACTATCTTTGAATAATAAATCTTGTTTGTTTTCAAGGTTTCTCTCATCATAGCAAGTTTTTGGTTGGTATGCAGAACGATAACTTCAATCATGTTGTTTGTGAAAAATAAATGAAAAATTTCATTTGGGGTTGGTGTATATCCCAGATCCAGAGCAAGTCCCTTGAGCTTTGAGATTCTTGCGTGAATAGTATTTCTACCGAATCTACTCGTTAGGGCACACTGGGGTACCGACTCCCAAGTGAATCAGTTCCTTTTCCCATAATATTTAGGTGATACTTCGATCGTGTTTTGTTCGGTAACTAAGACGTCGTCAGTTACTACAGCATCGTCTGCGGCGTCAAGAACAGTTCTCTGTGATTCACCTCCTGACGTACCATCTGGTAGATGTTCCTTGTCGTGTTCATCCGAGTCATCTAACATAGAAATCTCACCTTCAGAAATTATGGAAGCTGTGTCATGATTGGAGGTGTCCCAACCTTCGTCTTCTTCTGGGATATAAGAATCGTCTGAATCGACTTCCGAGTCGGAGTCGTCAGTCTCGGTCTAGCTACGAAACTCATAATTCTTTTAGTTCGTTCGGAAATATTCTGCGGCCTTTTGCCCTCCATTTTATATACAGTGCTAGTCAAAAGTCCCTCCCCTTGTATCTTTTGAACGGTTTTACTTATACTAATGAAATTTGGAGGGTAAATATAAACGGATATAAGCTTCTCAATTAGTCATGACAAGTGACGTAATAGTCATATATGACGTCACAGGGCCACAGTGACCAATAATTTTAAATAGTACCTTACGGCAAGTGACATCTCGTTTGAAAGGTATTAAAATTACCAATTCAGTCATACTAATTTTGTTAGGGTTAGTTTGATTTTGATAGAAAAATTAAATAAATACTAAAATTATAGTTTGGCATTTAATTAATCAAGATTGTAAAGTTTGCCTCTGGTTAATTGTCAAAAAGTTGACGTTTTTAATTCTCTCGTTGTTTTTACTTTGATAAGTTTTATACCTTGACTATTCAGTTTAATTATTCTTTAACGCGACGTTTAAGTGTCTACATGGACAAAATGGTACGTACGGTAGCCGACAAAGTAGCAGCTATCTTAATAATTTGTGAATGTAGAAACAATTTCCATGCAGCGGAACGTCTTTTTAATGAGAGGTACCCGATCGCCCTATATCGAGGACTTATTTGAGGAACTTCTTCAGAAGTTTGAAGCAACCGGTAGTGTTCAAGATGTCAAACGATCTGGTCGACCAACAATTAGTGACGACAAAAAATTCACATAATTGCAGAAATGGTAGTACATCCTACTTCTTCTACAGCCCAAGTTGCGTCTATCTGTATAGTCAGTCAAAGGACAGTACATAGAGTGTTGGCTAAAACAAATTTCATCCATACAAATTAAAAATGGTGCACCAACTTTCAGATGATGACCCCGACCGAAGATTAGAATTCTGTGAAAATATGTCCAATCAAATTATCCAACACCCAGACTACACAAAATCAATTTGTTTTAGTGACTCAATAACGTTAACATACAAAATGTAAGATATTGGAGTGACACAAATCCTCAAATCTTTCGTGAAAAACCTACTCAATTTTCAGAAAAAGTAAATGTTTGGGCAGGTATTTTGGGAAACCACATAGTTGGAGCTGTTTTTCTCAATGCTAACTTAACCGGTGAAGTGTATCTGGAGATGTTACAACACGCAATTGAACGGTTAATTCTTGAAATTTTGGAAGATAATCTAGATGAATTCGGCAACTTGGAAATAACGTTCCAACAAGATGGTGCTCCTGCACACTATTATGGTGCAGTAAGATGTTACTTGGATGAAGAATATCGTGGCAGATGGATTGGACGACGAGGTCCGATAGAATGGCCAGCACGGTCACCAGACCTGGCACCATTAGATTTTTTTCTGTGGGGTACTTAAAATCTAAGGTTTACGCTACAGCACCTGGCAGTATGCACATTTTGAAACAAAGAATTGTTGAAGAATGTAGAGCAATTTCCGCAGACACATTTGAACTAGTACGACAAGAGTTTAGCAATAGGATGCATTACTGTCAGGAATTAAGTGGAGCACATTTCCAACATTTACTATAAGAATTGGTCCTTGAAACTCGATTAATTAAATGCCAAACTATAATTTTAGTATTTATTTAATTTTGTATCAAAATCAACCTAAACCCTAACAAAATTAGTATTAATGAATAGGTAATTTTAATACCTTTCAAACGAGATGTCACTTGCCATAAGGTACTATTTAAAATTATTGGTAACTGTGGCCCTGTGTTATATATGACTATTACGTCACTTGTCATGACTCGTTGAGAAGCTTATATCCGTTTATATTCACCCTCAAAATGTTATAAGTATAAGTAAAACCGTTCAAAAGATACAAGGGGAGACTTTTGACTAGCACTGTATATACCTGAAATAAAGAACAAAAACATATAGGTACCGGAGTGGTCGTAAAGAAAAATGCAAGTACTACCATGGAAAAAATCCGCACTAGCTTTTCTGTATTATATACTTTAGACCTAATACAAGAAATAGAAAATAAAGCCTACTGTTTTGTTTTTCCAAGTACCTACCAGGCAATCCAAAAGAACGGAACAGTAGCTCATAAGCAGAATTGCATAACAAAGTCTGACAAAAAACA
Source organism: Vesta saturnalis (assembly GCA_036346205.1). NCBI lineage: Eukaryota > Metazoa > Arthropoda > Insecta > Coleoptera > Lampyridae > Vesta > Vesta saturnalis. The sequence continues at coordinate 1,609,086 of JARFJB010001166.1, forward strand.
AATGGTGAGATTTGGAACATGAGTAGTGAGGCTACATAAGAGAATTTGAATCATAACTAATCTTTTTTGAAATATTTTCAGTAGAAAACAGACAATGCAACATGAATTGGTTTTCTCCAAAACGAAATATTCACTTGGAATAGCTGTAAAAATTACGGCTACAGAGTTGGAATACCCGTAAAAATACGGGTGGAGTGTTAGAATATCGATAAAACTAACGGGCATAAAAAATGTTATCAAATACGGAATAGCGGTGAATTTCACCGACATACCTACAAGTTTGCGATGTATTACGGCGATCTTGACAATGCGACGCGACACCATTCCACTACACATGTCAGGTAGGCACTGAAAGTGCCGCAGAGGCACAGCCACACAGGTTAACTAGGAGTGCGGTGAAAAATACCGATATTCCGGTCAGAGGGTTAATTTGTATACAGTGCTTTCATTTCAAAACTAGTCCATTTAGCAATGGAATCTCGACCTAGAAAAAAAATACGTCAATTTAAATGTCGAGGGGGACATTCAAAAACAGTGTTCATGAAATTTTACTTTTCACCCCTTAACCCCTACTCCCCTCACTTTTAAAATGCACCCCCTAGCTTGTGATACATCATTTTGAAGGTATTCAAAATACAAAATTCAACGGCGTTCAGAAAATTGATTTCCATCGCCCAATTTTGAAATTACAAGCGAAAATGTCAATACCATAGGAATAAATTTTGTTCATTGATTTCATTGTTCAAGACAATACCCCTAGTTTATCAAGTACTGAAATATGAAGTGATACTGAAACGATATCTCCTCTCTCGAATATTTTTATCGTGTTTTTATCGATTTGGATTATTTTTGCTTTCAGAGTTCAATTAAGGTGAGCCGTATTTCAGTTTGTAATTTATTGCCGACTGCAACGATTTATAATCAAGTCTGTTGAATGTTGACGATTCATTACTTCAGTTTGAAACATTGAATTTGAATAAAACCAAGAATCAATCATGGTTTACACTATTCAAGAAAGAGTTGAAATTATGTATTTGTATGGAGCCCAGAATAAGTGTGCTCGTAGCACAGCCCGAGTCTTCAACGAAACGCATCCTGAAAAAAATGTTGGATATCAATATGTGCTAACTCTGGTGAGAAAATTTGAAGAAATTGACTCTGTATGTAACAAAGTAAGAAAGACACCACGAGTTCTCAACGAAGCTGCACATATTGAGGTCTTAGGCTATTTTGCCGCTGAACCCACGTCTTCAATTCCAAAAGTCGCTGCATTAACGAATATTTCTGTTGGTTCCATACACAAGACTATAAAACGTCACAAGTTCTCTCCATATAAATTTACCATTCTCCATTCTGTGAAATAATGACAGCAATTTGGTAAAGAATATTTGCTTCAGTGATGAATCGACGTTCTATCTGAATGGCTTTGTTAATAAACAGAACTGTAGATATTGCGATCTTCAAAATCCTAACGTGTTCTTAGAGGGCTATACGCAGTTTCCAGAAAAAAATAATGTCTGGGCACGAATTCTTGGAAATGAAATAATAGGTCCTTTGCTTATCAAAGAAAATTTAACCGCTAATTTGTATTTAAATTTATTGGAAAACTACATAGATCCGCTTATAACTGAGTCCTTAGAAAATCAAGCTGACAAAGAAGGTAACGCACTGTTAGATGAAAGAAATTTGCAGTATCAACAAGACGGTGCACCTCCACACTATGCGTTGGGTGTTTGCGAGTAGCTTAATCAACGGTTTCCCGGCAAATGGATTGGCAGAAGAGGCGCAATAGAATGGTCTGCCAGATCTCCCGACTTAACGCCATTGGATTTTTTCCTTTGGGGTTATTTAAAATCAATCGTATATCGTAACCCTTAACCAGAAAATATTCAGGCCCTTAGAGCTAGGATCACTCAAGCTCGCCAGAAAATTACCGCGGAAACATTTCAAAATGTTAGAGAAGAATTCGTTTTATTGTCCAGCTAAGAATGGAGAACATTTTGAGCACTTAATAAAGTGAGGTTACACGAATAGATACTATTGTTGTTTATCTAAGAATAGAGAACATTTTGAGCAGGTAATAAAGTATTGTTTTTGTCTTGAACAATGAAATCAATTAACAAAATTTATTCCTATAGTATTGACATTTTCGCTTGTAATTTCAAAATGGGGCGATGGAAATCAATTTTCTGAACCCCGTTGGATTTGTATTTTGAATACCTTCAAAATGATGTATCACAAGCTAGGGGGTGCAATTTGAAATTTTAAACTGAGGGGAGTGGAGATTAAGGGGTGAAAAGTAAAATTCCATGTACACTGTTTTTGAATGTCCCCTCGACATCTAAATTGACGTATTTTTTTTCTAGGTTGAGATTTCATTGCTAAAAAAAATATTAAGGGCGACTAGTTTTGAAATGAAAGCACTGTGTGGTAATATGGAATTATAACAATATTATGTTTGGCAACTTTTGCAGAATATCTAACTAATGACTAGAGTGAGGATTTTATGTAAAATTCATATCGCTTATTTTTTATAGTTGAAGAATATCGTTTTGTTTTTAGACGAACTGCACTAAATGCAATCATTTGACATTAATTAATTTTTGCATATTTTGCATATTTCGCCAAATACTGCATATATTGCAATTTTATGCATATTTTGCCTTTTTATTCATAATTAACATATATTTCGCATTTTTTCTATATCTTCCAAATTCGCTTTAAAATGCATTATTCTAACTTATTTTAAATTTTGTTATTGTGTCTAACTAAGAAATGTATTTTTATATGAATAAGACAGGTTTAAAGAAAGATTATTACCTGCAGTTAAGTGCAACGTTAATACTTCCGGGTTATGAAGTTTCAATGCCGCTATTTCGTAGTATTTGAAAATTCCAATGGTACCTAAGTAGATAGTTAAAGCATTGATTGAGGAATTCCTCAATCAAGGGTTAAAGTTATTTGGACTTTTCAAGGTAAGTGTTTAGTTAGTTAATCCTTCTTGAAAATAATTTGAGAGTAACGGACAAAATGCAAAATTTTAAACATTCTTTGGGCCAAGACGTAACTGAATGGTACGGCTTTGTTAAGCGAACTTCAAGATGCCGAAAGTTAAAAATAGTTTAGTTCAAGTATGGATAAAAATATATCCGAGCTACGTCTGGATGATGAAAAGTGTTTTGCATAGCCTGTGGAAAAATAGTAAGTACCATTACATATTTTTAATTGATTTCGGAAATTAAACCCTTATTAATTGATGTAGGTTATTGAATTCACCGTTTTATCAGTTTTAAACGCAATTAGATACTTATTTTTAAAATTAATTTTTCCTTAGATCATGTGCGAAAGGAAATCTCAAGTTACACAGCACACTGAAACCTCTCTTCATAAAAGAAAATTAGAAACATTTAAGAAAACAAAAGTTTGTCAGACACCTTTGCGCCAGTCGTTGTTTCAAGAAACGGCCAAAAGAAATGCACAAGAGGAATTTAATTTCGAATTGTGTAGTGCACTTTAAAGCCAATATTCCATTAAAAAATTGCAAAATCCTAGTTTTAGGTCATTTTAGAAAAAATTAGTAAAAAGCAAGTGCCAGATGAAAGCACGCTTCGAAAAAGGTATATTAATGATTTATATCTTGAAACTATGGGGCAATATTACAAAAAATAAATATCTTTATTTTATAGTAGATGAAACTACAGATTGTTGCGGGCGATATGTTGCAAATTTAATGATTGGTTATTTAAGTGAGGCGCAGTCTAGTATATCATATTTAATCGCTTCCAAAGTTCTTGAGAAAACCAATCATGCAACAATAGTTCGCTTTATAAACGAAGCTTTCATGCAATTTTTATTCCTGATATTGTTGCAACAGATAAAATAGTTTTAATGCTGTCTGATGCAGCACCGTATATGGTAAAAGCAATTAAAATTATTTTATGAAAATTTAATACATGTAACATGTCTCGCACATGGTATTAATAATAGAAACAATTCGTAATCAATTTCCATTAGTAAATAGTTTAATAAGTAGTATAAAGAAAGTGTTTTAAAAGCTCCGTTACGAATTCAATTGTACAAAGAAAAGTTACCTAATATTCCTCTACCACCAGAGCCTGTGATTACGCGTTGGGGTACTTGGTTAAATGCAGCTCTTTTTTATGCAGATCATTTGGAAAAAATAAAGGAGTTAGTTTTAGAAATTTCTGATAATTCAAGTACTTACGTTCAAAAAGCTCAATCCATTTTAAAGAAAACACAATTGCGCAATGAGCTGGCATTTATAAAAGCAAATTACTATTTTGTAAGTTCAACCATTGCTAAATTAGAAACGGAAGCATTGTCATTAAATGAATCTATGCAAATAATTAATAAATTTCAACAGCTGATTTCTGCTGTTTCAGGAAATATTGGTAAAACTATTTCTAATAAATGAAATGAAATTTTACAAAAAACAGTGGATATCAGTTGTTACTAAAAGTTAATAAAGTTCTGAAACTTGAGGAAAATTCCGATGATCTTGTTATAAATTTAGATTTGGCCATATTAGCCGCATTAAAATATGCACCCATAACTTCTGTGGATGTAGAAAGAGTTTTCTTTGTACAAAAACATACTATCGGACAGACGCCAAAATTTTCTGCCCGAAAACTTGGAAATATTTAGTTATAAATTGTTTTGCAAATAGTAATGAGAGGGTATAATCTTTATAAATCTATAGCGTGTAAGTAAATATGTAATTTTTAAATAACACAATTTTAAAATAATGTTAAAATAATAATTGCTTTGTAAGTAGTAATGACAGGGTGCAGTTTTTATAAATGTATAGTGTATAAGTAAATATGTAGTTTTAAATAACACATAATTTTGAATGTTAAAATAATAAGTTTGTATGCAATTTATCTTTTCCTATTAAAAATTACAAGCATACATACTTTTTTTATATATTAATGTTATAATTTGGAATTAACACAGGTAAATAGAAGATTCAATATTTATGCATATTTTGCATATTTTGAATTAATAATGCATTTTTGATGCATATTTTAAGGTTTTTAAGTGCATATATATGCACATATTTCGGCATTTTATAGTGCATAAAATCCGCTCTCTACTAATGACTAACAAACCAATTATCTCGGTTACTGTTTGCTTTAGGTTAGAGGATAATGTCATTTTCCATTTATTTAAACTACTCTACAAAATATTATGTGTTACAAAGGCAATATTTTGGATGCATACACCATCTGTAATTTTGCTAAAAATATTGTGAATTTAGACATTTGTTGGTTAATCTGAATTAAAAATAAATTTGAAGCACGTCTAAGCGTAAGAAATATTGAATTTAAAAAACTTTATAAATTATTATTTAATTGAACCCTTAATATAAAAGTCGACCTGGGAATTCAGAGCACTACAAAAGTCAATTGCAGTTTATTAAAGTTGCAAATTACATCATGGTTCGGAGATTCAATAATTAACTTACGAATGTCATAGATATCGCAATCAAGGGACGATTAATAATATCTGATTAATTATCCGTGTCGTACAAAAACATAAATAATATAAATATTTATCTTACAGGTGTGTTAACACGAATATCTTTATAGGTGATAGAATGCATTAGGGTAAATTAACAAGAGCGATAATGAATGCGTACGTATGGCGAGGCGTTACTGTGCTATGATCCATATTAGAGTAGTATTACAGAAATGACCTTACACGCTTTTTTGGCAAGAAGCCTTATTTTGGTGGTCGAGGCTTATAAGAAATATGCGTAAGCGCCTACCTTTAACTAATAATAATTACATGACTTAATTCAATTAATACGACGATATGTCGTCATCTGGTTAAAACGGCTTCAATGCACTTGTCAAAATTAGAAACTAGGAAGTAGACTGTACAGTTAGACAGGCTTTGAATATTGATCAGGACAGCATTCATGGTAGTCACGATTAATCTGATAACAAGACAGATTCACTAGCTCTTTTATATTAAAAATTTTATGATTAAATTCCCATTAATAATTGAGATTGTCATGACATTTGTATCAGATGTCCCAGAATCGATTTTGCGATTTTAGGACACACAAATATGAAATTCTAAGCCTACTAACCTCGTTGGGATTATTAGCAAAAATACAGATTATACACAAATTTGGTTATTTTCATCGAAAGATATTTTTTTAACAAAATCGACTAAATAATTTTTCGAGTTTTCAAAAATTTTGGAATAAATTGGAAATTAGAAAATAAATGGCAACATGCAAGCGGAAGTAGATAAGATACTCTTAAAAAAAGAATAATTATGGCATTAAAATTTATTATTTATCATCATCAAAAAATATTTTCACTTTTCTAGCACTTCTGGTTATACCGGAAATGATTATGTATTTTAAACAGCGTGTAGGTATATCTTTATTTGCATTTTTTAAAAGATCATGAAAGATAAATGAGGGTTTATGTACGATCCTGTTAGTAAAAGTAAAATGTTTGCAAAAGAATTTTCTCTTAATTATACAGGATATTTATCATTAAGATAGAAACTTGTAAAACATCAAATCGTCGCAACTCACTTTATTCAATGGAACAGCCTGTATTTTCATGCACGTTTAAGGCCGGTCCAGACGCTACGTTTTGCACAATCCTTTATCTGCACAGTTGCAGATAAAACGTTGCATGTAGGTAGGAAAAGTGTGCAGTTTTGAAAACGGCGCCAAGACGGTACAGTTGCAGCCATAAACTGAGCTCGAGAGCATAGTTGCGCGAACAAGTCGGTACATGTAGACGATAGCTCCGTTTTCCGGTTCATTTTGTTCACTTGGAGCGACAATGACAGACCTTCGGCAATGTTCCCAGGAGTTTCTGACTGAGTTTATCGCGTTGTATGAAAGTTTCCCATGCATTTGGCGGTCAAATCCAAGGAGTATAGTGACAGGGACAAAAAAAGACAGGCATATGAGAGATTAGTAGAAAAATTCAAAGGAATTGATGCAACCGCAAACAGAGAAACAGTTGTAAAAAAAATTTATTCTTTGAGAAGTGTTTATGGAAAAGAGTTGGCAAAAGTAAATAAATCGAATCGATCTGGGGCTGGAGAATACGATATCTACAATAGGGTGGGTCGAAAAATCTCGAAACGCTCTGATCGAAATGCCTTAGTGCGGAAAAGTTGTGAATGAGAACTAATAATAACTGGGTAAAATATTTATCGAATCGATTAATATCTTTGGCTCTGACCGGAGGGTCAAAGTTGTGAAATTTTAGGAAAAACTCGAAATTTTCAAGCGTCCGTCAAAAAAATCCAAAAACTCTCAGCCAATGGCCCTAGTGCGGAAAATCTTTGAATAACAACAAGTAATACACGTATAAAATGTCAATACAATCAATTAATATCTTTGGCTCTGACCGGAGGGTCAAAGTTGTGAAATTTTAGGAAAAACTCTAAATATTCAAGCGCCCGTCAAAAATCCAAAAATGCCCAGCCAATTGCCCTAGTGCAAAGTCTTTAATAATAACACACAGGCTATAAAACTAATTATTAAAATATCAACACAATGAATTAATATTTTTGGCTCTGACTGGACTTGTGTTCAAAGTTGTGAAATTTTGAGAAAAAACTCGCAATTATTCACGCCCGTCATTAAATCCAAATGTCCACAGCCTAGTGCGGAAAATCTTTGAATCAGTAACACATTATAAAATGTCACACAATCAATTAATTTTGGCTCTGACCGGAGGGTCAAAGTTGTGAAATTTTAGGAAAAACTCGAAATTTTCAAGCGTCCGTCAAAAAAATCCAAAAACTCCCAGCCAATTGCCCTAGTGCGGAAAATCTTTGAATAACAACAAGTAACACACGTATAAAATGTCAACACAATCAATTAATATTTTTGGCTCTGAACGGAGGGTCAAAGTTGTGAAATTTTAGGAAAAACTCGAAATTTTCAAGCGTCCGTCAAAAAAATCCAAAAACTCCCAGCCAATTGCCCTAGTGCGGAAAATCTTTGAATAACAACAAGTAACACACGTATAAAATGTCAACACAATCAATTAATATTTTTGGCTCTGACCGGAGGGTCAAAGTTGTGAAATTTTAGGAAAAACTCGAAATTTTCAAGCGTCCGTCAAAAAAATCCAAAAACTCCCAGCCAATTGCCCTAGTGCGGAAAATCTATGAATAACATAATTTCTTGCCGTTTCACCCGTAAGGAATAATATAGTTTGGTTTTGTTTCAGAAATGGCATCACACAAGCGCAAGTCTAATGATAGTTCAAAGCCTTCTTTGAGACGAACGTTCGTTTGTCCAATTATTGATGTATTCCGAAAGATGTATGTTTACATGAGCGACGTAAAATTATTTTGGAGACTGGCAAGTAAGAACCCAGTGTTTCAAGTATTGCAGATTTTATGACTAAGAAAATTAGAGATCTGTTTGAACGCGCTTCTATTCCGATAGTTTCTGAGCAGCGTGTCAAAGCTATGCTTCTATCGTATCACAAGAAACATGTGAGCATGAAAGTTCCAGTAGACGTGTTTCTAGAAGTAAAGCTGTGCAAGATTTGGTTGCAAAATTTAAACAAGAGGCGCATACGAAACGGTTTGATATAGCGACGTGTAAGTGCTCAGATATCAATCAATGCATTTGCCCTTTACTGTGTAAAGTTCCAGTGAACGAGCGACAGTTTCTTATGGATCAGCGCACAACCCGAAAATGTTATTTGGGTCCTGTTGATCGTGTCGAAACGGCGAAACTTCAGAAACGACACAGAAGAAACTTACAAGAATCTGCCGCTACTCTCAAAAACGAAAAGGTGTCAATGAAACTGCTGACAGTGCTGACGATGTTAACTTCACAACTGAAAACGAAACTGCCACAGTTTCTGATGACGAAACATGTGATTTGTATCGTCCCAGCACAAGTGCAAATATTAAGAGTGTGCCAACTCCTACTCCTTCGCAAATGCGAGTAACGCTGTCTGCAACTGCACTTACTAGTCAACGATTTGGGGTATCTGTCAGAGCAACAGTTGCTATAACATCTAGTGTACTTCACGACATGGGTCTCATATCTGAATCAGACACTTCACTTGTAGCAAATGCACAAAGAGAAAAGTAAAATGTCATAAACAACTTCAAACCAAAACCATGTGCGATACCCCTTTAAAAGGTTTATGTTTTGATGGCCGTAAAGACCAGACATTAGCCCAAGTAAAAGACAGAGCCAAATTTTACCGAAGAACTATCAGAGAACATGATGATAAAGAGCCGTCATCACAATACGTTGGACATGTGAATCCTAAATCTGGCACTGCACTTGACATATCCGACAGCATATATGAGTACATCGTCTCGCATGGTAGTAATTTTAACGATAGGGTTGTGATGGCACAGCCGTAAATACCGGGCATAAAACTGGTACCATTTGTCGCCTGAAGCTAAAATTGGTAGACCTTTACTATGGGCAATATGTCTCCTCCATTGTAATGAGTTGCCTCTCAGATATCTGTTTGAATATAAAGATGGCCCAACAAGTGGACCAAAATCGTACGCTGGTTCCATCGGTAAACAACTAACGGAATGCGAACAGTTACCCATAGTCCAATATAAACCCGTGGATTGTGTTTTGCCTACGATTACGTCGATTACAGCAGACTTAAGTACAAACCAACAATATTTGCTAGAAATAGCCCAGCCTGTAAAATCAGGCGTCTGTCGAAATGACCTCAGTAAACGTAATCCCGGTCCACTTTCACATTCTCGTGGGTTGAAACTGCAAACAGGGTACTTAGACTATAAGTCGCTACTGCAAATCCATCTCTAGGCATGAAGCAGTTGGTAGAATAATATATATCGTTTAATATAAAAACTAAACAATCCATCGGAGATGGTGCTAAGCATGTATGGGAACTAGTTAAAGATCTAGATTCTTGCCGGATAAACTTTTAACGATCATTGATCCAGTCATCGCTAGGAATGCGTTTTCGCTGTCCCTGAAAATCTGTTGTTGGCGATGCCTACAGATGATAGAGCTCATATTAGACAGTTGGCAGTCCGGAGAATAATAAAAGCAAGGAACACGTTCACTGCTAGTACGTCTGGTAACGAAATCCGCAGCTTTATTGTGTCACAAATTAACTTTCAAGCGGAAGATGATATTGATTTGATCGACTGGTTGAACTGTGAGATTACGCCACCGCCAGTTTTAAGCAACTAATGATGATGAGCCTCAACGAAACAGCTAACGACCTGGAATTCTCCCAATTTCCATGTCACACTCAAATCTGTTGAACCATGGTAAAATTGGTTACTGCAGCATCCACTCACGCGTGTGGACATGATAATCGAGATAGATATATACGATCTGTTCTACTATCTCGAAAATTATGCCAAAATTTGAACACAAGTCCCAGTTTAAGCAGTAAACAAAAATTTTTGTAACGTTTTGATTTGTTTTATGTTTTAATTAAAATTATGTTTTATTAGCCTGCTGGTGTTTTATTACCTTTTTTGCACTAGTGGCAGTTTTGACTCATTTGGATTTTGTCGAAGTATGTACTTATATGTATACTTGAATTATTAAGTTGTTTTCGAGAAATTTCAAACTTTGACCCTCCGGTCGAAGCCAAAGATATTAATTGATTGTATTTACATTTTATACGTGTATACGTGTTATGTTGTTATTCAAAGATTTTCCGCTGGCTGAGAGTTTTTTGGATTTTTTTGACGGACGCTTAAAAATTTCGAGTTTTTCCTAAAATTTCAAAGCTTTGACCCTCCGGTCAGAGCCAAAGATATTAATTGATTCGATAAATATTTTACCCAGTCCTCATTCACAACTTTTCCGCACTAAGGCATTTCGATCAGAGCGTTTCGAGTTTTTTCGACCCTCCCTAATCTACAAGTCATCTCTGTGGTATTTTCATTTGTTACATTTCTTAAATGATCAAAAGACACCAAGGAAGAATACGATGGATGAAAATGAAGAGTCTACAGTTGATGAAGCACCAGAACAGGTAAAAAAAAATAAATACGTTTTCCATTATGTAATCACTTTATTAATTTATTTAAATATTTGAAATACATCATTAGTTATAAATTTATTTTGCCAAGGAACAGACCCCTCATTGTTAAAGTAGTCTTTGAATTGGTCTCTCTCTGACCATGATAGCATTATTCAAAATGTGGCTTCTTGTTCCATGCTGAAGGTCGTGTAATAATTCTGGATCACATCTTTCACCTAATTCAACAGTACATTCAGAAACACTTTCCCGATCCATACTTTCAGAAGGGATATACTTTAGGGGGGGGATCCTCTACGCACAAAGTTGTGTAAAGCGCAACATGCAAGAACTACGGTATCGATGTTGTCCATCTTCAAATTAATACTTGTGTGGAAAATACAAAATCGCGAAGCTAAAATTCCGAACGTGTTTTCAATAACACGCCTCGCCCTAGATAGGCGGTAATTGAAAATTCTTCGCTCACTTGTTAATGTTTCTCGTCGATGCGGTTTAAGAAGTTCTCGACGCAAAGCAAAGACTTCATCATCAACAAAAACATGTCCTAAAATTCTGTTTGAACTTCCAATGCACCGGGGATTTGGAATTCTCAACTCGTTGTTAACGAGCATTTCATAAAATTTAGTGTTATTTATGACTCCACCATCTGAGATCCTACCGTTTGTGCCTACATCACAATACAAACATTCGCAATTGGAATTGGCTATTGCCATAAGAACAACATTGTGCGTTTTTTTTATAATTGAAATAATAGGACCCACTTCCCTTAGGTGGCACAATCCTAATATGTTTTCCAGCCACTCCTCTTCAGTCTTGGGAAACTGAAAAAAAAAAATAAAAATAAAATAAAAATGCTTACATAAAATTGCAACTACCAAAAATAATAATAATTACGGAGATCAATAAGCTGTAAGAAGATGTGCATGAAAGTACTGCTCACGCTGGACCCAGTGAAGCGCCTGCTACTCCTCTTTCCGAAGCATCAACTCCCTGTTATATCAATAGATCGTTGTCCCGTAATACTTCAAGATCACACTCTTTAACTCATAAGAGAAGGAGTTCCAAATGATAATGGCACAACTGAAAGTTATAACGTTGGTAGGAGAAGGAGAAGTCAACAGAATATGCCCATACAATTGGGAATGCCACATACTTTTCTTCTCAAGTTGGACAATACCACTCCTTCTCGCAGCAGTCGAGCCTATGTCACGTCAATATGTCCCAAAACAATTTACACACATTCAGGAGTATGAAACAATTGGACAAATTCAGCAAGTTTCACGCATCATCCCACAGCAAGGCAAACAAGATCAACAGACACACACCCAAGAACAAAACTTTACACCTCATCGTGACCACTCTTCTGCTGCAAACTACTTGATAACATTTCAACCAAACTGAAGCACTTGGATACATTTTCACTTCTGCTTAGCCTAAATTTTGTGAAACACTGATGTTATTTTTAACATAGATTGTTTTAGGTTTCTTTACACATATAAATATATATCTTTTATATAATAACAGCATTAAAACTTACCTTCAAGTATTCATAGTTCAGCACTATGACGATAGCTTTACATGTTTCGGAAATGATTTCACTTAACGATTATTTCGATATAATTGTTATGAATTCTAGGTCTTTGTAACTTCTGCCAGTTGCTGTTAGCCTTTCGTGTGGAGATATTGCTGTTCTCATATAAGTATTTTCTTTTATGATATGCGGTCTTACTAATTCCAATAAATAAGTGTACGTGTCTATGTCCATTCTCAAGTAGTTCCGCCAATCATCAGGTTCATCACGTAATTCACGCAGTAATCTAATATTGGAAAAGTGACGTCTTTTTAGAAGCAATTTCCGCGACCACTTTGAACGCCGGGACGTTCCAATCTTTTCTTTTTCTTTACAAGACAGCATGCAAAAATTGACCAGAGTAGTACCTCCTCCATGACGATACCACCAAAACTGTACGAAATATACCGATATCTGCACCATGTGGACGCTATTTAAATTGCAACGTTTTCATTCCGCCTTAAGACAGCGCAAACAAAAGGTTGTGCAAAACGTAGTCTCGGCCGGCCTTTAGATTAAGAGTTCGAAAAAAATGTAGTGATCTTGTTCTGACGGGCATTACTTTGATTGATAAAACCAAAAATAATAAAAGCGACCATATTGCTATAGTGGGGATAATTTTTTTTTATTTTACACATACTATTTTATACCCGTCAGATTTTGGTTGTAAAAAATTAAATGCGCCATGAAAATTTAATCAAAAGCAATCATATTGATACAGTGGCCCACTTCATAATGACGAAATGCCCATATTGTTGTAATAAACCAAAAAAATATTTTTTTCTTTTATCTTATTACTAGGGCTGGGCAAAATATCGTTTAATCGATTATAATTGATTAATCAATTAGTACACTATCAATTAATTAATAAAATCGTCCACCCTTATTCGATATTAAAGTTTCTGCCCATATCGCCCTAGCTTATACATTATATTTCACTATGTCGTATGTATTATTTGCAATAAATTCTTAAATATAAATAACATAATACCATGTTAATCTCCTCTAGACTGACGTTCCAACTAATTAACGTTTGATTCACCGATTGTTTGAATAATGGATTATGCGATTACTAGATTATTTGACTAATCGGTTATATGATTAATCGATTATTTGATTATTCGATTCATTGATTATCGATTAATAAAAAAATGTTTAAATTTAAAATCGTCCACTCCTACTTATTACAGATACAATTACACATACGACGCTTTGTGACGTCGCCTGAACGAGTGTTGCACGAGAGAATCTTTTTAGTGTGTTGGTGTAATTGTTTCGCCACCTATATTCTCAATAAGACGATCAAAGTTATTTAAAAGGACATTTGAATGTTGTATAATAAGAATCTAGGTCGAAAGAATTAAATTTGAATGAAAATCATATTGAGGTAAAGTGCAACACTGCTATAACGAGTAACGAGAGTCAATTAGTGATATTTTAGTACCGTAGTACATCGTAGAATGAAAATGTATTTTCATTCGTATAAATGAAGATATTATGTATTGTTCAAAGGCAAATAGCATTTGGAAATTTATTGAATTTTGCGGAAAGGGAGTTTGATTTTCAATGGTTCACTGACTGAGTTTGAATGTCGAAGTGGGGCATTTAAAAAAGATATTACGCTCTCTTAAAAGTATCAAGATGGCGTAGATTGAGAATTATTCGATTGGTACCGTTTCATATTTTCTTTTGGGCAAAATCATGTGACATCTAAACTCCTTGAAAATGGTTAATCTTCACGTTGTGGGATAATATTTAATAACGTTTTCAAGATCGTCGTGGTTATCTATAAAAAAAGCTACACTAGTCTGCATCTGAGAAAGTGTCAGCCAACCTTTGGTTAGAGTGGTCGCACGTGATTAAAAAAAATGTGTAACGATCTGCACCAATCCATGCTGTAAAATTTAATAGTGCAGTTGAGACACTGATTGATTACTGCATTAAAACATTAAAAACGTTTACAAGTAAAGTTGATTTTGTATTGAGTTGGAGTACGAAACTTTTCCAAAAATTTAAACAAAGTGTTTAAAAAGCTTTGAAATAAACAGTAACCGTTGTGCTAATTAAAGATTGTGTATAAAAATCCGCGCAAAAGTAAAACAAAATGACTCTTTATAACTAAATTAAAACTCTATTAACTACTGTTAATGGATCTTCCCCAATAATTTAATTTTGAGGCTTATTTAAAACAATTTAAATATTGCAAAGCAGCAGTGTCTTTGTTTTTTTGTGTAGTTACGCAAAGGACCATAAAAGTATGATAAATTTTGGCTTGAAATTAGATTTATTTTAGACAAGCCATTTAACTAGTTGTATTTCGGTTAATGAATTGAATATACAATACAGATCTTATTTTCAGTTACAGTTTATCAATCACATCACACATGTATGTGTTTAGTATATTAATTATTAAAATTTCAAGCTACAATATTTAATGGAATATAAATACAATTTCAGCACAAATCGTTACGCTTGTTTTTATTTTAAATAAGTAACAATTAATTAAGATTTTATGGATCTTGAACAAAGACTATTTAAAGATTGACCTATTATGTAGTCGGAGTACGTTTGTTTCTGTTTTTAAATTTCACAAATCTGTTTAAACATTAATAGATCTATTATTTTCCAAATTGGATATTATGTATTTAATTATTTTGGATTATTGTTGATAATTATAAATATTAGTTCATATTTTATATTTTTATGAAATAAATAGTTCACTGAAGAATGATAGTATTTTGGGTCTGAGTTTTTATGTATCAAGTAAGCGATATATTCCGGTCCACGATCTGGTAAGATTAACATATCAGCTAAATTTCATTTATCATTTATTTTGAGCTTTGTTTTAGGGTAAGTGTAACGTGTTTAAAGTCAAATTTCAGCCACTTTACGTCTTATCACCACCCCGAGCATCTCCATGGTAGTTAGTCGGCACCCTACTTATTTTTATCAGGACTACATATGTATAGTCTATTTTCATAGCCTTTTCTTGCAATTGGAAATAGTTGTCTCATTTATCTGACTAGGCTCCATTTTGGATCACTTTGATGAAAATCTATAAGCTATAGCAGGCACAAATCAAATTTTATTATCTCTATTCATTGTGCTATTGGAAAAATACAACAATCTTATGCTTAATTAGCAAGCATTTTAAATGCAACATATCAAAAACTGTTCATATGGAACATCTTCATAAGAAAAAAGGTCGTATTGTAATAGTCGACAGGTACCAAATTTTATTGTTATATATATATATATATATATATATATATATATATATATATATATCGTTGAGAAAAAGATGGAACATATTGTTGCTGCAGGAAAAAAATTTTCTTTCCACTTTTAACTTGTTAGAAACCGTTTTGAGTGTGCATGTATGGCATTTTACCGTATAACAATTCATTTTGAACATAAAAATATATGTATATGGCATATTTTCGTTTAAAAAAGGTCACATTGCTATAGTGGGCAAATATCAAATTTTAATTCTTTCATGTCGTTGGGAAAAAAAATTTCATATTGCTATATTGCGCAAATACTAATTTCTATTGTTTCAAGTTAGCACCCCGACAAAGAATTCCAGTAGTTCTGATTAAAGTTCTTGCTTCCTTTTAAAGAGTTTAGAAGTACTTTATAAAAAATAAAGAGTTCCGTTTATTAACGGTTCCAAATTATAATTTGAACAATGCGGTACTAACTTCACATCGAAAATCGAGATCCAGTAGTTCTGAAAGTTCTCGAGTTCCTGACGTGAAAAAAATTTTTTTTTGAAAATTAAAATTTTTTAAATTAAATTTTTGTTTTTATAAAGTACTTATCGAAAATCGAGATCCAGTAGTTCTGAAAGTTCTCGAGTTCCTGACGTGAAAAAAAAATTTTTTTGAAAATTAAAAAGTACTTCTAAACTCTTTAAAAGGAAGATAGAACTCTAATCAGAACTATAGGAACTCTTAGTCGGGGCGCTAATTTCACACGCGTGGAAAAGATAAGTACTGTTGCTACAGAAAGAAAACTATTTATTTTAACGTATAAGAATCCATTTTGAAAATTCCATATTAAAAGTATGTGTACATGGTACATTTTCATAAAAAAAAGTATTGCTAAAGTGAGAAACTACCGAATGTATTGATTATTGGGTAAACGGTGGGCTTTATTGTTGGAATGAAAGCACGACAATTATTTTTTTCCATTTTCCATTTTGAAAGCATCATAATAAAAATTTGAATATATTGCACAATTTCAGTAGAAGTCATATTGGTCATATGGTAGATAAACACCAAATATTATTGTTTGGTGTTGTGGAAAATGGGCCATATTGTTACTATAGAAGCATCACAACTTTTTTTTCATTTTTTATTTAAACGTATTATAATCCATTTTAAGATTGCCATATTAAAAATAGTGATGTATGGCACATTTTCATTAGAAAAAAAGGAATATTGCTCTAGCGGATAAAACCAAATTTTAATGTGTTATGTTTCGCCAGAAAAAAGATGGACCAGGTTGTTGCGACTTAAACAAAACAATTTTTTTTCATTTTGAAAGCGCCATATTCGAAAATATGCATATTTGGGCATTTTTATTACAAAAAAGTCATATTGCTATAGTGAACAAATACCAACTTTTCATTGTTTCATGTACCGTTGAGAAAATAACTCATATTGTTGATTTGAAAACAAAACTATTTTTTTTATTTTAAGTGTCATATTAAAAGTATATACATCTGATACATTTTCATTCGAAAAAAAGGTCATATTGCCATACGCACAAATATAAACTTTTATGTTGTTATCGTTAGGAAAAGGAAAAGGCAACGTATTTCACTCCCTCCCCAAGGGGGAGGGCGGACTGCACGAGCTTTCGGAGCTCCTTCAGCCACAATCATGGATTCCCAGCATACATATATTACGTATATATGCATGGTGGGATTAAGGATGGGTGTGGCCAGGATAGGATCGGAAGGAATGGAGTTAGGGTTCTGATGGGGAAAAATACTACCCCAGCATTCGCCTAAGCAGCCGCACATGGTGTGCATATACGCAGTGACCATGCCGCTCAAAAAACCTCATACAAGGTAGACGGTAACGGGAATCGAACCCATTACCTCCCGAATGCTAAGCAGATCGAAGAGAAGAAAAGATGTGCCCCTAGTCAACTCTTCTTCATACGATATGAAACCGATTCATTTTCGGTACAAGCTCTTGGAATCGATCATTAGTAGGCTTGATCTCAATAAGGCGACTGGCCCAGACGGTATCCCAGCTATTGTCTTAAAGAAATGTTCCCCCAAACTAGTACCAGTTCTATCTAAGCTTTATAGATCTCTATGTGTTCTGGGGAATTCGCTTCATCATGGAAGTTAGCAAATGTTCAACCTATTCCCAAAAAAAGGCGATAAGACCGATCCCTCAAACTACCGACCAATTGCCATCACTTCCATTTTGTCTAAAATCATGGAAAAAGCCATCAATCAGCAACTGCTCACGTTCCTTGAAACTAACAAACTCCTTAGTGACCACCAATATGGGTTCAGGCAAAGTCGTTCAACAGGTGATCTTCTATCATATGTGACCCAAGTTTGGAACAATACAGTAGAGCAGTCCGGTGAAACAGTTGTAGTCGCTTTAGACATCTCAAAGGCATTTGACCAAGTTTGGTATAAGTGTTTACTTGTCAAACTAACCTCGTTTGGGTTAAATGATACGCTCATCAACTGGGTTTCTAGTTTCCTTGATAAAAGACGAATACGTGTCGTAGTTGATGGCTTTTTTCCAAAAGAAGTTAGCATTAACGCGGGCGTACCACAGGGATCCATTATAGCGCCTACACATTTTCTGCTGTACATAAATGACCTTATTTCTTCAACAACTAACCCCATCCATTGCTTTGCTGACGATAGCACTCTTCACTGTGGTTCATCTCAGTTTACTCATAGTGATAATCCACCTTCTATGTCAAATCAAGTAATTAAAGCAGAAATGGCAAATTCAATCAACAAAGACATTCAACGTATTCTCGAATTGTGAAGCAATAATCTAGTTAAATTTAATGCTAACAAAACTTAGTGTTGACTTGTGTCCGCCAAAAAAGATCGATCATTTCCTGTTGTAAGTATGAATGGCTCAGTTCTTAAGTTTTCAGACTCTATTACTCCGTTGGGTATGACTGTATCTTCAAATCTCTCATGGGTTGACCATCTTCTGTCAGGTACCAAAACAGCTGCTCGTAAAATAGGCTTTTTGTGCAGATCTAAGCAGTACTTTATCTCTCGACAACTCCTTGTGCTGTATAAGGCCCAAATTAGGCCTCATCTGGAACATAATTCTCACCTCTGGGTTAGTGCTCCCAATACGCTCTCGATATCGTTGATCGTATTCAAAAGAGAGCGATTAGGCTTATAAATGACCCGTCCTTAACTTCTCACATACAGTCCCTTGAGCATAGAAGGATGGTTTCAGTTCTTTCTTAGTATTATCGTTATTACAACGGCTATTGTGATGCTGAATTATATTCTTTAATACCATATCGGGCTATCTTTGCGAGAAACACTCGGTTCGCTCATTCACATCATCAGTATGATGCAGTACAAATCTCCACTTGTCGTACCAAACGGGCACAATCCAGATTTTTGTACACGGCTTCTAAACTCTGGAATGATCTCCCTAGTTCCTGTTTTCCTCTCACTTATGATATGAGAAAATTTAAGGTAGCTGTTCATAGGCATCTATTGGCAATTCATTATTCCTCTATCCATCCTCCTAAACGTTCCTGTTCAGGTCCACAATCATAAAAAAAAAGATCGTGTCACCACTACGATACCAGCTCGGTATCGTTAGGAAAAAGATGGGCCATATTGTTGCTATGGAAAAAAACTATATATAGTTTTTTGAAACTATATTTTTAATATTTTTTTTCTTTCTAATCTATTAGAATCCATTTTGAAAGCCCCAAATTAAAAAAAATGTATAATGACGTAATTGCATTCGAAAAAAATGGCAAACACTAAATTTTATTTTCATGTTCGTTGGTATGGGTGCAAGATTTTTTTTTCGTTTCAACTTATAGACACCATTAGGAATGCGCCACATTAAAAACGTGTATATTTCAAACATTCTTCATTCGAAAAGAGGTCATATTGCTATAATAGGCAACTACCAAATTTATTTGTTTTAATTAGAACGTACGACAAAGGGAAAACAATAACAGTAGGAAATACGTAGTTAAGTTACAAAAAAAGTTGCATTTGTTAGCGCTTAATAAAAAGTTTTGTTTTATAAGTTACATGGATATTCCTAAAAATCAAAATTTTTAAAAATAGTTTTATTTTTTCCTGGCTTCTTTGAGTAGAATTCCATTTTTCGACGTCAGAGAGTAAAAGTTAATAAGCTCTATTATGCTTATTTTTCGAACAGTCTTGTACCATTAAGGATTAAGCTGAACTTTTTAAGACATACATTCTTAACATACTGAATTTCATGCAAATAAATAAAAGAATTTTAGTATTGATAATACGTAGATATTTGTGATTGGCTTTAACAGCACATTTATTACGGAAGGTTTAATTCCTGTATTAAAACTCTTTCGCGGGTTCGATAGTTAAAGATTATATAATTAAATGTAAGTATGGAAATTTGCGTAAATGGCGCAATAAAAAAATATAAACGTTCTTAACCTGGAATTGTAATTGTGGAATTTTGCATTAAATTGTGACGATGTTATTATTTCATTGGCTAAAATGTACTTATTTTAAAATCACGAAATTACTGAATTACTTTCATTTTTTTAATGCGGGTACAACATTGCGTGATCTAAATATGCTTCGCTAGCCTAAGTTTTATTTGTAGCTGCTGTTAATTGTAATATTTATTATGATCAGATGACAGTCGGATTCTCAACCTTTCATCTATTAGGCATGACCTCCTAACCGAGGGATCGTTACATATGATATTATGTGTTATCGCCATCGCTTCGATCTCAAATAAATTTCTAATCAATAATTTAGTTTAAATGGGTTAAAATTTATGCATCTTTAAACAATTTTAGATTTTGTTCAAGTTTTATTATGTCTTTCAATAAGTGTAATATTTGGTTTCCGCTATTAAAAATGTAAGATCACTGTGGATACTGTACACGCAATAGGAAATATAATGTTGAAAATCGAAAGTTTGACTAAAAAATTGGCATTTTCTGGCTCGGATTATAAAACACAAAAGAGAAAAGAAAATTAATAACTTGGATTGGAATCATTTTATTTCCGTTACATTAAAATAAGCCTTTTTTTTTCTGGTAATTTTACTCACGGTACGTTTATTGATTAATACAAAATGAAATTACCAAATTCCATTAAATGGATATTAAATTTATACCAATTTCACGGTAAAACTTTCCATACACAAAGATTGATTACATTTTTATTACAGATGTACTTATATATAAAACTATATCTCCCAAAAAACTAATTTTCCGATTTCACATGTATAATTAAGTGAAAAACCTTCACTTGTATAATCAATACTACCAATGCCAACGGATTTAGATAGATAACCCATATTTCTTGAGACAGGGTACGTTTCTAATTGCACAAAGAATTAATCAATTTTGTAATAAGAAGAAATAATCGGCAATAAATTAAATGGCAGGTGCTAACATGCACTTTATTAGCACGTTTCAGATATATCGCAGCATTTTGTTATTTCCTGTTCCATTCAGTGCTCTTCTTATTTGACCGTTTTTCTTAAGAAGGTAAGTTTAAAATTATTGTTGATCACGCACGTCTTTAATTGTGATTAGTATTGTTGATTTTATATTTTGGGAGGGCTATTTTTACTTCGGGCTTGGGTAAGATTAATTATGTGTGTAACGGCTGTAACGAAATTTTTGAGCATCACCAAGTGGTTTCAAGCTGCGTTCAAACACAGCTTGTGGTAATCGTTATGTGTGCGTTTAGCTTTAGATTTCACAAATAAGCTTCATATAATTTAAAAATGCGCGTGGGAAGCGCCTTAAGAGCGAATTCGTCGCTTTTCTCAATTCGTATACAGGGTGTTCCACGTAGTCCTTCAATTAGACTTTTCTAGAGTACTGCGTATATTAGAATTGTGAAAATTTTTATACTGGGATTTTTCGCAATTTCCAATCGACTAAAAATATTGTCATTGTTGTGCGACTTCCGGTTCTACCGGACGTCGACGTCAACTTGCTTATTTCAAATGGAATGTGCCATTTTTTATTTTATTTTTAGATTGTACGTCAAATTTAAGGGTAACTTACATTAGCATACCCTGTCCTTATCTTTAACAGTTTTCGAGATATCTTGAGTTTTCACAAAAATTATCGAAAAACAAGTTTCATTTACTCCGTCATATATCCGTTAGTTTTTCACCTAGGAAGTTCAAATTTTAATAGATAAATCACGAAATATAATCGAATATCTGGAATATAAGAAAGCTGGCTTGATTTATACAGGGTGTCTAAAATTACTGTACCAATTGTGACAAAAATCAATTAACTCGCTTATTTTAAACGGAACACCCTGTGTTTTATTATGCCAATCCACACATTTTTTAATTCCTTTTCGATTGGTATTTGCATTCCCTATACCTAAATATTACGGATTTGAAGATATTTGGATATTATTGCGGTCACTAAAATAACGGGGTGGTTAGCTGTCAGGGTGGCTTTGAAACCAAACCCTTAAATGTCATTAATTGTTTAGCAAAGTTTTTGTCATTGCTGTAAACTAATTTTAGTTATTTAAGGTTTGCAATAGTGAGTGTTTTTAATAATAATGGCACACTCTGGATATGATTTTTTAAATTTAATTATCATTTATGGAGAATACAATCGAATTGTTAGCAGAACATGTCTTGTATTTGCAGAGAGATTTCCAGATAAACATAGACCAAGTTATGACATGGTTAGAAGACTTTTGAACAATTGTTCTGAAAATGGAATGTTTCGCCCAAAAATTAACAGAGTTAAGCCACTAGAGCCACGAAGAGAATGAAATAAATGTTTTGGCATTTTTTAGCGCCTATCCATATGAATATCTACGTGGAACACCCTGTATGTAATGAATAATTTATATAAAAAAGTATTTATGATATACCTATTTTCTAAGCTGTAACCAACTCGAATTTACCGTTTTCAAGAAGGTTTCTAACATTTTTACTTCGTCACGCATTACGGCAAGAAGATTAATATTATCTAATATACTTTGTTTAGTTGTTTTATTATGGTAATTAGACATAATCTTTTTTTCCATATCAAAAAGAAGTTTAACAAAGAACAGTCATTAATGTAGAAATAGTAATCTTATACCAAACTAAAACGTCATGCTTAATGAATTACTCGGTATTAAATTTTATTTTCATTTTAAGTGAAAGGGTTTTGACTTGCCCTACTACAACTACGTACCTTAAAATCCTTTATGAGCGACGTTAATAATATTAATTACACCTTGACATGTAACCAATTAAGCTTAGTTGTTGTTTTATCGTTTGTAGTCATTTGCGGCGGTTTATACCTTTGTTTACTTTTCATTTTATGGAGTTTTCCCTCTAATCAGTTAATCTTAATCGTATAAGTTTAAATCAATGTCATTAATGGTTGCGTGATTTCAGAATCTACAAATAAATAAATAAATACATAAAAAATTTACTCGCTAAGTATTATTCATGATGATTTTTGCCATATAAAAGCCAAAAGATTATTCTCTAACCACCTTCACTTGGGAGAATCTGAGTTCACCAATCTAGGGACTTTCGGGATAAGCCTCAATGTTTTAACAAATATCAACGTCTTTCTCAGAAGAAGGAAGAGCGAGAAAGGAAGGTACATCCCATTCTCCAAGGACAAGAATGGTATGCAGTGAAGTACCCCAGCATTCGCTTAAATAACCGCACACGATGTCCAAGGTGATCAGGCCATTGGATGCCCTGCAAGGATCTCATAAAGAGCAGATAGTAACGAGACTCGAACCCATTACCTACCGAATAATACGTAAAGCGTGTATTAACCTATGAGTTTGATAACGGAAAAGAACAATTCGTGCAAAGTACAAAAGTAGTATTAATTCTTGGTGTACCAAAGGAAACGTGTTATACCTACTTATACGTGAAATATGAGCACGATAAGGAAGCCCTAAAAGTAGTACTACTACTTTAAGGAAAATAATAATATACAAAACATATTTCTCTATTTCATATTGACCATTAATGGCACCGCCCTCGTACATGTGAGAGATGTGAGAATCTGAGAACACATAATTATACAACACAGAAATATATTATAAGTGCATAAAGTGTAAAGCAGTTTGTTACAAAATATACACGTACATAGACGCGTAAAAATGTGTATAAAAGTGTACAAGGGTACATAGATGTAAAACAATGTACAGCTGTACACAAGTGTAGAGAAGTATACGTAAGTATACAGAGGTATGTAGAGACGTGTACAGGGGTGTACAAAGGTTTATAAAGGTCTACACTGATGTACAGACCTGTACAGAAGTGTATAGGGGCGTACAGAAGTGCACAGCTGTATAGGGATGTACAAATTTGCATAGAAATTTATAAAATGAGCACTTGGGAAAGTATTGCAATTGGACGAAAAACATGAAAACAGTTAATTAGATCAGAGCATCCCATGCAACTGCGAATAGAGAATAATATGGAAAGTTATTAAATAAAATGGGAGACTGTGGCTTAAAAACAACTACCCCGCCCACTATAGAACCCGGATATAGTTTCTGTCGACTTCTTTATTTCCTAATCTCAAAAATATACTATAAAGAGGCCAAAGAGGGTGTGTTAGGAAGACGAAAGTTTCAAAATGATTAAAAAGTACTATTTTAAGGGAGATTAAGCAAAACATTTTTTCTATGTATATTTGGTACATCTCTAGAACATGTGGAAGACGTGAGAATCTGAGCAATCCAAAAAATATTCTGTAAATAGAAGAGCACAGACATGTATATACAAGTGTTCAGAAGTGGATGTAAAAGTGCGCGAAACTACATAAAGGACAAAAAAGGGTATACATAAGTGTACAAGGATGTACAGATTTGTGCAAACGTGTAGAGAGGTGGATCGAGGTACAAAAGTGATCATAAGTGCACGAAGAGTACAGAAGTATACATAAGTGCACACAGGAGTACAGCAATGCACACGAAAGTGTACAAAAGTATACACAAATGCAGAAAAGTGCACAACAGTGCTTATATAGAAATGTAGACAGTTGCACAAAGGTGTACAGAGGGTAAGTGACGTTATCAAAGGTGTATAAAGGTTTGTAAAGATCTACCACTAATAGAGACTATGCGACGGTACTATCTAAAATGAAGGATAGTGGCTTAAAATCACTGGGAGGCCTGACAATAGCCAGGACAAGCGCTCTCTGACATTTATTTCAACCACATGGAAAATCTACGGAAAAGGAGTGCTGAAAAGCCTCGAAGGGCTCAAAATAGCAGTTTTGCAGTATTTTGTAAGCAAATAAATAAGTAATGTTTTAAGGCAGATTATATACAAAAACGACATTTTCTTCTATTCATGTTGGGAATTAATGACGCTACTTGAGATTAACGTGCATACAAGTTGATATAGGTGCATTAAAATTTTAAGAAGAGAACACAAGTATAAATATATAGTAGTACATTCAACCGTACAGAGGTGCACAAAAGATTGAATAGATGTGTTTAGAACAGATGCAAAAAGTAACTGAAATTGTATAGAGGTGTGCACAGGTGCATAGTGGGGTACATAAGCGCAACTTTTAGAAAAATCAAAGAATCGCCGTCGTTTGAGATAACGTATGCTTTGAGTTGATTTAAAGGAAAGAAACACTATTGTTAATGGACAATAGTATGCAATGCGAGCGCTTAAAATGAGGTATTGTGGCACCAAGAACTGGACCAGTCGCCTTTAAAGTGTACGCATACAACCCCGCACATAACGCATTCGATTATATTCCATATTCGATTATATGTGAAAAGGTTCTTTTTATTCATGTTGGGAGTTAGAGGGTATAACATGTGAAAGCCGAAAGGGCCTGCAAATACGTAACTATGTGTATACTATGTGCATAGAAGTATACATAAGTGTACAAAAGTGTAAGAAGCGTATAAAACTATATAGAAATGTATAGAACTATACACAAGTATATAGACGTGTACATAAGTACACAGATGTACATAGAATTGCACGAAAGTGCACACAAGTGTGTAAAAGTTAAATAAATGAGTATAACTGTATAGTATATAAGGATACAAGTCCATAAAAGCTAGATACATACACAAAAAAATGTATAGAAGTGTGCTAAAATGTACAGAAGGGTACATAAGTGAAAGAAGTGTTCTGAAGTGCATACAGGCGCATAAATGTGCATAGGGTTGTAAATAACTGCACAGAAGTATATAGAATCGTACGCTAGTACGAGTAGAAAAAAAAGTACGTATAGAAATGTATAAGAGTGTAAATAAGTACACAGAACTGTAGAGAAGTGTTTAAAATGCAATAGAGACAAAGAAACGTATAACATGTACATTTATGTACACAAGTGCAACACATACAAATATTGCACAGGTGTACAGAAGTGTACAGAAGCGCATAGAAATGTACAAATGTGTACAGTGGTTATGCACAAGTGTATAGAAGTATACATGCGTGTACGAAAGAAACTCTTCGGTAAGCCATAATATTATTAGTTGTTTCTAAAGCCAGGAACACTATTGCTAATGGTATGCAACATTACTTCCTAAAATGAAGGCCGAACATATCATTAATTCTTCGGGAAACAAGTGATTGAAGCTTTGAAGAGCTCAAAGCAGCAGTTGTGCACTATTTTAAGAACAACCTTGCACAGAAATTTGCTGCTAACCTCGCTCATGAAACGTGAAAGGCATGGGTCTCTGATATTACGAATGTATGTAGTACCAAAATGTATAGACATGAATAGAAGTGTATAGAAGCATATAAAAGTGTAGATAAATATACAGAAGCACATAACTGCACAAAAGTGCACGGAAGTTCATGTAGGTGTATCACAACTTCATAGATGCGATACATGTGAAAAACGTGCATAAGTGATTAGAAGTGTACAAAGATGTACACAAGTGTATGGAAGTACGTGAAGGAGTGTAAAAAAGTACATGTAGAAATGTATAGAAGTGTAGAAGTGCACACAAATGTACACAGGTGTACAAAAGTGTACAGATGTACTCACAGGTGTATAGAAATATATATATATATATATATATATATATATATATATATATATATAGCTTTCTCGGTAAGTCAAAATGTCATATTCGAACAAAAAATATAGAAAGCGTTTTTTTTGAGAACAGAGCATAGTATTAATTGATTTTAGTTATGCTATCGTTTTAGAAGTCTGAGAAAACAGATTTTATGGTAATAGAAGAGAAATTAGAAAATGGAATGTAGATTGTTACAGTTTGCTTAATTGCATGCTTAACAGTTTTATAACAAGAACAGATTTTACGATAATTACGTTAAATGCAATCATCAAAAATTTTAGTTAGTGCCATAACCGGATGGAAGCGTACTAAATTCATTCTTGGTTTGCTCGTTGTTTAAAATCGACGTTTATCCGACGGTTTTAATTTTTCGATAAATTGATTTTTGCTTCTAATTGTTAAGGTTCGTATATTATTTTTGGGTTATCCGTGAAGTTATGCTATAAAATACAGTTTTTTGTTTCTAAACTTTTACTTACAGCGTTACTCCTTCAATGCCATCCATTTTTTTGACAGTCAGTATTCATTTAGCAAACAACCTCGTTGCAAGTAGTGCTACTACCCTCTCAGAAATAACATCTAACCCATATATTTTTACAGATTGTTTTTTTAGGTTACAATATTTAATAAAATATTTTGTATGTTTTAATTTCAATTAATTACTTGAAATTAAAATTCTAAGTTGATATATTTTTTTAATTGAAAATGAAGTAGGTTAAAGAAGATATTTTAACTAAAGTTTAATTGCGAGTATTGAATTAATTCTTACATATGTTTTAATTTGGAAGTGAATTACTTTTTTAAATTTAAAGTGCCAAGTGCAAACTAATTTATTGACGGTTGTATTCTTGAATACATTCCAAATCAGTAATTTTGGTTACGATAACCTAGGTAAGTTGCACTTTGTACATTTTTGCACTCGAACTTTGACCATTACTAATTTAAAATTGTTTTTACATTTGTGTACTTGAATAGATTTTATGTGTTTTTGTATACAACAACTGTACAATATTTCTGCACGAACAATGTTTTATTCCTATTATAAGAATCTACTTAAATAGCGTAAAATCTCAAAATTAGATTAATACTCATTTCAGTTTCAGACAATTTATGTATTTGAATTTTTTATCATTTTTGTATTATATTTTATTTTCAAAGGCGCCCAAGCTATTTATTATAGCATTGAAATATTGTTACAATTTATTTACAAAAAAATACATTTGCTTGTAACATAAGTGAAGTCAGTATATCGAACTCACGTCTTGTTTACCGCACTACATATGAGCTAGTTTTAAAACCGTGACATTGTTATACATATTTAAATAGTAGCACAGTGTATGTGCATTGTCTGGAACTGATTTAAGTCGGACATCAAAAATTGAAGTAACAAAACTGCCAAAACCTAAAAGGGATTAGGAAAATTGAAATGAAGAAAATAGAGAGAGTCAAAATCTATATCGATGCCAGTACGGTGTGAGTATCGGCATTATTGTCAGTGTCAGCATGAGTGTCAGTATCAGAACCAATATCAGTATCAGTATCGGTAGCATTTTTCCGTTCCATATGGGGTTACCGCTACGTGGTGCGTTAACCGTATAGGACTTGTTAAATTAAAATTAACGTCGCGTTTCCTATGAGGACTCAGCGTACATCTTATTCTGCGCGCTCTTCTACACAACCTACAATGACTCGTATGCATTGTGAATTGCGGTATTATCGGGGTTGTAATTTGAGGTTAAGTGTGATAATTTTGTTATTCTGACTCGTGCGGTATGGAAGAGATAATTAAAAAGTTTGATACTAAGTGTAAATTTATAAGTTGTATCAGTTAGAAGGAGGGTGAATATGAAGTAATATTTGCGGACTCAAGTAAATTCTCCTATATCCTACTACAAACACGCAATGGATTGTATTTCAAAATTATCAAAATAAAAAAGATTTTGTTTGTCAACACAGCAAGAAAAATAAAAGCCGTAAAAAAGAAAGGTCAAGAGAGAGAAACAAAGATTGTCCTGCAACGATTATATATAAAGTTAAAATAATTGATAGATTTACTGAACACAGAGATCCCCTTTTGAAAGAAAACTTGAATGCAGTAATTGAGGTAGGTCTTATTGTAAAAAAAAATTTTTGTAACAGGTTTACTCTAAACACAGTCACCGAATTCATGTTACGGAGGCGTACAGTTTTTTACGCATGAGTGTGGAAACGAAAGAAAAGTTTCACAAGTATTATGAAGATGGACTGTCGGCTAGCGAAGCAAAATCATTTTACAAATCTTCCCTAGTGGCAACTACACCTTTAGAAGAAGTATGTGAAGTACATGCCAATGGTTACATTAATCCTATAGATCGTTCCATATATCATTTGTACGAAACTTGGAGGTAGGTGCTCTCAATCATTTTATTGTGTCGCAGCACCTAAAACATATTTTTTTAGAAAAGAAAATTATGGTACTCGTGAAGTACAAAGTATAATAGAACAAATTTTACAAAAAAAAAAGATTATTTTATAGCAAATGGTGACAAAATGAGTATTTACGAAGATCATTTGTGTACTCTTGACTCCGCTGATGCAAACGGCCCATAAAATGCAATTTTCGAGTGAAGTTGTATTTGTAGACTCTAGCGGTTCTTGTGACTATAATATAGTGGTGTAATAATAGTGTAAAATTTAATAATTAAATAAGATAGGTATAATAAATGGGTATATATGTTCTCATAACAAATCGTTAAACTAACTCGAGATAGAACCCATTCACCAAAAATAATGCCTTTGTCCCAGTCAGTAGTTTAAAATAGGCCGGTTCATGCTTTTGTTTAGCTTAATTACTACAATTTACGCTGTGTTATTTCCACTTAACATCAATATAGAAACTGCAAGGTAACACTAGTAAAAATGATCTCGGACGCCAAGTTACTTTTTAATTATGCTCGGCATAACTAAACCGAGGTTTACAATAAAAATGTTACCAAAATGTAAAAAATAAAAAAATATATACAAAATATGTTTATTAACAGTTAAATTTAAGGTTGTATAAAATATATCTTAAAAATAGCCTTGTACTAAGAAATCTTTAAACTGTTACAAAATATAACACATCTTCTTGAGAACCCCTGGTATTGTAAAAAAATAAATGCGGAAATGCAAACCAAGGTGATGTAATCCTTGTATCAATGTTGCGCAATATATCGCAATAACAATGTTTTACGTTGTAAACTTCACCGAAATGGAATTTTATTTCTTATAAATTGCTCTTCAAGAAATTTGGGTAATCCAATGTTTATTGCATTAACTCGAAAGTTCAAAATAAATAATGGGGCCTACATTTAGATCTGCATTAAAATCAAAACGCAATCATAAAATGAAAGCGTACGTAAAAGTAGAATTAAATGTGCAATTAAAAGCGGTAAAATTAAAGTGTCAAAGTAAAAAAAAAATGAAAAATGCCTGCAAAAAGCAAATGTTTTAGATTTTAGTATTACGAGTTAAATATTTCTTACCATTAAATCAATGGCACTTTTCACAACATTTAGGTGGAAACCCAAAAATGGCTTCCTGCATCAAACAGCGTACCACAAGAAATAAAAAAATGGACGCTTAGGAAGTCAGATGATGACGCGTTGCGCGAAAATATGAGCAGAAAAAAATAATTTAAAGAAGTGGGAGTATAAACCCTTAAGAAGATATGCACTTAAGTTACACCAACAATGCAAATTAAATTGCCTGCCACATACCTATAATTCCTTAATAATTAAAATTTTTTTCTTATATTTACAACTAAATGAACGAAGAACATAAATTACGGTATATTTTAATACAACTCAAAATGGGTTGTTACATGACCAATGTGGTTTTTCAGTCACGTTTATTTTTGGAGCCAGTAAAATTGGGGGTGTGCCTCTGGGTTGCATCATTCATAACTTTCAAAAAGAGGAAGTTTATGAATTATGTTTCAAGCAATTTCGTGATTTAATTGGGATCGATGGATTTTACGCAAAAGGGTTTCCAGCCGTATTTATGACGGGTGATAAGTACACCGGAGTGGAACGCTTTGAACAACATCTAAATCACTGCTTTGTACATTTCATGTTCTACAAGCTGGTTATGGGACAGTTCACATAATATTGATAAAGATCACAGAAGAACGTTAACGCTTCTTTTGCGAGACGTGCTACATGCACAAGACATCACTGTACAAAGATACTATAGCAAAAAAATTATTACTGGATTATTTTAACGATATGTAGGAAAGAAGACATGAGTCATCATTTTCGCAACAAATATAGAAGTAGAAGTTACAATACCAAAAATATTGTTGAGGTATCGATACGTATATTTATAGACCATGTTCTACAGAAATGCAAAGCATTTAATGCAATCTCATTAGCAGATTGTATATGCTTCTTTTAGAAGAGTTTTACAAGCAAGAAATAATTTCATTTGCAAATGGTAGAGATATGAAGCTTCAACATTATTTTAAAAAGTTTTGTCATAAATCTGACCTACTGCTGGTGGCAAAGAAAACTGATACACTGTTTATTGTCTCATCTTCACAAGATAGTCAATATTTGTACACGGTCGACGTTACACTAGAGCAGTGTGATTGCCCTGCAGGGACAGGAGGTAAATTTTGCAAACATCTTTGTGCAGTTTATAATTCATGTATCAATTTGATAACCACGCCCCATTTGTTGTTTCAAGACAGAGTTGAACTTTGCCACTTTAGCAATGGAAAATAATGTTAATAGTTCATTTTTATGAATATGAACTTGAATTCCGATTTGTTGCCAGAAAGGTTTTCATAAACCCATACTGAAGAACTAAAGTCATTGGAAGAAAACCTAAAAAAACTTCACAAATTTGCACAAGTTCATCCATCCAAACATATGCTAAAAAACATAAGAGAATTGAATGATAAAATTAATAATATTGAAAATGAACAAGGGTTTTTTGACATTTGTACCGCAGTAGCAACCAAAAAACAAGGACGTCGTGTCAAAGTACAACCAACTTCGATCACACGTTGGGCAGACAAAGGGCTACATGCAGGCTCTAGTAAGCAGACAGACCATCTAATGCCGAAAAATTACGGAAAACGTCAACAAAGAGAAAAATGTCTTTAATTTCAAATATTGTGGCTAATCAAACGAATGCAAAAAGTCATTGAAAAGTAACTTATTATAAAATGAAATTTTGTTAATTAATAAAAAATCTTAACTGTTCAAGGCCGTTTATTATAATTAAATCCAATGCTCATAATTTCCAAATGTATGATTAGCATAATAAGTTGATATGGCATGCATGCATGGGCGCTAACCTCATAGGAAACGCGATACCGGTTTTAATTTAACGACTCCTATACGACTAACGCACCCTGTAGCGCTGACCACAGTAAGTAACAGAAGCAATATCAGTATCAGTATCAGTATCAGTATCAGTATCAGTATCAGTATCAGTATCAGTATCAGTATCAGTATCAGTATCAGATCAGTATCAGTATCAGTATCAGTATCAGTATCAGTATCAGTATCAGTATCAGTATCAGTATCAGTATCAGATCGTATCAGATAGTATCAGTATCAGTATCAGTATCAGTATCAGATCGGTATCAGTATCAGTATCGGTATCAGATCAGTATCAGTATCAGTATCAGTATCAGATCAGTATCAGTATCAGTATCAGTATCAGTATCAGTATCAGATCAGTATCAGTATCAGATCAGCATCAGTATCAGTATCAGCATCAGTATCGTATCAGTATCAGTATCAGTATCAGCATCAGTATCAGTATCGTCATCAGTATCAGCATCAGATCAATCACATCAGTATCAGTATCAGTATCAGATCAGTATCAGATCATCAGTATCAGCATCAGTATCAGTATCAGTATCAGTTATCCGTATCAGTATCAGTATCAGTATCAGTATCAGTATCAGTATCAGTATCAGTATCAGTATCAGTATCAGTATCAGTATCAGTATCAGTATCAGCATCAGTATCAGTATCAGTATCAGTTATCCGTATCAGTATCAGTATCAGTACCAGTATCAGTATCAGTATCAGTATCTGTATCGGTATTGGTATCAGTATCAGTAAATAAATAACTGCCAGGTGGAGTCTGAGTTTACTTTATTAGGTATCTTAAATATTTAGTAGTGTATTAACTAAGTAAAGTTCATTTTAAACTTTCTTGCGATGGCAGAAAACGCTAAAACAATATTCTAAACGCAAAACATGGTGAAATTGGTATGAAAGCGAATTTTCTTAATTTACGGGTGCTGATTCGTAATTAACCGCCTCGAAAATCGCTGTAGATACAATTCGTCGCCGAATAATATTGAAAAACGAGATAATTGTTCCCATTAATGGAATGCTCCTAAACCGAATAATAACCCAGATCACCAACAAGGTTCGAAGCTGTTAATGACAAGAACGAAAAAAAAAGTTTAACTTATCTTATACATAATTGTATTTAATATAAAATAAAATAATTATTTCATTATTGTTGAGCTTTAAGACAAAAATTAACGTTTGTTGCACATTTAAAATAATAATCTCATTTTCGACATGGATAATGCATTTCATGAGGTTTAAGAGGCCACTTTAAAATCTGTTAATTATAACATTCATTAAAGCGTTAAAGCTATATTTATGACTGAAAATTCACATCATCGATTCATAATTAAGAAATGATTGACAGTTTTCTAGAAAATGCCTTGTCACCATCAAACGATAACTAGTTAAAATCGCAAATCTTAAAGTACCATTAATATAAACACGCTCAAAATATATCAATATAATCATGACAGATCCGCTCTTAAAAAAGTATATTTTGCTATTGTGAAAAATAAGTGTAAAGTCGTTAATCACCCAAATTTTTGACAAATAGCTGGAAAAATATGCGTAAAAACTCACTTTACACGTTCAGGTGTTAAACTTCGCACGTTGAAATTAATAGTGTAGTCTGGTTTATTTTAGTCTTAGGTATTTTAAGTTTCCCCTTTGTCAAGATAAATTCTGTTGCTCCCATTTTACGTTTTTTAAAAATATTTTATTAAACTCAGGGCAGTATGTTTAGATATTTCTATAAAAATTAACCACTCGACCGGAAATACATACACAAGGTATACAAAAATAAATAGCGTGTTTGTGAATGAAGGATTGAAAAGCTAAACCGGACGTAATCAAAAGAATATATACAAATGGTTGTTGGATATGAATTTTGAAGCCAGGTGCCAAGCTTAATAAAATATTTATATTATAAACGCTCTAGTTTAAAATGTAGTGCACTTTTTTTAGTTCAACAGTGTATAACGTACTCAAATATATTACGTGAGTTTAAATAGGAAGGATGTGTCAGAATAGTCTTACTCACAAAAGTATACACGAGGAACAGATGTGTTGGATTATTACACTTTTAAATGTGTCACTTATCTTAATTACAAACGTTGATTGACATTATAGCTTTCGTCTTTCAAAAAACCAAACTTAAGTGAGTATTTTGTGCTATTGTACGTTTACTGAAATACGTGGAAGAACAAATCCTTCCAATCGCTATTCTGGAACAACTGCAAAAACATAATTTTTAGTTATAACTTGTGATGTAAAGTTTGTAGTTATAAATAGGTTTTGCTATGTAACAAACACAGCTAATTAGTTTTACTAAACTACAATGCTTAATTGTGCTGAATCGTAATAAACGCGAACCTCGTATTATTCCAAAAAATGATTATCCCAATGATTCGTTACTTATTATGGAATTTCAAAAATTGTCACATATTTGTTAATTCTAGCACGTTAATTATTATGTGATATTACTATCAATAATATTGTACATTTATGTGAAATTTCATTCAAATCATGGATTTGGCGTAGGATATGTGAAGGATACTAAAATGATTTTTCAGTTCCAAAACTCATGCTAATTTTAATTATTTACGGCGTATAAAAAAAGTGGTAAATTTTGGATTTTAATTGTGTTTCATCCATTTTTGCACTTTCTGGATGAATTCGTCGTCGCCGACTTGACGTGCAAGATTCGCCGTAGGCACAACTCGCCGAAACTAACACTTGTAAATACTAACAAATGATTAAACGTTTCCTGTCTAACGTATTAATGAGGTTCAACTAGTATGTTAATATTTTGAATGTAATCAACGTAGGAACTTCCTATAACCAAAACTACAGAAATAATTTGACCATATGTTGCGAAACTTGAATTTGCTTGTAGGGCCATCTAGTGGTGTATGGACTAATGCATATTATTTCTGTAATAAATGTAGCATCACTTAGCGGTAGGACTAATTAGGGTTTGTTTGCGGCGCCATCTAGTAGTGTATCGACTAATGAACATTTTCTGCAATAGAAGTTGATCATGCACGTCTCACTCTCGGCTCTTTCTCAAACAAACAAATCAATCAACACTTGTACCGCATACATCTTTGGCGTTGGTATGCGCCACTCTTGCAATAGTAATGCGTTTTCCAGGACACACATAGGCTCCCCGGTCTTATGGTTTAAACAACTATACGCCTTTACTTTAATCGACGGACAGCCAGACTCGTCCAAGTTGAGTATTGGTCTGTTAAGGAATCTAAAAAACTGCTGTTTTTCTCTACCCTTAACGTGAGTTTTGTGAAACGGCAGCAGAGTTCTTATCAGCTCCTCTTGGAAATCGTTGTAGGGCACATACCCTGACCGCCATTTCAAGCAGTGATAAATACCTTATCTGTCTTGACAAGGGCTTTGTTATAAAATAACCTCGAGGTGACTTTATCAGCATCAGCAGTAACGAACCATGATCTGTAATCACGACAAGTTCTTTCGGTATAAATTCGTTATCATATAGGTAAAATTTTGCGACGCGAGGCTTTCGGCGAAGGCTGTTTCGGCGACCCCACTCCAATCCTCCCCGAACACAACCGAGATTGTAACACAGGTGTAGGGCGTCGCAACCTGTTCTCGGGTCTTCGCCCCTTGTCGGGATCGGACTTGTTCATGGGGCTTCGTGTATTGTCGTGGCACCCTTGGTGGAAAATTTGAATTTGTATTATAAGGGGCCTAATTCTAACTTGTAAGACAGGTGTAGGGCTGGGTAACTTGCTCACGGGGTCATGACCCCTGGTCCCTTGGCAGGACATTTGAATTTGTATTTAAGTCTCTGCAGGTTATGGCTGGAAATATGACATTAATTAACACGATGTTGACAGCTTATTGCTACTTTCTAGTTCATATAAAATGAAGTTGTATAATTGTTTAATAATAATAACTGCATTCCATAAAAACTGTTTTATCATATAGATGAAATCTTTCAAATGAATGTTGTAAATAACAAAACATCGTTTTATATAAATTCAAGGTGATAAGAGATAATTTTACAAATTATTTAATGATGGGAGAAACCAATAGCCAGTTTTATATCAACTATTCATAAGTAAAAACACAAAACGGGTTTAGTAAATTGTATAAAATATTTCAATATTTAGTTTAGTTCTCCAACACAGTTATTATTAGAACAGTCGAAAGAAAAACACACCTGAAGGTATGTGTATTATTTTCAATATATATTTCACTTGATCTTGTTCACAAAAATCCCAATAAAGATTTTAATGTGTTATCATAGAAGGAGGCTGTCATAAACCAACCAACTCTTATTCTACTCGACCTCTACTCATTTGTTCATTTAATTAGATAAAGGTCTGAGTGGCGCTATTTTTTAATAAATTAATTAATAGCATTATGCGGTACGTATTTGTTGGTTTTAAACTTCGTAGTTATTGATTTGCGTGTAATAATAAACCGTTAAAACCTTTTGTCTTTTATTTCCGTATAGCAATTTGGTATTTTGAACAATGGCTGATTTTGAGTAAGCAAGCTGTAATTAATTAAACCAAATCAGTATTTTTAAACTGTAAGTTGGTTTTCGTAAACTGTAAGGTATGATCTGGTTTTTATTGAGATTGATTGATTGATCTGATTGATTGATTTGTTTGTTTGTGAAAGAGCCGAGAAAGAGAGATACGTGCATGATCAACTTCTATTGCAGAAAATGTTCATTAGTCTATACACCACTAGATGGCGCCACAAACAAACCCTAATTAATCCTACCGATAAGTGACGCTACCTTTATTACAGAAAAAAATATTCATTAGTTCATACACCACTAGATGGCCCTACAAGCAAAATCAAGTTTCGCAACAAGGGACCACGACAAGAGGGCGCAGACCTAACACAGGTTCTTATAGCTGTCTTACAAGTTAGCATTAGAGCCCCTTATTAGAAAATTTCAAATTTCCCACCGTAGCCATTGCAGAGCCTTAAGCCTCCAATCAGAGCTCATAAACTGGGTGGGGCTAAGAACCAATCAGAAACTAATCAGGTGAAAGGGGCTATCCTTAAGACCTCCATTCAGAACATTGTATGCGCACGCATTTGCCTACCTTCCAGGGGCTCAACTACCAAAAAGGCTCTTAATACAACTAAATTAGGGTGAAAATTCCACCAAGGGGCTGAAAATGGCCCCCGAAAAGCAGCCATAAAAAGGAATGAACTGACAAAACGGTTTATACCCGATCATTGAACTACAATAAATTTTATCAAAAATTATCATAAAAAAAACAACCGTAAAATTGTTTGTTGTCTATTTTTTGCCGTTTCTTGATTATTAGTATTTCCTTAATTAAATTTTTTAATTTAAGCTTATAATTTTGTTTTTAAAAAATAAAAAAGCAAACAATGAAACAATTAGATAATAAACGCCAACACAAAAATGCCAGTAAAAGAATTTGGAAATTCCAATTCCGGTATACCTAATTCACGTACAGTATTAAAAATATTTAATTTCTAAAATACGTCTAACTTAACACCTAAATTAAAAAAATGAATTGGGAAAATACTGAAAACCAACAAACACCAACTGACGACCAACAGATTGTAACAAAAAATAAAAATGTTTAGCCCTAGGAGCTAACTTCACACCGGTTCTAGCTTCACGTGCGTATTTAAAAAACAAATTTTGAAAAAAAAACTTTACATGTTTTGAGATCCGAATTAAGTCACAAAAACTAGTCTATTGTAAAAAACGAAGTCAAAAAATAAAAAAGGTGGAACAAGAAAGAAAATAGCATTAAATTTTGGTTTTTTTACCTTGAAAAAGAAATTTGGTCGCCATTTACCTAAAAATGTTTTCAATGCTTCTTTAACTATGTGGTTCTTTCTTTCCGTTTCTAAAAGGGATATTAGTCTATCGCTTTCTACCAAAAAAAAAAAGAAAAAAAATATAGAAAAGGTGGAACAAAGCGAAAAATTTGGAATGTGTCAATTTCTAAACATGCGAATTTCTGATTTTCTTTATCTAGTGCTTTGATCGAAAAAGAAGTAATGGCGCCTTTTACCCTAAGTAAATTTTTTAACGGGAACATAACGAAAAAATACTGTATTTTTTCGATTTTTTAGCCAAAAAATAGAAAAAACTTGGAACAAAACAAGAAAAAATTGAATTTCTTAATTTTCTCATTTCTGCATTTTATAATTTTCGAATTTTTTTAGCCACTCGTTTACACGTTGTTTATCCTAATAGAACCCTAAAAACAATAGGTTTTTTTTTTCATTTTTTTTCACACATTCACACACCCATTGTTGGTTTTTGGATTTTTTGAATATTTAAATTTTTTTATCTACTGCTCAAATCAAAAATAAAATTATGTCACCATCAGACCCAAATAAGAATTGAACTCGAATAAAACAAAAAATGCACTATACCGTTTCCAAAGTAAATACAGTAAAACTTTGACCACTGCTGTAAAAGTATATTTTTATTTTACACTGACCTCTAGTGGACGTAATTAAGACTTCAAATTTTTATGACTATAGAGTACACTGTAGTGAATCATACTAGTGCGTCGACGTCCCGCTCTTAGCTTTCAGCACGGAACAGCTGACTCCCAAATCGTAACCTTAAACTCTTGACGTTTATTACACCGTGCAAATACAGTTTTCGGGAATTTCAGAACAGATGAATACTGGTGATCATATGTTCAGTAACACATACTATTATTTATTACTAAGGATACATATTAAAATAATGCTGAAAAATATAATAAGGGGTCAAATTTTTTTTTATTTATACAGGTGCACATTTCTGTTGAAAATGGGGATACTTTACAACAGTGGTTGGGTGCAAAGTATCCCCATATTATTTCCAGAATTTGGTGCGAAGTATGTACCTTTTCTAATATTATGTTCTTTCAGAAAATGCCACGAATTTATAAAAGGAATGTAGGTTCCCGAAAATATGCCGATTACACCCCGTAAGCTTTGGAAGAATGTCTTATAGCAGTAAGAGATGGAATGAATTCGAGAAACGATAAGATACCTAGGTGCACAATTTTTTATAAATCAAAAGGAGTTCATCAGAATAATCCTGGGTATTCCCCAGTTTTTAACAATGAAGAAGAAATACGTTTCGTAGCGTGCATCCACAGCTTTAGCGAGTTTGAAGTTCCTGTTACCGAGCATGAGTTGTGTCAAAAAATCAAGACTTACCTTAACCGCCAAGGGAGAAGAATAGCCCGTTTTAAGCACAACGCTTCCGGTGGTGATTGGGTAATATCGTTTCTAAAACGTCATAAAGATCTTACGGTAAGAATAGCATCAAACATAAAAAGAAGTAGGGTAGTACTCAATGTAAACCAAATGACCGAATATGTAGAAAATTTAAGACAAACGCTTGTGGATGTAGAACCAAATACTATTTTTAATTATCCCAAAAAAAAGTGTTAACTAAGCGTGGTCTTGAATATCCAGAACGAATATGTAATACATCCAAGTGGGTAAAATCGGTATTCAGTCTTGATGGGAAAAACTAGAACTTGGACACAGATTTGGTTGGTAAAACCCGCCTTGGACCAAGATCCGGACCCAAACTTGGTGGGTAAGCAAATAGTCCATAGTTCTTGCCAAATACGAATCAATTTTTAATAGATGTATAGAAGTTATTGGAAAATAAACTGAAAACATGTCTAGCGCTGCGCCAAGGTAACCATTTATTTGAATAACTTTTTGAAGGGATTTCTTCTTTAGTCTGAACAACAGCAGTCCGATAGTAACACAGCCAGCGGACGGACTTGTAGATTACTATAGGGTATTTTTTTTAAATGCAATACTGCAATATTCTATTAAGGTAACTGTATAGATCAATAAACAAGTACTGTTTTAGGTCCGCGTGGGTAAGTTTTACCCACCAATTCGTGGTCCGGGTGCAAGAATTGTTACCTATCAAGTCCGGATCCACGCCCAAATTTGACCTACCTGTGTTTTACCGAGTTGGGGACCCTCTAGCAGGTCGCATTTCTTCATTTTGCACTTTTAAATTTTTTCTATTTTTCAATTTTAGGATTTTCATTTTTTTTTATCCACTGCTTTGATCGAAACAAATGCTCTAACCCATATAAAATTTTTACGAATAGAACGTAAAAACGCACTCTATCGTTCTTATCGTTTCCAAAATAAATACTAATTAGGTCAATACAGGTACAAAATTTTGGTTCTCGCTACGGTCCCAACATCAAACATGCACCCAAAAGTCAACAATTCTCAGACGTGTAGTGACTATCTTTTGAACTTATTCACGGGACTAAATAAAAAAAAGACGAAGAGGGCACATGCCTGCATGTTCTTCAATTTGCATCGAGTTCAGCTTACTTGTACATTTTTTTTATGTTAAACTCAAGAATAAGCAACCATTTTTAATGTGGTAATTATAATCTTCATCATATTGTTGATTTTAAACGCACAAAGTTTTTAACTTTGATAAATGCAATTGCAATTATTTAATTTGCATAAGTAATTTCGTGTTATTAAGGAGTAACATACTTGATTTGCTTGATTACTATATTCACGCTAAGAATTATACGTGGGAAACCTTTAAGCGTGAAGCTGATGTTAAATTATTCATTGTAGAAAATAAAAGAAACGTGAATGTATTCTCCTTTAATGCACAATAAACTCCGATTTCATCAAAACAATGCAAAATCATTTTATCATTTCTATCAAGTGTAAACTGTATTAAATAGTAGTCACGATTGTCATTATTTATTGGTAATGTAGAAATAGGACATTGAAAATTCAACACCCAGTAAACGTAAATATATTATAAATTTTTTGGTAATAAAGTGTGTATGGTGCGTATGGTATATTAAAAGATTAAAGTTTCTTGATAATTGTAACAGTCGATAACCACCTAATTCAGTAGCGACCTCTTAAGATCATGCACTCCACAACTCTTCGAATCAGGTGATCGATACTTTTCCAAGCATTCTGAATCTCATTCCGAAGGAGCCAAACGATACAAGTTCAATGGGAGAAAGGTCCGGTAACCTTGGTGGCCATGGAAAAACAGTAACATTAGCTCGATGGAGGAACCATTCAGCGACAGCTGAACTGTGGGGTTTGGCATTATCTTGGTGGAGAAATAGAGTCTTCTACTACAAGCAGATAAGACATTGTAACGGCT
Organism: Vesta saturnalis; assembly: GCA_036346205.1. Classification (NCBI taxonomy): domain Eukaryota; kingdom Metazoa; phylum Arthropoda; class Insecta; order Coleoptera; family Lampyridae; genus Vesta; species Vesta saturnalis. Next base: position 1,650,451 of record JARFJB010001166.1, read on the forward strand.
TCCGGGATATTCTGAATGTCACCATGGACGTTCATGTATCTTTCCAGAAATATTAGAGGGGATTTACTTAAATATCTTGTAGCACCCCAAACCAAGTTCTCTGGTATGCGCTCTCCTACGTGCAGCATTAACTCACAAACTTGGTCCCATTCATGGGACCACTGACGTTTTACTTCCTTACGCCTTGCGTTTAATGTCAGAATGAGACGTGGTTGGTAGGATTTAAGATCAAAAGACCATATTCTTCTGTAAATTGATCTCATACCGAGTTATTAAGTGTTCCAATATTGCATTACAGTAGATGCATTTCTATCACTCCGATTAGCAATTTTGAGAAGACCCAATTCAGCTTTTCGCCTCGCCACTAATCGCCCCCTTCAAAATTAATTTCATTGATAAAAATTACATGACGTACATCAGGATCCTTTAAAGTCAGTAGGAAGGATAAGCTTCAAACCATAACAATAATAAAAAATGGCATTTACAACAGCTACTAGATCCCTTTCCAATGATTACAAAACATTCTTACCGAAATTCTATACCTCTTACTTAAAATTTGTTACAAGAGCAAAACGAACTGGTAGTTTGGTGTGATCGTACTCGTACATCTTTCTTAATGCATTTGAAAAAATTCCAAAGCAGTATTTCGGCATTCCTGTCTTAAGACATGTTTCGTAAAGAAAGAAAATTAATAGTTGGGCTTGTTTGGCATATTTTTTCACGAATTTTTTAAGCCAAGGGCCGAGCTGGCTCTTATGTATTAGAACACTCAAGGAAGTACAAAATGGCGACAAATTCATACGAGAGACTTTGCTACACTCGACCTGCAATTTTATTACCACTCAAAATATAGGACAACAACTTAAAAGTTATATTAGCAAATTTGCAAGGCGAGCGAAGAGAGGTCTACAACCGTAGAGGATCAGATGGTTTAAACAAAAATGTACACTGTCTCCTTTCGCTTGGGCATGTGTGTTAAGATTACTGACATTTCTGGCATTTTACGACGTTGCTCTGCGCCGGTCAACCTAGGCTGTTAATGAAAAACTAATGACATACTTGACTAGTATCGTTAGTACTTCTATAAGGCACCTTAGTGCAGCGTAACCGGCTGTTTCCAAGCACGCGACACTCACCTATACCGTACCGGCTTCATGTTCTTATTGGAAATACTAACAACAGAACCGGTGCGCATTGTTAGTGAATGGTTAGTAACCAGCAGTTTCCAAAAATATGATTCATTTTTGTGCAATGCTGACTTCTTTCCCTTATGGAAAACACTTATACACATCGTTTATACTTGGTTAGTGCCTCTTAGTGCTTTGTAACTTGCATCAGAACTACGGATTATAGTCAAGAAAACGGCAGCTTGTTTTGTAATGCTGGCTACCCACCCTTATTGGACATGACCGGTGCTTATCAAAAGCTTTCTACAACATGTACTAACGGCTAGTCATGGTAATTCAAGATATAATGCGTCAAAAACAAAATAGTGTTTTATTACTTCCTTCCTTTCCTAATACGAATACATTAATTAATCTTATTTAGTAATGCAACAATGAACGTTTTATGAATGTTCATGAATTATTTATGAAAAAATAAAAATATGTGGCAAAATTGTATAACCTTTCACTATTTCTTAGTGTACGCAGAATGTACATGTAAAATACAATGTTTTTCATTTCGGGGGCCAAACGCGTCAAATATGTTCATTTCGAAGCTTTTATTACATCATAGAGTATATAGAATGTATATTTAAAATTAAATTTTTGATTTTCGAGTACCAAATACGTCAAATGTGTTCATTTCGTAACCTACTGTACACCACTGGTCAATGAAGATATTATAAATGTTATTTGTAAAAGAAATAAAAAATATTTGGCAAAGTTATACGAACTTTTATTACGTATGTAGTGGGGCAGTGCGAAAATATCAGATAATCGATAATAATGGATTAATGATATCTAATTGTAATAATAATGTGTAATGTGGAATATGCAATGCGTAATTTGCTACCCGCAATGCGCAATGTTCCATACGCAATGTTCATTGCATTCGAAATAAACAATACGCAATGACAATATTAAGTACGCAGTGTGTAATACATTATGCGCAATGCGCCATGCGCAACGCGCAATTTACCTAGTTAGTAATAAACTCCACGCAATGCGAAGGATGCAATACACAAAACGCAATGCGAAATATGTTACATTCAAGTGTGATACTTGATGCGTAATACATAACGCGTAATACGTAATGCGTACTACGTAACGTGTAATACGTAATGCGAAATAGTAATGCGTAATAAGTAATGCATACTACGTAATACGTAATCCATAATAGGTAATACGTAAAGCGTAATACATAATTCGTAATACGTAATGTGTAAAACATAACGCGTAATAGCATTGGGTTAACCGTAATGCGCAATGCGTAATACGCAAAATTTCGCAATACACGTGCAATGCGTAATATGTAATGTATAATGTGGAATATGTAATGCATAATATGCTACCCCGCAATGTGCCTTACCCAATGTGCAATACGGGAAACGCAATTCGTAGTAATCGATACGCAATGTGTAATGTTAAGGGCGTAATACATTATGCGCTGCGTCTCATAGGAAACGTGCAAATTGCAATGCGACAAACGTAATGAGTAATAAACCACACGCAATGTGTAGTATGCAATGCGCAATATCCAAAACGCGATGTGTAATACGTAATGAGTAATACTTAATGCGCAATACGTAATGCTCAATGTGTAATGTGCTATATTATGCACAATACGCAATGTGTATAATACGCATTATGTAATGTGTAATGTTCAATGTGTAATGTGCAATATGAAATGCGTATTGTGTTACACACAATACGCAAAAAGCAGTGCGTAATAAATTTTATGCAATACGTAATGTGCAGAGTGGAATACGCAAGGTGTAATATGCGATGTGCGATACGTAATGCGTAATACGCACAATGCAATGCGCAATGTGCAATATGAGGTGCTTAATACGCTATGCGCAATACGCAAATAATGTGCAATGCGTAATACGCAGTTATTAATCGCAAAATTCACAGCTTCCAATTGTGAACTTTAACATTCACAGTTCACAACTAATAACTGTGAATTTACATTTAATTAAATGTTAACTTTTCAGTTATTAATCGCAAATTCACAGCTTTTAACTATAAATTTTAGCATTCTCAGCTACTAATCGTAAATTCACAACTGATTACTGTGAATTTACAGTTAATTGAATGTTAAATATACAATTATTAATCGCAAATCACAGCTTTTAACTGTGAATTTTAGCATTCACTGTTACTAATTGTAAGTTCACAACTGATAACTGTGAATTTACAGTTAATTCAGTGTTGACTTTTCAGTTATTAATCGCAAATTCACAGCTTTTAACTGTGAATTTTAGCATTCATAGTTACTAATTGTAAATTCATAACTGATAACTGTTATTACTTGCAAACTAACAGTTTCTAACTGTGAATTTTAACATTGTTATTAATTGCAAATTTCCAACTGATAACTTTGGATTTACAGTTAATATTGGAATTTTAACATTTTCAGTTATTAATTGCAAAATCACAGTTTCCAACAGTGAATTTTAACATTCACAGTTACTAATTGTAAATTCACAACTGATAAATGTGAATTTCCAGTTAATATCTGAATTCTTACATTTTCAGTTAATAATTGCAAATTCACAGCTTCTGTGAATTTTAACATTTAGGTACTAATTGTAAGTTCACAAATCATAAGTGTAAATTTACAGTTAATATCTGAATTTTAACAAGTTCAGTTATTAATTGCAAATTCACATTTACTAACTGTAAATTTTAAAATCCATAGTCGTAAGTGTGACTTTACAGTTAGCACCTATATCATGCATAAATGAATATTTTATGTGTTCATGAATTATTTATATAAAAATAAATTATATGTAACAACATTGTAAAAGCTTATGTTAGATACTTTTTAAGATATGCAAAATGCAAAATTTCAAAACCTGGGGGGCCAATTCCATGATGATGGTGCGAGGCATTAACTATTATGGAAGAGAGTATATGTTTGGCGTTTAATATTCATTTTTGAAAAGTTACTTCTATTTTTAAGATCTACTGCTGGAAAGTTATTGATGCATTTAAAACTATGCGGAAAATACTGCAGATATACTATGTGCTGTTTTCCTACAGTTGGGAGTTGTATTTCTTGGCCTTATTATTTAACTTTTTTCAAGTAATAACGCTTAAATTACGCAATAAATATTGATATAAATCATTCATTCAGAGTCCAAACAGTATGAAGTTCTGAACAAGTACTGCAATATTCATGCAGGTATTAAAATCACCTATTATTAGCATTACTTTGTGTATAATTTTCTAAAGTTCACTAAACAAGTTTTCTGTTTCTTTGAGTGGTTTTTTTTACTATTGTCGAAGGTTAAACCCAGATTAGAAATTACGTGAAGGAATGATTCACTGAATTCATGATGCGGTACTCTATAAGACTCATGCAGACGTCAATTCTACCAATTTCATCTGATTGAAAATGTAAATCTTCCTCCATCCCAGATATCACTTACGGCATGGTCAGAATACAATAATGCTAACAGCTTTATACACCTGAAACTTCCAAAAATTATGTATGTAATAATGACACTTAATTTTTACACCTAATTTACGGGAAGCTCACTTTTTCCCTTCGTATACCCTTAAACTTCTGTAAAAGTTTTGAGCAATTTTTACATTCGCTACCCTTAAAAATGATTTAATATGATGAGTTAAGGTATACAGTGACTAATATTTGCAACTTACTGTTCAGAAATCTTAAAATTTTTATACCAACACGGAATATTAATCATTTTTAACATTATTAAAATAAGAGAAATCTTATCAAAGAATGAAAGTGAGATCGATATTGAAAAGACTTATTATAAACATGATTAGTAAAAGGAATATTACTTTCACTTAAGGTACAAGAAAAACAAAATTGGATTAAATGTAGGTTAAATCAAATCAATGCGAAAGGTAATCGACCGGTACGTTTATATATTATTTAGAAGCCCTTCAACTTTAAAAATCGAGGAAATTGTTTAATGCTCCAGTTTCGCAAACTGGCGTAAGGACAATTAATAGCCTCGCCTTTTTGCGTAAGGTTTTTAAAGTGTGCTGCTTGGGTTGATGTAATTATTGAGTGTTAAATCAGCTGTTTGTGACGTTTACACAGATCCTGTGTGTGGCAATGTATTTTGCCCATAAATAGAGAATAAACGAAGCGAGCATGCATTATAACAGTTTTCTAATTATATTTTCCCACAATGACAACAAAACCATGAATGACGGAAGTTTAATTAAACTCGTAGAAAATGTACGCGTACACATTCACAAGCGCGTTAGTCATATAAGTTCGTGTTCTTATCTCATTTTTATAACGAAGGGTTTAAAAAAGTGTGTAATTTATAGACAGAGGTAAAGGTAAAAACGTGACTCATCGACAATATAGATTTTGTAATATAAAAGCCTTGAGTTGTACCACCATAATAACGTAAGATTTGCGGATATAAAATAAATAAGCCCATGTCATGAATAAAACGTAAGCCTTTGATAAGTTCATCTTTGAAGTAGGGATCTGTATAATCATGTCTCAGAGGTTATAACCTACTCTAGATCGTCTATCTGATTTCATAAGAAAAGAGTAGATCATAGAAGCTCATGTATTAAGTAATTAATGTATATAACCCAGAAACTTTAATTAAATTAAGATTATGATTTATTACTTTCATATGTTGTTGGACCGTTCACTTTGAAAATTAATAATCTTTCATAATAAGCTTACGGAAAAATATGAGAGGATTATTCCTTTAAAGTGTAAAGGCTTAAGGGTAATAAAAAAAAGTTCCTTAAATGGGAAAGTTGCTAAAATATAAATTACTGTTGATTGGAGATGTCATTATTGATCTATACTGAATACACGAAAATCCTATAAAAGAGCGCGTCATTGTTCTATGTTCCTGCCACTTTTATAAATACTAAGTTTGTATTTATTAAAGTTATAGTTTGTGTTCACTTAAAAAACTCAAGCTGATTATGAAAATTACAGCGTACTTTGCATTGTTTCAACAAGTACGCACGTTACACTTTACTTAAATTATTTGTTCATTGCGTGAATTGAGCCAATTTCTTCACTATAAGAATGCATGAGTTTCGTGTTCTCTCACAGTTTTAACGCTTAAGAAATTGTAATTTCGTTTTACGACTCAAGTTGGAGCGAAGATATTGAATTTTACATGAAAACCATACGTAAACCAGATGAATAAATACTTCTGCAACATCAAAGAGAACTTTATACGTATGTTACTACATTGACGTCTAACTGAATACTTAAGCATATTAAACTTAAAATACTGTTAATAATAATTTAAACTTTTAAGAAATGTACTACAGAGTGGATATTCACGATGCAGGTATTTGAATCGAAGTTTTACCAATGTCAAGCTTCTATAGGTCTGTGAAGCCGTCTGTGAATTTCGTAAAACAAAAATTCATTTAATTGTCCACAATTTGTCCACAGGGTTTGTTTGTTTTTCCACCCTTCAAAAAGAAAGATTTCTGAAATTTTTTTCTAGCACCAACAAATGGAAAATTTAACAAACTAACTAAGCCAATTGATTGTCTACGATCTGTCCACTTCAATCCACAAATTCTTTCATTTGCGCACCTTCAAAAAAAATCATGTGTTAAAAGGAGTTTAATAATATTTTATTAACACCTTTAAAAAAAATTTTTACGAACTACATACACCAATGTCCACGATTAGTCCACTTGTCCACAAGTTTCCTTCATTGGCTACCTTCCAAATATGTTAGGAAATAAAGACTGTAAAGAATGGATTGTAACTAGCACTTTTAAATGAAAAATTAAAAAGAAACTACTACAATGGATCGTCCAGGATTAGTCGACAAAATTCTCTCATTGGCCACCAGCCAAAAAAATAACGTGAAAATTATCGACATTAGTGAACTAAAATTTAACAAACTACAACAATTGATTGTCCACGATTTGTCCACTTAAATCCACAAGGTTCTTTCATTTGTCCACCTTCCAAAAAAATCAGGTGTTAAACGGAGTTTTGAATTTTTTTTTTACACCGATAGATTGTCCACGATTAGTTCACTTAAGCCCACAAGCCACAAGTTTCTTTCATTGGCCACCCTCTAAAATATGTTAACAACGAAATAAATGTTTGGAACTTCAAATAAAAATGTTTATAAACTGCCTACCCCAATGGATTGTCCCCACTAATGGATTGTCTACGATTTGTCCACAGTTCCTTTCATTTATGCAGCTTCCAAAAAAAGTCAGGTTTTAAAGGGTTCTTGAAATATTTTTATTAGTAACTTCAAATGAAAAATTTTACAAACCTCCTGTTACAATCGATTGTAAACAATTAGTCCACTTAAATCCATAAACTTTTTTTCATTTGTCCACCTTTCAGAAAAAGTTTGGTGAAAATAAAGATTTTTGAATTTCTTTTAATAGCATCTTAACAAACTAATTGCGCCATTAGATTGTCCACAGTTTGTCCACTACATCCACAAACTCCTTTCAATTGTTCGCTTTCCAAAAAACTTTTTCTTGTTTTTGAATTTGTTGTAACTAGTACTTTTAAATAAAAATTTAATAAACTAATTACGCTAATCGTCCCCGGTTTGTCAACTTAAGCTAGATGGAAATTTTTTTGAAAAATGTTCATTGTCACCTTCAAACAAACTACTACTCCAATTCATTCTCAACCGATTTGCCCACATAGGTCGTTCCACAGGCTTCTTTCATTTGTCCTTCCAAAAATTCAAGTGGTAAAAATATTATTGAAATTTTTTTAACACCTCCAAATGAAAAACTTTACAAACTACCTACTCTAATCGAATGTCCACTTAAGTTCATAACCTTTTTTCATTAATCAACCTTCCAAAACATTTACGTAGAAATAAAAATTTTTGAATTTTTTGTAACTAGCACTTTAAAATTTAACAAACTAACTACCCCAAACTACGTTTTGTCCACTTAAGTCCACAAATTCTTTCATTTGTCCACCTTCCAACAAACATCAGAGATTAAAAAGAGTATTGAAAAAATTATTAGCGACTTTAATGAAAAATTTTACGAACTACCTATTTCGATCCATTGTCTACGACTTGTCCACACTTAGGTCCGCAAGCATCTTTTATTTGCCCACCTTCCGAAAAAGTCAGGTTTGTTTTTTAATGTTTAACTCGATCGATTGTCCACGCGTTGTCAACTTAAGTTAGGTAGAAAAAGGTTTTTGAGAAATTTCATTAGCATCTTCAAACAAACTACCATTCCAATTCATTCTCAACGATTTGGTCACTTAGGCCTGCCCACAAGCTTGTCGTCCTTAAAAAAAGTGACGTGTTAAAGATTATTATTGACAAATTTTACAAACTAAACAATCTACTTCAAGAGATAGTCCAGATTTAGTTTTCAAGCTTCTTCCATTTATCCATGTCACAAGAAAAAGTTAAGTGGAAATAAATATTTTTGAATTGTTTGTAATAAACACCTCAAAGGGAAAAATTTCACAAACTACACTTAGGTCCACAAGCTTCTTTCATTTGTCCACCTTCAAAAATATATTTTTTAAAATAAAAATATAATAAACTAAGTACGCCAATCGATTATTCACGGTTTATCCATTTAAACTAGATGGAAAAAGATTTTTGAAACATGTTCATTCCAAACAAAAAACGTTCCAATCCATTCTCAACGGTTTGCTCACTTAGGTTCATAAGCTTCTGTCATTTGGCCGATTTCAAAAAAGTCACTTGATAAAAAGATTTTTGACAACTTTCAAATGAAAAATTTTGCAAATTACCTATTCTAATCAAATGCCTACGGTTAATCCACTAAGGTTCACTAGCTGCTTTCTTTTGTAAACCTTCCAAAATAAATTTACGTAGAAATAAAAATTTTAGGAATTTTTCAAATGAACTATTAAACTAACTATATCAATTGTATCTAAAGCCCTTTTGACAACATACATAATCTGATTTAAGTAAGACCTTTGACCGAATTGATTCTAAACTCTCAGCCCCATTGTAGGGCCCCCATGTGGGACCCGCTTTTGACCGTTAGCACTCAGTCCTGATACTAGTTTCTAACAGATAGAGCTCCGCTAACAATAAATGGACCCCATTTCGAAACGCAGCACCTCCGCCTGGGCCCCTTTTACATCAATTGTTATGCGGGAAATCAAAATTTGAAATAGCTTTTTCGAAATTAGAGCTCATACCATCTCACAGGACAGTGCCGGAGCTTGTCCCATAGTTCTAGCCTCATTGCAAATCCTCCTTGCATGTCCGTGTTGCCATCTTGTGGTGTATTTTAAATGCTGCTGGAAGGTTCCTGTAATTGGTTTACCACCTTTTGCTAGAAGTCCTGACTTGTCTCCGTATGGCTTTTGGTTTTCCTTCGGGAGCTCTGCTAAGATTCCATGTCTGACAGCGGAAGCGCCCTTTTCAGCAGCTGGGGTTCCGCCTTGGACCCCATTTTAAATTTGAACTAGCAGTTCAATATGTTTGATTATTTGGCTATGTTGTCACCTGGTCGTCAATTTTAACAGTAGTTTTCTATAATTGGGTTATAGCATCTAGCAAGCTGAGGCCCCGTTTCTGCTACCTGGGATCCATAAGGGGCAAAAGGAGCTTAGATGTAGAAGCAAGATCCAGGATGCAATTCACTGTCAATTCTAATTCTTATAATACACTTCACCAGCCTCTGTCTGTCAAAAGGATCTTAGATGCGCGAACAAGATTCAATATCTACTAAAAGGATTTTAGATAGGTCCTCAATACGAAATCTAAACACGGATGCAGCCCGCGAAATACAGATTAACTGCGAAAGTCTACACTCGCCAATTTTTCGCATTAATTTTATTTTTAATTGAACCCTAATCTGCGACTTAAAGCGAATGTAATGCATGACCAGTTCTGACTCAGTGCATTCTAGATACAGAAAGAAGCAATATGCACCAACTTGAAATTTGCCCTTGTCCAAAGGACCTAGATACGGATGTAGTCCTCATAGAAACCTGCATCTGTCAAAAGCACCTATATCAACTGAGAAAATCTACACTAGCCTGTTTCTGTCAAAATGACCTTTACGGATGCAACCCTCAATACGAGTTTCAGACCAATCTAAATCAGCCAATTTTTAGACCTAATTTTTAATTCAACTCTAAACCGCGAATTAAAAATCTGCAAACACTATTATGGAAAATTCCAAAAAAATCATTAGGAAAAAATTCATAGTCATTTGGATAATGGCACTGGAAAAACTGGGCCATTGAAAGAAATCTCGGAACGTCATTATAGACTAGACTTACTTCTTCTTTCTACCTTAAAATTGTGCTTTTTACTTAAAAACGTTTATCCAAAATTATTTGGAATATCACTTAAGGCATGGTTCATTGAAGATAAAGAAATATGTTTCACTCTTTCCAGATAAAAATTTCGGATATGAAAGCCGGAAAAATCCTCAAGATAACGTGGTAAGTAGCTGTGCAATGTATCTCTTTATCGTTGCACGTTTATGTTGCTTTATGACTATAGTAGGTAAAATGGATGTTTCAAAAACTGATTAGTGTTTGTATTAATTCTACTTGTGATGCTATATATCTTAGTCGTTCTTAAACCTGGCGTTTGGGTTAGAAAGTAAGTGTGAATTTAGTTTTTCTGACCGCGGACGGTGAGCTAAAAAGAGCGTTCTACGTTATAGGTGTTTTAATTTCAGGCACCTCCGCTAAAAAGAGATAGCAATAGGGCAAGGCTTGTTTGGTGCGACATGAAAAACATCCACTTAACAGCATCATTAAAAGGAAAACGTTGATGTATATAACCGGATATGTAATAGTGATTAGCAGAGAAAGGTTTTAATGTAATTTAAATAATGTATGTGAAAATAGGCGAAAAATTATTATTAAGGTCCTATCGCGAACGCTTTAGCATTCCATTATTAAAGTTCTTTCAGTCTTGCTAGCCATTCCAAAGCTTGTAATGATCACTGATGAATTTTTTGTGTTTATCTGTTTGTGGATACCTTACCTTTAATACTTGCTTAAATTGAAACATATTGCAAATTTATTTTCCTTCTGATTTTTTTAAATTACGTTTAAAGATAGAAACTCTTGTGCCACGAGTATTTTTTTATTTTTGGTGCTGATGCATTGAAAATGATACAAAAGCATACAGACCGCTCTCTCGAAAATACGAGCACAAGTATTCGGCATTCAAAAACGCCTCAAAGATGGTGAAAGTGCATCTCGTAGTGGATGCCTTTCGAAAGAAACAATCTATGATAACGTCGAAGAACTTAAGGAAATTGTGTTCCTCATGCAAGTCGCAGACAGATAGTTCGTGAACTCAACATGGGAATATATTCAGCAAATAGAAAAAAATTGTATAACGAGTTTGGTATTTATTTGCTACACTAAGGCAGAAAAATTTATATTTTTACTAACGACAGATTTGACCAGTGGCGTACGTAAAAAGTCTAGAGTACTTTCAGAAAAAGAATGAGAAACAAAATATGAAATAAATAACTAGAAATCGTTTAGTGTAGCTACTTTGAGAATTACACAAAATACAATAATTACCTTTGTAAGTCTTTGATGCTAGCTCAGAGCTGTTTCCAAAACTATTGAAGATAATTAATTTTTTTTAATTCCAAAATTTACACATTTCTTTAAAAGTATGAGACAAAGAACTACAACAGTCTCGATTATTTGTCTCGGTTTAAGCCCATATAGTTATTTTTTAAAACTACTGTTTTACAAATATTTGGACAAGAACAAACCTTACCTTACTTATAGCTTCGATAATTCGATACGGAAAAGTGTACGAAAGGTGTAATGACAGTTTGTCTTGTATCATAATAGACTCTCGTATCCAGTCAGAGAAGAAACTACATATATTAAAGGCTCTATTTAAATCTTTTCTTGTAGTCTTATACAATGTAAACGATCTTGCATAATTTTAGGGGAATGCGGGTAGAAATTAAATTTAAGAGCATTAAACGATTTCCTTTACGTGTGGTCGCTGTAGATGCACATCAAGCGTTAGTAACTATGAGCAGTAGGAAAAACCGAAGTATGGGATGAGAGATATCAGTGGCGTACTACTCAATTTACGAATTAAAAAATTAACAATACTTCCTATCATATTCTTACAGCTTGAAGCAGTAAAATGCACCCCCTGACACCGAAAATAATTTTCTAGTGAATACCATGAGATCAAATTATCTAAAAATGAACAATAATTGATGTAAAAATCAGAGTGAGTTAGGACCAGTTTGAGGGTTAAAATCACCCCCGAACCAGAAAATAATTAATTTTTCAGAGAACACGATGAGATCCCAATTTGAAAATGGCTTCTAAAATATAATATATATATATATATAAATATATATATATATATACAAAGTACTCTACAAACCATAACGATTTAGTACCAGTCTGAGGGGCGGATATGCGTTCCGAACTAGAAAATAGTTAATTTTGCGGTAAACACGATGAAATCTCAAGAATAATACGTATCACGTAATCTAAAAACCCGAATGAGTAAGGATCAGTTTGAGGGGCAGGAATACACCCCCGTACCAGAAAATAGTTATTTTTGCGGCGAACACGACCCGAATGAGTTAGGACCAGCCTGATGGAGTGACATACACACTGAACCGAAAAATAAGTAATATTGCAGAGAACACGATGAGATCCCAACTAATAAATAGCTTCTAAAAATAAAGTACGCTAAAAACCATTTTTTCACTAAGTTAGTACCAATTTGAGGGGCTGAAATGCATTCCGAACTAGAACATAATTAATTTTACGGTAAACACAATGAAATTCCAACTTAAGGATAGCTTCTAAAAATAAGAAGTAATTTACATCACATACTCTAAGAAACCAGAACGAGTTCGGAGGGACAGAAATACACCCTCAAACCAGAAAATAAATAATTCTGTAGTAAACACTATACGATCCCAACTTCTAAATAGCATCTAAAAATTAAGAATAAACAATAATTCTTATCACGTACTATAAAAAACAGAATGAGTTAGGACCAGTCTGAGGGGCTGAAATACACCACCGAACCAGAAAATAAATAATTTTGTAGCCATCACGATGAGATAGCTCTAAAAATAAAGAATAATTCGCATCAAGTACTCTAAAACCAAAATGACTTAGGACCAATCTGAGGAGCAGAAATAACCTCCAAGCCAGAAAATAATTAATTTTACAGCAACCATGATGAGATCCCAACATGAGAATAGATTCTAAAAGTACAGAATAATTCATATCACGTACTCTAACAACCAGAATAAGTTTGAACCAGTCTGACAGGCTAAAATACAGCCCTAAACCAGAAAATAATTTATTTTGCAGTGAACACGATGAGATCCCAATTTGTAAATACCTTCTAAAAATAAAAAGTAATTCATATTACGAAACACCAGAATGAGTTAGTACCAGCCTGAGGAGTTGAAATATCCTTCAAACCAGAAAATAATTTATTTTGCAGTGAACATGATGAGATCCCAATGTGAAAATACCTTCTAAAAATAAAAGTAATTCATATCACGAAAACCAGAATGAGTTAGTACCAGTTTGAGGAGCTGAAATATCCTCCGAACCAGAAAATAATTACTTTGCAGAAAACATGATCCCAACTTAAAAATAGTTTCTAAAAATAAATAATAATGCATAAGAAATACTCTAAAAGAAAAGAATGGGTTAGTATCGAATGAAATATACCCCCTAACCAAAAAATAATTAATTTTACAGTAAGCATGATAGGATCCCAATTTGAGAATAGCTTCTAGAAGTAAAGAATAATTCATATCAGGCACTCTAAAAACCAGAATAAGTTTGGACCAGTCTGAGAGGCTAACATACAGCCCCGAACCAGAAAATAATTTATCCCAACTTGGAAATACCTTCTAAAAATAAAAAGTAATTCATCTCACGAAAACCAGAATGAGTTAGTACCAGTTTGAGGAGCTGAAATATCCTCCGAATCATAAAATAATTAATTTTGCAGAAAACATGATAAAAATAGTTTCTAAAAATAAATAATAATGCATAAGAAATACTTTAAAAATCAGAATGGGTTAATATCGGCTGAAATATACCTACTAACCAGAAAATAACTAATTTTACAGTAAACATGATAGGATCCCAATTTGACAATAGCTTCTAAAAGTAAAGAATAATTCATATCACGCACACTAAAAATCAGAATAAGTTTGGACCAGTCTGAGAGGCAAAAATACAGCCCCGAACCAGAATATAATTTATTTTGCAGTGAACACGGCGAGATCCCAATTTGAAAATACCTTCTAAAAATAAAAAGTAATTCATATCACGAAAAACCAAAATGAGTTAGAACCACTCTGAGAGGCTGAGATAATATATCACCTTACACAAAAATAATTAGAGATCCCAACTTGAATATAGCTTTTAAAAATGAACTATAATACATATTACAAGCTCTAAAAACCAGAATGAGTTAGGAGCAGTCTGAGGGGCTGAAATACACCACCGAACCAGAAAATAAATAATTTTGTAGACATCACGATGAGATTCTAATTTGAAGATAACTTCTAAAATAAAGAATAATTGGCATCAAGTACTCTAAAACCAACATGACTTAGGACCAAACTGAAGAGCAGAAATAACCCCCTAGCCAGAAAATAATGAATTTTACAGCAACCATGATGAGATCCAAACTTAAGAATAGATTCTAAAAGTACAGAATAATCATATCACGTACTCTAAAAACCAGAATAAGTTTGAACTAGTCTGAGAGGCTAAAATACACCCCTGAACAAAAAAATAATTTATTTTGCAGTGACCACGATGAGATCCCAATTTGTAAATACCTTCTAAAAGAAAAAGTAATTCATACTACGAAAAACCAGAATGAGTTAGTACCAGTTTGAGGAGCTGAAATAGCCTCCGAACCAGAAAATAATTATTTTGCAGAAAACACGATGAGATCCCAACTTGAAAATACCTTCCAAAAATAAAAAGTAATTCATATCACGGAAAACCAGAATGAGTTAGTACCAGTTTGAGAATCTGAAATATCCTCCGAACCAGAAAATAATTACTTTGCAGAAAACATGATCCCAACTTAAAAATAGTTTCTAAAAATAAATAATAATGCATAAGAAATACTCTAAAAAAAAGAATGGGTTAGTATCGGATGAAATATACCCCCTAACCAAAAAATAATTAATTTTACAGTAAACATGATAGGATCCCAATTTGAGAATAGCTTCTAAAAGTAAAAAATAATTCATATCACGCACTCTAAAAATCAGAATAAGTTTGGACCAGTCTGAGAGGCAAAAATACAGCTTCGAACCAGAACATAATTTATTTTGCAGTGAACACGACGAGATCCCAATTTGAAAATACCTTCTAAAAATAAAAAGTAATTCATATCATGAAAAACCAGAATGAGTTAGTACCAGTCTGAGGAGCTGAAATATCCTCCGAACCAGAAAATAATTAATTTTTCAGAAATCACGATGAGATCCCAACTTAAAAATAAAAATAGTTTCTAAATATAAAAAAATATATATAGGAAATACCTTAAAAACCTGAATGAGCTAGTACCAGTTTCAGGGGAAACCTGAAAATAATTAATTTTACAGAAACCATGATGACATCCCAATTTTAAAGTAGCTACTAAAAATAAGGAATAATTCGCATCACGTAGTCTAAAAACCAAAATGAGTTAGGACCAACCTGAGAGGCTGAGATAATATACCACCTTATCCAAAAATAATTAGGGATCCCAACTTGAAAATAGCTCTTAAAAATGAACTACAATACATTATACAAGCTCTAAAAACCAGAATGAGTTAGGAGCTGAAATACACCCCCCCCCCTTTTAAATAATTAATAATTAATTTTCCAGAGAACACGATGAAACTTTTAAATATCGTGTGTTGAACACCACACCGCTCTTCTAACCTACAAAGTTGGAATTAACGGAAATGAAATACTTTTAATAATAATTTGCAAACTATTTTGTAATACGTTCATAAAGAAGATGGATTTTTATATCAGATAGAGGTTGATAGATATGTAGACTTCCAAAAAATTCAAAAGTGGCTCGGCTCTGGAAAAGTATAGATAATACAGTTTAAGCGTTTTCTGTTTGTTTAATTAATTTTTAAGACTTATTTGGCTTCGTATAAGGAAGCTTTATAAAGAAGTGTTATGCAAAATTATCTTTAAAAAATATGTTTACAGGTTCTCCTATAATGTTATGCAGATATTTGCAAAATTAATTATTTTTGAGTTCGGAGGTGTATGTCAGTCCGTCAGACTGGCCGTAACTTATTCTGGTTTTTACAGTGTATGATATATATTATTCTTCATGTTTAAAAACTATTTTCACGACTATTACGACACTTAAAGTCAGTGAACTTTTAACAAATGTTTTATGTCCTATAAGAAAGGAATGATTTAAGAGTAGTAAAAGTATGGGGCAAAAGAGCAGATTACGATTACAACATTTTCAGAAAATAATAAAATGAAAATACATAAACCCTAATCCGAAAAAAAGTCTATACTGTTTCAAGCCGACAAGGAAGACATATCTAAAATAAGCGCAGGAATGTAACAAATGGCAAGCTGCAACAAAATTCTACGCTTAAGCTCAAATTACAACCTCATCTAAAAATAGTAACTACGAGATTATCTTACTCACTTTCGTAAAATACGCATAATAAAGTGTCATCTCAATACCTAGAATATTTTTGGCATATTCACGGTATTGTATTAAAATGAATAAAATTAATGAAATTCGTAAATGTTACTGGATTGCCTTGACTAACCATAATTATTGTAAACATAATAATTCGAAAACAAAAATAAACGAGGAAGAGGTGCAACGATTTGGAAAATTATACCGTCATTAGTGGGTGGTGGTAATTAATCATAGTTCATGCAATTAAAAATCGTAAACATGAATGAGCAATATGCGTACCATAGTTTTTTATTAATTTTGACGTCATAAATATTTTTAAAAACCTCACATATGCAAAGAAATGAACGTGAAAGTTCAGCTCCATATCCTTAAGCTAACTAAAACCTTGACATTAACAAATGCATCCTACTATTTTAGTTAGTATTGAAACACAAGATTCCTAAAAAAACTGGAGGACATTACTGAATTTATCTAAATCGTTTCCGTTGATAACAGCTGCCTACTTACTGACTCCGTTACAGTAACCGTTCCTTTCATTGTATCATCCCCTTACGCACTAATTCTAACAGTACTGAGTTGTAAATTGGATTAACTTAACGAGATTCTTTTAATAGTATTAACCCAAGTGGTAAAGATGAAAATGTAAACTTTTATCATTATTAACACATATTTTAAATATTTAGTCTTTTTGGGTTCTTGAACGGTGTATTATTGTCTTTATGTTTTACATCAACCCATATGTTTCGATAATGCTTACTGTTATCGTCCTCGCTAGTAATAAAATAACCCGTGTGAAGATAGCAATAACATGCTAGCAATAGCTTTTACCTGTTTAATGTGAAGTTAGCAATAACTTTTAGCAATAAATATGCAAAAATACGTTTTCACGAATACGACCAACACAGACACATTTATTAAATTTAAACTTACACATAAGCAAATGGCATAGGTAGTTCTTTTCTTATCAAAAGCAGTAATTTAACGTGTATGTATTAAGTACAGTAGATGTAGAATTGTATAATATTTAAGCAACTTGGCACACTATATTAAAAAATGTATTGTTATATAACGATACCACACTTATTAAGTTATTATATAAGCCATTAAAATTTGGGTACATATTTCTCATTTTTACAGAAAAAATTTTAAACGTAGTTAAAGTATATAGTACACGTATGTGTAGAAATGTGTAATTTAGGTCAACTTGATCTTCAAAACTAAAAAAAGTAATTTTACATAACAATTCTACACTTATTAAGTGATTGTTTGGTACCTTTCACTTACAAGTGGTACCAAGATCGATAACGGAAGCAGAGTCCGCTTCCGAAACGTCGCGCTCAAAAAGCATAAACTGTGGAAATAGGCCGATCAACTCCATTAATAGGAAACCACAGTTACAAAAGTTTAGTCCTGAGAAGGACTAATACTATATATTAATATATATATATATATATATATATATATATATATATATATATAATACATTCCAGTTTAAGATGAAATCATGGGATATTGGAAACCGTTAGAATAAAGATGGTTAAATGGAGAAAAGTTGTCATTATGTCAAAAATCCCTTCCATTTACTAGACACAGGGTGATAACTGAAAATATGTTTTCTAAAATCGCTATATCTTGTTTCTTAAAGAACATCCACGATTTTGCAGGATGTCTCAGTAGTTTCAAAATGATTTTGAAAAATCTAGCCTACTAGATTTTGAGATAATGACAACTTTCGATTTTCTTATGGACGCCATATTGGATTTTTGCATTTTGAATTCTTCATAAAAATGCTTTTCAACCATATATCATAGTTTATAATCCAATGAGAAAGTGTCAAATTTACAATTAAATTTATATCAAAACAACCTTGACATATTATGTATTTTAATTAAATGAAAATTAATCTACAAATTAAACTAACTATTGAGAACAATATTATTGATTATTAACATAAATCATAATAATAAAAGTGACAAAAACAACAAAAATAAAATTTAATATTATACTGAATTTTACTTTAATTAATCAAATGCTCGAATAAATCATTCTCCTGCAAACACCATCTGCATCGAGTTAGCACTGCATCACAAGAGTTCCTTATCAATCCTGCTAATTTGTTAACAGCTTGGATAACTGCATCACGTAATTCGTCTTCATTGTTATACGACTTTGAATAAACTTCGTTTTTAAATAGCCAAAAGAAATCAATGAGAGAGATCAGGACATTCCGCCATCTTATTGGTCCCTGGTTTCCTATCCATCCATTAGGATATTCCATATTTAGAAATCTGTAATAATATGGGCACTTTTAGGAGCATCCTGTTGAAAATCATATTTTACTTAGCAGAAGGTTCATTATCCTTTCCGCTATTTGAGTTTCAACAGGTTTAGATGTAGTAGAGTCAATTCTCGTGATAAAAAAGCCAATAATATGGGTACCAGCAATACTAAAGACATTAAATCCTTGACCTGTTGCCGCGTTTCACGGTATAAATGCGGATTTTGGTCCGATCAATAGTGGGTATTTTTCTATTAAAGGCCAATTTGTGAATCTGTCTCATCAGACCACAAAATATTCTTGGTAAAGTCTGGATTTTCATTACATCGTTGGATAAACCATTGACTAAATTCCATCCTTCTTATGATCCCCTCTCGCAGCCCTTGGACCGGTCTTTCACGATAAGGATGGTATTTATTACGTTTCAATATTACTCGCTGTTGATCGGACAACTCCTACGTTGCTTCAATTTCACGTAAGGATGAGCGGGCATTTTCAACTACAGCTTGTAATACAAGATTTTCATTGTTTTCGTTACTATTGGTGTTTCTCTTTACCTTAATGAAACTACCATGATTTATTAAATTGTCACGTATGCGCTAAACATGCTTCTTCCATGGTTGGCGTTCTCAGGATAATTATGAAAATACATCGCAGCTCTGTCACTATTTCTCCTACAGAAATGAAACATTCTAACATATCGTATTTTCACATTTGAAAACGAGTTCATTTTTGGCTTATAACAGAACGTAAAATTAAATGACGTTTGTACAAACGTAACAACTATGGTAATTCAATTGCTTATAAACATGTCAAAGGTGTCAGCGCCTACTATTCTCTGCAATAATTGAATAGATGGTTGATTGGCAAAGCCTAGTTTGATATAAATTTAATTGTGTAATTTGACACTTTCTCATTGGCAGATTATAAACATCTGATATATGGTTGAAAAGCATTTTTTAGAAGAATTCCAAAATGCGAGATGATAAGGAACTCTTGTGATGCAGTGCTAACTCGATGCAGATGGTGTTTGCAGGAGAATGAAGGTTTATTCGAGCATTTGATTAATTAATAGTAAAATTCAGTATAATATTAAATTTTAATTTTTTAGTTTTTGTCACTTTAAATGATTATGATTTATGTTAATAATCAATTTTGTTCTCAATAGTTAGTTTAATTTGTAGATTAATTTTCATTTAATTAATACATAATATCAAGGTTGCTTTGATATAAATTTAATTGGTAATTACACTTTTCATTGCAGTTAAACATATGATATATGGTTAAAACATTTTTATGAAGAATTCAAAATGCAAAATCCATATATGGCGTCCTAAGAAAATCGAAAGTTGCGTGATTCTCAAAATCTAGTACCTACATTTTTCAAAATCATTTTGAAATCCTCGTACCTTAACCATCCTGCAAAAATTCGTCTTCGCTTTGGTTTGACTTTCTATCAAAGAATACAAGATTAGCGATTTTTGCAAAGAACTGTGTTTTAATTTCAGTATCGACCCTGTTCTTCTTTGAAACTGGACAGGCGTATTTTTGAATGTAACCATGTTACTCTGGGCATTAGACTCAATTTCTCTGAATCGATTTAATCTCAAAACAGTATCTTAGGTATTCAATACCCATGTCAAAGTTATCTTAAACTGATCTAACAAATAAATTAATATAAATGGAATTAATAAATTTATATCATATTGAACTTCATTTTGATTGTGAATACACAATAAATTGTTCGACCACCAAATGAATAATTATTTTAGGCGATGAAATTGATTAGCAAACCATTAACTACTTTGAAATGTAACCCCTGTAATCTTTGCAGTATGTTGTTGCATTCTGATAAAAAGCCAACGTTTTTGTGGATTTGTTTGCATCAAACTCGTGTCTCAATGATTCTGGAAAAGAAATGTCCCTTATCAATCTTCTTCATACGTTATGAAACCAATTCATTTTCGGTACAAGCTCTTGGAATCGATCATCAGTAGGCTTGATCTCAATAAGGTGACTGGCCCAGACGGTATCCCAGCTATTGTCTTAAAGAAATGTTCCCCGAACTAGTACCAGTCCTATCTAAGCTCTATACGATCTCTATATCTTCTGGAATTCCCTTCAACATGGAAGTTAGCAAATGTTCAACCTATTCCCAAAAAGGTGATAAGACCGATCCCTCAAATTACAGACCAATTGCCATCACTTCCATTTTGTCTAAAATCATGGAAAAGCCATCAATCAGCAACTGCTCACGTTTCTTGAAACTAACAAACTCCTTAGTGACCATCAATATGGGTTTAGGCAAAGTCGTTCAACAGGCGATCTTCTTTCATATGTGACCCAAGTTTGGAACAATACAGTAGAGCAGTCCGGTGAAACAGTTGTAGTCGCTTTAGATATCTCAAAGGCATTTGACCAAGTTTGGCATAAGTGTTTACTTGCCAAACTCACCTCGTTTGGGTTAAATGATGCGCTCATCAACTGGGTTTCTAGTTTCCTTGATGAAAGACGAATACGTGTCGTAGTTGATGGCTTTTTTCAAAAGAAGTTAGCATTAACGCGGGCGTACCACAGGGATCCGTTATAGCGCCTACACTTTTCTGCTGTACATAAACGACCTTATTTCTTCAACAACTAACCCCATCCATTGCTTTGCTGACGATAGCACTCTTCACTGTAGTTCATCTCAGTCTACTCATAGTGATAATCCACCTTCTATGTCAAATCAAGAAATTAAAGCTGAAATGGCAAATTCAATCAACAAAGACATTCAACGTATTCTCGAATGGGAAGCAATAATCTAGTTAAATTTAATGCTAACAAAACTCAGTGTTGCCTTATGTCCGCTAAAATGATCGATCATTTCCTGTTGTAAGTATGAATGGCTCAGTTCTTAAGTTTTCAGACTCTATTACTCTGTTGGGTATGACTGTATCTTCAAATCTCTCATGGGTTGACCATCTTCTGTCAGCTACCAAAACAGCTGCTCGTAAAATAGGCTTTTGTACAGATCTAAGCAGTACTTTACCTCTCGACAACTCCTTTTGCTGTATAAGGCCCAAATTCGGCCTCATCTGGAATATAATTCTCACCTTTGGGTTAGTGCTCCCCAATATGCTCTCGATATCGTTGATCGTATTCAAAAGAAAGCGATTGGGCTTATAAATGACCCGTCTTTAACTTCTCACACACAGTCCCTTGAGCATAGAAGGATGGTTTCAGTTCTTTCTTTGTATTATCGTTATTACAACGGCTATTGTGCTGGTGAATTACATTCTTTGATACCATCTCCGGCTATCTTTGCGAGAAACACTCGGTTCGCTCAATCACATCATCAGTATGCAGTACAAATCTTCACTTGTCGTACCAAACGGGCGCAATCCACATTTTTCTACACGGCTTCTAAACTCTGGAATGATCTCCCTAGTTCCTGTTTTCCTCTCACTTATGATATGAGAAAATTTAAGGTAGCTGTTCATAGGCATCTATTGGCAATTCATTATCCCTCTATCCATCCTCCTAAGTGTTCCTGAGTGCTTTAGCACGATAGGCCTTATTTAGCCTGTTCAGGTCCACAATCATAAAAAAAAAAATATATTATAAAATACAAATTTACTATGATAATAGAATTCAACAAAACAAATCAGGTAGGCTAGCCGCTCGTAATAAAGAGGAACAATTGCATGTATTGTTTTGACGTTTGTATAATCATTAAAATATCGTTCCATTAGTTTGTGTTTTTGGATTGTCAATTTTTGTATAAAATTAAATTTTTCAAAGAAGAAATGGTCGATATGACCTTTATTTACGGCGAAGCTCAAAGAAATGGTTTGATGGCTACCCGTTTGTACTGTGAACGATACCCAGAGAGAAGACAGCCGTGGAAAGAATCGTTTATGAATGTAGCTGAAAGATTTATAAATTCTGGAAGTATGTGTTATCCCAAGCGCGCAAAAACAAGCCCAAATGAAGTAATTGAGTTTCAAGTTGTGGCATCTCTTATAGAAAATCCGCACCAGAGAGTTAAGTACACACCTAGACCTAAATAGAAAAACAGTTCGCAGCTTTATTAAAAAAAAAACAAATTGCATCCTTATCATATCGAGCTTTAAGTGAAATAGATTTTCAGAATCGTGAATCTTTCTGCCAATGGGTAACTACTATAGTCAATGAAGAACCTAATTTTGTTAATAACATTATATTTACGGATGAGGCAACTCTTCACAATAACGGCAATATTAATACACATAACTATCATCACTGTTCAGATAATAATCCACACATCTTAAGAGTTGTTGATCATCAGCATCGATGGTCAGTTAATGTGTGGGGTGGTATAATCAATTTTAAGGTGGTTGGTCCTTTTTTCTTTGATGGGAGTCTTACTGGAGAAAGATATTTACAGTTTTCGGAAAATGATTTACTCGAGCTTTCGGAAATTATCGAGGTAGATAATATTCGTACGATGTGGTTTCAACTGGATGGTGCCCCTCCACACTATGCAATCAACGTTAGGCATTATCTGATGAGGTGGATAGGACGAGGTGGTGTGCAAAACTGGCCAGCCAGATCACCGGATCTTACGCCCCTTGATTTTTTCCTTTGGGGCTACGTTAAAGAAAAAGTTTACCAACATCCTCCCACGACAAGCAAAGATATGAAAAATAGAATTAGAGCAACGTTTCAATCCATTTCGCCTCTAATGTTGTTGCGAGTGAATCTTTCCTTTTCCGAGCGAATTGCAAAGTGTTTAACTAGGCGCGGTCAGGATTTTGAACATTTAATTTGAATTAAAACTTATTATTAATTTTATTAAATACATAAATAAAAAGTTTACCTCGAATAGATTCAACCTACGACCTGTATTTGCTAGTAGCGTAATCCAACTGCGCCCAAGTTCAAGCAATCGATGTAAATTTTGTCTTTATGTATGTACATAAATTTCGCGTAAGCTAATCATTCTGTATGGTTTTACATGTTTGTATGGTAGTAGACTATTATTAATAGTCGGTGGTATAAACACATTTACAAAATCGCGGTGACAACGCTCGCATCGTGGTTCCAAAGTTAACTCTATTGTCGTACTAAAGTGACGATATCTGCAGAACGGTTAGTGATACAGATACACATTTCTAACCTTTTATTCTAAATGTAACAGTGAATCCAAAAATGCAAAAATATACAGGGGGGCCCATTTAAAAAACACAGGTTTGGGTTGGCATATTTTTGTCAGTCACCCTGTATATACCTAAATATTTTTAGAATGTAGGCCCAATGATCGTGTATTACCAACCAAAATGGGTTTTGATATCTCTAATAGTTAAGGAGAAATCCTCCGTCCATGCAGTAGACACCACCCTACATATACCGGGTGATTCACGTCGATGGTAAAACGAGATATGGGATCTTTTTGAAAATGTGGTCACTTGCATGGCTGGCTCGGATCTATCGATCTAAAATATTTTCAGCGTTGCGACGTTGCCGCTTATGTGGAAAAGTGGCATCACCGTTAATATTTTTAATGAGATATCCTGTATATTATTACATTTTTGGGTTCGCCATTACTTTTAAATTATTTTTGCATTACACATCCGTATGTCTAACTTCAACCGTTTTTGAGTAATTAATTAATTTCCTTATTTTTTAGCCAAAACATGGTTCCAATCGAATGTTCATTATTGTGGTGTTTGAATTTGTAGAAAGTTGAAATTCTGGATGCACTTTATGAATAAGCATCAGTTCTGCATAACGAAATTGGTTCCATATTGTACAGGGTCGTTCGAAATTCGTTACGTTTCCGCAAGGTACAAAAATGCAGAAAAGTTCATTAATTCAAATAGGGCACCCTGTATATTATCGAATATTCTGATAGACAATTGAAGTCCCTTTAAAATGATATATCATGTTCTTTACTTAAACAGTAAGGTTTCGGAAATAGAAGCATGTTCCTATAAAATTCGCACCATTCTGTCTTTTCTGTCACAATTAGTGCACTAATAATAAAACATTCGGGTGTTTATTAACGGGAGAAATTTGAAAAGGGTCACAATAGCAGGAAATTACTACACAATTCGAGTTTTGATAAAACTATTTATTTCTCATGGACAATGTGACCAAATTATAGCGAGAACATGCAGGAAGTTCAACGAAATGTATCCTAATTTGCGACCAATGGACAAAAGAAAGTTTGTACGATTATACAATAATTTCATTAATAATTAATACATACTGTTATTTATAAAAAAAGAACGTCAAATAACAAATTCAATTAAACATGAATCGCAATGCAAATAATATCAAACAATAACTAACAAAACTAGAAAGCATTTACAATAAATTTTCAAAATGACGATCGTTGGTTTCCAAACATTTCAGAATACGAATAATCGCTGATGAAATTGTGGCCCGCCTTATCTCTGTGGGATCTAGCTCTTCAATGCTACTGATAACTCGTTGACACAGGTCTTGTTTCGTGAGTACCGGTGTCATATAAACCTTCCTCTTCAAATTACCCCACAAGTAAAAATCAAGAGGTGTGAGGTCGGGTGATCTGTTTAGGTATAGGAACATGATACATCGTTTTAAAGGGACATCAATTGTCTATCAGAATATTCGATAATATACAGGGTGTCCCATTTGAAATAATGAACTCTTTTGCGGACGACCCTGTACAATATAGAACCAATTTCGTTACGCACAACTTTCTACAAATTCAAACACCACAATAATGAACATTCGATTGGAACCATGTTTTGGTTAAAAAATAAGGCAATTAATTAATTACTCAAAAACGGTTGAAAATAGGCATAGGGATGTGTGATGCAAATATAATTTAAAAGTAATAGCGAACCCAACAATGTAATAATATACAGGGCGTCTCATTAAAAATATCAAAGGTGATGCCACTTTTCCCCATAAGCGGCAACCTCGCAACGCTAAAAATATTTTAGATCGATAGATCCGAACCAGCCATGCAAGTGACCAAATTTTCAAAAAGGTTCCATGTCTCGTTTTCCGTAAACGTCTAAGGCACCATCGACGTGAATCATCCGGATGTGGCTCAAATACACAATTAAAAAAATTCCATTTCACACACCCACTTAAAGAAAAATTATTTTGATTTTTTCCCCAAAAAACTGTACATTTACCCAAAAATTGAGAAATTCTGGGATATTTAGATACATTCCTCGAATTTTAACACTACGATTGTAGTAAATCTCAAGTAAGGATAGATAGCTTATGATGTGCCTAAATCTACACAAGCACTAATTAAATCGATTAGAACTGTAAAGTTTTTTCTTAAAAAAAATAGAAAAAGCTTATACACACACATTTCTTTAAAAAAATTGCTAAACATGCAAAAACTGCTTTAAAATCTAAGTTTTCAGAAGATAGGATACAACATTTTATTAATCACCATTTAAGTACCGTAGAGTTGCATGACTTGAAAACGTAGGGGTGACTTGACACAGTGTGACATTTATTTTTGGAACACTGAAGTATTCCACAATGATGAAGTAATGTTTTCAGTAGCTAAAAGTTGTAAACAGGTGTTTTATCTGGCTCCTAAAAAATACTGAATAATAGGTAAGAAAACCACGGTTTTTGATATGCTATATAATTAAGGTCATCCTCAGGTATCCATATGAGCAAATTACATGTAATATTTTTTTTACAATAGTTTATTGTTTTCTCAACGGGTTCTGAACCCCAGGTCTGTTGATTTTATTTTTTGAGGTTAAGTAATGCTTTTTTACATTTTATGTTACAGATTTTGGGTGACTTGACAAAATGCCAAATAATTATAAGTGTGTTAGGAAAGCGAAAATACCACGATTTTACTGGTCGATGGACATTGGCGGAGACTTCAAGTAATACCGGGATAACAAAGTCGACATTATATCGAAAACTTAAAAATAAAAATATGAAAACTTATGGGGGCCAGACCTCATTGACAACGGAGGAGGAAGTGGCTCTAAAAGATGCTGCTTTATTTGCTGCGGAGTGGGGATTTCCCTTAGATAAAGACAATGTTAAAGATCTGGTTCGAAATTATTTAAACAGACCAGGACGAAGATTAGGTGCTTTTACCGATAACAGATCGGGTAATAGTTGGTACTACGCGTTTATTACTCGTCATAGCGAGCTATCCATTCGCCTATCAGAAAATATAAAGCGAAGTCGTCCTGCTGTTTCTATTGATATTTTAAGTGAATATTTTGATAAGTTGGCTGTTACTTTAAAAGACATTCCTGACGAAAATATCGTCAATTATGACGAGACATGTTTTACCGATGACCCTGGACGAACCAAAGTTGTTGTTCGACGCACAGCTAAACATGCCGAAAAACAACGAGTATGATGTTTTTCGTTAGTGGCTCAGGAGTTATGTTGTCGCCTTATATTGTATATAAGGCAGATCAGCTGTGGTCTACGTGGAAAGAAAATGGTCCCGAAAACGCCCGGTACAATCGCAGAAAATCTGGATGGTTTGTTCTACACCTATTCGAAGACTGCTTTAAATGTATTTTGTTCCCTTATTTTAAAAAACTTGAAGAACCGAAGGTGTTGATCGGTGACAATTTAGCCAGCCACATTAGTATCACTGTCATACAGGAGTGCCAAAACAATAATATTCGCTTTGTTCTCTTGCCCCCCAATAGTACACATCTAACGCAACCGCTAGATGTCTGCCATTTCAGACCAATGAAGGGTAAATGGAGGCCTGTTTTAACTAAATGGAAGCAAACACAACCTGGCCCCATAAGGAAAGATCGATTTCCTGGTCTACTCAAAGCAACATTAGTAGAACTAGGTGCAAAAAATGCTGATAACATAAAAACCGGGTTCAAAGCGACAGGACTTATTCCTATCGATCGAGAAGCTGTTTTACAATGAATCCCTTCTCAACACAGGCCTGTTGGGGAAATTGCCAATGTGTTAAAAGATGTGTTTGAAACAACAAGAAATGTAAAACCCAGTAAGTCCGCCTGACGGAAGAAACTAAATGTTGCTACAGGGGAGAGCATCTCTGTAGAAGATTTAGAAGCAGAAAAAATAGACGAGACAACGGTGCCAGTACAACTATCTGAGCAAAACAAAATTGTTAAAAAAAATTCGAAGCCACGCAAGTCCGATAAATCCGAACTTTCTTCTGAAAGTGAGATAGATGATATAGAGTTAGAAGACGAGACCGACGAAGAAGAGTCCAGTGATATTGAGCCCGAGGATAATTTACAAATGCGAAATCAAGACAACAAGCAAACTGAAGAACCTGTGGAACGACACACAATGTGGAGAGTTGTTCTTGTGAAATTTCATACAGAGAAACGGCTTGTAAAATATGTTGAAGAAATCTGCCAAGTCATTGATGAAGAGTACCTTCAAGTAAAATTCCTACGAAAAACTGTGGGTACAAAAGAAATATTTTTTCATATCCTGACGTAATAGACGAATCGATGGTGCACAGAAATGAGGTCGTATGTCTGCCAGTCCACAGCTCCTTCGACGAGAACGTTTCAAATTTTGACAGTTTTGGTAGATGACAATGTTTTATAGACGTTAAATGTTAACTACATTTGTAAAAATATTGTTAATTTAGGTTTAAGTATTATTATGATTAACCTTTTGAGAATACCTTGGTTTTAAATTATTTTTGTATCTTGTCAGAATAAACGTTTCTTTTTTAAATAAATGGTCTCACCCTGTACAATGGAATCATACTTTTTTAAAAAGTTAAACTTGATGTCAAGTCACCTATAGAACAGTTTTACTTGTCATTTACATTGTTTTGCTTACATTTTCAAGTCACCCCAACAGGTAGGGTGACTTGAAAAACAGGGTTTTTATTTTTTTTGTACATTTTTTTTTGAGTTTTACAAAAATCTTTTATACAGGTTCTATTCTTTGCAAAAAATGGCATAACGCCATATTTTTTGTTTTGTGATATATTTATGGGTATGGCAGATATTGAATTCAAGTCAAAATAGCAGTCAAGTCACCCAACTCTACGGTACAGTTATGCCAGTTTGAATAGTGTAAAACGTGGTTTGAGAAAAATAATAATTCAATTCTAAAAACTAAAAAGACACAATGAACATTTTTATTTGGAACAAAAACTTCAGCGGTAAAGGTGACTAGTAAGTGAAAGGTACCAAGTTCGAATCTGAGAGTAGTCATGCTTGGAAAAATTATATAACCACACCAAAATTGGTTTTGATAGTTAAGGACCAATCCTCCGTCCACGCAGTAGACACCCACCGTTATATATATATATATATATATATATATATATATATATATATATATATATATGGATTACTCAGTGGCAGTAGGTCTGTAATGAAATGTCCAAGTTCGAATCTGAGAGTAGTCAAGTGCTAGGAAAAATCATAACATGTGAATTATTCATAAAACAGTCCTTCTCAGGACTAAGCCTGATGATGGAAGCAGACCCGCTTCCGAAACGTCGTCAAAAAGCAAAACTGTGGCAATCATCAACTCAACTAATATGAATGAATATAGAATCGTTATGTAAAATTACTTTTTAGATTTAAGGTTGATCAATAACAATTGCCACACCTACGTGTACTATACTTTATCTAAGTTTCAAATTTTTTCTGCAAAAATCATTTAATAAGTTGGAATCATTATGTAAAAATATATCTTTGAATTATATGGGCCCAGTTGCTCAAAATAGCACATCTCCGCTCGTATGCGTACTACACGCAATAGCGAGAAATTTGTCTGTTTGACATTTTTTTCTGTAAAAATGAGAAATACTATGTACCCAAATTTTAGTGGCTTAAATATTCACTTAATAAGTGTGAAAGCGTTATATAATAATGCATGTTGAGGGTCATATTCGTGAAAACGTACTTTTGCATATTTATTGCTGAGAAGTTATTGCTAACTTCACAATAAAATAAAATGTAAAAGCTATTGCTGAAATGTTATTGCTAACTTCACAAGGTTCATTTTATGAAATATGAAAACTATTTCAACATTTCTAAAAGATTTTATTACTACTGAGGACAATAACTGTAAGTTTTATCGAAACCTTTAGATTTGTATAAACATACATACACCATTAAAAAACCCAGAATACGCATTTAAAACAAGTGAGAAAGACTATACTTAAAAATCTAAATCAAGAAGCTAGTTAAATCAATGGAGTTCTACAGGTAAAGTATATCATTGCTCATTGAAATTCCGTAACGAAATGTATCTGAAACGTTTCGAAACGTGACTACATTACAAATTTAGGCATTACATTTTAATATAGTACTATTCTAAAACCAGCCTACATAAATGAATCAAAAAGGAGAGACGCCGTTTTAAAAATTTAACACTTGAGGTTGACTGAATTATGTTTTAGAATCTTTTAGTTGAATACCAATTACTAATTTGTGTACTTAATACGTTGAAAGAATAAAGAGCGAGTTAAAATTGCTAATTCGGTTACACCTACTGAAATAGAAATATCATAAGGTTTAACGAGCATAGTTTTCGTCCCACAATTTATGGTAGTTATGCACAAATAAATGCCTTTCCATTTTTGGACTCTCATTGAATTGCATAATAAACTAAAATATGCCGTTTTTACAGAGCGCCTACTATTCATTATTTCTATAGCCGTAAAAATCTCGCATGAAAGCAAACAACTTTCCAGCCTACTCCTAATTTACCACTCATATTAATGATTTTACTCTTGTTAATTAAAGTTTGGAATTTACTCTGCACTTATTATTTTAATTGCGAAAATGTTATGCATAAAATAAAAAAGACATGGTTCTAATTTTTTACGCAAATTGCAGTATGCGTTGTTCACATAACAGATTTAATTTACTAGCCCATATTTAAAATCGTAACCTTTAATGTAAAGATAGCATTAGTTACCAAACATTTAGTTTCTTATACATACACTTCTATAAGCATAAATCATGAATCATTGATCCTATGAATTAGAATTAATTATCTTGTGTATAAACTCAATCCGGAAACTCATTGTTAATAGGTTGTGTACAGTGTGTGACAATGAAAATGCAACATAAACGTAAACATATCTTAATAATTTTTTGTTAATAAACTCGGTACATATAGTACATTAAAGATTAAAGTTGAAATTGAAATTCAATTTTGCGCCACAATAAGGAATAAGTTATAGTAAAATTCTTTAAACATGGCTCGAACCGCAATAATTCATTATTTTCTTATTCAGGGCGCCATTTAATACCGTTAAAACAAAATGTTGCATCGTTATAGAAAAAAAGTTAAAACTAACTTTACATCAGTGCATCAATTTTTAGGCGCTCATTATGCGCCGCTAAAATAATATTTGGCGTCTCTAAAAGACATAAGCTATTTCAAAAAGTACATCGAGAAGGAAACTTCATAGCCGTATGAATACATTAATATCTCATTGCGCGATAATTACATAAGTACCCATTATGCGCAGTTTTGTCCCCTTAATATAAAATTTTGCACGCTTACAGGTAAAAGGTCAATGTAAAGTTACATTGGCACATCTAACTCCACAGTCATGAACTTCTGCATAAGTTTTTAATTTTTTCTTATGCAGTAATTAGGTGTCATTTTGCACCACTAAAATACAATTTTGCACTTACAAAGAAAATAGATTATTGTAAAATATAAATCGACAAGGCTAACTTTATTCATCTACTAGTTAATCTTTTCGCAATAATTAAGACACCCGTTTTGCGCCATTAAAATATAATATAAGTTATTATATGACGCGGCTAACTTCACAGCCGTCAACCTTTGCATAAAACTTTTTTTTGTTATTCAGTAATTAAGCGCCAATTATGCGCCATTTTGCGCTGTTCCACCCTTACACGAAAAAAGTTAGTGTAAAATTATATTGACACAGCTAGCTTCACAACCGTGAACTTCTGCATAAATCAATTTTCCTTATGCAGTAATTAAGAACCAATTATGCGCCCGTAGGAAATTGAAAAAGTAACATCGACAAAGTTAATTTCATATCCTTATATATATATATATATATATATATATATATATATATATATATATATATATATATATATTTTTCTTTTAGGCGCATGCCGCTGAAATAATATTTTGCGTCTAAAAGACATAAGTTATTTCAAAAAGTACATCGAGAAGGGAAGCTTCATAGCTGTATGAATACATTATTATTTCGTTGCGCGATAATTACGTAAGTACCCATTATGCGCTGTTTTGTCCCCTTAAAATAAAATTTTGCACGCTCATAGGTAAGAAGTTAATGTAAAATTACATTGGCACATCTAACTCCACAGTCATGAACTTCTGCATAAATTAATTTTTTCTTATAGTAATTATATATATATATACCACTAATAATACAATTTTGACCTACAAATTAAATAGGTTATTGTAAAAGATAAATCGACAAGGCTAACTTTATTCATCTAATAATTAATCTTTTCGCAATAATTAAGACACCCGTTTTGCGCCATTAAAATATAATATAAGTTATTGTATGGCGCGGCTAACTTCACAGCCGCCAACCTTTGCATACAACTTTTTTGTTATTCAGTAATTAAGCGCCAATTATGCGCTATTTTGCGCTGTTAAAGGAAAATTTTTCACCCTTACACGAAAAAAGTTAGTGTAAAATTATATTGACACAGCTAGCTTCACAACCGTGAACTTCTGCATAAATCAAATTTTCCTTATGCAGTAATTAAGAACCAATTAATAAGTTATTGCAAAAGTAACATCGACAAAGCTAATTTCATATCCTTATATATATATATATATATATATAAATTTATCTTTTCTTTTAGGCGCTCATGCGCCGCTGAAATAATATTTTGCGTCTCTAAAAGACATAAGTTATTTCAAAAAGTACATCGAGAAGGGAAGCTTCATAGCCGTATGAATACATTAATATTTCGATGCGCGATAATTACGTAAGTACCCATTATGCTCTGTTCTGTCCCCTTAAAATACAATTTTGCACACTTATAGGTAAGAAATTAATGTAAAATTACATTGGCACATCTAAGTCCACAGTGAACTTCTGCATGAATTATTTTTTTCTTATTCAGTAATTAGGCGCCATTTTGCACCACTAAAATACAATTTTGCGCCTACAAATTAAATAGGTTATTGTAAAAGATAAATCGACAAGGCTAACTTTATTTATCTAATAATTAATCTTTTCGCAATTAAAATATGTTATTGTACGACGCGGCTAACTTCACAGCCGCCAACTTTTGCATAAAACTTTTTTTTGTTGTTCAGTAATTAAGCGCCAATTATGCGCCATTTTGCGCTGTTAAAAGAAAATTTTTCACCCTTACACGAAAAAAGTTGTAAAATTATATTGACACAGCTAGCTTCACAACCGTGAACTTCTGCATAAATCAATCATTGCTTATGCAGTGATTAAGAACCAATTATGCGCTCCGTAGGAAATAAGTTATTGCAAAAGTAACATCGACAAAGCTGAAATAATATTTTGCATCTCTAAAAGACATCTCTCATGGGTTGACCATCTTCTGCTAGCTACCAAAACAGCTGCTCGTAAAATAGGCTTTTTGTACAGATCTAGGCAGTACTTTACCCCTCGACAACTCCTTCTGCTGTATAAGGCCCAAATTCGGCCTCATCTGGAATATAATTCTCACCTTTGGGTTAGTGCTCTCCAATACGCTCTCGATATCGTTGATCGTATTCCAAAGAGAGCGATTAGGCTTATAAATGACCCGTCCTTAACTTCTCACATACAGTCCCTTGAGCATAGAAGGATGGTTTCAGTTCTTTCTTTGTATTATCGTTATTACAACGGCTATTGTGCTGGTGAATTACATTCTTTGATACCATCTCCGGCTATCTTTGCGAGAAACACTCGGTTCGCTCATTCACATCATCAGTATGCAGTACAAATCTCCACTTGTCGTACCAAACGGGCGCAATCCACATTTTCTACACGACTTCTAAACTCTGGAATGATCTCCCTAGTTCCTGTTTTCCTCTCACTTGTGATATGAGAAAATGTAAGGTAGCTGTTCATAGGCATCTATTGGCAATTCATTATCCCTCTATCCATCCTCCTAAGTGTTCCTGAGTGCTTTAGCACGATAGGCCTTATTTAGCCTGTTCAGGTCCACAATCATTAAAAAAAAACAAACATAAGTTATTTCAAAAAGTACATCGAGAAGGGAAGCTTCGTAGACGTATGAATACATTAATATTTTGTTGCGCGAAATTACATAAGTACCCATTATGCGCTGTTTTGTCCCCTTAAAATAAAATTTTGCACGTTAATAGGTAAGAAGTTAATGTAAAATTACATTGGCACATCTAACTCACAGTCATGAACTTCTGCATAAATTAATTTTCATTCTTATGCAGTAATTAGGCGCCATTTTGCACCACTAAAATACAATTTTGCGCCTACAAATTAAATAAGTTATTGTAAAAGATAAATTGACAAGGCTAACTTTATTCATCTAATAATTAATCTTTTCGCAATAATTAAGACTACCCATTAGGTATCGTTTTGCGTCATTAAAATATAATATAAGTTATTGTACGACGCGGCTAACTTCACAGCCGCCAACTTTTGCATAAAACTTTTTTTTGTTATTCAGTAATTAAGCGCCAATTATGCGCCATTTTGCGCTGTTAAAAGACCCTTACACGAAAAAAGTTATTCTACAATTATATTGATAGAGCTAGCTTCACAACTGTGAACTTCTGCATAAATCAATTTTTCCTTATGCAGTAATTAAGCGCCAATTATGCGCCCCATAGGAAATAAGTTATTGCAAAAGTAACATCAACAAAGCTAATTTTATATTCTTATATATATATATATATATATATATATATATATATATATATATACGACTAACTTCTGCGTTGTAGGTGTTTTGTACTGTGGTATCACATAAGTTGAGTTAATCGGCCTATTTCCACAGTTATTGCTTTTATAGCCGTCGTCTTAATTCTGAGAAGGACTGATTTCCCATTTGAGTCGAATTTATTTACTATATTTTTGTCAAGCACTTGACTACTCTCAGAATCGAACGTGGTATCTTTCACTTACAAGTGTCAAGCAATCAGACCTGTAAGTGAAAGGTATCAAGTTCGAATCTCAGTGTAATCAAGTGCTTGGAAAAAAATCATAGTAAATGATTAAAATACTTTTTTTTTTGGGTTTCTAATGGTATATTTTTGTATTTATATTTTACACAAATCTA
The DNA here is from genome assembly GCA_036346205.1 of Vesta saturnalis. Classification (NCBI taxonomy): domain Eukaryota; kingdom Metazoa; phylum Arthropoda; class Insecta; order Coleoptera; family Lampyridae; genus Vesta; species Vesta saturnalis. Next base: position 1,685,783 of record JARFJB010001166.1, read on the forward strand.
TACGTTTCGGTAACAATTTTAGTTATCGTCTTCAGTAGTGCTTTAAGAATTGTTTAAGATGTTAAAATAAATTTATGGAATACGAAAAATATGAAACATAAGTCAGCTACTAATGTGTAAATGAATTCGACTCAAGTGCGAAATCAGTTCTTGTTAGGACTAAGCTTCATGACGAAAGCAAAATCCGCCTCCGAAACGTCGCGTTATAAAAACAAAAATTGTGGAAATAGACCGATCAACTCAACGATTAACTTCACAACCCTGAACTTTTGCACAAGTAAATTGTTTTCTTATGTAATAATTAGGCACCAATTATGCGCTGTTTTGTGCCGCTAAAATACAATTTCGCACACTTATAGGAAATGAATTATTGCACAAATTACATTGAGAAAGCTAACTTCATAGCCTCATAAAGCAATCTTTTCTTTTTTTGGCCTCTACAGGAAATGCGTTATTTTAAAAATTACATCAATACATTTATTTTGAAATTAGGTGGCAACTATGCGCTGGTTGTGCCGTTCAAATTAAATATTGTTCCCATATACGAAACAACTTACTGCAAAATTTATATCGACATCGCTAACTTCACACAGCCGTTACCTTCTGCATAAATAAATTCTTTTCTAGACAGTAATTAGGCTCTAATTATGCGCCGTTAAAATAAAATTTTGCGCTTTTTAAGAAATAAGTTTTTGCGAAGACTATATACATCGACAAGGCACAGCCGCGAATTATGAATAAATTAATCTTTTCTTCCACGATAATTAAGACGCCCATTATGCTCCGTAAAATTAAATATTGCGCCGCTACGGGAAACAAATTATTGTAAAAATTACATCGGTACGGGTAATTTCACATAGCCGTTACCTTCGGCATAAATAAATTCTTTCTTAGACAGTAATTAGGTGCCAATTATGAGCCGTTAAAATAAAGTTATTACAAAGATTACATACATCGATGAGGCAAAGCCGTGAATTTATGAATAAATTAATATTTTCTTACATACTAATTAGACGCCCATTATGCTTCGTAAAATGTTGCGCGAAGGTATTATAAAAATAAGTGAACTCCAACTCGTGCATTCTCTTTTAAGTGTGCTTATCGTTATAAATTACTTATAAAATATTCTAATATACACATTCTCATTTAACATTAAAGCTACGTTGTAAATTAATAAGGTTGCTTATCCACTACAATGCAGTAATTACATACCACTTATGCGCCGAAAACGGCCTATAATTATGATCTAATTAACGCGCAAGGAAAGAATAATTTTCTACACGAGTTTACGACTGTGAAGTATGCCCTATCGATGTAAATTTTACAATAACTTGTTTCATATATGGGTACAAATTTAACCTTAACGGCGCAAAACGACGCATAATAGGTGCCTAATTATCGCACAAGGAAGGATTAGTTTTTTCATAAAACTATGAAGTTAGCCGATGTAATTTTCTCAATCACATACTTCCTATAGGGACCTAAAATTTCATTTTAGCGGCACAAAACTGCGTATAATTGCACCTACTTACTAAATAAGAAAGAATTAATTTATGCAGAAGTTTAAGGCTTTAAAGTTAGCCATGTTGATGAAATTTTTACTTATCTCCTGTAGGGGCACAAGAAAAGATCTTTCGCAAAAATTTATTTCCCATGGGAACGCAAAATTTCGGCGCAAAATGGTGCATAATTGAGACCCAATTACTGTATAACAACAAATTAATTTATGCAGAAGTTCACCGCGGTGAAGTTAGCCACGTCGTTGCAATTTTTGTAATAACCCATTTCCTATAGGAGCAGAAAATGTTATTTTTGAGACGTAGAACAGCGCATAATTGTCTTTTAATTACTGTATAAGAAAAAATTGATTTATGCAGAAGTTCACGACTGTGAAGTTAGCCGCGTTGTACAATATCTTACTTTTTATAGGAATGCGAAGTTTCACTTTAACGGAGAAAAACAACGCACAATGGGTGGCTAAATATCGCACAGGAAAAGATTAATTTATTCTTCACGCTATAAAGTAAACCTTCCCGATGTAATTTTTGCAATAACATAATTGGGGACGCAAAATGTTATTCTAGCGGCACAAAACGACGCAAAAGAAAAATAATGATTTATGCGGAAGTTCACGGCTGAGAACTTAGCCGTGTCAATCCAAATTTACTATAAGGGCGCAAAATTTTATTTTAAAGGCGCAAAACAGCACATAATGGGTGCCTAATTATTGTGCAAGAATAAATAATTTATTTCATAAAATTTAATTAAGTAAAATTTAATTAAGCTGAGTAAGTAAAGCTTAAAGATTAATTTATAATCTTTCGTTGGATGTTAGAGGATGTAGAGAATTAACATATCGATGCATCCCAGCTGCAATAAAAGTGAAGGTGTAAAAGTATGAGACGCTTGGGTTACGTGCGTGGTACGTTTGGGATCTGTCTGAAAGATACAAAAGGAGAATAAACTTTTGGGTTGTGATCAGGAGAAAATTGTTAAGTGTAGGCTGGAAGGTTGGCCGAAGGGGGTACAACAGAGTTAAGGAGATCATTGCTTACTACAAAAGGTGTACTTATTTTTTTAATAACTAGTTAAAACTTACGAAACGAAGACATGGCAGAGATACCTGGATTAAAAATATTACAACGTTCGTCGAGGTGGTGAAAATGGATAGATTTGATGTTATCACAATGTATATAGTTACAGATTGCGGAAGTGAGAGAGAGAGAGAGAAGAGTATTACATAGTACGTTATATTTAGGAAAAGAATAACTGTTTGAAAGATATAAAGGGAGAATAACTTTTTGGTTGTACATCTGAAGAAAGGGAAAGATAGAAAACAGTGGATCAGGAGAGAAAACTGTTAAGTGTGTACTGAAAAGGAGAATAATTTATTGGGAGGTTGACCGAAGGAGAGCTGAGATGGAAGCAAAAGAGTTAAGGCGATCAGTGCTCACTACAAAAAATTATTTTTTAATAACTTATAACAATTTAGAAATTAGGAAACGAAGATATGACAGAGATACCTGAGTTAAAAATAAATATTACACAATGCGTTAGGAGAAATTGACATTAACAAAAACTATATAGGAGCTGCTATAGATAATTTGAGATGAAATTCAGAGATTGCCAAAGTGAGAGAGAAGAGAATACTGAGTGACCCGTTATATTTAGGTTGTTTGAAAGATACAAAAGGAGAGTAAGATTTGGAGGAAGAGAGAAGGAAAGTGTGGAAACGAAGCCATGACGGAGGTACTTGGGTTAAAAATAAATATTACAAATTCGAGTTGGTGAAAAAGGAGAAGATTGGCATTATCAAAATGTACATAGGAGCTGGTATAAATACTTTAGAATGAGATTCACAAATGACCGAAGTGAGAGAGAAAGAGGAGAATATTGCGTGGTACATTATATTTTGAATCTTAGAAAATAATGTAAATCTGAAGAAAGGAAAAGAGTCGATCAGGAGAGAAAACTGTTAAGTGTGGATTGGAAGGAAGAATTTATTGGAGGATTGGCCGAGGGGGAACTGAGAGGGAAGCACGAGGCAAGGAGATCACTGCTTACTACAAAAGATGCATTCATTTCTAATTTTCTGATACTGTTTACATTGTATCAAGTCTTTAAGACTAGGCCATAAGCCTATAAGATCACATACTTAAATATAACTTTTCCATAATTTTGATGTAAATATTTTGATTAGATAAGCAGCTCCAGTTAAATACGTGTATAAAAAATAAAGCGTAGGTATTATTTAAACAGAAGGAACGTAATACAGCAAAATCGATTGGATGAAAGTAGATTGGTTCGTATGCAAACTTATGTCTTTTGAAGCATACACAAGAACCCTTTATACCCTTCCCAACTTATTCAAATACCCCATTCCTATTGTGGTCAAATAGTCAACATTTACTTACTTATTTATTTACAAGAGCAAGTTCTCTGAAGACTGAGCAATGCGTTATATTTTATTAAGAGGTAATTGGGATAAAGGTTAAAGAGAATTTTTTTTTGCACAAACATCTCCTATTGTAAATATTTGTATGATCTGATCTAAATCCTTACGAGGACACAATTTCTCCATAAATGCTTGAGCACCAATTGAATCAAATTTCGTAACTGCAATATTTTAAATTTGCAATTTATCTAAATCAGTATTAAGGAAACTCAGCAATGGACGAATAAGGAAGACAAATAAATTTGTTTTCACAAGCGTAGGATTTAATAAAACTTCCATCGAGTAATATAGACTGAATGTTTTTAGTCTGGAAATTGGATTTCTTTTGGCATCCTTTCAATCATAAAAATATTACTTTTAGTTTGATAGGTTTCCGTACGTAACACCAAAAAAAAAAACTATAGACTTCAGATTACACAGTAGATTTTATCAAAGCGGAAACTCTAAAGCCTGCTATTGAATTTTAATGAGTTACAATCATCATTTTTTGCATGCTCTCAACATCCCTTGATGTTCATTAGCAATTTGTTGTCATAGTTACAAGTTTCTATTTTTAAATAGATGGGATTAAGATGCAATACTTACAGTTCCAAAAATTTGATTTAATTCCACAGGTCTGCGATAGGCGACTAATCTGGCTCGCCTACCACTAATTAAGTAACCTCCTAAATTCATAAATGCTGTTTTCATTACAAATGTTCAACATATTTTTGAATACACTAACATTAGGATTATTGGCACTCAGAGTTAATGTTAAGACTGTGCGAAGAAGAGATAAAAATTATTAGACATCACGTCCTCGTCAGAAGAAGATTAAATACAAGCCGAGATAAAGAGATCTGATAACATTTAATACCGTTTATAACTTATTTAAAAAAATAAGCTACTGAATGTTAATTACGTTTTAATATACAAATAGAATTATCAAAATTTCAAACAAAAATGCAGTGGCGGAACATTTTTTAGCATTTCGACAAGCGACCACCGCAACTGTTACTCTACGGGTAGCAAGTTCGATTCTCAACACCAACGGACCCCATCCTAACTCACTAATGTACAATTGTTGACACATCCAATTATACGTTGTAGTAAAAATTAGTGTTTTACAAATATTTCTACGCCTATGACTAAAACGTCTAAGATTGTAAATCTTTTGTTTTAATTAAGCAATTCCTTCAACAAATTTACTCAAAGCCTCACAAACTATACAAAACAAAAAAAAAACCCTTTCCGACTACTGAATTCTACCAGAAAACGAAATAGAAGAATAATCCAAAAATTTGGATTAAACGGAATCCAAAACGAAAACTTCGGAATTTGATATTTTGTTCAGAATTATTTTCAAAATAAGTAAGATTTTTGTGATATTTGATATCATGACTTGATACATCTTTATTTACTTTAGTAGATAAGAATGTTGGTCATTGCAATAAATATTGTTTAGAGTAGATAACATGTATAATTTTTGCAATTCGTCTTTCTAAGGATATAAACAGCTTGATATAACCAATAAAAGGTCACCTGAAGCATCGAACTTGAATACATTACCTAAATCATTTAATTTCTCTTAGTAGTGCTTATTTACATAAAGGAATTCAGGAATTTATTTAATTTATACTTTCTAACATAGTTTCCTGTTATAACAAAACACATTTCAAGGTCATTGCCTACGTTAAATTTTAATAGGAAGTAATAACCAGATCGATTTTGGTAGCTTTGTACACAATCATCAAAGATATTTATTTTGTAATAACAGGTCACTACCTAATTGGTATTAAAAATACAATTTACAAATTAATCTATCGTTACCTCGAGAAGATGCGTTAAGTCAAGTACACTATTCAAAAAAAATGTGACGTGAAATTAATTATTCTCATAATAGTTACCATTTTTGACAAGTTGCATACTTAATAAAATAATGGGAAAGTGAAGAACAAAATACATAATTAAAATAAACACGCTGTATTCAAACGTCAACAAACAGTTTAAGATAATACTCACATTGTACGGATTTGATTTAAATTCAACTGCTTACCTGTAACAAAAACAAAAAATTGAATTAGTTGGGAAAATTTACTATTATTATTATTAAATACTAATGTCTATTGATGTGCACTTTAGTTACCTATAAAGCAAGAAACGAAAGGAAAGCAACATGGTTCATTCCCTCCTCAAAGGGGAGGGTTGACTGCTCGAGAATTCCACGCTCCTTCATCCACAGCGATGGATTCCCAGCTTACATATATACAAACATGGTGGGATTAAGAATGCGCGCGGCTAGGATAATATCGGAAGGAATGGAGTTAGGGCTCTGAGGGGGAAGGTACTACTCCATCATCCCCCTAAATAGCCGTAGATTGTGCGGCTGGTTAGTTATATGTATGATTTCAAATTTATTTATTTATTCATAACTACGTAGATAGTGAACTTCATTGTTATATTTACTGCCTGAATGGTTACCGTTATATTACAGGAAAAAAAAGGAAAAGGCTACGTATTTAATTCCCTCCCCAAGGGAGGGTCAGGATAGGATCAGAAGGAACGGAGTAAGGGTTTTGAGGGGGAAAATACTGCATTCGCCTAAGTAGTCGCGCATGGTGTGCATATACGCAGTGGCTATGCAGCTACATGTGTATGAGGAAAACCCACTGAAAAAACCTCATACATGGTAGACGGTAACGGGAATAGAACTCATTACCTCCCGAATGCTAAGCAGATCGTGTTACCACTACGCTACAAGCTCGGTCCGTTATATTACAAATATTATTGTAGTAAGATTCATGTACCAGTAGTATAGTAAAGGTCTGCTCTTTACTATGTCTGCTGCTTATTCTTTATCACAGCACTAATAATGTAAATAGAAAGTACTGCTAGGACTTTACCTCAATACGGCCATCATACTCCTAAAAAGTTACATTGCTCTTTATCTTTTTTTAGTTTACTTTCTTCATTCGTTAAATTTTAGTAGAATATAAGAACACATGCTCGAGATATGGTATTGGAAAGTTAACAATCACTATAAAGCACTATTAAGATAGTTAGAAAATGTAATTACGGAAGAACTAGTAATTGAAACTAAAGGTATAGTAGGTGCATATCAGTAATGTTAGCTAGTGCTTGGTAGGGTTTACTTGTATCAGAACGAAATTCTTTATCTAAACGAACGACATCTCCTCGTATAGTGAAAGCATTGACGACAAACAGATGCAATACTTAGTGCTTTGTTAGTGTTTCATACCCCTTTCTAAGAATCAAAGACAAGCTTGAGCAGTGTGGGCTTTCTGGTATCTTTGAAATTATATATCGTTACATAATTGTAGTCTGTAGTCTGGTTAATTATGGTAATTATGTAGATTATTTTTCCGCATGGTAAAAGGTAGTCTAGTGACGTTTCAAATAGATATTCGGTAATGTAAGTAAGGCAATTTTTCAGCTACATACACTGGTTGAAAGTCACTACTGCAAAGGAAGTTTTCTTGAAAAAGAGTGTAGTGCATAGTGCATAATGCACTAACCAGCACTAATAATGTGCATCGGCCCCGTAGTTTGTTTTTTCAAGTGAGGCTCAAAATTAACATTGCAAAAAGCAGTGTTTGTGAGAAATGAAGGGATATGCTAAAGTGGCACTAAAAACACTAAAAACATACCGGTACACAGTCGTAAATGCTTTCAATTAGAACACGATCTCAACACGGCCGAAGAAAATGTTCCTTTCTTAGAAAGGTCTTTGAAACACTAACCAGTACTCATAATGTGTATCAGTACCGTATTAGTGTTTTTAAAAACTAAGAACCGAAAAATGAATAAGAGTATGTGTTTAAAAAAAGGGTGGTCGTGCTGATGCAAGCTATAAAGAATGTATCTTTAGTGAATTTATAGTGTATTTCTGACAATCTCTTCCAATTGTTCAAAATTTTTATCTATATGTACATCAAATTATTACATTTGTTAAATTTTTTTATTAATTAGTACCTAAAATGATGCACTTGTTTAAATTTTTCATCAATTGTTTCAATTTTCAATCAATTCGTATCCAAAATGTTGCATTTGCTTAAATTTTTTATCAATTGTTTAAATTTTTGATCTGATGTATATATTTCTGTCTATATTTCGATCAAGTGTATAAATTTTTACTAATTGGGACCTAAATGTTAGCGACTGCTAACATTTATGATCAATTGTTTAAAATATCTACCAATTTGTACGTAAAATGATTGAATTTGATATTATTTATCACTTTGTAAAAGGTTTGGTTTTATTTTCTATCCAAAATGTTCGCATTTGTATAAATCTTATATGAATTGTTTAAATTTGCATCTAAAGTGATGCATTTTTTAAAATTTACATCAATTGTTTGGATTTTTGATCAATTCTTTAAATTTTTTATCAATTTGTACGTAAAATGGTTGCATTAGTTTATTTTTTACGTTAAAATGTATGCATTTGCTTAGTCAATTGTTTAAACATTTTATCAATTTGTACATAAAACAATTACATTAGATTAAATTATTTATCACCTGGTATGTAAAATGCTTGTTTTTATTTGGTATCAAAAATGTATACCAAACCTTTTCCTTTTCTATCAATTGTTTAATTTTAATATCAATTTGCACGTAAAGTGAATACATTGGTTTAAATTTGTTGCGTTAAAACGAATGAATCTGATTAAATCATTTATAATGTTGTGCGTAAAATGTTCGTTTTTATTTTTTATATAAAATATTTGTATTTGTATAAATTTTGCATTAATTGTTTAAATATTCTATCAACATGTATACAAAATGTTGCATTTGTTTAAATTTCTTATCAGTTGTTTACATTTTTGATCGAATTGCACGTTCAAATATTTCATCAATTTGTAATTTTTTTATATAAAATGTTTGTAACATTACTATCAACTTTTTTTTATAAACTTTTTAATTTATCAATAGGTTCTTAAAATGTAATTATTTATGTCGATAGTTCTACCAACTGTTGTAAGTAAGATGGTTCTATTTTGTTTAATTTTTAACTTTTTTTATTGGCTTGTACGTGAAATGTTTGTGTCGATATCATTTGTTTAAATTTTTTATCAATAGGTACGCAAAATGACTGCATTAGTTTAAATTTTTTACATTAAAATGTAAAATATTTCTAGCAATTGTTTAATTTTCTTATCAATTTACACGTAAAATGAATACATTTGTTTAATTAACTGGTTAGTGATTTTATCAATTTGGAAGTAAAATTATTTATCATTTTGTATGTAAAATGCTTGTTTTTATTTTGTATCTAGAAATGTTTGCATTTGCATAAATTTTTGCATCAATTCTTTAATTTTCTGTCAATTTGTATCCAAAATACTGTAATTGTTAACATTTTTTATCAATTGTTTAAATTTTTGATCAAATTGCAGGTTTCATCAATGTGTTGTTTGTAATATGTCAACCGTTTTTTATAAATTTTTTCATTTATCAATTGGCCCTTTAAACGTTATTATTTATGTTAATATTTCTATCAATTGGTGTAAATGAAATGGTTGCATTGGTAACATCTCATCAATTGTTTTTTTTTAATTTTTAACTTTTATGTTGAGTTACACGCAACATGTTAGTGTCGATATCATTTGTTAAAATTTTTTATCAATTTATGCTTACGATTAATATGGCCATAGATTAAAATAGTGCCGCCCATTTGAAACATTTAAAAAATTTAGCAAATAATTGTGTTTATTTATCTGAAGGGATTATTAAAGCAAGAAATCGCTAATCAATTCTCATAATTCATAACAATTTACTGGATTCATAGCCTGATGTTTCCAATAAGTCATAATTTTGGTTTGTTCATAATGACTATTGGTTCACAATGATCATAATGCTCATAAAGCTTACTTAAATATCTACCTAACATACACAATTCGTATTTGTCTGTTAGGAATTTCCAGAAATTAGCACCATCACTAAAATCTTTGAGTTAGTGGCAGAACTTTAGGTACTATCACTAGCAGAACCAAACCGAAGCGTAGCTCTGTTCGAATAGATAATCTGAAGCCAGGTCGTTAGTGATTCCTTAGCGCTATTTGTACCTCATATAGCATCGAAAGTTTTCTAAAGGGAGTCTTCTTTGTCGTATCCGTTACTCACTCTTGTTTAATCTCATATTAAAACAAGAAACCATTAAACAATGTTGGTAATTTCCAATTCACACTAACTGGATTGACAATTCGTATTCACAACAAAGACTCACTATGACCATAAATATCTAGCTAATAATACCTCACACAATCAATTTGTATTTGTCTGTTATGAGATTCGAGAAATAAGCAGAATCACTAAAAGTGCTCAATTAGTGCAGAACTTTACGGACTATGCCTAGCATAATCAAAGGAAATATGGCCCTATTAGGTCCACATGATCTTTTTCCCTTTTTTAAAAGGATAAATTAAGTGAGATCGTTAATGCTGCATTAGTGTCGCTGGTACCGTATACCCTATTGCATCGCAAGCCTTCTAAACAGGGCCCCTTTTACTGTACCGAAACCAAAATCAAGAAACGACTAAACAGTGTTCATAATTTCCAATGCTTACTTACTGGATTCATAATCACTATGATCGTAATGTTCATAAAGTTTCTTTAAATATCTACCTAAGAATACCTAACACAATCCAATCATATTTCTTAGTTATAGAGATTCGAGGAGTTAGCACCATCGGCAAAAACGCTGTTCAGAAGCTACCGAAAAATGGTCCCATTATGTTCACTTAATTATTTGCACTTTTCGAAAAGTTCAAAGATCACCTGAACGTGGGCGCTTGATTAGTGCCGTTAGTATCATGTAGAATTACAACCTTTACAAAGGAGCCTCATACTCACGACTGACTCTTAACATCGCTATTATTATTATTATTATTAAAATAAAGATAAATGTTGCAATTTAGCATTCAAGTGAGCTGTTAATTACATATGGCTGATAAAACAATTAAAATAAGTAAAATCAAAGCTTAAATTCTATAATTGACGTCTAAAGTGACGTGATTACTTGCTCAAAATTAGTATGACATTAATTAATCATCAATTAAAAACAATACGCCTTAATGTAGCACCCAAACGAAAGCGGTTGTTTATAAGGTAACAACCTTAACCACTACCGTGTGGCGCCCAACGTAGGGCGATTGTTTAAGCTAACAACCATAACAACTGCAATGTGACACCCAACGTGGGGACGATAATTTACTCAAAATTAATATGATATTAATTTATCATAAATTAAAAACAATACGCAGCAATGTAGCAACCAAACGAGGACGGTTAAACAAAGTTTGTCAATAAAGTAGTAAAGTAAAAAATAAAGTAAATACAGTAGTATTATAAGCAAGCATTAGGGAAAATAAAGAAATTTGCAACCCGAGTCAAACAAGGTCTACAACTGTATCTGAAAGAAAAGACCTTTTAGAGAATGTTATTATTGCAGACCTCGCCGCGTTGGACGAGTTCGTAAAGGCAGATCAAAAGAAAAGAAAAAAGAGTATACAAAATACTTCTTGTTGGCTTTATATTAATTCTCATTGTTCTAAGTAGGTTTTCAATTTTTTATTGTCCTTGTGCATTCATTATGATTTTCACTGTGGTCGATCTTCAAAGTCCTTCGTCCACATACTATTTAGCAAGCACATAGTTTAGTACTACTTAAAAAAAAGTTTTCACAATATGATCTTTTTTAGAGTTTTTGTTTTTATAAACGAAAAAATGTTAAGGAGTATCCAACTCAATTCGTAGGTTGTTAAGATTCCTTGCCAAAGTTCAATAAAATCTATCAATTCATTCTAAACAAATTCAGAAAGATGTCGTAACCCAACTAAACATTTACATGGAGTATGTAAACACCCTGTATGTTAGGTAAACACGGGTACATATAGACGATACATTTTTACACATTAATTTTAAAAAGGGATAAAACTGCTTCGTTCAAAATTGGAACGGGACCGCAGTTCCAGCAACCTGCAATTAACAGGCCGAGTGAAGCGAGGTCTGAAACAAAACAATAGTAAATCATTAAATTTGATTAATATGTGAGGCTTTGGCCGATTATTCTATTTTTAGATCATATATAATGTTTTAACTAGAATAATAATTATATTTGGCAACAAACATTTTTCATATCTAAGCGGTTTAATAAATATTTATCATATAATTATATTTTAATTAAGGTAGATTTCGTTGTTATTAATTTCGCATAATTACCTTAAATGAGACATATTTATACAAAGTCATCACATACAATTTCAATGTTTTAATTTTTGTTTGTACAACTACGTGTTTAAAAAATCTGGTGTGGTCAACACATTAATTTCTTATGTCTGTCTCATGCCGCATTAGCAAAAAGAGAGGAACATATTACCTACATTACGATGCTATTTTCTAAATAGTTCTCCTTCCTACACATACAAGTTTGTGTATTGCAGAAGAATGTACGTAGGTACCTTGTTCGAATGTCTAAAAAAAGTTCAGATTGCATTGAATTAACTGCTTCTCTTTTCACAATGTTTTGTTTTTACACACATCAGTTTTAATTAAACTAACTTTTAAGGTTTGGTACAAAAACTTTTATACAGAAAACGTTTCTAAAAAAGGCCACTACACTTTTTACTCCCGAAATTGAAAATGTTCGATATCTTCGCCAAAGGCGTTTTAGGTACTTTTCCAGAACTGATTTATTGTCCTGTGAAAGTTTTATTTAGAAAACTTGTCCACCATTGAGGTATCTTTAAAAATCTCTCCACACGGTTTGCTTTAAAGTTGATAGATTTTGACACTCACAAAAAATACGTTAGGGACTCTTCTTGGAATACTTTCATTAGGACTCATTTATTACCCCACAAAAAAGGTTTTAACGTCAAGTTCTCGAAAATTATATTATCTTTCTTTTTAAAAAGGTATCTACAATCTTTACTGTACTTCGGCATGGTCCCAGAAGGCGTTTTTAAGTACTTTTATTAGGTCACAAAAGGCATAAATAAAGAACATCTAAACTTTTTGCTTCAAAGTTGATAGTTCTCAATATATTCACAAAATGCACATTAGGGTCTCTTTGAAGTCACTTTCTTAAGCTTATTTATTGTCCTGCGAGAAAATTTTATTAGCAAAATTTGTTTCTTGAATTCTACTTGAAATGGATATCCACCTTGACCTTCATACTGGTCTGCCTGCAGTTTGTTAATATATTTACGAAAGATACCCTAGAAACTCTTTTGGAAATAGGTACCTTTTTATATTTCATTTATTACCCTACTAGAAGCTTTCATTAAGGAATAAAAATAGAATTATGTTAAAAAAACCCTTTTACGTTTTTTGCATCAAATTTGATCAATTTTGACCTAAGTATTCATAACATTTGCTGTAGGAACTCTTCTTGAAGTAATTTTATTAGGGCTTTTTATTATCCTATAAAACGGTTTAATTAAAAATCTCTAAAATTAAATTATCTTTAAAAACGTTTTGCTTAAAAGTCGATATTTGTCGATATATTCACGATAGGTACGTTAGAGAATATTTTTGAAATACTTTTATTAGTGTTTATTTACTACCTTACTGTAGGTAGCGGGCAGCGAAAATTTTATTATTGTAATAAACCTCTGTCAAATCGCCATTGTTACCACGATAGAAAAGATAATTAGTGGATTTTTAATATCTTGATAATACGTCGTAATTTGCTGTTTTCAAAATATTTTATTTATATATTTTTATGTAAGGAATGTGGGATTGTTTGTAATTACTATTTGTCTAGGGTTGTAAAACACATGTTGGGGGGTGTGAGTAGCAGGTGCACGCTTAAAAATGCTTTACTGAAGGAATTTCTTATGCGCGCTCTTGATGTAAAAAAAATGTCATTGGTATAATGATTAATTACGGTGAGCAGAGCGCGAATCCAAAGCGATCTTTGTTTGATACGATGAAACCCGCTTGTTACGAACGAATGCATATTTTTAAAATTAAGATGTGGTGCAATAATTAATATGAAACTGTTTCAATGGAAATTAATGTTTCTTTCTTTTATATTACCTTTGAAAAATGGGGATTGATTTCGGGAGTAAAGTTAGTTAGGTTTGAAATCGGGGAAAATTTTAGTTATAATTAGAGTGTCAATTGAGCCAGATCGATTTTTGGTTAATTAGCAACTCCCATTGTAAACAATTTGTCTTTAAAACATTATTTCGTGCGTCTACATTTTCTTTTGAATTAGCCAACACTAATTTGTCTTTTCTTTCGAGTGTTGTAATGTGTTTTATAAATATTAATCTATAAATAACAGTCACCCTTTATGAAGTTAAACTGCCTAGGTTAACGATTTGTGTATGTGATCAATTAAAGGAATAGATATTCAAGTACAAGTAGGTGCTTTTATATAAATGAAAGCTCGCAGAAAATCATTTACCAGCCTAGATAACACATTAAATACCAAACATTTTGCAAAGGTATCTTATTCGTACGCGGCCTCATTAAGCTGACATCTGATAAAATAAAAAACAGTACAGGGCCCTCTCACTCTGGTTAGCATTGTTGGTTGTTGTTTATATTTATATTTGTGTAGAGGTGGGCTGATGAGCGGGTACATGATACCGCTTTGGTTACTAACTGTAAAAGGCAATTACCAAGCGAGATTAGATAACCATTCAACACCTGGAAATTTATTCTTATTGTTTTTATAGTTGTATAGATGAATGTGTAACCTGAGAAACGAGCACTATATTTCTCTAACACCCTCAAACTTATACGGCGGTCACGATGTTCTGATCTATTTATAACTTACCCTTGTAAGGATTTGTTTTAATGAGTTTTTTTATCAGTTTGTTTAAGTAGAATTATTTGCCTGCGAGCTGATTTCTCTTTGTACGTGCTTTATTATAATTTGATTTATGTATTTTGTGCTTTGTTGGTCACTAAACAATTGGGTACGGGTAAATTCCTTGTCTGTTTTCTTTCGCCCTTGCCTTTACCTTATTATCACCTGTGCAATTTTACTGTTGATATATTTTATTGTACCTTAATTTGCTTAATGTGCTTATTTACTTAAAGACCGGCATAGTCGGCTTTAAAGGGCCGCATGTTTGGTATTACGATTTTTATTATGATTTTTATTTTGATTATTTATGACCCAATTGTGCGTGTGACTACATGTATTTATTTATTATTGTGTTTCTGTGTAACTAAACTGCTTATTATTCATTTCCTCTTAATGTTATAATTTTGTACGCAATTTAACTTGATTTAATGGTGTTCTGTTATATATTTTACCCTTTCTTTGTTTTTTTTTGTGTTATTTGATTTATTAATGTACTAGTGCAATTACTTATTTATGAATAAAGTGGGTTTTATTGGTGGTTCTTTCCCACAATCGTATATTAACGGCTGAACCACCGCTGCGCAACGCTGGTTGATTTTAATTCGAGTAGTTTCATTTTTTTTACCTGCCCCTCATGATGCAACACTTACGTCATCCAGCCTGTCTAATTTAGATAGCACAACGTACCTACCACTAGACGGCCACTTCGTTTGATCAAATTGGAGGTTTGCGAGTAATTAAATATCAGACTTGTAAATAAATTCTAATGTTTTAATTATTGCCCGGAAAGTCAAAGTAAGGCAGGCAATTATTTTGAGTAACCTAGTAAAATAGTGACATTATTGTCAGTCAAGTCAAGATGAATCACATAGTACCTGGGGGACGCTACATTACGAATAAGCCTAATTAAGAAATATTTTCTAAAATTTGAATTATTTCTACGAAAGTTCTCTAGACTTTTGCGCCGTAATTGGTAGTTTTTCACAAAGACTACTCCATAGAATCTTATTGAAATACTAAAGGTTAATTAAACATAGCCTAAAATTGAATTTTCTCTAAAATAGGTCTCTAGACATTTTATGCTAAAGTTGATAGTTCTCGATATATTCATAAGAGGTGTTTACGAACTTTTCTTGGGTTTACACATCACTCCACAAAATTCTTCATTAGAGGACTTTCTAAAATTCAATTACATCACACACCTTTTGTTCCAAAGTTGACAGTTTTCGTCACATTCACTCTATGTCCTTTATGGAATCTTAGTTCTTATTTATTAAACTATGAAAACTTCACTATAATGAATTATCCCTAAAAATGTCTACATTTTTTGCTACAAAGTCGATAGTGTTCGACATATTCACAAAAGGTGCTCAATAAGGCTTTTTGAAATACTGTTATTACGGCTTATTTATTAATTCCCTGAACAAAAATTAATTAAGAAACCTTTACAACTGAATTATGTCTAAAAAGGCCTGCACTTTTTGATCCATAGCCGATATATTTCGATATATCCACAAAAGGTACTCCACGGAATGTTCTTGAAATACTTTTGTTAAGGATTATTTATTACCATACCCAAATGCGCAATTAACAAACTTTCTCTAAAATTGAATTACCTTTAAAAAAGTACTCTACACTTTTGTCACCAAAGTTGATAGTTTTAGATACATCCATAGAAGGTATTTAGGAACCCATCTTGAAATACTTTTATTAAAGCTTATATATTACTTGAGGAAATAGTTTGGTTAGAACAGTTTCTCGATAACGAATCTATACTTTTTGCGTAAAAGGTGATAATTTTTAATACATTCATAAAAGGTGCTCCAAAACCTATTGTTTGCGAAATATTTACAGATTTAATAGGTACTTTTATTACGCTACACCTCAAAAGCTTAATTAAGAAACTCTAAAATTGAATTATCTATAAAAAAAAGGTAATACTTTTTGCGCGAAACTTGATAGTTTGCGATAAATTCACAAAAGGTATTTAGGAAGTCATCTTTAGATACTTTAATTGGAGATTATTTATTAGCTTGATATCATCGTTTCTCTAAAATTAAACCATCTCCAAAAAAATGAGACAAATTCACAAAAGGTGCTTTAGAGATACGTCTGAAATACATTACTGCCCTGTGAAAAAATTTAATTAAGAAAACTTTAAAATTAAATTATCTTTGCGTCAAAGTCGATAGCTTCCCAAATATTCTCAAAAGGTACTTTAAGGACTCTTGCAATACCTTTATTCGGACTTATTTATTATTCTACAAAAAGCTTAATTAATAATCTCTCTAAAATTGAGTTATCTCTAAGAAAGGTCTCCACTTTTTACGTTAAAAATGATATATTCACAAAAGGTCTTTAGGGGATCATCTTGAAATACCTTTATTGGTGATTATTTATCAGTATAACGGAAAATTTCTCTCATTATCTGTAAAAAGGATTAGATTTTTCCTCCAAAGTTGATAGATTTCGATTTACAAAAGCTGCTTTAGAGACTCATCTTGAAATACTTTTATTAGGACTTATTTATTACCATGTAAATGTTAATAAGAAAATTTTAAAATTAAATTATATGTAAAAAAAGTCTCTACACTTTTTGCGCCCAAGACAATAATTTTGGATATATTCGCAAACAATATTTAGAGACTCACCTTGAATTATTTTTATTAGGGCTTTTAATTAGCCTACCATAAAAATTCTTTAAACGTAAATTATCCCTAAAAAGGAGTCAGGTACATCTTCTTCTCAAAAGTTGATAGATTCTGTCGTATTCCCACATAAGCGCTTTAAATACTCTTCTTGAAATACTTTTAGGACTTTTTTGTTACCTAAGGAAAAAGTATACGATAGCTGCTGTAAAATTGAATTTTTCCTAAAAAAGGTATGCGAATCTTTTGCTATAAAGTTGATAATTCTTTGATATATTTACAACAGGTATTCAGGAACTCATCTTGAAATACTTTTACTAGTGCTTATTTATTATCCTAAGAAAGTTTAATTACGAAAACTTCCCTAAAATTGAATTATTTTTAAAAGTCTCTACACCTTTTGTTCCAAAGTCAATAGTTTTCGAAATATTAGCAAAAGATACAGCAAGGAATCTTTTAATACTTTTATCAGCGCTTCATTATTACTCTATTAGTAAGTTCAATTAAAACAATATCTTCGTTGAATTATTTACAAAAAAGGTCTCGACATTTTCTGCGTAGAAGTTGACAGTTTAAATTCGCAAATAGTATATAGGGACTCGTCTTACTTTTATGATTTCTGTGTTCCTTACGAAAGAGTAGAAGAAAGCTGGTTTAAAATTGAGTTTTCCCTAAAAAAGATTGCACATCTTTGGCGGCAAAGTTAATAATTTTTTGATATATTTGCAACAGGTATTTACAGACTGCTCTTGAATACTCTTGCTTGTGCTTATTTTTATCCCACGAAAAAGTTTGATTACGAAAAGTCTACACTTTTTGCTCTAAAAATCTATAGGTTTGGAAATATTTACAAAAGGTACTTTAGGGTATCTTGCTTTATCAGGGCTTCTTTATTGCTCTATTAAAAAGATTATTCAAAAAAATTTCTTTAAAGTTAGTCTCTACATGTATTGCGTTAGAGTTAACAGTTTAAACTCACAAATAGTCTTTAGGGACTCGCCTTAAAATATTTTTACGACTTACGAAAAAGTTTAAGAAAGCTGTTTTAAAATTAATTTTCCCTAAAAAGGGTTTGCGTATCTTTTGCGCCAAAGCTGATAATTTTTTGATCCATTTATATCAGGTATTGAGGGACGCATCTTGAAATACTTTTACGAAATATTAAATACGAAAACTTCTATAAAATTGAATTATCTCTAAACAAAGTGTCTACACTTTTTGCTCCGAAGCCGCTAGTTTTCGAAATATTCACAAAAGGTACTTCATGGAATCTTGTTATACCTTTACCATGGCTTCTTTATTACGTATTAATATTAACTTCTTTCAGGTTAGATTACCTCTCTCCATTTTCTTCGTCAAAGTTGACAGTTTAATTTCGCAAATAGTATTACGGACTGGCCTTGGAATAATTTTTTGGTGCTTATTTATCTAATTTCTTTAAAATTAAATTATCTCAAGAAATACTCTCTTTTTTTCTTGATAGATTTCGACAAATTCATAGAAGATGCTTTAGAGAATTATCTTCAAATACTTCTGTTGCGACATCTTGATCACTTTGGGAAAATATTTAATTACGAAAATTTTCCACACTCTCTGCGCCAAAGTTGATGGTTTTCGACATATTCGTAAACCGTATTTAGGGACTCCTCTTGAAATTGTTTTACTAGGATATCGTTGTTATCATATGAAAAAAAGCTGCTTTAAAATTAAATTTTACTTTAAAAGAAGTCTCGAGACTGCTCCAAGGAGAATAATTTTCGAAATATTCGTAACAAATACTTCTTTACGTAATTTTGTTGTGATACTTTTTCAGGGCCTATTTATTATTCTATTAAAAAGCTTAATTACGATATTTTCTCTAAAATTTAGTTATTTCTAAAAAGGTCTCTACACTTTTTGCGCTAAAGTTGATAGATTTCGATAGATTCACAAAAAAGGTATTTAGGGATTTATTGGTACTTAATTTCTCCAAAATTAAATTAACTTAAAACAAAAAAAAAACTGCATTTATATCTCTAAAGTTGATTTCGACATATTCACAAAGACAGTTTTTGAGTCAAACTTATATTATTGACTTATTCCTAAAAAAACCATCCAGATACTTTTTGCGTCCAAGTTGATAGTTTACGATGTATTCGTAAACTCTCTAAAGATCTAGCAATTGAAGTCATAAAAAATAATTTGAAGACTCTTGAATTAATTCTATTACAGATTATTTATATACATCTCTAAAAAAGGCCTAGCAGGACTTTGCGCCAAAGTTGATAGTTTGGATGCATTTGTCAAATCTCGAAAGATCTCAAAGTTTAAAATTGAATTTTGTTTATGATTATTTATGGACTGAAATCTAAAAAAAGGTTTAGACAGTCTTGCTCCAAATTTGACAGTTTTCGATATATTTGTATACCTTCGAAAAAATTTGAATTATGTTTAATAAAGGCATCTATACTAGTTTTTAAACTATTTGACATATTCACAAAATGTATTTTAGCGTCTTTATTTGTGAAACAGAAAGTGTTTTGAAGAGTCTTGAAAGAATTCTATTAAGGGTTATTTAATGCCTTATCTCTAAAATAGGTCTAGACAGTTTTTGTGCCAACCTTGTTAGTTTTCCATTCTTTGGTGAAATCTCGAAAGATCTAATTATGTTTAGTAACGCCTTCTATACTAGTTTTTGGTTCAAATTTTAGAATATTCGAGGTAATAAAAGGTATTTTAGCACCTTTATTTGTAAACCACAAAAAGTGCTGAGGAGACTCTTGAAACAATTCTGTTAAAAATTACTTATTGATTTATATTTAAAAAAAGGTCTAGACAGTTTTTGCGTCAAATTTGAAATTTTCGATATATTTGTACACTCTCGAAAATGTAAAATTGAATTATCTTTAATAAAGGCATATATACTAGTTTGGTTCAAATTTTAAACTACATGAGATATTCACAAAAAGTATTTTAGTGCTTTGGAGACTCTTGAAATCAATCTATTAATGTTTGTTTATTCACTTATCGTAAAAAAGGTTTCGACAGTTTTTGCGCCAAATTCCCTAAAAGTTGAATTATCTTTAAACAAGCCATCTATACTAGTTGGGTTCAAATTTTATTGAGATAATAAAAGGTATTTTAGCACCATTATTATAAATCACAAAAAGTGCTTTAGAGACTCTAGAAATGATTCTATTAAAAATTACTTATTGATTTATTATAAGTTTTATTATGAAGGAATAAGCTCAAAGATAAATATGTAATTAAAAATTATTATTAATTTTATTAAATACATAAATAAAAATTTTACCTCGAGTAGGATACTTTGCTAGAGTACCGCGCTATCGAGATTCAAGCCCCAATCGATATAAATGTTGTCTGATGTAAATTTTATTATTTCTAAAAAAGGTCTTGACCATTTTGCGGCAAATTCGAAAGTTTTCGATATATTTTTATACTCTCGATAGTATAAAATTGCATTATCTTTAATAAAGGTATATACTCTAGTTGGTTCAAATTTTAAACTATTTGAGATAGTCACAAAAAGTATTTTAGGGTCTTTATTTGTGAACCACAAAAAGTACTTTAAGAGACTCTAGAAATAATTATATTAAAAATCACACTGATTTATCTCTAAAAAACGTCTAGAGACTTTTTGCGGCTAACTTGAAAGTTTTCGATGTATTTTTATACTCTCGAATGTATAAAATTCAATTATCTTTAATAAAGGTATATGTACTAGTTAGTTCAAAGTTTAAGTATTTGAGAATTTTAGCGCCTTTATTTGTTAACCACAAAAAGTACTTTAGAGACTCTAGAAATAATTCTATTAAAAATCACTTATTGATTTATCTCTAAAAAGGGTTTAGACAGCTTTTGTGGCTAATTTGAAAGTTTTCGATTTATTTTTACTCTCGAATGTATAAAATTCCATCTTTAATAAAGGTATATGTACTAGTTAGTACAAAGTTTAAGTATTTGAGATATTCACAAAAAGTATTTTAGCGCCTAGAGACTAGAGAAATAATTCTATTAAAAATTAGTTTTTCTGGCTAATTTTTTAAAGTTTTCGATATATTTTTATACTCTCGAATGTATAAAATTACATTGTCTTTAATAATGGTATATATATATATATATATATATATATATATATATTCATTAGTTCAAATTTTTAACTATTTGAGATATTCACAAAAAGTACTTTATAGACTCTAGAAATAATTCTATTAAAAATTACTTATTGATTTATTTCTAAAACAGGTCTAGACAGTTTTTGTGGCTAATTTAAAGGTTTTCGATATATTATTATACTCTCGAAAGTATAAAATTGCATTATCTTTAATAAATACTAGTAATAAATACTAGTTGGTTAAAATTTTAAACTATTTGAGATATTTACATAAATATTTTAGCGCCTTTATTTGTGAACCGCAAAAAGTACTTTAGAGACTCTAGAAATGATTTTATTACAAATTACTTATTGATTTATTTCTAAAAAAGGTCTAGACAATTTTTGTGCCAAATTTGAAAGTTTTCGATATATTTTAATACTCTCGAATGTATAAAATTCCATTATCTTTAATAAGGGTATTTGTATTAGTTAGTTCGATATTCACAAAAAGTATTTTTACTTGAAAATGGCAAATGAGACTTTGCCGAAACGTCGTTTTTGTACTGGCAGGAGTCAGAAACATCACCAGCAGACGCGAGACAACGCCCGGATAAACAACAGTGTTTCATATATATATATATATATATATATATATATATATATATATATTGGTTAGTTCAAATTTTTAACTATTTGAGATATTCACAAAAAGTACTTTAGAGACTCTAGAAATAATTCTATTAAAAATAACTTATTGATTTATCTCTAAAAAAAGGTTTAGACAGTTTTTGTGGTTAATTATTTAAAGTTTTCGATATATTTTTACACTCTCGAATGTATAAAATTGCATTATCTTTAATAAAGGTATATATATATATATATATATATATATATATATATATATATATATTGGTTAGTTCAAATTTTTAACTATTTGAGACATTCACAAAAAGTACTTTAGAGACTCTAGCAATAATCCTATTAAAAATTATTTATCTCTAAAAAAGGTCTAGACAGTTTTTGTGGCTAATTTGAAGGATTTCTCGAATGTATAAAATTCCATTATCTTTAATAAAGGTATATGTACTAGTTAGTTCAAAGTTTAAGCATTTGAGATATTCACAAAAAGTATTTTAGCGCATTTATTTGTGAACCACAAAAAATACTTTAGATTTATCTCTAAAAAAGGCTTAGACAGTTTTTGCCGTTAATTATTTAAAGTTTTCGATATAATTTAATACACTCGAAAGTATAACATTGCATTATCTTTAATAAAGGTATATATATATATATATATATATATATATATATATATATATATATAAGTTGGTTAAAATTTTAAACTATTTGAGAGATTCACAAAAAATATTTTGGGGCCTTTATTTGTGAACCACAAAAAGTGCTTTAGAGGATCTAGAAATAATTCTATTAAAAATTACTTATTGATTATCTCTAAAAAAGGACAAGAGAGTTTTTGTGCCAAATTTGAAAGTTTTCGATATATTTTTATACTTTCGAAAGTATAACATTGCATTATCTTTAATAAAGGCATATACACTAGATTGTACAAATTTTAAACTATTTGAGATATTCACAAAAACTGTTTTAGCGCATTTATTTGTGAACCACAAAAAGTGCTTTAGAAACTTGAAATAATTATATTAAAGTTATCTCTAAAAAAAGGTTTTCAATACATTCGTCAACTCTTGAAGGATCTAAAAATTTAAGTCTAAAAGTTGAATTATCTTTAATCAAGCTATCTATACTAGTTTGGTTCAAATTTTATTGCGATAATAAAAGGTATTTTAGCACCTTTATTTGTAAATCACAAAAAGTGCTTTGGAGACTGGTGATATAATTATATTAGAGCTTATTTATTGTCTTACCTGTAAAAAAAGTCCAGAATTATCTTTATTAAAGGTTCAAATTTGAAAGAATCTGAGTTATCCTTAAAAGGGATTTTAGCATCATTGTTTGTGAACCATAAAAAGTGCTTTGCAGATTCTTGAAATAATACTATTATTTATTTTGAGATAATCACAAAAGGTATTCGAGCATCTTTATTTGTGAACCGGTTATAACCCAAATTTGTTAGAACTGAAATAGTTCAGTAATAATTCTGATAGTATCTGATTACAATTCGTTGGGTATTTTTTTCACGTCATCGTTTTAAAAATGCATAAAATATGTAAAATTGTGGAAAACTTAACATTTAGCTGTTTCAGTAAAACAAGGCGCAGGTAAACATTTTCAAAATTATTCCTGGACTTACAAAATGCACCTTGATGCTAACGATTGAGGGTTTAAAAAGCAGGTGCAACCTGTTAAATTTTTTTCGGTTAAATCTACAATGTTGAAATTTTTTGATTTAAATGGGTCATTAAATTCACTTTCAAAGTGATGTTCATAAGACTTAAAGCAACAAGGAATTTGGTACATTGAACCCTTGGAGAAAGCAAGAATGGGTCATTTACATTTTCTGGTTATCCTGGAGGTCAATGTGACGAACACATCAGGATTAAAAGAAAAAAAAAACTATGAAATTCTACTTTCTGAACATAAAATTTATGCGCCTAAACACAAAATATAAAAACAAAATATTATACGTTCTATTTGCGAAAAGAGAAAGCTTGGCTTTTTAGTTTGAAGGTAGAAGAGAAACAGGTCTTAATTTTTAATCAACAAAATTGTAAAGTTTTGGTTAAAACCAAGTGATAGTACTTTATTTTGAAAATTATTAGAAACAGGGATTATTATTTTGTAGGTTCAACCCTCACTAATGGAAGAACTTAATTTTACGTTCGGCATTGGAGATTAAAAAACAAGCAATAAAATTGCTGTTAATTACGTGATTAATTTTAAATAAATTACAAACAACCTTGTACGATATTAAACATGTGCTTAAATGTTTAGGTTTTCGTTTTTGTGTTAATTCGCTTCCTAATTTGAAATTAGAGCTGATGCTGATCTACATAATTAGCAATTTACCTGAATTAAAATTAGAACTTCCTTAATAAGGAAGTATGTGAATGAAATTAATAAAAAATATATATAATAAGTAGGTCCCCTAAACTGAATTGTGAAAGTGTGTTAAAAATAAGCACCTGTAATGTGGCTGTTTTTGAATACTCGTTTCTTCCAGGTGGTAACTCTTTCCACCTTAACACCCCCATGACGGCTTGTCTAACCCACCCCCTTGGTAATGTGTTCCTCTCAGTATCCGCCAGGGTTCGCATTAAGCCGAATTACGGCACCAAAAATCACAACACAGGATTACATTTATCCTGAAGTTTCTTTTAGCTAACTTCACTAAAAACACTAGAAACGTGCGCACAAAATTTTAATAAAACAAAACTGTAAGCGAATTTCCCATTTTTTTTTAATCTCTCCAGATCCTTAAGGATCTTTGAGCGACTTTTTAAAGTTTCTTTTTGGTAGGTCAGTGCACTCGCCCCCACATAAAAGTCACTAAACTATACAGCTGCTGATTTAACAATAACAACAATCAAAAATACATTAATAGAAATCGATAATAATAGAGAAAATTAAATAAACAGCCGCCAAATCACAACTTCCCGTTCTTATCAGTAAATTCGCGGTTTAGGAAAGTGAAAATGTGGAAGTCACATCACGGTGCGAAAACCAATTTCAAACTGACGTTCGGAAAACCGTTCACTTTAAACCGCATGGAGCGCACCTTTTTACTAAGTAAACCGACCAATAGTGTTGGTGGTATAATAGTAGGAGCCAGTAACTCAGGAAGAAGTTTTCACTTCGTATTTGTTCGTCTACGAAACCGACTTTGTGATCCTCGCGTGTAATAAAATAACATCAATAAAAACGTTAGGTAACAATTTAATATACGTTACGTAAATTCAATTACCATCATAAACCATTTAAATAACAGTACAATTGCCATTTTCGATGCAGAAATTACGACATACGGCAATAAACAGAAGAAGACTTCCGAAATAAGAATAACCCTTTTACCTGTGGGTAATTTGCAAGCATGATTCATTAACTTCCCAAAACATCAATACGACAATACCCTAAACATACAGAAACACGATTTTTAACAAAAAATTCCGGATTAAACACAATTCAGCATTAAGTAATCAACATTAACTACGAAAATTATGCAATTCAATTACTGTCACAATTTTAATTGTTGTTATTCGCTAATTTAATAACGCAATTTAATAATGACATAATGTTTGAAAATGCCGAAAAGTTTAGTAGGTTAATAACAATTATTAAGAAAAATGTTAAATTACAAACAAAAAGTGTAAAAACGTAAAGATTATAAGGAAATTATAATAAATTGATGGATGGTTAAACTTTAGACAAATTAACACAAAAATTAGTCACGTTACATAAATTTAACCATATAAAGTTTGAGGATTCAAACAAAAAGAAAATAAATACTCCGAATTTCTTCATTTATGATGTTTTACGCAATCTTTAGGAAGAAGTCCATCCGAAAGTGATTAATAATTAAAATTTTTTAAACGGAAGTGTAAATCTTCACGTTGCAAATACTTTACATTTGAATATACAGAGCGGACCAAAAGTCTGGAACCGCCCAATTATCTCGTGAATTGTTAGTCCGAATTGTACAAAATTTGGGATACGGAAATTCCAGATTTGATATTTGCAATGTTGCCAGATTTGCCGTTTCTCTGATATAATTAGTCCCTTTGGTTTTTTAAATACATCACCCTCTATATACAGTCATTATTGGAATCTCCTATTCAATACGAATTCAACCATATGTAACACTTTTGATTCTATGTAGTCTAGAAGGTCTTAAATACATAAAACAGAAGTCTGGCAACGCCTTAACTTAACCTTCACACCAATCCCTTGCGGGGTAGGCAAAACAATCCCTGCCTCTTATTTATTTTTCATTCGCAATCTTTCTCCATGCTTTCCTATCTCCGCATACCTCCCTAGCTTCCGCAAGGTTCATACATTGTCACTGACGTGCCCCTTTATTTTTAAAACTCTTATCATTCTTTCCTTTATCATACATTCTACTACATTCAGCCAAGTTTTACGAGGCCTACCAGGCCCAGCCTTTCCTCTAACCTCACCCAAATTTATTTGCTTCGTTAATCTTGCGTTGTTCATTCTCTCAATGTGACCAAACCAACGTAATGTACTACTTTTATATCTATCCATCATCGTCTTTTCCTCGCCACATTACGTCATTATGCATTCATTCTTCATCTCGTCCCTTCTCGTTTTACCATTTGCGTTTCTCAAGAATCTTATACTCACGGCATTTATTTTTCTTTCGTGCTTTTTTGACATACCCATGTCTCACTTCTATAAAGTACTGATGGGACAAACACGCCATGATAGATTGCTCGTTTCGCAGCTAGGCTTATGCTTTCGTTTCTCATTATCATCCACATACTTTCATTCACTTTCCTTCCAGCATTGACCCTTCGTCCAATCTTGCCTTCCATTGTACAATCTGCAGTAAACATTCTATCCAGATATACCAGCTCGTCCACTTGCTCCACAATTTCATCGTGCAGGGTAAATATTCTACTCTCCTTTTCACCTTCCCGATTGAACACCACAATCTTAAGTTTTGTTCAAGTTTACCTTTAGGTCCATGCTCTCATAGACTGTATCAAACTTCCTCAGAGCGGTTTGTAGTTCATCCGCACTGTTACTTAATAAGACTGTGTCATCTGCATATTCCAAAAGTCATACATTTACGTCACCAACCATTACACCATTTGTATCGGTACATGCTTGTTTAACACATTTATCCATGTATACATTGAACAACCACGGTGATATCACACAGCCTTTTCATACTCCTTGCTCAATATTAAAGTATTCACTCACACCTCCTCTCACCCTAACACATGTCCCAGTCCCGTTGTATACTGTCCTTATTCCATTTAATATTTCCCACAGCTTCTCCCTATTCACTGTGTCGTATGCTTTCTCCAGATCTACAAACGCACCGTATAGGATGACCAACCAAGTATGCGAGGTACTGTAACTGGGAAACTATCCATCGTAGGGGCTTGCGGAAAAAAAGTTATTACTAAAACGGTCAATACAAAAACCTGGAAAATATTTTCAAGTTTCTGAAATGACCGCTAGGGGGCGTAACTGCAACCTTGAATCTAAAAAAGTGACGTTTCTGTGAATTCTGCTATATTAACCTAATCAAAAAATAACTGATCTTTGAAGTCGATCCTCTGAACTTTTTTTGTTTGGCACTTTTTAACGTATCTATAAAAATAAAGTGGTGGGGGGTATTCAAAGGTTTCCTTAAATCACCAAGCCCAAGAAAAACTCTTTTCAACACGCCCAAGTTTGTTAAAATCGGATTAGCCGTTTCGAAGATACGGAGGGTGATTTAAGAAAACCTTTGATACCCCCCACCACTTTATTTTTATAGATACGTCAAAAAGTGCCAAACAAAAAAAGTTCAGATTATCCTCGATTTGAAAGATCAGTTATTTTTATTAGGTTAATATAGCAGAATTCACAGAAACATCATTTTTTTAGATTCAAAATTGCAGTTACGCCCCCTAGCGGCCATTTCAGAAACATGAAAATATTTTCCAGGTTTTTGTATTGGCCGTTTTAGTAATAACTTTTTTTTCCGCAAGCTTCTACGATGTATAGTTTCCCAGAAGCAGTACCTCGCATTCTTAGTAGGCCACTCCGTACAGCTTCCTTTTACCCATAAACATTTTTCGATCACCTGCTGGAGAGCAACCATCTGATCGACATGGCATGAAGCCACCCTGCACATTCCAAATCTTAATTTTGTGTAGTTTCTCCCACTATCAGTAAGAATTGTTCCAAATACTTTACCAAGCACGCTGAGCAAACTTATTTCTCTGTAGTTCTTGAAATCACTCTCGTTCCCACTACTCTTAACAGTGGTACAATGATTGCGCTCTTCCAATCCCTCGGCACTTTTCTACACATAAGGCATACATTGAATAACTCACGCAATCTTCATATAAGCTTTGCACCCCATACCAGTGATTTCATCTACACCTGCTCCCTTGCCGATTTTTAACCTTCCTACAGTTTTCTCTACCTCATTTATCCCAATATACTTCTCAGTTTCATTCCCCATTCCTTCTACATTCTCCTTATTTGACCCTTCAGTATTACTTTCCTCACTACTGTACAGCTTTCCGAAATATTCTTGCCAGCATTTCCTTACTTCACAATCGTCCCATACTATTTCGTTGCTCATATTTATCACTTCTGCAGCGTTGTTTCCACAGCCATCACCTTCCTCTTTACTTATTCTCACTGCATCCTTCGGTTCTTTGTTTCTTTTTTCTGCCTTTTTTACCGACTCATTCCACCAAACACATTGTTTCTGTCTACTTACAGTCGCCCTTCCACATATCCGCACGGTACAAT
The DNA here is from genome assembly GCA_036346205.1 of Vesta saturnalis. Classification (NCBI taxonomy): domain Eukaryota; kingdom Metazoa; phylum Arthropoda; class Insecta; order Coleoptera; family Lampyridae; genus Vesta; species Vesta saturnalis. Next base: position 1,714,716 of record JARFJB010001166.1, read on the forward strand.
TGATAACACAGACTTCAAGATTATCTATGCACTTTCAAGGTCAGTGTTTTTTATTTGTTCATTCCACACTGTTTCATTCACATTCAACTCTTTACTCACAGCATCTGCGTATTTCATTCTTGCACCATTATCCACTAGTTTGTCTACCCTTATTCTGGACGTTCGCACTACGTTTGCTTTCTTTCTTCAGACCCACTTTTGCCCTAAACACACTCTCGACATAACCAAAAAGTAGTCCGATCCGCACATTACTTTTGTGTCTTTCACCAGGTTTCTAAGCCGTTCATCATATACTATCAAGTCTATCGTACTTTTAGATTCACCTCTTTGCCATGTATACATATGCCCATTTTTATGTTTAAACCACGTATATGACACAAACAAGCTTCTCTCCACACAGATGTTCACGAGGCGTTCACCATTCTCATTGACTCTTTGGTCTCCGAACTTTCCTAGAACGCGTTCAGTATGTTCTCTCTGTACACCTACCCATCCGTTCATAGCCCCCACTATCATCACTCCTTCGTTTGGCTTACATACGTTCAACATGTTCTCTACTTCATTCCAGAAGTTCTCACGATTCTGGTCTATATTACCCGGGGAGATACCAATTCGTACTGTTTAACACATCTTTTCGCTCTTTCACTTACGAGCACCCCAACTCCTTTTGCACCATATACTTCAGTCTCAACTCCTACACACAGAATATCAAGGTGTCTTACGTACATTACATTTGCAATTTCAAATTCTTTACTTATTCCACGTACTTGCTCGCCATTCATTCCTTGCACAGTCGTCAGCAACGGGGCATGTCTGTATCGATCTTGATCGCCCCTTGTAGCCAAGTCGATCCGAAGCAATTGTATTGTTGAGTAATACAATAGAGAGTGGACCAGTTACTGGCCAAATCGTGCCCCAGACAATATAACATTCCCCACTAACGGTATCATCAAACTACCTCACAGTTATTTGCCTACTTCCTCGACACGTAAGGAAGTCAGAAGTAGAAATATAGACAGAGACAAGAAAGATGTAAATAATAGAGCGTATACTTACTGTATGGATATCTAAATGTACATATGTACATACACATTTTTCAGTTACATACCCTTCAACCACGTCACGTTTCAACCAGATTGCTCCCTACGCGATTCCTGGATCTCGCGCTTGTTACCGGATGCTGCTATTTATTTGTGACCAAATAACTCAATTATTGTTAATTTAGCTTTCCGAGTTATAATTATTTCTTTGTTATTTAATTTAATATTTATTTATCAAATTTGTTTTATTATTGTCGCGAACTGTGACAACTTAAATGTTTCCATCCTCTAAGTTTCTTTTTTTTTATTCAATTGAAGGGTAACAATAAATAACGATAATGGCCCCGTTAGCTCTCCCAGCATTATTTCTGTACTTTTAGGGTTCATTAATTACAATTAAGATCAAACATAGTAACAAAGGTAAAAGCTAGATTAAATTTTGAATTTGCAGTCAAGGAAAACTATTGTATAAGACAATATGCTACTGACTGTTATAATTAAATTTAGAATCACATATAGCACCAAAAACAAAACTTAGATCAACCTTCAAATTTGAAAACAAAGAGAAAAAAAATGTTCAAAAACTTATATATATTTGACAAAATTCTACTGTTTAGATTATTATTATCTTTGTTTATTAGAAATATTCAAACCGATAAAATCTATTCAGTACCTTTCTACTTGTATTTAAGTTATATTGTTCCCTAACGCGACTTGCTATTATTTATTTGAGAAAAGAAATAAATGACAGCAAGTCGCGTCTAATTGTCTTAATCAATTTTTTAACACAAACTATTTTCAACTACATTAAAACGTAACAATTGAAAGATTACAAGATTTTTAACATAATGATTACTTAATCAAGTGTACTAAATGTGTGCCATTTATGAGTCGACAGTACCCTAATCGATGGTAGAATGCGTTTACCACATTTCTCCATGATTGTCTAGAAATTAATCGAGATTCATCGATAATTCGTTACCTTAGCCCTGCAAGACTTGCTGGTTTAGTTTTGTGAACTGAATTTTTCAAGTATCTCCAATAAAAATAATCTTTAGGATTGTAATCAGGTGAACGTGGAGGCCATTCTCGTCTACCACTCCATTGTCCGGGAAATATCTCATCTAAATAACGCCGAACATTTACATCAAAATGAGTGGGAGCTCCATCTTGCTGAAACCATGTCTGATTAAAATTGGCTCCAAACAAGTTTCTCAGTATAGGTAAAATTTTCATTTCTAAGTAGCATTTCTAACTAATCTGACGTTAAATTTGCTTCGATAAAGAACGGTTCAATTAATTGAGTGCCCACTATACCTGACTATACATTTAATTTTTGTGGTCTTTGAGTATGGTTCTCACGCATCCAGTGTGGATTTACGTCACTCCAGTACCTTAAATTATGTCGATTTACACTCCCACACAGTGTAAAGGTTGCTTCGTCGGAAAAACATATGTTGTTAACAAAATTTCCGTCATTTATCCATCATTACCTCAGTAAACTCTAATCTACGGTCCAAGTCATTGTCACTTAATTCTTACAATAAATAAATTTTATATGGTTAAAATTTATTCTTATGTAATACACGTAAGACTGAACAATGACCTATATCATATAATTGTACAACCCTGCGTGAGGATGTATGTGGATCTTCAACGAAACTCCATATTATATCTAAAGTTTTGTTGTCATTTATAACTGTTTTTCGTCTACCAGATGGGTATCTATCTTTTACTCCTCCAGAGTCCTCAAAGCACTTTACAGTTTTTTGTACCGTCGCCTTATGGATAGGAGAACGGTTTGGGAAAGTATGGTGGAACAAGTTGACTACTTCACTATAAGATCTTTTTCTATCGCCGTACCCTCCCCTCATTAGAATTCGTTCTTTTTCATTAACAACCATTTTTTTTTAATAATGTAAATGGTGAACAAATGTCAAAATCGCAGCATTCTATATTTAAACATTTAAATTTCTTCAAATGTAGACATTTTGCACTGTTTTATGTATTTAAGGCCTTCTAGAGTACATCAAATCATAAGTGTTACATATGGTTGAACTCGTATTGAAGAGGAGATTCCAATAATGACTGCATATACAGAGTGATGTATTTAAAAAACCAAAGTGACTAATAATATCAGAGAAACGGCAAATTTGGCAACATTGCAAATACCAAATCTGGAATCTCCGTATCCCAAAATAGGCTTATCCCAAATTTTGTACAATTCGGACTAGCAATTAACGAGAGAATTGGGCACTTCCAGACTTTTGGTCCACTCTGTATAAGAGCAACACGCGTGTGAAGTTCCAATAGTTCTGATTAAAGTTCTAGCTTCCTTTTAAAGAGTTTAGAACCACCTACTTTATAAAAAATATAAAAAGTTTCGCTCAATAACGGTTCCAATTCTTAATTTGAAAACTGGGGTGCTAACTTCACATCGAAAATCGAGATCCAGTAGTTCTGACTAGCTAAATAACTATATTTTGCAAAGTTCTCGAGTTCCTGACATGAAACAATTTTTTTTTTAAAATAAAAAACAAAAAACTTTTGAAAATTCAATTTTAATATGCAATAGTTCCAATGAATTTTTGATGTTCTTTTATCCATTCCTAAGAGTTCTCGCCAGTTTAAAACAAATTATAATCAAAACTGAAAAAGTTGTAGCCCTTTTACTTAAAAAACAAATACCTTCATATTTTATTCTATGCTCAATGTCGAAATTAAAAAAATGTAAACCCCAGGTGGGTAGAGTGTGTAACTCAGACTCCCACTCTGATCAAGTATCAGATTGCCTCATTTCGGATTCTGGGAGAAGCAAAAAATCGACAAGAAACAAATCAAACAAAACATTTCGAGCAACAACATATAATGTGCGCACAATGAGATTGAACGAACATCAAACCAGATTAGAACATGAGCTAGATGCCATCAAGTGGGATATTCTCGGTCTATCCGAAACCAGACATCAGTATAATAAGGAAGAACAATCACACCTAGGGGGGTGGAAATTATAATAAATAAACGTATAAAACATCTCGTAATAAAAATGCAAGCTATATCTGACCGTGTTATCTACATAACGCTTGAACTAAGTAACAGATATTCCTTACAAATAATCCAAGTATATGCATCAACTAGTAGATCTGAAGAAAGCGAGGTTGAACAATTTTATGAAGACATTACAAGTGCAATCCACCACGAAAAAACTCAATATGTAATAGTATTAGGAGATTTCAATTCCAAAATAGGGAAAAATGATTATGACAACAATCAAAACATCGGAAAGTACGGATTAGGATCCAGAAATGAAAGGGGAGATGTGCTTTTAAACTTTCTACAGCAAGAAAAATTACATTCTACATTCTACAAAAAACCACACCAAAGAAAGTGGACCTGGAAAAGCGCAGATGGACATGCCAAAATTCAGATCGATTATATACTATCAAACCGTAAAGATATCTGGACCGATGTTTCCGTTTTGAACAAGTTTGACACGGGAAGTGATCATAGGATGGTGGGGGGCACTCTTAAAATTGATATCAAAGCCGAAAGGAAAAAACGAATTCAAAAACCCTACCTATTTCCTACCACACGACATCTAGACAAACATCAACATGAATATGCAAAGCTTATCAAATACACATTTCCTCCCAGCCATGAACTCAACAATTTAGAAATAAACAATCACATCTACTGTTCAAACGGCTGCAGAAAAGATATGCTCCCAAAAAAGACAAAAAAAAAGTAAACTCAAAGAAGAAACACTGCAAATGCTAGAACACAGAAAGGAGTTACATCGAGAAACTGAAGAATATAAACAACTAAATAAGGATATAAATAAACACATACGTAAAGACCTAAGAGCACACAATACAACAATGATTCAATTAGTGATTGAGGACAATACAAACATGAAAGTCCTAAGATCGAAAATGGCCAGAGGAAGAGCGAATATATATATAACATGAAAAACTTCGAAGGAACCGTGGTGAGAAATAAACAAGAAATAATCAACTTATTCACAAGAAAAATACCAATAACAACATATCATGAATGTAGGATCAGAGAAATTCCCGAAATTAACAACGAAGAACTCAAAGCAGCCTTGCGTCAAATGAAAAATAGGAAGTCACTAGGGGAAGACCGCATTACCATCGAAATGCTGAAAATGGGCGGCGAGCCTTTACTAGAAGCAGTCCGCACTCTGTTAAACAAATGTCTTGATGAAACGAGGATTCCAACTGCTTGGCAATGTGCGGAAATCATCTTACTATTTAAAAAAGGTGATAGCGGGGACTTGGAAAACTATCGCCCCATTAGTCTCCTATCGCATCTCTACAAACTGCTGACCAAGATCGTTACGAACCGCTTAACAACCAGCCGGTGGAACAGGTGGGCTTCCGAAGAAACTACGGCATTAATAATCACCTCCAAACGCTCAGATCCCACATCGAAAAAACCACAGAATACAACATGTCCATCTATCTTGCATTTAGTGGAGTTGAACGGCCTATCTCCACAGTTTATGCTTTTTGAGCGCGACGTTTCGGAAGACTTTGAAGACCAAGCGATATCCGAATTCACAGAGAAACCAAGGATGTGGTTTAGATACGTGGACGATACCTTCGTAGTTTGGCAACACGGCAAGCATAAGCTAAATGAATTCCTAGATCATTTAAATAGCCGCGCACCCTCCATCAAATTCACAATGGAATTGGAGTCGGAACATAAACTGCCATTCCTGGATGTACTAGTATACAGGAATGACAACACTTTCACGACAAGTGTATACAGGAAACCTACCCACACGGGGAGGTACCTACATTACAACTCCAATCACCACAAAAACGTGAAGTTAGGCGTGGCAAAACGCTTGTACGATAGAGCAAAAACAATATGCTCAAAACAAAAGGACCTGAACAGATAAAACGAAAATATCGCTAGAACACTCAAAGAAAATGGCTACCCCGATCTAACACCTAACCTAAACAGGGAAAGGGTAACCGAAAAAGAAGGACCTAAATATACACCGATAATACCACATATACAAGGTACCTAAGACAAAATACGAAGGATAGGCAGCAAATACAAGATACGCATTGCCTTCAAATCGACCAGAACGCTCAGGGGAATACTAACCAAAACCAAACCATACAATGAAGATCAGAATTCCAAGAATTGTGTATACAACCTATGCGAATGCGGCAGAGCATACATAGGAGAGAACAGTAGACCACCGAAAGTGAGAACGCTGGAACATAAGAACAACGTCCGCAAGGGCGAAACAGAAAGATCAAGAATCGCCGAACATGTCTGGAACGAAGACCATCGCATCCAATGGGATTCACATACAGATAGTAGCAAAGGACGAGAACACAACTCGTCGGAAACTCAAAGAAGCCACATACATCGCACTAGCAGAAAATCCAAATGAGCCAAACTAGTGTAGAAATGAAACCCATATGGATTCCAATAATGCGCGAAGATAGGCGCAATACACCTGCGCAAGAGGTTACGGCGCAACATGCGCAATAAACTTCTGCGCAACCACGAAAAAGTTCTAACAAATATATATTGGATTACTCAGTGGCTCAGCGGTAAAGGTGTCAGGCTAGTAAGTGAAAGGTACCAAGTTCGAATCTGAGAGTAGTCAAGTGCTTGGGAAAAATTATATATAACATATGAATTCGACTAAAGTGCGAAAACAGTCCTTCTCAGCTTCCGAAACGTCACGCTCAAAAAGCATAAACTGTGAAAATAGGCCGATCAACTCCACTAATAGGAAACCACAGTTACAAAATACTTATAATACAGTATCTTGCATTTATCGACTTCCATAAACCATTTGATTCCATAGAAATCCCGGCAATCTTAAAAGCACTGGACAACGCCCGAGTAGACACAAAGTATTCAGACCTACTGAAATATATATACGAGAACTCCACCATAAAAGTAGTTAGAGTCGAGAGAGGCGTGCGTCAGGGTGATAATATTGCGCCAAAACTGTTTACCCTTATCTTGGAAGATATATTCAAAAACCTCCAATGGAAGCGAAAGGGATTAAATGTAGACCAATGGAGACCAAGACTTACAACGCGGAGCAGGGGAAGACCACAAAAAAGATGGACGGACGATAGCAAACAAACAGCGAGTAAAAACTGGATTCAAACTGCCAGAGATAGAGACGCATGGAAAAAACTTGAAGAGGCCTTTATTCAATAGTGGATAATATTAGCCTGTGATGATGATGATGAAACAGACGTTTAAAACTTTATGTCAAACAGAAGTTAACAGACATCTAGAACTTAAAAAATTAAAAGAAATGAAATAATTTTAATTATAATTTTAAATCTTAGCCGTGCCTGAACCAGGTCCACGCGAAGTTCCATACTAACAAAACTCGGTGTTGCCTTGTCTGCTAGAAAAGAACAATCATTTCCTATTGTAATATAAATGGCTCAGACGTTAAGTTTTCAGACTCTATTCCTATGTTCGGAATGTCTGTATCTTCAAATCGATCATGAGTTACCCATCTTCTGTCAGCTACTAAAATACGTTTTCTGTACAGATCTAAGCAGTGCTTGACCTCCCAACAACTTTTTCTGCTATATAAGGCCCAAATTCGACCATATCTAATACATTATCTTATCTCTGAGCTGGTGCTCTTAATATCGTTCAAGTCTTTCTTTCTACTATGGGTAACACAATCGTTATTGTGCCGCTGAATTATATTCTTTGATACCATCTTAGCTAGGGATACTTGATTCGCTCACACACATTATCAATATGTAATAAAAACTTTAACTTTTACTAAACGGGCGCAATTCACATTTCTCACGGCTTCTGAATTCTGGAATTGTCTTCCTTGTTCTTGTTTCTCCTCTTACGTATAACATAAAACAATTTAAGGTGGCGGTTTATAGACATCTCTTGGCAGCCTAACACCGTTATGTCCATGTTATATCCACAATTATTAAAAAAATGGAAGGGGTCTGATAGGAAAAGATCTATTTATTATTTTAAAGGAATAGTTCAAAATAAGTCTAAAATTAAGAAATTAGGAGATGACAAAAAAACCGATTGTGTTAAACGATTACTCTAAAATTACGCCAATCCTTTTTCCGTATTTAATACGATTTCACGGATTCGATATGAGGGAATTGATCGCAAAAAATATATTGTGTGTCAAATGAGTAGTCTAAAATTAGTCTAAAATTAAGACTACGTTTTTATCCGATCCTTATCCGATTACCTATATACGATAGGATAGGGGTGGGATCAGTTCATTAAGGATTGATAGAAGAAATCGATTGTGTTAAGCGATTAGTCTAAATTTGGTCTAAAACTATAGCAATCATTTATCCGGTTTAAATGCGATTCCATATATTCGATATAATTGAAAGATAAAATCTATTGTGTTTCAAATAAAGTCTAAAATTACAGCTACCTTTTTATACGGTTTCAATTCGATTCTACATATTCGATATAATCAATATTTGAAAGGGGTGACACGAACCAAATTGGGGATTAATAGAAAAAATTGTGTTAATTATTAGTCTAAAATTAGTCTAAAATTATGGAAACTTTTGTCTGGTTTTAATCCGATTCCATATATTCGATAGATCTATGGATCGAATTAACTTATTAGAGGTTCACAGAGAAAACCTCTGTGGTCCAAATAAATAGTTTAAAATATCGAAAAAATCGATCATGTTTTAAGTGACTAGTCTAAATGATTTATGCAGTTTAAATCCGATTCCATATATTCGCCGTGCTGGGAGTGAAAAGTGAAAGTAACGTAGATAAAAAATGGGTGGCACGCCAAATGGTTAGTCTAAAATTCTGGTATTGTTTAATTTATTAAAAGTTACTGCTTCATACGGTAGGGGTGCAGAACTCCCGTATTTAATTTGATTCTAGCGCTTTACGCGAGGCGGTTAAAAATTTTCTTTGTGTGACCATAATTGTCTCAAGTTGGTCTAAAATTATGCTTATAAAATAGGTAATCTTTGACAAAGTAGGAGTCCTCGCTTTATTGACGTTTATTACGCCATTTTTGTATCAAATTTAGCTTAAAACAAATATTTTCAGTGCATGGGGTAAATATTCAGTAATAGTAAAGCGTTGGTCAACGCAGTCTCGAATCTGTTGGAGAACACCCAAGAGGCGGAAGGTCTTCAGGCAAAACCAATTATTATATTTGCGCTAAACATACTCTAACATTTTCCTCTAGTGTAAAGGCGATGAAACCTTGGCACATCAGTATGATCCAAAAAGACTATATGTAGTAGACTTAGAATATAAGTATTCCCCGTCTCAATAAAAGATACACAATGGAAGCTTAGAGGTGATGTTTCTGACACCAAGCACGTATGATTGCCAAAGGAGCTTATTGCTCCAGGTTTTGGTCACAGTCCCATTTCTTTATCTCAATGCGTAAGGTTAGAAGCTAGAAAAAATTAACTTGGACTGCTCACCATTTTAGGAAAAATTTATTAATACATTAAAAAAAACATCCTAGGACATCATATCACAGATAAATTAATTTGTAGATGAGATTAATGACACCAGTTCTTGAAGTGTGTGAGCGTACCGCATAGACCTGGTTGTCTTAGCACAGGCAACTATTTTATGGCTTGTAAGGTAGTCTCTTATGGATAGGGGTTCTAGCTTGTATAGAATTACGTTGGGCACGCCTGAGGTAACCTGGAAAGATGGCAGCGTTTGTGGCACTAACTGGTAGTAGGATGATAACGACGTTAGTTATGCACCTGTAGAAAGCGTATGACCGAGTAAATAGCGATAAGCTCTGGCACATTTTAAGTGGGTAAATACCTAGTAAATAGAATCAGTGCCGCGTATGATGGATGTCGGGCATATATCAGGGTGAGAGGAGACTTAAGTGAATAGGTTAAGATAAAGCAAGGAGTATGGCTGCAAATGATTAGTGTTTAGTACGTGAACGTATGAGTTCAGTTGTATACTGAATATACAGTTTTACTAAGTGAAATGAAACAGAACTGCATTGTTGAGGAAGCTTGATGGATTTAAAACAAAAAAAAAGGCAGATTTATGTTTAATAAGAGATACTCAATGTCATTGCACGTATTTATTTTAGATGGAGTTTAGTTTTGTTAGCCGAATACAGCGGATGTGTTTATCGGCTACGATAACGGCGATAATAGATTTAAACCCGGATCTTATCACGAAGGTCAAAGTCATGCGAATAATTTTGTGAACTGATTATTGAATAGAGCAGTGGTTTTCAAACACTCCTCTTTAAAATTAATTTAAATTAATAACTAAAATTATTCCGCTGGAAGTAGAGCCATAACACATAACATGGTTTATCGAATCTCGACACTAATTTAGAATGCCTTTGAAGTGTATTTTGTTTTGATCACCATACTGGCTGAAAAACCGGTTTGGCACAGATAGGAAGTGTTCTTACTTAACTCTGGATATTCATTGTCCACGAAGCTCTAAAGGCACGAAACACTGCCATTAGTGTGTTGTCTGTAACATGCTGACATGGAACGAGCACCATGTTCTAAAATTGATATTCCCACAAAAGAGGTTTTTAAAGAATTTATTACTTCTAGCTATGAATCTCAGGTAGGATCAAGTTGGCATCACTGTTGTTGCCAGTTGCCACATCCAATTAGATCAAAAATTCCTTCTCTCTAATCTGATGGATTAATTGCATCCAAGTCCTCGAGAAGGTTACTTATTCTATCACTAACTATGCTATCAGACAAGACGTATTGTTAAGGGCATATTAAAGGTTTTTACATATACACCCTGTATAACTCGAAAGGAAAACTGCTAAGTTCACTTGTCTAATTGGCAAAAAGCAGCTTTACCGTGCTGGTTGTTATTTCCAACTAGTCACGACACTATCTTCGTTGGGAAATTGGTCAAACGTATTGCTCATACTAGTAAGAACTAGATCTTGTAGCAAGAACTGAACTTTTTTTCTCTCATTACAAATTCAACACCCAAAGAGACATAAATGAGAAAATTGCATACCAATTGGTACGTTTCTAAATGATTGTAAAAATTTGTACACTGTGTTCAGAAAAATAATATATTACGAGGGTCGTTCAATAAGTCCTTAGAAAAAGGTAGAGAAACAAATTCTTTTGGGTAGCTTTTTTCTTATTTTTCAACATTATGCACCTTTAGCTCCATACTTTTACCCAAGCGTGGATAACCACCTTTTTAAGTCGTCTAAAACGTAGGATTTCGGAAGGTCCTCAAAATAGATATGTTTTGGCGACGATCTCTTCGTTTAACGCAAACTGTTTTTCAAGTTTGGAGATAAATAAGTCACGGGGGTCAAATCGAGTGAACACGATGGGTTATAATAATTAGAACTTTAATTTCATAGTTTTGGCCATCGAAAGTACGTAGGTGTGCACCCTGTGTATTGTCTTAATGGAAGAGGGTTTTATTCCTTTCAAATGAAGGTGCTTTTTCTTAATTTGTTCTCGGAACTGGTGTAATAACGACGCATAACACTGTCCAATTATTTTTTGTCATTTTTTCCAAGTAATCGACGTAATAATGCCGCATGAATAACAAAAAACCGTACCCATCACCTTGCCTTCACTTTCTTCTAAGCCCGTTTACCTTCCAAGATCCACTGTTTTGAGTGCTCATTTGTCCGGAATGTAGTGGTGCATCCATGTTTTGTCCATAGTTATGTATCAACGCAGAAATTCGTCAGACGGAAAAGCTCCAAAACAGGTTCGGAGTCCATCACACGACTGGGTTTATTCTCCAGTGAGAGCAACCACGAAACCCAACTTGCCAAAACCCAATTATTCCTGCCAAGCTGAAACCATTGCTCCTTTTCTATGCCTGTGGCTTCAACTATTTTGCGCACTTTGATCACACCACACCATATCGTGGATTTTGTCAAATCAGTTCGAGGGTAGTGACTGGACATCCCGAACGATGTTCATCTTTTTTAGTGCAAACACAGGAGCAGATGTACCATAAACTTCATCCAACTCAGCTTTGATCTCTTTTCCTCCTAAATATACGCGTTTAATCACCGCTTGAAACCAACTTTTTTCCATCTTTCTCGACAATAAAAAAGAAACCATCAGATGGATCTATTTAAATAGCACCTATTCAACCATCCTCGTATTGACATTCCACCGAACCAAATATTTCGGATTGTAAAATTATTTTCAAAGAGTGTGGACTTTCGGATATAAAGGAAATGCAAGTAATTTCGTAATTTTAGATACAACACCCTATATATTATGGCATTTAAGGGCCACCTTGATAACCAAACATTTGATCTACTCCGTATCGTTTTTGAATCATTCTAAATTTTCGAAAAAAATGCATTTCAGTGTCTTAGAAAATTTCGAATATTGCGCTCAGCGAGGTTTTCACCGTTCGATTAAGCCTGAAAAAGTCTTTCCGAGGCATAGGAAATTCCCAAGGCCAACTCCAAGGCCAGGTCTAGGGCCAACTTCAAGGTCACTTGAAGGTGACTTTTCTCAAGGTAAAATAAGCATGTTGTCGTTGTTGTTACTTAATTACTCATTTATTTTAAAATAATTTTTGCATGTATAATGCTGAAGGTTGACTGCAAGGTGAAATCGCTAGATATAAATACATGTTAACTTAAATAAATCCCAAAGCCTTAAATTTAAAAAAAATTGGAAAAATACTAATGACCAACAAACGACAAAAAATAGCCAACGAATACCAACAAACGATTATAGCATAAAAATACAAATTTTTACCTTGGAGGTCACATCTACATACAAAAGTTTAATTGGAAAATACTAATAACAAACTGTAAAAAATACCAAACCAACACCAACAAACTACCCACAAACGATTTCTGCTATTTGCTGGGCATTTCTAGTCGTTTGTTGGTAATTAGTATTTTCCCAATTCAATTTTTCTTAATTTAGACGTGAAGTAGTCCTAAAGTTAAAGATTTGTATTTTTATTTTAAAAATATAAATCCAAACAAAAAACTAGCCAACAAACGATTGAAAGAATAAAAAAATTTGAGCTTTGAGGGCAAGTTTTACAACTACATAAAAATGTGTAATTAAGAAAATACTAATAACCTGTAAACGATAAATACCCAACAAACCCTAACTAATTACCAACAAGCGATTGGAACAGAAAAAAAAAATTATAGCCTCAGAGGCCCAACAGCACGCCCAAACCAAAAAAATTTAATTGAAAACATATTAATAACCAACAAACAACAAAACATAGACAACAAACACCAACAAGCGACCAATATACGATTTAACCTTGGAGGGCAATCTTCACACCTAAACAGAAAAGATTCATTGGGAAAATACTAATAACCGACCAACGGTAGAAATAGTCAATAATCAGCAACAAACTACCAACAGACGATTGATACAAAAAAATAAAAAATTATAACATAGAGGGCCAACTTCGCGCCTAAATTAAAAAAAAATATTTGGAAAAATATTAATAGCCAACAAACGACAAAAAATAGCAAACAAACACCAACAAACAGAAAAAATAACAAATTTTTACCTTTGAGGGCAAACTTCAGATCTACATAGAAAAGTTTAATTGAAAAAATACTAATAACCAATAAGCGGTACAAAATAGCCAGCAAACACCAATAAGCGATTGGAACAAAAAATAATGAAAATGAAATTAATTGGAAAAATATTAATAACCAAGAAATCAAAAAAATAACCAACAAACACCAACGAACGATTGCAACAAAAGATTAATTGGGAAATACGAATAATCCACAAACGGTAAAATTAGCCAATAAACACAACTTAGAAAAAAAAGTAAAAAATTATCACTCCAACGTCTAAAATAAAAAAAAATTGGAAAACTATTAAAAATCAACAAACACCAACAAACAATTGCAATAAAAAAATCTAATCTTGAACTTCACAGCTACATAAAAAGGTTTATTCGGAAAATACTAATAACCAACAATTAGCAAAAAATAGCCAACAAACATCGATAAACGATTGGAACAAAAAAAAATTAAAAATTGTAATCCCAGGGGGCCAACTTCATACCTAAATTAAAAAAAAAAACAAACGATAAAAAATAGTCTATACAGGAACGAGCAACAAACGATTGCAACAAAAAATAAAAAATTAAGAGTTTTGACCTTGGAGGGAAACTTCACACCCACATAAAAAAGTGTAATTAGGACCCTTCTAATCAACACGATAAAAAATAGCCAACAAACGCCATCAAGCAATTAAAAAAAATTTACCTTTGGGGCTAACTTCACATATGTATAATATGTAGGGAATTGTATTTCAAATAAAGAAGTTGTGTGCACTTATATGTGGAAATCCGCCATCTTTGAGACTAATTTTACAATACGGAGAATTTGATTTTTTTTTAATTTTATTTAACTAAATTAGTAAATTAGTAATCAGGGGGTCCTCTTCAATGCAAATCTGTGGGCCAGTGGCGCTTGATGCGTCTGATGACTTGATGGTGTGGAAGTTCGTTTAAAAGGGGGTTATGGGTTTGTCAAGACATTTCTTCATTCTGTCATGTATTTCAGTATTGAGCAGCGGGATGCAGAGGTCATCATGTATCATCTCATCGGTGCATCAACGGTTGATTGTAAGATTTTGGAATGACATAATTGCATGACAGCAAGGTTGGACTTGCTAGCACAGCCCCAAAGTTCGATTCCATAGGACCAAATAGGTTTAATGATGGTCTTATATAAAATGAGTTTATTATTTACGGATAGTGGGGAATGGCGGCCTAATAACCAGCGAAGGGTTTTGAATCGGATCTTTATATGTTTCTTTTTTTTAGCAATAAGTTTCTTCCAAGTAAGCTTGTTATCGAGGTGAAGTACTTCATTGAAGTGGATTGCGGTATCTCAATGTTATTAAGATGAAGTGGAGGACATAACCGTTTACGTAGGATGAAGGCCACATAGGTTGATTTGGACTCGTTAACTTTAATGTCCCATCTCTTGAGCCATTTTTCGAGTAAATTAAGATGACTCTGGACATATTCCACGGAGGTGTTTAAATCTGTATGACTCGCAGGTATAATTGTATCATCGGCGTATGCACCTACAGTAGTGGTTGAGGAGGTTGGAAGGTCTGAGATATATAACGTGTAGTGAAAGGGTCCCAAGACGTTACCTTGTGGAAGCCCAGATTGGATTGGGTACACTGTTGAGACTTGGGCACGTATTCGACATTGTCTGACATAGGATTCCAGAATTTTATGATATTTAGAGGGCAAGATTTGTTGTATTTTACGTTTGAGTCCTTTGTTTCAGACTTTATCAAACGCATGACGTATGTCCAGAACTACAGCTGTACAGTACGCTGATTGCTCGATCGCTGCATAACATATGCTTTTCTAGAAGTTTGGAACACACTGGTGGTAAGCTGATGGGGCGTTTTGATGTCGCATGACTGGGGTCTTTGCCGGGTTTAGGGATGAGTATTATCTCTGCTTTTTGAATTTCCTTGGCCAATACTGAAGTCGGAGTATAGCATTAAATATGTATTTCAGAAGTCCTTTTCTTGGAGGCTCACGAAGCATTTTAGGTGTAATTTTGTCCGACTCGAGACTTAGTCTTTGAATTTCACACACAGTAGAGGTTTAGGAGGAATGGGAGTTTCAAGTGGCGGTTGGTCAGGGAGATTGTCATCGGCTGGGTCATCGCGTGGTTGGAATACTCCAGATAGGTATATTTTTTTTTGCTAGCTTGCTCATGCTTATGTGTTAGCATTTACTTATTGTTAGCTCATATTACTTATTTGTGGACTGCTCAGGAGTCCTTCTCCTGTTCAGCCCTGGTCATTCCTTGTTGTTGTGTTGCGTTGTTTGGTGTTATTGTATGTTGTACAATTATGAGGTATGGTTATTTTGGGTGTAAAAAAAAAGAAAAATTGTTTAGGTTTGATTGAGTAATGAATGGGTTAATGGGTTAAGTGTGCGTGGTGGTTGTGGTGTGTGTGGCGTGGTTGGTGTGATTATATTCATTGGCCGGTATCTTGCTGGGGTCGTCATCCAATAGACGTGGGGATGCGGAGGGCATACGGGATGTTGTCAAGGGATTCTTCTATCTCCTCGGGGAGGTCCTCGAGGAGTTGTGTGAGGATGGCGGGTGGATGTTTAAATTTGAGCTTGGGTTTCCTTCGTGAGAATGGGGAAAAGCGGTAGTTATAAGGAGTGGCAAGGATATCTTTGGTTGGGTTGGTATCGCCGAAAATTCTTTTGTGGGTACAATTTTTCTAAAGGGTTTGGATTCTATGTGTGATTGGGGATGTATTGGCGCGTTGGATAGTAAGGGTATTAGGGTACCTGAAGGGTAACCGGTGTTTGCGTCGGAAAATTCGGCGCTCACAGGAAGCGATGGAGTGAAGGTGTTTGGGGTTTATATTTGTATACATGGGAGCTCGGAAATCCATAACAGGGCGGATATATGTTTTATACGTCTGTAAGAGTGTTTTGAGGTGACAACCACTGATTCTACCCCGGAGGGCGCCCAGTAGGTTTGCGCGGTTCCTGATACGGTTGAGGGTTTTTTTACATCCGGAAGCCAGTTGAGGATTCGTGTGAAAAGGATTCCTAGGTAGGTGATTTCATCTTGGAGAGGAAGTATTTCCTGATTTAGAGTGAGGGACACATTTCTGGAGGCAAGCTTTGGGCACCTACCTTCGGTGTAACGAGGATGGCGGAAGAGGCTTGGGTCTTGGTAGGATTGACGGAGATTCTCCACCGGTTAGCCCAGTTGTAGAAGTTCCGTAGGGTTTTGGATATGATGCGGGAGGCCGTTTCGCTGTTCCGATTAACCGCCCAGAAGGCGGTGTCATCCGTAAACTGCGCTACGACTACTCCGGGTTGAGTGACTTCGGGTATATCGGATGCGAAGATTGTGTAGAGGATCGGGGCTAAGGCAGAACCTTGTGGTACGCCTGATGTAGGTTCGAAAGGATCTGAGACGGTTTTCCCTACTTTGACCCGAACTGACCGGTTGGTCAGGTACGATAGTAGGAGCTTGGAGAAGGAGTCGGGAATGTTTAGGTTTCGGATCTTGTGCAGGAGACCGACGTGCCAGACCCTGTCAAATGCTTGCTTAATGTCCAAAAACACAGCCAGATTGCATTGCTGTGATTGAATGCTCTGGTGGTCTCGGTAAGCAGCTTCGACAAGGGATCGTGACACGTTCGGTTGGGACTGAAGCCGAATTGGCTGTTAGGAAGAAGGCCGTTGAATTCGAGGTAGTCTCTGAGTCGCTTGGCTAGAATCTGCTCAAAGCATTTTCCGAGGCAACTCAGGAGGGAAATGGGTCGATAGGAGGAGGTGAGGTTATGTCAGCGTGGGGTTTTGGTATCATGACGGTGGAGGCCGATTTCCAGTCCGTCGGAAAATAGGAGAGAGTTAAGCATTTATTATATACATCGGATAATAGATGGAGGGCTGGGTCAGGTAGGTGCCGGAGGATCTTCCTATTTAGGCCGTCATAACCTGGGGCTGAGTTTTTTCGTTTTTTAAAATACGTGTGGACCTGGTCGGGCGTGATGGGGATATAAAAGGGACTCTCGTTACGAGAATCCCAGATAGGTGGATAGCTAACCTTTTATTTATCGCTCTTGACCCACCCAAGAGCGGGAGGGAGTTTTCGTATTGGTGGGGATCGAGATTGAATCATCCCTCAATGTTTTGAGTTCTGCCTTTTAACTGATTTCCAAGGTTGTTAAGTTTTCTTTTGTCTGAAGGACGATGGCTCTTTTGCCATTGGGCTCTGGCTTTTTTCTTTTGAGCAACTAGAATTTTAACTTCTAGTAGTACATGCGTGTATGTTCCGAATTTTCTCTATACCTTAGGGAGGGGGGGGGGGCGTTTCTTGCTGTGCTGCAGTTGTTAGCAAATAATTGAATTCTGTAACGCCAGCTTCTAAATCGAATGGGTTTTATAATCTAGTTTTCAGATCGGTGTTTTCATGGAGAATTTGGCGATATAAGTCCCGGTCAGTTGAAGCGTTATGAATCCTTACAGGGGGATTTCTGAGTAAGATGCTTGCGCTGATACTTCCCGGTGAATGATCAGAGGAAAGTTCGTAGCTTGCATTGATGTCTGCAATTTTTATTTCAAATGTAAATATGACCAGTGCAGTTAGTACTTTACATCTTAGTCTAGACACCCTGTATACCTTACGGTGGTATAAAATTTATTGAAATCATAAATCCCAACTTCCTGTACAAGCCATAATCGTACATTGAAAAATCCATTAAAAAAATTAAGTAAAAGGCATAAGATAAACTGTGACTTGTGTTGCATTCCAAATGGAAAAAATAACGAATCTTTCAAACGTACACATTAAGAAAATGACAGCAGCTCTTGGTTATTTTTAGAAAATATCATAAAGAATCAAATTTGCTTTTACTGTACTAGTTAAAAAAAAACAAGCATAAATCTAAAAAAAGCAATAAAACTGTCAGTATTACACAAACAAAAGCCAGATAAGACTATAAGAAAGAGCTTTAAGTAAAAATGTGTATGAATACGTGCAGCTCATCATTAAAATTGTTTCAAAGCTCGAATTAAAATGGAAAACCAAGTAAACGTATTTTGTGTTGGTAGATATTGGTTGAGTTTGATTAATTAAAATGTAAATACGCGTTTTGTGCTTGACATATTTGTATTTGAGGCAACATTGGAATTACATTGCATTGATTTGAATGCAGTAACGATAATAAAGAAAAAAAAGGACTGGCGCCATTGATCCTCCATATTGAAAAGGAATTAAAATATTACCTACTCGTAAATAACAGATTTTAAAATAATCACGAGGCACGAACGACACTCAAATTAGATTTATCTATTTAATGTCTTCGTTTTCGAAGAGAGACTAATTGAAGGAAATATTACTGAGTACATGACTAGAAATGCATATGGCGTGAACAGTGGCAGGTGTATTATGTTCCGGAAAGCATGTGCTACAAAGTAGAGATCCGAAACCTATAAAGCGAATCAATTTTCGAAAGCCATATGGTTAAAAATGGGTCGAGTTCCCACACATAACGATAAAGTAGGTGTACGAAATTATTTGAAAAGATTGCAACATGGAACTATTAATTAACGTGAATAAGAAAAGGTTTGCCTTTTACTGTATGAAAAAACGATTAATTTAATAATATGGTTGGGACACGTGCTCCGAACGTGGATTTTTTAAGCAAAGAGAAAAAGGACGAAACCTAATAAATTGTACCCGCTGTGTTTAAAATTGTGCTGTAATGGAATCTTGGAGATAATTTATTAGATTTACAAGCAATCTCATTTATTGGTTCAATAAACTGTACTGACGGTATATTAAGACGTTTGTTATTCTAGCTGAAAATGAAATAAATTCACTCAATTTAGTTTAAACACAAATTAACTACAAGTCAATAATAGTATATATTACTATGATCAAAAAGTTCCGAGAATGTATCTTAAATGCTACAAAAAGCCTCGACAACATGAGTATACGAGTGGTATTTGGCGTTCAAAGAAGAGGTCTGACAGAAGCTGAAAATGCAGTGGGCGACATCGATTATAACCAACAAACAACAAAAAATAGGCAACAGACACCAACAAACGATTGTAAAAAAAAAAAAATGTTAACCTTCGAGGGCAAACTTCATATCTACATAAAAAAAGTTTAATTAAACTCATAACCGACAAATGGTAAGAAATAGCCAATACACTATCAACAAACGATTCAGCAAAAAAAAATGAAAAACTACAAAAAAATTTAAAATTTTGAGCTTGAGGGGCTAACTTCACACCTAAACTAAAAAATTAAGTGTGAAAGTATAGCTAACAAACACCAATGAACGACTAATAAACAATTAATTACAACAGAAGCAAAATAAAAAAATTTAACCTTGGAGGGCAAACTTTACATTTAAATAAAAAAGTTTAATTGGGAAAATATTAAAATAACCAACAAACGGTAAACAATAGCTAAGGAACACCAGCAAACTATCTATAAACGATTGGAATAAAAAAAATTAAAAATTATAACCCCAGAATAAAAAAAAACAAAGGACAAACAATAGCCAAGAAAACCAACGAATGATCAACAAACGATTGCAACAAAAAAAAAAACTAACTTCACGCCTAAATAAAAAAAAAATTTTTCAGAAAATTTTAATAATCAACATACGGTAAAAAATAGCTAAAATACCATCAAACAATTGCACAAAGAAAAACTGTTAACCTTGGGGGTATAATATGTAGGGAATTGTATTTCACACAAAGAAGTTTGTATACATTACTGGCATATCTGGAAATTAACTACAAGTCCGTGACGGTATAAACTACTATGAACATTTTTCTCTCAGGTTTGTAAACCTTTCCGCGACATATTTGTCAATCGTGAGCGCCATCTGTATCACCAGTAGTGGTCTGTTTACATCAATTTGTGCACTTCGTCGTATTACAATACACAAAAAATATTAAACAAAGAGTTTGGAGTTTTGTGTTTCCAACGAGATTTCCTGTGCGGATGCATTGATAATGCTACAAAAAGCCTACGGAGTCTCGAAAACACAAGCATACGAGTGGTATTCGGCATTCAAAAAAGGTCTCAAAAAAGTTAAAAATGCACCTCGTAGTGGACGCCCTTTGACATCGGCAACCGATGATAACGTCGAACGCCTAGATTAAAAAAATAATATTAGTAACCAACAAACAACAAAAAATAGCCAATAGACACCAACAAACGACCAGCAAACGAATGCAAGCAACAAACGGTAAAAAATAGGCAACAAACGATTGGAGTCAAATAGCTTACAAACGCCAACTTACTAACAAGCCATTGCAATAACAAAAAAATTTAAGAATGTAAGCTTGGGGGAAGGGATAACCTAAACTAAAAAAATTAATTGGAACAGTACTAATAACCAACAAACGACAAAAATAGATAGCAAACACCAATAAACGATCAACAGACGATCACAACAAGAAATAAATAAAAAATTGTAACCTTGGAGGGCACATTTAAATAAAAAAATTTAATTGGAAGAATATTAATAACCAACAAACGGTAAACAATAGCTAACAAACACCAGCAAAAGATCAATAAACGATTGGAAGAAAAAAAAATAAAAAATTATGACTCGACGGGTCCAACTTCTTGCCGGAAAAGAAAACAAGAAACATCAACGAATCATCAACAAGCGGTTGACAAACAATTAACCTTGGAGGGCAAACTTTGCATTTAAATAAAAAAGAGTGATTGGGAAAATACTCATAACCAACACTGTAAAAAATAGCCGAAAAACACCAGCAAACTATCCATAAACGATTGGAACAAAAAAAAATAAAAAATTATATCTTCAGGGGACAAATTTTACAACTAAATTAAAAAAAAAACAGACGACAAAACTAGCCAAGCACCACCAATGGATGACCAATAAACGATTTCAACAAAAAATATAATTAATAATTTTAACCTTGGGGGACTAACGTCACGCCTAAATAAAAAAAAAATTACTAGGAAAATTCTAATAACCAACAAACGATAAAAATAGCCAACAAACACCACCAAACGATTGCAACAAAGAAAAATGTTTAACCTTGGGGGCTAGTTTCACACAGGTATAATATGTAGGGTGTTGTATTTCAAACAAAGAAGTTGGTGTGCATTTCTGGAAGATATAACTACAAGTTGATAACAGTATACATTACTATGAACAAAAAATTCCGAGAACTTGTATTTGTATTTTAAACGTAAACCTTTCCTCGACACTTCTGTCAAACGTGAGCGTTATCTGTATCATTAGTAGTTGTTTGCCCTCTGTTATATTAACTCAGATAGTACACTTCGTCGTATTTCGAAATGGAAGAAAATACCGAACAAAGAGTTTGATTGAAGTTTTATGTTTTCAACGAAATTTCTTGTGCCGATGCATTGAAAATTCTACAAAAAGCCTACGGAGACTCTTCTCTTGAAAAGATAAGCATACGATTGGTATTCGGCGTTCAAAAAACTTTTCAAAGAAGATGAAGATGCACCTCGCAGTGGACGCCCTTCGACATTGACAACCAATGATAACGTCGAACGCGTAGATTAAAAAAAACTTAATTGTAAAAATATTAATTTTGGGCTACATTCAGCACAACGTATTTGACTACATCTCAACGAAATTGGAGTATAAATATAAATTTTGGCCAACATTCATACGACTTGATGACACACTCACAGGGCACAGAACCTAGCTCTTGGTAATCCATCCAATCCGTTTTGGCGCAGCTTTAAATAAATGGCGCATACAAATTTTGGGCAATATATATATATATATATATATATATATATATATATATATATATATATATATGTATATATATATAAATTTTTGGCAACATTCGACCCAAGTTTTGAGAAACAACATCGGGAACAGAACCTACCTCTTCTTCATTTAGACAATCCATATTGCCGCAACCATAAACAAATGATGAATAAAAAATTTTGGCAACATTCGGTACAAATGCAGACAACTACTCTTGGAGCATATAATTTTGGTCTTGGCCATCGAGAGAAACCATTTTATCGCGACCCCAGTCACATCGGAGTGTAAATATAAATTTTGGGAAAACATTTCATACAGATGTTGAAAAACATTAATGGGGGGCACAAAACCTAGTTCTTGGTCACATATACAATCCATTTTACCGCAACCCTAAATAAATGATGCATAAATAAAGATGCGACGTTCGGCCCAAATACTGACGAATTGCAATGGAGCACGGAACTTAGCCATCTGGGATAGGTCATTTTGAGCACCTTAAATGAATAATATTATGCCATAAATATTTTTGTTATTCGTTTTAAGAACCGTTTCAAAATGTTTTGCTGAATTTTTTATGATCTATTAAGTTAACTGTATGCTGCATTTAGCTATTGTTAATACGAATTGTATGTAATTCGCTTTCAAATGTCAAATTCACTTCTTTTCACTTCTAGACATAGAAGAACGTATGTTTAAGACGTTTCTACAAAACTAAACTTATAATGCAGGCTCGTACTGAAGGCCCAATACCAAAAATAATACTGATAATACATTTTTTGACAGCGAAACGTCGAAAAATGTATAGTTGTGATACACAGTTTTATTTAAAATGAATTTGCTTTTACCACGGTGATATAAAAAACTAGGTCCGTTAAAAAAATAGTTGGCATTGATTCCTATCCATACCAATAATCACACCTATAACCATAGTCTCATACTCATATCATTCTCTGACACATGCTCACACTCACACACATACTTATATTCAGACCCAAACTCATACTAATAGAGTCACTTACACCCATACTCACACTCACACTCATATATACTCATGACACATGCCCCTACTTCTACTCGGAATCGCAATCACCCTAAACTCATACCCATACGCATACCCCATATATATATATATATATATATATATATATATATATATATATATATATATATAAAATAGGGTGGCCCTAAATTGCATAGCCAAAAGTATAAGGGAGGTTACTTACGTAAAAATAAGCTGATTTAACCAAAGTTGATAACGAAGCTACAGGGTGTCAAAGTTGAAAACATAAAGCAAATTTTCTTTCATATCTTTCGACTGCTTTGAGCTAATTTTATAAAATTTCTTATATGGGGGTTTCTTGGGATGAGAAATTCAAAATTATCATCGATTTTGGTGTATTTCCTACAAGGGTGCTACAAGCGATCACGAGGACAAGTTTAAACCGCTACAACTTTTTTGTGCTACACTGTAGGCCCTTTTTTGTTTAAGAAAGGTATAGCTTCTTGATACCGCTAAGAGCACCGGTTTCCGAGAAAAACGCATCTAAAGCTCATGATGCATGCAAATTATTCAAAAGTATCAAAATAACTTATTTGACTATCCTATTTTTTCCGCAATAACAATTAGTTTTAATTAATTTCAATTAATTTTGAATCTTTTTTCGCTCGTGAAAAATTTGGATAAGACGAACGGTTTAGCCAGGAAAAAATATTTTCTAATGCATTGCACATTTGCGCAAGCGCTTTTACTTAGGTAAAAAACTTTAGTCGCCTTTGCTTTTTAGTTACCATATCGACAGTTTTTTCTGTCGCTTTTCAGTTAACGAAGATGCAAATCGGCACTTTTGTTTGTTCATCACGGATGAAGCTACTTTTACTAGATGCGGTGTTTTCAATGTTCATAATGAACATGTTTATGCTGCTGAAAACCCCCATGAAACGAGAGTATCTCATTATCAGCATCAATTTCAAGTAAATATCTGGGCTGGAATTGTGGACACTTTTATTATTGGTCCCTTTGTACTGCCAAATCGGCTGAATGGAAATAGGTACTTGAACTTTTAATACAAAATTTACCTATTTTATTGGAAGATTTGCCCTTACTCCTTCGTCGTGACCTTTGGTTTAAGCATGATGGCGCACCTCCTCATTTTATTTTAAATGTAAGACAACATTTAAATGAGGTATATCCACAGTGCTGGATTGGAAGAGGAGGTGACGCACCTGTGAACTAGCCGGCTCGATCACCGGACTTGACACCCTACGATTTTTTTTGTGGGGTGCCTTGAAATGAAAAGTTTATGCATCCCCAGTTAATACGCAAGAAGAATTGTTGGCAAGAATAGTTCATGAAGCCAATTTATTGAAGAATATTCCTGAAGTATTTATTGTCCCGAGTCCAATGTAATTTTTTAAAAAGAATTAACTTGTACATGCAGGAAAATGGTGAAAATTTTGAACATTTGTTGAATTAGCTTCCAGAAAAGTTCATCATTTGCACTTGTTAAAACAAAATTTACATAACATAATATTATTTTTTTAATTTTTATTTAGAATTTGGTTGATAATAATGCAATTTAATTGTTTAACTTTGTTCTTAATATTGTTAATTATAGTTTTTGTATTTTCTTCAATAATTATTGTTCTTGAAAAACTTATTTTTTTCAATAAATCGGCTTCATGAATTATTCTTATTATTATTATGAATTATTATTATACTTTTAGATAATCTGCATGCATCATGAGCTTTAGATACGTTTTTCTCGGAAACCGGTGCTCTTAGCGATATCAAGAAGGTATACCTTTTTTAAGCAGAAAAGGTAGGGAAAACTATTATTCCATACTAAAAGGGCGTATAGAGTAGCACAAAAAAGTTGTATCCGTTTAAACATGTCCCAATGGTCGCTTGTAGCGCCCTCTAGGAAATACACCGAAATCGATGATAAATTTGAATTTCTCATCCCAAGAAACCCCCATATAACAAATTTTATAAAACTAGCTCAAACCAGTCGAAAGATATGAAAGAAATGTGATTTAGTTTTTCAACTTTGACACCCTGTAGCTTCGTTATTATCAACTTCTGGACTAAGGTAAGTTTAGTTAAATCGGCTTATTTTCACGTAAGTAATCTTCATTATCCTTTTGGCTATCCAATTTAGGGACACTTATATATATATATATATATATATATATATATATATATATATATATATATACAGGGTTTTCAAAGTTAAGTCGGCACTATTGCCATCTTCGTTATTATTGGTGCTACGAAGTCGGTTAAATGGTCAAAGAAGTAGCATTTTTTCCGCTCGTTACGATGGTGAAATCAAAATGAAAATTGAACATCGTGTTCGCGAGTTATGTCAAAAATTTCCATTTTTTTAAATGGCACACCCAATATGCAATATCCTTAATCGATAGAAAATTAAATTCTGAACGAACAAGTTCCTATGACATTTCACCCTAATGTAAAAAATGACAAAGTTATTGATCATTTAACAAATTCATCAAGGTGGCTGTCAACTATTTTTCTGTACTACCATAGAGCAGAAAATGAAAAGAATATCAGACAATTGAAACAGGATTCTTTATTCTAAGTGATAATAATAATAAGGAACAACAAAACAAAACAAAACTCAAATTAGATGCTCGAAAACATCACCCTCTTACTCCAAGCATTTCTGGGCCCGCTTGTAGACACTTTTAGTAGCCTTAGCAATGAATCTACCATCAATATTATTGATGGCGTGAACGATGCTTTGCTGGAGATCCTCAAGGTTATCATATCGCCTGTTGTACACCACACTCTTCACATATCCCCAAAAGAAAAAATCCATTGGAGTAATGTCAGGTGATCGAGGAGGCATACGGATAGGCCCATTAGTTGATAAATATCTGTAATCAAAAAAATTGTTTAATATTGTATCTATCTGACGAACGTTATGGGGAGGAGCTCCGTCTTGTTGGAAATAAATGTTCTGCCTATCCATTAAATTTACATCATCCAAGAAGTCTTGGAGTGTGGCAGTCACCATTTCGGCGTACCGCTCACCAGTTAACGCACCCTGATAAAATACTTGACCAACAATTATTGAGCCAATTACACCGCACCAAACATTAACACTGAAGCGTCTCTGCGGGTTACAAGATCGGTAGAGCATCGGATTTTCTCGACTCCAAAAATGACTGTTTTTCCTGTTGAACATGCCCTTATTAGAAAAAGTTGATTCGTCACTCCATAGAATTGAGCTCCAAAAATCATTATTGGTTCTCATTTGGTTAATAAACCAGTGACAAAACTGAACGCGTCTTTCTTGATCTCCTGGTACTAGTGTCTGTGTAGGTCGGAACTTATACGGCACAAACTTATACTTTTTTAGAATATTGTGGATGGAACCCAAACGTAGTCCATTTTCTTGCACTAAATCATTAATTGAGTTGTTGGGATGTGCTTCAAAATAAGCTAACACATTAATTTCAGTTTCTTCACTAATTATACATTGTTTATTAGATCTGGATTTCTTAAACACGCTCGAATTAGATCTAAATTTACGATACAAAATCAAAAAGTATCTTCTATCCGGCAAATGACGCGTAGGAAACAAATCACTGTAACGCTCACGCGCTCGATAACTGTTTTTTTGACAAACGATGTAACATTCTAACGTATCACACTTTTCTGAATGGACGAAAGGCATTTTTCTATTCAAAAAACAAAAAACATTAATAAATCAGACCTTCAAACTTTTTTTTTACACCAAATAAACCCTCAACAAATAATTTTCTTTTTTTTTTTTACACACCAAAATAATAAACTCATGATTGTAAACCACACAATTACAAAAACATCGCAACACCAACAATAATGGAATGACCAGGGCTGAAGAGGAGCATAAAACATAAGCATACTAACCAAAAGCATGAGCATACTAACCTAAAAAAAAAAAAAATAAAAAAAAAAAATATTCAAAAAACATAAACTCTTAACTCTTTATTAACAAACTTCACTTTGACATATCAATTCTGATGACATTTGTGAAAATGACAAATATTGTTCACGTAATACCAGCCACCTTAACGAATTCAATAAATTATCAATAACTTTGTCATTTTTAACATTAAGGTAAAATGTCATAGGAACTTTTTTGTTCAGAATTTAATTTTATATCGATTAATGCATACTGGGTGTGCCATTTAAAAAAATGGAAATTTTTGACTTAACTCGAGAACACGAGGTTCAATTTTTATTTTGATTTCACCATCGTAACGAGCGGAAAAAAATGGTACTTCTTTGCCCATTTAACCGACTTCGTAGTACCAATAATAACGAAGGTAGCAATAGTGCCGACTTAACTTTGAAAACCCTGCATATAAATAAATAAATAAATAAATATATATATATATATATATATATATATATATATAAATCTATACAGGGTGAGGCATTAGTGCGTCGAAGAACAATATATCCGTTATTAAAGGAGATATCAAAAAAAGTTATTCACAAAACTTATAGGCAACTTCAAACTTCACATTATAAAATTATTTTTGTATTTACAGGGTGTTACATATTACCAGGGTGAACCAATCATACTTTTTTTTTAAATGGGACACCCTATATATTATTTCAAATTTCAATTAAGCTCATCTCCCCCATACTTCAAATATAGGGTTTCATTACGTTATGCAGGGTATTTCAAGAGTTATGGTCAATTGTACACGAAAATCATTCTCATTTCAACGTCCTGTATACCCTAGACAGAACAACTTATCAACAATTTTTTCCAGGCATAACTTTTTGACATTGGTACAGTGTTACGAGAAAGTACTATTTCTGTATTATTGTACCAATTGAATATAGAGCGAGCCAAAACTCGAGCACATGATTTTGTCAATTTTTTCAAATGAATCATCCTGTATTTTATTTTAAAAAGTGAAAATGCACTTTATGTTCTTTCATTTTTATTAGCATTCATACTCATACAGTCACGTGCATGTTCACACTCACATAAACTTACATTCAGACCCATATTCAAATGTATAATCATAACCATATTCACTTATACTCATACTCAGTTCACATTCATATTCAGACCTAGAGTCATACAAATACGCATACCCTCACCTATACTGATACTCTTATTTATACTCATGCTCATACTCACTTACGCTTATAGTCATAATTATACTCAGACCTAAACTCATACACATACCGATTTTACTAAATACTTATACAAGTTAGTGCAAATTATAAATCCTTTGATCAGGTAGCCAAAAGTGCTCCAATTACTTCGCTATCTACTGAGCTATACTTGCTAGATTGAGCTTGGTTAAATTTTCCCAGTCTACAGTATTGTAAATACGCTATGAAACCAATTCATTTTCGGTACAAGCTTTTGGAATCGATCATCAGTAGGCTTGATCTCAATGAGGCGACTGGCCCAGACGGTATTCCAGCTATTGTCTTAAAGAAATGTTCCCCCGAACTAGTACCAGTCCTATCTAAGCTCTATACGATCTGTATGTATTCTGGGGAATTCCCTTCATCATGGAAGTTAGCAAATATTCAACCTATTCCCAAAAAAGGTGATAAGACCGATCCCTCAAATTACCGACCAATTGCTATCACTTCTATTTTGCCTAAAATCATGGAAAAAGCCATCAATCAGCAACTGCTCACGTTCCTTGAAACTAACAAACTCCTTAGTGACCACCAATATGGGTTTAGGCAAAGTCGTTCAACAGGCGATCTTCTTTCATATGTGGCCCAAGTTTGGAACAATACAGTAGAGCAGTCCGGTGAAACAGTTGTAGTCGCTTTAGATATCTCAAAGGCATTTGACCAAGTTTGGCATAAGTGTTTACTTGCCAAACTCGCCTCGTTTGAGTTAAATGATACGTTAATCAACTGGGTTTCTAGTTTCCTTGATAAAAGACGAATACGTGTCGTAGTTGATGGCTTTTTTTCAAAAGAACTTAGCATTAACGCGGGCGTACCACAGGGATCCGTTATAGCGCCTACACTTTTTCTGCTGTACATAAATAACCTTATTTCTTCAACAACTAACCCCATCCATTGCTTTGCTGACGATAGCACTCTTCACTGTAGTTCATCTCAGTCTACTCATAGTGATAATCCACCTTCTATGTCAAATCAAGAAATTAAAGCTGAAATGGCAAATTCAATCAACAAAGACATTCAACGTATTCTCGAATGGGGAAGCAATAATCTAGTTAAATTTAATGCTAACAAAACTCAGCGTTGTCTTATGTCCGCCAAAAAAGATCGATCATTTCCTGTTGTAAGTATGAATGGCTCAGTTCTTAAGTTTTCAGACTCTATTACTCTGTTGGGTATGACTGTATCTTCAAATCTCTCATGGGTTGACCATCTTCTGTCAGCTACCAAAACAGCTGCTCGTAAAATAGGCTTTTGTATAGATCTAACAGTACTTTACCTCTCGACAACTCCTTCTGCTGTATAAGGCCCAAATTCGGCCTCATCTGGAATATAATTCTCACCTTTGGGTTAGTGCTCCCCAATACGCTCTCGATATCGTTGATCGTATTCAAAAGAGAGCGATTAGGCTTATAAATGACCCGTCCTTAACTTCTCACATACAGTCCCTTGAGCATAGAAGGATGGTTTCAGTTCTTTCTTTGTATTATCGTTATTACAACGGCTATTGTGCTGGTCAATTACATTCTTTGATACCATCTCCGGCTATCTTTGCGAGAAACACTCGGTTCGCTCATTCACATCATCAGTATGCAGGACAAATCTCTACTTGTCGTACCAAACGGGCGCAATCCACATTTTTCTACATGGCTTCTAAACTCTGGAATGATCTCCCTAGTTCCTGCTTTCTTCTCACTTATGATATGAGAAAATTTAAGGTAGCTGTTCATAGGCATCTATTGGCAATTTATTATCCCTCCTAATTTATTATCCCTCCTCCTAAGTGTTCCTTAGTGCTTTAGCACGATAGGCCTAATTTAGCCTGTTCAGGTCCACAATCATAAAAAAAAATTGTAAAGAGGCCATAGACAATAGTAACGGGGACAAATTACACATTTTATATAGGAATTATTTTCTGTTTTTGGTGTTATATATGTGAAGATATGACCCTTAAATGCGTAACAAATTTAAGTGCAGGGGCAAAGTGTGAATTTTTAAGAGATTATGATACGCGTAAACGTGTACAATCATTATTCCTAAGGGTCGAGGGCGGCATTTCGATTGATCTGTATAGTATTTCAATGAAATTAGACCACATAGTTTTCGATTGGATCAAATGTTAATTGTGAGCAAGCGTTCATAAATTATGAGTTATTATATAAAAACTGGTAATAGCTTGAAGCTAATTTACCTAAACATGGTTGTGATATTAGATTAAATTTTATGTTTAATATTTGCAAAATTTATAACATTATACAGGATTATTGAAGTGTAACTATCAAAAATTCATAAAGATCGTTAAGTATCAAGTCCGGATAATGTCACTGGAAACAGGGCTATAGTATACGCTAGCAACAAGTTTTATATTTAGACCGAATACATTAATTTTATATAACTTTCACTCTTTAGTGCCAATATTCAGATATTTTTTCTTTTTATACATGTTAGGTAGGCTAAATCGTATATGTGTTAGGGCGAATGCTGGGTGAGTTTAGTTATTTCCCCCATTAATCATCAGTGCTCACGCCTTGTATTTACGTACGTTTTAGCCGATCGGAAGATAGGGTGGCGCCTTTAATTAAACTGAATGCGACAGACGAATTTTATAAGCACTGCTAAGAGCTACACTACAACATGCGACCAGGCCATTGCGGATTTTCCTGTTACAAATCTAGTTCCCGTCTGTGACAAAATGAAGCAGTCGCAGATGGATATTTTGTAAATCTTCCAAATTCTACTTTAGGGGCTCAATCTGTTAGTTAGAAAAAATTACTCTTTTCGATATTACTTCAGCATAAAGTTTAAGAAAAATAATCCATAAATTCGTCTTACTTCGGTACGCTACTGAAAGATTTATTACATTAGGGCATTATAAATAAATTGCAATTCCTCAAGCTTCAATTTTTATCAACCCCTCTTGTGTAAAGGTTTAGCGAAATGAAACTGACATTTTCTGTTCGAGTGAAATTTCAATTTTACAACTTCATAATGTACATTTTACTTATCGCGTAAGAACTTCATCCAAAAAATTGTACATTATTGCACCCTTGCTCTTCTTTATAGTTCAAAGTTCAAAATTTATTTCGAATATGGAAGGTTTTTTTTTCTGGCGTTCAGTAAAAATTAATCACACTAAAATACAAGAAAGAAACGTAGTATTTTTTAATAAACTAAAAGCAGCTCGTGATGTTCTAGTTTATACGACCTCCTTTAATAATAAATAATTGCAATTTTTTTTTTCGAGTATTAAAACCATTAATATTATTTTACTAATAACTTTACCCCATTTTGTACTTTTTTAAACATTCACACTTTTACTTATATTTAGGTTAATAGAATGCATAGATAAATGCACAATATTAATAGCATAAGATTTACTGTTACACAGTTTCTTATTCGTGTTCAGTCATTTAGAAAATTCAACTTAGAACAATATGAATTTTAACTGAGTTGAATGGATAATGCTTTCCGTACTTATAGACAAATTACAGTCATCTTAATTCGCATTTATGAAAAGAATTTCTCTCGACACTAAAATATGACTGCAAATTTATGCTAATTAGACACTGTTTGTTTAATTTACGGTTAAAAAAATACTTAATTAAATCACATCTGCGTTCTGATAAATGATCGGAATTAATCACAGCGTACAGGGTGGCCAACTCTCTATATATGTCCAAATTACATTATGTCAAAACGTTCTACTGGTGAAGAACTAACATATGCTTTAACACTGATTCGTAATAAGTACATAAAAACGTCAATTTATTTACATACTATTTACGTAAACCTAACGGTAACCACGTACTTTATTTGTCAGATTAATATCATGAATATTGCGATCCATTTGTTATTTAAACTACAAAGTGCTCACAAAAATTACATTTTAGTAAGACAAGCAATGCTAGTCCTTAAAAGAAACCATATGCCATTTCTTTTAATAATGTCTATAAACTATAATGCTTATCATTTTAGTTGTGCTTGCGCTCGTGATTGAACCCGTGTTTAGATTCGTCCTTACGAGAATGATTTGACGGAACGTGAGACTCGAAATGAAAGACATGTGTTAAAAGCATTAATCTTTTTTTATTTTTCTACGTATTATCTTTATATATCAACCCACTTGGACCAGCGATGTTGAAGTACCAATACCATACCAAGTTTGTACTGATCTTCTTCAAGGCTGTCAAAATATTTCTTTCTGGGAAGAAAAATTTGACCTTCTGGAATAAGTGAAAGTCACTTGAAGCAAAATCTGGCGGGATAACCTGGAAAAGAAGTTGATTCAATTTCATGACAAAAAAGGATCTCTTTTCGAACGGTTCTGGGTGTTTTTCAGCAATTGCTGCTTTTAGTTGGTCCAAAAGCTGATAGTCGATGAGAAGTTGTAATGATCCTGCGAATCCCTTACAAATGTTTTGTAACAACCTTTTTTTGTGGTTGTATTAAAAAAATACATTAATTTAAGATCGTTCATTTATTTGGACATTTAATATTAGACACACAGTGTTTAATTATTAAATGTAGAATTGACGAAGGCAATTTAATTTGCATTTCTAGAACACATCTTTTGGGTGTAAATTTCATAAATAGTTATAGTCTACTTCTTAAAAAACATTGATTCTGATTATTGTATCCGCGCAACGCGTGAACAACTTCTGAAAACAATTTAGAGCTATTCTGAAAGCTATTATTTTTCACTTGTGCTGAATGTTACCAAATAATGCATGGCTTTTTACCTAATTTTATATTTAATGCCATCAGATTTTGATGGTAAGTTATGTTCTAATTCATTATATTTTAAATTAAAAACATTTGTTTTTTTAGGCATTTTTTTAATGCATTCTTTTAGAATGCACACTTTTTGCACTTTTTTGCACTTTTATAATGCATACTTTTATATGGTATTTTTATAATAATTATTGTTAATGGCACTTATAATTCACTAATTTACTATTCTATTATTTTTCTAATTTAAATGGAAATTTTTACTTGAATTACATTTTACAACGCAAGTTCTACATACTTAAACTTCAAAGAAATTCAATAAATTTATGGACACAATATATTAAGGATAGATTAGCAAGACATTGACCTCACCAGGTTCACCATTCTGCTTCATAGTTACCAGCAGTAATACAGTTTATGTACCGAACCGTTCAAAGGTAATGATTTTTTATATACTTTTAGAATAGTAATAAGACTTCTGATTTTTTAACCTTTTCAATTAGATATTGAATAAACTTAAGTATATCATGTTATTTTATTTTCATTTTGATAAATTGTTTATTATTATTCATTAACTAGGTTTTGTTGTTCCTATAATAAAAGACAACATGG
Source organism: Vesta saturnalis (assembly GCA_036346205.1). Lineage (NCBI taxonomy): Eukaryota > Metazoa > Arthropoda > Insecta > Coleoptera > Lampyridae > Vesta > Vesta saturnalis. The sequence continues at coordinate 1,748,591 of JARFJB010001166.1, forward strand.
CGCTGGAGATTTCATTTCATTATATTTTCATAATTTTTTATATTGCATTTTTTTATTAATTAAGTGCAGTGAAAACAACTAAGCAGATGGGAAGCAAGCAGCATTTCAGGTAGGTTAACAACTCAGTATATTAGAACTCTCCCTATCTTAATCTACCGACAGAGTCAACGGCAGTAGCGATTGTTATTTGGTAATATTTTTTTTTAATTAAAATTATTTGATCAATTGCAAATTGTTTATTACATTTGCGTTTTGGATATTACCTCATCGCTTTTGTTTTAATGTTATAAGTTGGCCCAGTTATAATGTTATAGTTAGTTTCCTAGAAAATAATTCCTATCAAACCTTATTTCCTAGTTACTTCCACAATTACATTATCATTATTTAAAAATGTTATCAGTTGCCATTCCTATACCCACTCTCTACATTTCCCCTATAAATACCAGACCACTTACCATCCAAACTTCACTTATTTACCTGCTACCAATTCGTACACTTATCCATATACTTGTTTCAGACAGACCAGTATTTCCAGACTACTAACCTGATATACAAACACACTCATAACCAATAGACATCCTTGTCACTTGTAGCATCCCCTAGGTACTCTATCTTGAAAAATGTAATTTGAACATATCTGCAATAATGCAAATTCTACAACAAAACCCTCGCTAAGTGATTTATCTTGACTTTACTGACAATAATGTTATTATTACTCAAATTAATTGCTGGCCTTACTTTGACTTTCCTGGCAGTAATTAAAACATTAGAATTTATTTGCAAGTCTGATATTTAATTACTCGCAAACCTAAAATCTGATCAAACGACGTAGCCGTCTAGTGGTAGGTACGTTGTGCTATTTAACAGAGATAGGCTGGACGAGATTAAGTGTTGCATCATGTGGGGCAGGTAAACAACGAAACTACTCAAATTAAAATTAACGAGCTTTGCGCAATGGTGGTTAAACCGTTAATATACTATTGTGGGAAAGAGTCACCAATAAAACCTACTTTATTTATAAATAAGTAATTGCACAAGTACATTAATAAATCAAATAAAACAATGAAAGGGTTAAATATATAACAAAACACCATTAAATCAGTTTAAAGTGCGTACAAAATTATAACATTAAGAGAAAAATAAATAAAAAGCAGTTTAGTTACACATAAGCACAATAAAAAAAAGCCATGTAGTCACAGCCACAATTGCGTCATAAATAATCAGAATAAAAATCGTAATACCAAACATGGGGCCCTTTAAAACCAACCATGCCGGTCTTTAAGTAAATAAGCACATAAAACAATAAGACAAATTACGGTACATATAAAATACAACAACAGTAAAATTACACAGGTAATAATAAGGTAAAGGCAAGGACAAAAGAAAAGACAAGGAATTTACACGTAGGCAATTGTTTAGTGACTACTAAAGCACAAAATACATACGTAAAATTACAATAAATTACATTACATATTAGTTCGCATACAAACAATTTTACTTAACAAACAGACAAAAAATACTTATTAAAACCAAGCCTTACAAGGGTAAGTTGAGTGCGTTAGAAAAATACAGCGCCCCTTTCTCAGGTTACACATTCATCTATACAACAATAAAAACAATAAAAATAAAATTCGAGATGTTTAGTGGTCATCTGGACCCGGGAGTATGTATATACTCGGCAATTGCACATTGCAATTGATAAGCGAGCAGTATCCTGCACCCGTTCTCCAGGCCCGCCTTCTACACAAATATAAATATAAACAACTTTGTACTGTCTTTTATTTTAGCAGATTTCAGCTTGATCCCACGTGCGAATGAGATACTTTTGCAAGGCAAAGCTCGATTTTTAATACGTTATATAGGCTCGCAGAATTAGTTGCTGCCAGCATTGATTTATATAAAAATACCTGCTTACACTTGAAGTGATCACAGACACAAACCATTAACATGCGCCGTTTAACTTCAAAAAGGGTGACTGTTATTTATAGATTAATATTTGAAAAACACATTAAAACTAACACCCGAAGGAAAAGACATATTAGCGTTGGGTAATTCAAAAGAAAATGTACACGCAGGAATTATTCTAAAGACAAACTGTTTACAAAAGTAATAAAAAAAAAAAAACTATTACGTTGGAACGACACCTTAATTTTAAAAATATGCATACAGACAAGGAATTTACACGTAGACAATTGTTTAGTGACTACTAAAGCACAAAATACATACGTAAAATTACAATAAATTACATTACATATTAGTTCGCATACAAACAATTTTACTTAACAAACAGACAAAACTCCTTAGTGACCACCAATATGGGTTTAGGCAAAGTCGTTCAACAGGTGATCATCTTTCATATGTGACCCAAGTTTGGAACAATACAGCAGAACAGTCCGGTGAAACAATTGTAGTCGCTTTAGATATCTCAAAGGCATTTGACCAAGTTTGGCATAAGTGTTTACTTGCCAAACTCACCTCGTTTGGGTTAAATGATACGCTCATCAACTGGGTTTCTAGTTTCCTTAGTAAAGACGAATACGTGTCGTAGTTGATGGTTTCTTTCAAAAGAAGTTAGCATTAACGCGGGCGTCCCACAGGGATCCGTTATAGCGGCTACACTTTTTCTGCTGTACATAAATGACCTTATTTCTTCAACAACTAACCATCCATTGCTTTGCTGACGATAACACTCTTCACTGTAGTTCATCTCAGTCTACTCATAGTGATAATTCACTTTCTATGTCAAATCAAGAAATTAAAGCTGAAATGGCAAATTCAATCAACAAAGACATTTAACGTATCTCGAATGGGAAGCAATAATCTAGTTAAATTTAATGCTAACAAAACTCAGTGTCGCCTTATGTCCGCCAAAAAGATCGATCATTTCCTGTTGTAAGTATGAATGGCTCAGTCCTTAAGTTTTCAGACTCTATTACTCTGTTGGGTATGACTGTATCTTCAAATCTCTCATGGGTTGACCATCTTCTGTCAGCTACCAAAACAGCTGCTCGTAAAATAGGCTTTTTGTACAGATTTAAGCAGTACTTTACCTCTCGACAACTCCTTCTGCTGTATAAGGCTCAAATTCGGCTTCATCTGGAATATAATTCTCACCTCTGAGTTAGTGCTCAATACGCTCTCGATATCGTTGATCGTATTCAAAGAGAGCGATTAGGCTTATAAATGACCGTCCTTAACTTTTCACATACAGTCCCTTGAGCATAGAAGGATGGTTTCAGTTCTTTCTTTGTATTGTCGTTATTATAACGGCTATTGTGCTGCTGAACTATATTCTTTGATACCTTCTCGGCTATCTTTGCGAGAAACACTCGGTTCGCTCATTCGCATCATCAGTATGCAGTACAAATCTCCACTTGTCGTACCAAACGGGCGCAATCCACATTTTCTACACGGCTTCTAAACTCTGGAACGATCTCCCTAGTTCCTGCTTTTTATATGATATGAGAAAATTTAAGGTAGCATGTTCATAGGCACTATTGGCATCATTACTCTACATCCTCCTAATGTTCTGAGTGCTTCAGCACAAACAATTTACCTGTTCAGGTCCACAATAAAAAATACTCATTAAAACAAAGCCTTACAAGGGTAAGTTGAGTGCATTAGAAAAATACAGTGCCCCTTTCTCAGGTTACACATTCATCTATACAACAATAAAAACAATAAAAATAAAATTCGAGGTGTTTAATGGTTATCTGGACCCGGGAGTATGTACATACTCGGCAATTGCACATTGCAATTAATAACCGAGCAGTATCCTGTACCCGTTCTCCAGGCCCGCCTGTACACAAATATAAATATAAACAACTTTGTGCTATCTTTTATTTTAGCAGATTTCAGCTTGATCCCGTGCGAATGAGAAACCTTTGCAAGGCAAAGCTCAATTTTTAATACGTTATATAGGCTTGCAGAATTATTTGCTAACAACATTGATTTATATAAAAATACCTGCTTACACTTGAAGTGATCACAGACACAAATCGTTAACATACGCGGTTTAACTTCAAAAAGGGTGACTTTTATTTATAGATTAATATTTGAAAAACACATTAAAACTAACACCCGAAGGAAAAGACAAATTAGCGTTGGCTAATTTAAAAGAAAATGTACACGCAAGAATGATTCTAAAGACAAACTGTTTACAAAATTAATAAAAAAAAAACAAACAAAAAAAACTATTACGTTGGAACGACATCTTAATTTTAAAAATATGCATTCGTGACATTTTTACATCAAAAGCGCGCGTATAGAAATTTTCAACAATTCGTCACGCCCGTTTCGGCAGAACACCTGTTTCCCTACCCTAATATATGTTTCCTTTTTCTGTTCAACCGTTACTCAAATATCAATTACAAACATTCCCACATTACTTACATATGAAAATACATAAAATAAATTATTTCGAAAACATTAGCAAATTACGACTTATTATCAGATATTACAAATCCACTAATTATCTTTTCTATCGCGGTCACAATGGCGATTTTACAAACCTTTATTACGATAATAAAATTTTCGCGGTCCGCTACCTACATATTTTACACATTATACATTACATGTATACCATTATCCCTCACTTGACTTTCACACCAGATCCACCTCCATTTTATACCCCAAATTCTGATCAACCTATCCTACCAGAACCTGCCACCTTTTTTTTATACCACCAGCATCCACCCGCATCCACCATCTACCTTTATTCGACACCGATACCTACAACCACCCTTTTCACAGGCACATTTATATACAACGATCTTGGCTGCTTTTTGCACCGAGCCCGGCGTATAAACGTGTCTAAGGCATATTGTACTTAGTTTGCCGGAGGCATCGCCTCCTATTATTACGTATTACGTCCCTTGAAATCATCTAGAATTTTAATTCAGGTCATAATTCAGATCAACATTTTGGCTGCAACCGCACCAAAGTGGGCTTCTGAACTGTAACCCTCGACGTAGTTATTTCAACGGAGGTCCTGCCCCGAACAGATAGCTAGCTCCCCGCGAATTAACCCCATAGACACCTAATTATCTTCCTAGAAAGTGGCCGGCAGCTGAGGCTCAGAAAACAAGTTCCCTTGTCCTAGGTTCCCTATAACACCATGGATCTCTACCCTAAACACACCCTCTCACATTTCTATACTGAATTATTCACATCTTTACACAATCATCACCGAGATTGTATTAATATTATTTATCTTCTCCGTTACCCATCCAGACCAGTTCAGAATCATTCCTAATTATCTTCCTAGAAAGTAGCCGGTAGCTGAGGCTCCGAAAGAAAGTTCCCTTGTCCTAGTTCCCCTATAATACCATCGAGCTCTACTTCCCTACCCTAAACACACCCTCTCACATCTCCTCTATACTGAATTATTCACCCCATTACACAATCCTCACAATCATCACCGAGATTTTATTAATACTATTTATCTACTGTTACCCATCCAGACCAGTTCAGAATCATAAAAACACCTACAATTGCTCTAGACCTCCTCTAGACATACTTAATTTTATCCACCCCTAATTAAAAATACTCAGTTTGAAAACCAACATTACAGAACCGTATGGCTAATATCATAACCACATTTTCTAACCAAAAGAATAGTGAATATACTCACCTGGTACATCCCCCTGTATATCCCTGCTTCACATCACCACAACCGTGATACACACAGTCGACCGCTACCGTAATAATTAACATTTTTTTCAAATTTCATTTAAGAGAACACACACATTTTCGTTAAACCGGTATTTTGCAGCTCCACATAGAGAGGGCGAAGCAAGCAGTGAGAAAAGCTGACAGTGGCGTCCCTAACCATCCAGGATTAATTTTTATTTTCATTATTTATTATTTTAGTCGTTTACCTAGTATATTTGAAGTTTATTTTGCTTATTAAAAAGCATTCTTTGACGTAATAACGTATATAATTAGACTGTGTTACAATAATTACTTATCCACAAAATAGTGAGGTCGTTTGACCACGAATCTGAAGATTCCAGACTCAAAAAGGATATTTGTTTTGTAGACCTGAACCCTACAAAGTATCCATTTCTGCTTCAAAAAGCTGCAGAGGAAACCTGTTTTAATGGAATTTGTTTATGTAGCATCATCTCGCCTTGTTTACTTAGGATTCGAAATTTAGCTGATGGAAGATGCTGATATTTTTGTTTAGTAATTTTTCCTTACATCCACATTTTACTATTTCAAAAAAAATTGGTAAATAGTACCATAATCATTTAACTTTCACAAACAATTGCAAAATTATTATCAGGGTCGTTATTTGAAAATAACTTTGATTGCATTTCCAAATAATAGTACAATTATTTATTATTAATTTGTACCACACTCATTTCACTTAGCTCATTATCTTGTCAACTGAATGCTATTAACAAAAAATTCTGTCGACATTCTTGTTTCGTTTTCACGGATAATTTTGAGCAGTATTTAATTTGTAATTGTGATTAGCAACTGTTTTGCAAAGAAAATGATCAATAATTATTACAGCCTCCTACATACGCCAAGAACGTGTAAGGTATAAAAATTGTTTTCAAAAAACATAACAGAATTCTTAGACAATCGTCTAAGTTAAATATTCGTGCGATCTTCTGTTACGGAGAATGTAGTGCCTTACAAAGCGTCGCTAGCATCAACAAAAACTAGTATTTTACAAAAAAATTTCACAAACTTCTTAAGGAAGGTCAAATTTATAACATACTAACATTTCGTACCATTTTACCTATTGGTTTTGTTTTTATTCGAAAAACTAGTTGTTAAACTAAATAGTCTTTAATTTGCTACCAAGTTCATTCCACTTGAACCAATGGTTATTTTTCTAATAAGCCTCAAACTCGATCCTACAAACTTTTTGCGCCGACAATACAATCATTTTTATGTGCGTTCTTTGCTGAAGACCGACTATGCAAATTTTCTTATTTTCGTCGAGTGATAATCGCCATTAAACATTTAAAATGACGTGATTATTGGATGGTTGCTTCGGTTAATCAAGATTCATAAATTATTCTTGAGTTATTAACTAACGTCCTTTAGTACCGCTATGCTTATTAGAATCTATTTTAAGTCTTTGCATGACATTTGTCAAGGCCCATTTTTTCATGTAGTCTTATTTGCAGGCATTCAAGAGCATCCTTCAACTAACTTCTGGCTACTAACTTCAGACTTCTTTAATTACAATAACTTAATTGGAAATACTTTGAATACAATTACTGAATTGAAGTGTTTCGATGGGTGTGCATTAGTTCAAATACTTCAGAAATATTTTAATGGAATACTACAATTTCTACAATTAGTTGAAATCATTACGCTGTTTTAATTTTATTATGTTTAAGTTTTCTACTTTATACCTGAGGAATTTGGAGGCTTAAGATTAAAAAAAATTACTTACTTAACACCACTAGGCTTTTATAAGTATTTATTTATCCATTTTTTCCAAATTTAATGTTGTTTTATTACAAGTGCAAAATGGCCATTCATATTTATAGTCATTTACAGAAACTTAACTTGATTGAATTACCAACATTTCTTTCACTTTTAAATACATTCCGAATAATTAAATGTTGATTACGACAAAATATGCAAATTTCTTTATTTACATTTTGGCTAATCTCTCACTCATACATCGATTATTTCTAATTTAAATTGTTTTAACTGGGTATAGCTAAATATATGAGTCCTTTTGTGCTTTTTCTGTATACATTATCGTAAAATCTACTGTTTTGTGTGTGCTGCTTATCATATTTGCATAAACTATACTAATAATATCAAACTTTTTGCGTCTATTGCAAAGAAATAACCACTTGTATAAAAACTCTGATAATAACTCCAGTTACAATAAGCTGTATGAGTGGCTTTTTAAGTCCGTGTATGTAAATCGTCCATGGCATTTTTCTGGTAGGTGTTAGATTAACTTAAGTATTTAATTTTTATATTCACCCACAGGGTTAGGACTGTTACTTTTGTATTACATTGTAGTATTTTTAAAGGCGCTCACAATTCATTACAATTATTATTTAGTAAAGAATTGTTTTATTTAACTGAAAATACAGTTGCTCAAGAACATGTACGAATTCTCTTTAATGAATTCATCTCTGGCTTACCGTACCGAATCAGAGCTAGCTGTGTTATCGTGGTTAAGGTATTTAAGTTTTACATAATATTAGGTATGCAACAAGTGGTAAGAGTAACATTCTTAATTCTTTGTAATAGAAATTAATATCTCAAACAGTTATAAGAAAATGTGTTATATGTCCTCAACTTAACATAACCCAAAATTGGAACATTTGAAACAACCTAAAATCCCGGTTGGCGTTGACGATGTTAAAACCTATCCTCCTTGGTATACTTGCACTGGAACTGGTATTCGCAATCGTTTCTATACTCATCCTGATACCTACATTGGACTTAGGCAAAGTATTATTCCTCCATCTTATTATTCATAGGACGTATATAGGCTAACAATTTAGGGTTTTAAGAAGACCTAAAACATTACTCGGTTGCAGATTGTTAGGATAAATTTAGTGTTTGTGCTTTTTTATTTTAAATGGGCCTGGTAAAGGGTACTCTTCTCAGAAAGTTTGGGAGTTACTGCAGTTAAACGCCTTTAAAGCGTATGCTCATACTCACACTCAACCAAACTCTTACATTACTCATACTCACTTATGCCAATACCCATACTTACTCTTACTCTCCACTAATACTTATACTTATACACATTCACATAGCCATACTTATACCCAAATCATACTTAAACGTATGTTCACAATTTCACATACTAATATTCTAACTCAAAATCATACTCGTACTGATATGCATACGCATACTCATACTGATATTCATACTCATACTCAAACTCATAATTATTCTCATACTAATTCCGATACTGATACCCATGCCCATAGTCGTACTCACTAATACCAATACTCATACTCATAGTCATGCTTACACTTATGTTCATACTCTTACTCGAACTCCACCCATACTCACACTCATACTCCTACTAACAGTCAAACTTCACTCATTCTCACACTCACTCATATACTCATACTGCTACTCATACTCGCAACCGCGTTCACCCTCAACTCATACCCATACTCGTACCCATACGCATACTCATAGTTATACCCATATCCATACCCTACACATTCATACCAATAAGCACACCTACTCTAATAGTCATACTCATACTCATAACATACTCAAACACATGCTCACACTCACACACATATTTATATTCAGACCAAACTCTCACTTATGCCCAAACTCAGACTCGCACTTATATTTAGATCTATACTCATACACATGCATATGCACACTTATACTGATACTTTTACTTATACGCATACTCATACTGATAATCAAACTTGTACTGAAACTTATACTTTTACCTACAATCATACGTATACTTATACTCACTCTAACTTATAATATTCATTCTCATAGTCAACATTAGACTTAGACCCAAACTCATACTCATACCCAGAACTAAGAATTACTCATACTCAAATCCATACCTATATTCATACGCATGCTTTTACTGATGCTCATATTCATATTCAATCTCATGTTTGCACTCATAATCATTTGATACACACACACGCGCGCGCAACGCATGCACGCACGCACAAACGCACACACTCTTTCTCTCTCTCTCTCTCTCTCTCTTACACACACACGCACACAAAACACACACACACACACACACACACACATACACACACACACACACACACACACACACACACACACACACACACACACACACACACACACACACACACACACACACACACACACACACACACACACACACACACACACACACACACACACACACACACACACACACACACACACACACACACACACACACACACACACACACACACACACACACACACACACACACACACACACACACACCACACGACACACGCACACATGCAGACACGATACGAAACACGCAGACATGCAGAACAACACGCAGGCACACACAACACACACACCGCGCTTCTATTCACACTCATGATTTTACTCCTACTCGCAACCGTACTCCACTCAATCATATTTATACTTATACTCATAGCCATACCCATGCCCATACCTACACTCATATCGCGATCAGGATCGTCGTCAGCCTCATGGAATTCTTAGATATGTTATTCTGTTACCACATTGGAACAGAATCTCGTTTTCCTACATACAAGGTGCTCCTTTACAATCCTCTTAGATCACAATTTGGGGCTACACCCATTTGCAGCATCCTTTGCGGTATTGTATGATTGCTACAATGTCAAACAACGAGTGAATTTTATGCAAGAGCCCGAGAAAAGTAAGCACCGCGTGGGAAAGTCGTCTATGCAACTTTTTTCCACTTCGTTTGTTAAGTTAAAAGAACTAATAAACAATAATTCCGATAAGCAAAACACGTCCATATTGATAACCTGCAAATATAAAGAATTGTGAATAAGCGTGGTGCTGAAAAGTGAAGTAATCGATGGTGAATCACTGTTGTAACTCATTACAACATACTGTCTCAACAGTCATCTGGTAGCGGATTCCTACACCGAAGTCTCACAGGAGTCTGACGATTTCCCTAATTCGTTGGAAGAAGTGTTGGAATTTTTGTACTTATATAGAAATTTAAGTAAATATTATAATATAAACACACAGTGCCCATTTAATACGGCTTCGGCCGAGACTTTATTATTAAAGATAGAAAAACTGTGGCAGACAAAAGTTGTAGAGAATAGTAGCGTGTATACCTTAAGATTAAGAGTATATATACAACGCATAATTGCAAAAGACACTGAACTTGTATTTGTTTAATGGTACACTCTGTATATTATTGGATTTTTTAATTCTGCTCACTTTTCTTTCTTTCCTAAAGTATAGCACAAAATCGGAATTAGAGCTGTTTTTATGTACCATTTCTTATGAGTCGACCGCTGATGATGATAGCGTAGCTATTGAAACGCATTCGGTGTTTTTTAATTTTGTGTGGTACGTGGGTGTATTTTTTTTTGTTACCTTGTATATTATAACGTCATTCTATGTTCTGTTTCTATTTACCGTTTTCTATACTGAGCTGGCTGGGAAAAAACTGAAAATATTATTTTTATTAAAAAACACTACTTTTTTAAATGTTTTACTATATGTTTTTCTCAACAAATGACCAAAATTATTTTAAATATGATGATAAATAGCAATTCGGTTTTTTGAGACGAAAATGTTTGTAATCAAATATACTATACCGTATACACACCCTGTATTGTTAATCATATAGTCAATTACTCTTCGTTAATGCGCCAGATATAATTATCCAAACTTTATTTTTGCTCATTTTTTCAGTTGTAGCACAAAAACTGATGCAATTTAACTGTATAGGTCTTCAAATGTTAATGTTGTGATATGAAATTACAAGCTATAAGCTTACAAATGTATTTGTGTAACCCATATTATGTCTACGAAATACAATTTAGATTGGGATTTTGTGGATATACTTACTTTTAGAGGTTATTTGATACTGTATTGATTAGTAAACACAGGAAACATCATATATATTTTTTATTTAACCAAATAAAATGGACATTTAGATAAAGTATTAATATTTCTATTAGTTTCTAGTTTGTCTGAAGACAAAAAAAACAGATTTATAAAGAAGTAGAAATTGGCCCGGCTCGAAGGACCAAAACATAATTAAGAACCAATTTTAATCAATCATTTAAAATGGAACATCGAAGAGAATTAAATTTTTTACTTATACATTTTTAGATTATCCTTAATCTTGAGTTTGAAAAAATGTATGTATTGTTTGTTACTAAAAAACATTTAGATTCCCGAGCACTTTCAGCATTTAGAGAAGTAAAATTATATAATAATGAAGATGTAATCAGTGTAAATCGAGAATTTACATAATCAGTTGTGACAATTGTGATTAAGTGCATTTAGGGCAAACTAATTGAGCTATCAAAACTGGTTTTAAGGAGCATTTACATCATACTAATCACGCGAGTTCAAGCATATCTTTCGTTACATAAATTAAAAATGAGGTTTTTTAATTATGAGCAGGTCACGAAATTGAAAAATTGCAAAATGTGTCAAAGGTGGATTGAGAATATTAACAAAACGATTCCACGCATGAAATTATTCAAGGATATTAAGTAAACAATTCTTTGCGCTAAAATATATTGACCTTTAAGACCTTTAGATATTAATAACTCGTAAAATTAAACTGCTCGCTAATAAAAGTTAACTCCTTCAAGACAAATAAAGCGAGGTTTGAATCACAACACAGTCTAATAACAGTTATCGTGATTTTTTTAATTTGCAGGAAGTGCAGAACATTTTTTTTTATTCAAAATTTGTTTTGGAAAATATATAGTCTGTTCTATATACGCAACCAATAAACGTGAGATGAAAACTTCAAAAACGTGCATAAGATGGAAGAGATAATAAGTTCAATAAAAAAAAAGGTAAGAGGATATCATTTCACCTAGTTTAAAGGTGTACAGTACTTATAAGTAAATAAAGTGATTTTCAGATTTTCATTTAGATAGAAAATAATGCTATGTTTTATTCATTTCCGTTAAGTCATTGTTTGACCGTTATCTCTTTTGTGTAATTTTTAGTACTAGTAAATGATAAGCAATATTGCATAACGAATTCTAGTATTTCCAATCTATTGTCTTTATCTTAATATATGTTGATAATAATATCAATTAATAAAATGACTGTTCTTTTTTATTTACTCACATTAAAGAATTGGTTCAATTATACTTTAAAAATTATAACTAAATTATAATTGTATCAACATGATGGTGCTTCAGCTCATGATTGCGAAATACATATTAGAGACACGTTGGCGTTGAGTTTTTCCAATATAACTTAAAGTATGATAGCATCGTTAAACACAATTTTTAATGAATTAACGTCAGTTCAAAAAAATTGTGTATCACTAGTCTAAAAAAGATAGTTTAAAGAGTGTTCGCAGTTGCGGATCGAGGCTTCATACTCACAGTAGCCAAACAATCATTTTTGGACTAGTGACACAAATAACTACTATTGCTATTATTACACAACTAGTAAGTACTTATTATTATTAAAGAATTATGACATGTTTGAATTCTTCACGTTGCTTCATAACCTATGTTTCATGTTTCTGTACCAAGCGGATGAATCCAAATCGAGAAGGCCAAAATAATACTAAAAGAAAGTATAGCTAATAAAAACCACATGTAAATGTTAAGAAAGGTAGTGCAGGTTATGAGAAAGTCATAATCTCCTTTCAACCCCCACCCCTTCACCCACGACAATTTTTTTATTATTGTCAGAGGCCAGAGGGTCTCGTCGAAATTGGATCTGTCCTTTAGGAGATATACGTACAACAGGCTCTCTGAAGGTTTGTCCACCGGACGCGACACGGCGACATTTACGGAATGCTGGGGCTTATGCAAGTTTGGTTCGAATTGACCGAGCCGTCTCAGAGATTGGCTCCTAGGCGTCGCAATTCTGTCGAAATCAACATTTTTCAGTTGCCTCTACTACCCCTGCGTGAGTGTAGGGTTTCGCAGAAACCCGTTTGGAGACCCCCCACGAAGGTTTTGCGGCGCGCGAGACTCAATTTTCGTGCGAGTCGTCGTTAGATACCCCGGGCGTCGAATTTCGTTGTAATTCCACCGTCCATACGTTCGACGCCCAATATCGGTGTTGCGAACAGCTTTTTAGTACCCGACGGGGCGTCATCCACATGCCGAATTTGGTAGCGATCATAGAAGCCATCATAGCGACGTAACCCTCCTTCCCTCCGGGCAGTGCAAAGCCTCGAAAATCAAACACTTCGAGATAGCCACCATGCGTGTCGAATGCAAAAATCAAACCTTGAAAAAGTTAAACCGGCCGCTCCCCGGCCATACTTTCACTTCGAATTACCGCTTTTATTTACACCCCTTGTCACACTATGTATCCTTCTCGTTCTAACCCAAGCTATGTGATGTACAACGTAGTTACTATCAAGTTTACGCTACCGCGGACGGTCTACCTCAAATGGAATGTCTTAGAAATAAACAGGAGTACTGCCCTTTACTAAGAACCTCTTCAACTAAACAACGTTTCGTACAACCACATCAAGATGAATGCGATGGAAACCTCATGTGCCAGTTACGTTGCCAGTTTTAAAGTTTTCTATGAAGGCCTAAGCTCTCCAGCGTATTAAGTACTCTGCCAAAATTGCCAATCATGAAAAAGAGTACTGGTCGGAACCAGAAGGATTGTTGTTATATATTCTTATTTAACAAGTACTAATACTAATAATACTAACTCTCATTTCTGGTACTGTTAAATAGATACGTCATTACACGCAACACCTGGCTTACGTTAAGAATGTCTGCGCGTGTGTGTGCGTGCGCAAGCGCGTGTGTGTAATTTCGCCCTCTGCAATATACTCAGCTTCAGAACATTTCCTTATTACTGTATTACAGTGTAGTGTATTCAATACTACGTTTCTATTCACTGCTCTATTTGACCGAAAACTGACACTTTTTTTTTAGTCGTTATCGCATCTGACTAAAATAATTCATTAGGCACGAAACACGTGACTGTATAACAGTTTTGAAGCGACCCTGAGTCCCAGCATACCTCAAAAACCTAGTAATGCACAATTGGTCCTGTGTAGTTCATTTTGATTCCACTTGTTTGATCCATGTGGAGGTATAAAAAATCAATACGGGGATTTATAGGAACTTGTAGCGTTTGAGTTGAAAAATCTCTGCCAAAGAATTTGTTGTAATCATTTGTCAAACATTTTGTTTTGTGTTTCGTTTATTCGTGATTGAACCAGTACACCTGTATTATTGATTAAACACTTATTTCTGCTGTTTAGAAATTTTTCATTAGACTTGATCAGGAAGTTTTGCGTATTTTAATTTACGATTTCGTGTTGACCCAGGCTATAACTAGGTGTAGCTTATTTTCTTATCCATCTGCATAAATAATTATATTGAGTAGAATTCAACATGTTAATCTAAATTAAGTGAACGTGCACAAGATTTCTCCCAAGTGATAAATTTTACATTATTCAGTCATTTACTATTTTTAATAACTATTTCAAAGTATACTTTTTTGCTTTTCTAAGCAATTGTATTTACAATAAAGGTCGAAAGTAAGTACCAATAGGAGTTATGCTACATTTACATGTTTGGTTTAGGAGGGAGTGGCGCCTAAAATTTTAATATTTTTCACACTCATATTGAAACCAGTAAAGCTAGTGAAGGAACTATTAGTATATTGTGCAACTTATCTAACGCATATTTTACACGTTACAAGCTATACTTACAGCGAAAATCTATCATTGTAAACGATTCCGTAAAATACTTGTAGATGTACAGATAAAAAAAGCTAGAACAACAATACAACGACATTAGAATGAGACATTCATAAAATAGATATGGCTACCATAAACAAATATCCAAAGACCAAGGAAATTCAGCAGAAGAAACTAGAAAAGTTAATGAGAAGAAAGCACTAACTAACCCCTATCGTACGAACACTAACATAAACATGTGTAAACAACAGTTGAACAAGAAGGAAATGAGGACTTTGGGATTAAACTATGCGACAACAGCGAGGTATATTCCTAACGTAGATTTAATAACTGCAGTTAAAGAAACAGCTACCAAATTAGAAGCCGAAGGACGCAAACTGAACCTAATCTCTCAAACCTAAAAAGGAGAGCTGTCATTTCCATTAAGAAAGACCAATCGAACAATCTCCCAGCAGACAAAGAAAACGCGACTATGGTAACGGATATTGAGGCTTACAAAACTAAGATCCAACCACTGCTTGAGGGGGGCGAATACACACCACTACCCAAGGAACCCGCATCATCAATCGCTAGCACGACATAACAGGGGTTCTCCCACTGCGAGAAAACTAAACTCACACCTCACTACAGCAAACCTCCGCACCTGCACCGTCTACCACAAAAATTCACAAGGAACTCCTCTGAGACCAACTGTGAGTTCGAGAACTCCTTGCATACTATCGACTAGACATTATCACCGCCTTATCGGGAAAAACCGAATTTACGATCAGAACACTATCATAAGAGAAAATGATGAAACGTTAGACGAATGCACGCAGTACAATAATGGAACTTCTGACATACTTCCAAGTAGAAGACAAATTCTACCGACAAGAGTTTGGAACGGCGATGGGTCCCTACTATCCTCATAGTGAGCAATATATACATGGAAAAGAGACCATGCGATATCCAAATTCACGGAAAAACCAAGGATGTGGTTTAAATATGTGGACGACACCTTGGTAGTTTGGCAACACGATAAATACTGGATGCATTCCTACACAGCCGCACAACCTCCATAAAATTCAAAATGAAATTGGAGTAGGAACAGAAACTGTAGATGTGCTTGTACACGTGAATGACAATACATTAACGACTAGCATACAGGAAACCGACCTACACGGGGAGGTAACTACACTACAATTTCAAACAACACAAACGTGTGCAGTTAGGCGTTGCAGATGCCTATACGATAGAGCTGAAAGGATGTGCCCGAAACAAGAGGGCCTGAAAAAAAGAAAAAGAAAATATCGCCAAGAACACATAAATAAAATGGTTATCCCGATCTAACATAATTAAGGAACCGACGTAGAAGAACATAAATACACGTACCAGGTACCTCAAACAAAATATGAGGAGTAGACAGCAAATACAAGGTACGACTAACCAAAGCCAAACCACACAATAAAGACCAAAATTCCAAAAATTGTGTATACAACCTATCATGGCAAATCATACATAGGAGAGACCAGTAAACCACTCGAAGTTAGAACACATGAACAACGCGCGAAGTGCTTAGCCGAAACACACCTACCCAGTGACTCAGTGGCAAAGGTAAGTAAGTGAAAGGTTCCAAGTTCAAATCCGAAAGTAGTCAAGTGCTTAATAATAAAATTAGATATGTGACTTCGACTCAAGTGCGAAAGCAAGCTTCGAGACTAAGCCTGGTGACAGTAGCAGAGTCCGCTTCCAAAACGTCGCGTTACCAAAAAAAAAAAAAACTGTGGAAACAAACCAATCAACTCAAATAATAAGAGAAGTTTCATTATTCTAAACAAATACTGCATTTTGTAATAACAGCTCTACTGAGCTCACTAATCCTTCGTACGTAAAGCCGGTATTTCAGTTTTGTTTAATCAGCGTTAATTATTCTATAACTGTTTAATAGCAAGTACAGACAAATACATTTATTTACGTAGCATTGTTATTACTAGCAAGTTTGGGCTTAGGAAAGTAATTGTTAATTGCCGTGATACTGTGTAGATGGCGTTACTGTGTACTCGAAAAAAGAAAAACAACTTAACAAACTCAGGCTCACATATCTCCAAAAGAGCTCATGAATATAACCACATTTCTTTAGTGATAATGAACCAAGTTTTAAAGGCTTTCAGACAATGCAGTACAGCGACATCTACATAATATACTGCAAGACAGTTTTAATTCATAAATAAAGGTATGTACGTTACAAAAATAGAATTCATTGTGTTTGAAAACTTAAATTTTACTTAAAACCTAGCTCTATGTACAATGTTGCGATTTTCTCAAAAAATGATACATGACTTAATGTACATTTAAAAATTATCTCGAGTTCGTGATTAACCATCTAAACTAACGTTCAAGTAATGAAAAGCTTAAAAGATTGTAATAAAGAAGCCACGAACAAAAGGTTTTCCGGTCCGATTTAATATAGTTGACTATTCCCGTTAAAAAGGACATTCATTTCCTATTGATATTTTAGGATTAATAGTAAAAAAGCGTACAGAGGATTTTAGTAACAGCTGTGTATAGTCCCCGGATATCCAATTCTATCGTAATGATACAATGTGCTTAATTTTTATGACACTGCACGTAGTATTACTGTACAAATGTAGACATCGTTCTTGTCACCACGACTAGACCGTAATTTTTTACCGTAGTCTACTTTTACAATAAACTTTACGTTCCAATAACAGGATAACGCAATGAGTTCAGTGTACTGCAGTATTCCCGTTTCCCTCATGTTTTGCTTTACTTATTTTACGCTAATTAAATATTAAACATTACAATTAATTTGAATATCAGATTTAGCTCCGATTTTGCAATTACTAATCGAAAAATTTCAGATTGATGTTTCTTTGGGCAAATTTGACAAAAATTAAAATAAATTTTGGATAATTTGTAACAATTATCGGTTTTGTTAGGCGTATTGTATTAAGAACAACAGTTACTACCAAAACAAGATCATCAATCCTAAGTCGTGCGGTATACAGAATATCCAGTGCACACTGTTAGCCAATATATATAGCATAGAGGGATAGGACAATCAACAAGTCAGTATACATAAAAATCACACTAATTTTTATTCTATTCTAGTAATTAGACGCAAAGGAGACGAATAAAATATCCGAAAAAAGTGCAGTTTAAGAACACTTTAATTAAGAGTAATTGAATTTTATTGTTTTATTTAAATGTAAATAATAACTAATACCATTTTTTAAAATTCCACAAAAGTCTAGAACGTGTACGTCCTAAAATATTTTTGTTTATTACGTGAAACAAGAAAAAAATTTGTCTTGGTTAAGAGAAAAGTGATGCACAAACATTAGTGGTGAGTGTCATTTATTAGCATTTACGTTAATATTCATGGTTAAGGTGAGATTTTTCTACAGGCAGCTTAAGGATCTGCTTCGTTGGACTTTTGTGTTGATGCCATTTTGTTGTTTTCTTTATGTGGTAAAAAAGAAGTTTTAAATACTTATAGAAACATTATGGATGTTGTTGGTGTTATATAGTGGTGTGTTGAGATGTTGTGGAATACCATTTTCGCGAGCGGTGGTCGTCATCATTTGGGCCATGTGGGTCGGAGTTTATCTTAAAAAAACTAGAACGTTGTTCAGGTGTTCTAAAGGTTAGCCAGGGTTAAAAACACTAGAACCTGTTTGAATTTTGTTTGGGTTGCAATGAAGTTTATATTCTGAATCGAAAATTTTAAGAGTATTTTTAGTGCATCTGTGTTATCGTTAGTCCCGTGGGCATTTACAAAATCAACGTTTGGAAAACTGTAGCAAACATGTTTGAAACACCCTGTATGTACACTAAATTCGTTTTAACATTTATTTCTTTGGCAGAAATGTATCCACAAATTTTATTATTCAAACGCTTCAGATATATTCGACTATAAAGTTTTAAAACCTAACTATTTATTTAACCATCCTATATATATATATATATATATATATATATATATATATATATATATATATACATACAGGGTGTCCGCGGAGTGCGACAACGGAGGATATCTCCTTACACAATAGGGATAGAAAAAAAGTTTAAATACAAAAGTTTTCAGTAATCAAATCCACATTTAAAGAAAATATTTTCGTTTATACAGGGTGTCTCATATGAACTGGAGAGCATGCAACTTCATTTTTTTAAATAGGACACCCTGTAGTTTATTACATTTTCTGATTTTTCTACAAATTCTGAATCGGTTTTATTAAGGTCTCTTATCATCTAAAATTAATAGTTTTTGAGATATTTAATATTTTTTAAAAAAAATCACGATTTTCACGTGTCATTGACAAAGGACATACTTCTTTTATTTGATATCCTTAAAGGAAAATATTTTGCAGGTTACTAGTGCATAGACACACTTACTTTGTGTTCCCATAAAAATTTGAAAATATTATACAAGGTGTTGCCAAAACTATTCACAAAATCATAATCTTCAAAACACAAAATCTCAATTTTGTTTTTTTACGGAAAAATGTTGATTAAGTAATAAGCTAACTTTTTTATAAAACATGTCCTATACCTATCTTCCATAGTTATTGAGTTATTTTAGTTTTGAAAATCTATTTTTACTTTCTCGTATACGTAGTATAGAGAAGGTATTGTAATTGTGAAAAAAAATCGACCTCGAGGTTTTGATGGTTCTTGACGTTTTCGAGGTCTCCGAGTCCGAAAAAAGCATTTTTGGAAAAATGTCTGTGTGTGTGTATGTATGTGTCTGTGTGTGTGGGTGTGTCTATATGTAAACACAATAGCGTTCGTATGCTTTGAGCTAGACAATTGAAATTCGGCGTGAAGGCCTTATTTCAAAATTGTAGATATCTATCAAATTTTGCGATAGATACGGGGACCGGAAGTGGCACTTTACCTTAACACATTTGTGTCATGCTTCAAATAAACTACTCCAAAAATATCAACGTATTCGTTTCAAATTTGGCAAAGGTAAGTTATATTAGGCGACACATCTAAATATAATGACGACCGCTGCGAAGGCTGTTTCGGCGACCCGCTCCAACCCTCCTCGAACATAACCGAGATTGTAAGACAGGTGTAGGGCGTCGCAACTTGTTCTCGGGTCTTCGCCGCTTGTGATCTGAACTTGTTCGGGGGCCATCGTGTATTGTCGTGGTACCCTTGGTGAAAAATTTGAATTTCTATTATAATAAGGAGCCTAATGCTAACTTGTAAGACAGGTGTTTGTGATGCCATCTATGAGAGAAAATTTGAACTTGTAAAATAATAAGGGGACCTAATGCTAACTTATAAGACAGACAGGGCTTCGCAACTTGTTTTTGGGTCTTAGTCCATGGTCCCTTGGAGGGAAATTTGAATTTGTATTTAAGTGTTTACATTCTGATTACTTATTGTGAGAAATTTTAACCTGTATTCTAATAAGAGGTCTATTGCTAACTTGTAAGACGGACCTAGGGCTTCGCAACTTGCTTTCGGGCCTTCACGCCCCTGCATTGGTCTCAATGTCTGTCTTATAAGTTAGCAATAGGCCTCTTATTAGAAGACAAGTTCTCGCAATAAGTAATCAGAATGTAAACACTTAAATACAAATTAAAATTTTGCTCCAAAGGACCAGAAACTAAAACCTGAAAACAAGTTGCAAAGCCCTATGTCTGCCTTATAAGTTAGCATTAGTTCCCCTTATTATAATACAAGTTCAAATTCCCTCTCATAGATCTCACAAACAAATTCAAATTTTTGGTCGAGAGGCGTGGGCCTGAGAGTAAGTAGCTAAGCCCTACATTTGTATTACAAGTTAGCATTATACATCTTACTACAATACAAATTCATATTTCCAGCTATAACCTGCAGAGACTTAAACACAAATTTAAAATTTCCACCAATGGGGCCACGACAAAGCCCAGAGAGAAAGTTGCGCAGCCCTACACCTGTCTTACAAGTTAGGCTCCTTATTATAATACAAATTCAAATTTTTCGCCAAGGGTACCACGACAATACACGATGGCCCCCGAACAAGTTCAGAGAACAAGTTACGACGCCCTACACCTATCTTACAATCTCGGTTATGTTCGGGGAGTGTTGGAGTGGGTCGCCGAAACAGCCTTCGCGGAAAGCCTCGCGCCGCAAAATTTTACCTATTTGAGACAAGCAAATAACGGTTTCTTGAAACATCAAGCACTGCGGCGACCACCAAACAGGTTGAGATGATTGGTCATGTGCACTAGGATTTTATTTAATCAGGAAAAGTTTCTCATAAGTGGTGTTGAGTTACAGGTTAAATTTATACGATCAAGAGATACCTTTAGTCTAATGGCGGCGCACGGTTCAAATTACAAGACGCGAATTATGGACGCTAGTTTACTGCTGAGACGTATACGAATCAACCTCACCATTCTAATTGCGCGCGCTAAAGCCTTAGAAATAACTGCAGCAAAATACTTTGTTACAAGGACCGACGTAAAAGTGCTAACTATACCTGTGGGCATATAGCGAAAATCATTGGATAATGTCTTCCTGGGTCAGTTACCTAAACGATGCATCGTAGGTTTTACCGCAAATAAAGCCTTGAGAGAGATAATGTGTAAAGGTTATTGACTTTCGCATTAACTGTAGCCCCGTTAGTGCGATTCTTACCTATATGAGAGCAAAATTTTGCCTATATGATTAGATTTGATGTTTGTTAAATAATTGCTGGACACTTTTCGCAATAAAGTCCTTGCCCTTATCCGTCTATATACTTTGAGGCATCTTTTTGCATCTTTGAAAAATAACCGAAAATACGTCGATTATAGAACATGTAGTTTTTCAGCTTCAGAGCTCGTGTCCATGCCATCTTGCTAAATACATCGATAACCGTCAGTATATAATTATACCCGTCATTATATTTTACTTAGATTTCTCATATCGCAAAGATGCCTTTGCCACAGCTCGTAAATGTTGCTCATAATATATTTATTTCGAGTAAATTTCTCACTACAGTTTTATGTATAGTGTACGCTACTTGTTTCTGTAACCGCGCTCTAATATCTTCCCTAGGGGCCTGTTTTATAAATTTAAGTTCCTTTTTGACAAGGGTATTTCTGCTAAGGCAGAGCTTGTATGTACAATAGGCTTATGTGATGGTATGACAACCCCATTATCGGTAAATCCTCGAAAATTTAAAAATAGCACTCTAATACGCGGTCAACATGCATTCTTAACCGGATTATAAAATCTAAAGTCGTTTTTTTGACAGAGGTATCTCTGGTGAGACAGAACTTTTATGTATGTAAAATAATATAGAGGCGAAATCTAGCTTAAAGAAGAGGACACAGGCAATTCGCTGCATACATCACAATATTAAATAACCTGTTTCCGCAAATATATATTTGGTTTCGGATGTTGAGAGTTAGACGAAGAGTTTGATAGACATTTTATTCTAAGTTAGTTGATAATTTACTTTAATTATAATAGCTTCGCAATTGCATTGCATCTCTCTAAGTAATCTAGCCTGTGATAGCTAAAAGTTCAGATATATACATGTACGTAAAATATGTACAGTGTTTATTATTATTGTTTAGGTCCAATTGCGAAATCGTACATTCACTTTTGTATAACAACAAGTTAATTAACTGATTACGCAATACCCATTAATTGTTTTATTATCATTATATAGAATTTAGTAGTGTATTTAAAAATCAATTGTGTATGTTATCTTTATCCTTATTAGGTTCTTTCATATCAAAAATAATCCAATTGTTTATTACCTTTAAAAAATAGACCAAACTGCGATCCCTACGTGGGCATATAAAAAAAATGGCTGCCAAGGTATCCCAAGGTCACTAAAATCCAAGATATCAAAATTTTAAAATGTTTGTAAACACATTAATTAACACGATGTGGACGGCTGATTGCTACTTTCCAATTCACATAAAATGAAGTTTTATAACTGTTTAATAATAATAAACACAGATTAAGAAGCCCGCGAACAGATTCCCGTCTTACAAGACAAGGATCCCTTATTAGAATACAGCCACCAATGCATAAATAAATTAGGTCGCAATCTGTAGATGGGATTAAAAGAAATGTAATAACTATGAAATATCCTTTGATAAAAACAACCCTAATTAATAACAGATTAAATCTTTTTTCACTCAGAACACTGCATGCGCACGCATTTGCCTACCTTCCAGGGGCTGAACTGCCAAAAAGGCTCTTAATACAACCAAAAGGGCTCTAATTAGGGTGAAAATTCCATCAAGGGTAGAAAAAACCTCCGTAAAGAAGCCATAAAAATGGGGTGAAAAATAACGTGGAATATAAAAATGGTGGGTTTTAAAAATCAAGATGGCGCCTCACTACTACTCGTATATAAGGTAATGAGTGTAGCAGTAACACCTTCAAACCATTTTCCAATCCCCAGATGATCCCCAGTTTGACAACCAGGTCAAGGCACTCTTCGAGGGTCGCCTTAGAGTTCCACAACCTTAACATTCCTGAACCCCAACTCGATAACAAGAGGCCCTTTTAAACACCCGTCACGCCCGACCAGGTCCACACGTATTTTAAAAGGAAAAAATTAACAGGCCATGACGGCCTAAATAGGAAGATCCTCCGGTACCTACCCGATCCAGCTCTCCGTCTACTATCCGATATATATATATATATATATATATATATATATATATATATAATAAATTCTTAACTCTCCTATTTTCCAACGGACTGGAAATCGGCCTCCACCGTCATGATACCAAAAACGCTGACCTAACCTCACCTCCTCCTATTAACCCATTTCCTGAGTTGCCTCGAATGCTTGAGCAGATTCTAGCCAAGCGACTCAGGGACCATCGAATTCAACGACTTTCTTCCTAACAGCCAATTCGGCTTCCGTCCCAACCGAACGTGTCACGATCCTTGTTGAAGCTGCTTACCGAGATCACCAGAGCATTCAATCACAAGCAATGTAACCTGGTTGTGTTTTTGGACATTAAGCAAGCATTTGACAGGGTCTCAGCATTCAATCACAAGCAATTTAATCTGGCTGTTTTTGGACATTAGGAAGCATTTGACAGGGTGACCCCTTCACCAAACTCCTACTCTCGTACCTGACCAACGAAAACCTTCTCAGATCCTTTCGAACCTACAGCAGGCGTACCGCAAGGTTCTGCCTTAGCCCTGATCCTCTACACTATCTTCGCATCCGATATACCCGAAGTCACTCAACCCGGAGTAGTCATAGCGCAGTTTGCAGATGACACCGCTTCTGGGCGGTTAATCGGAACAGCGAAACGGCCTCATCATATCCAAACTGGAACTTCTCCAACTGCTAACGGTGAGTCTCCGTCAATCCTACAAGACCAAGCAATCCTCTTCCGCCATCATCAATAGACCGAAGATAAGTGTAAAGCTTGCCTCCAGAAATGTGTCCTCACTCTAAATCTGTTCGTAGAATCAGAGTTGTCACCCCAAAACCCTCTTACACGTATAAAACATATATCCGCCCTGTTATGGATTTCCGAGCTCCCATATATACAAATATAAACCCCAAACACCTTTACTCCATCGTTTACTGTGAGCGCCGAATTTTCCGACGCATACACTGGTTACCCTAATACCCTTACTATCCAACGCGCCAATATATCCCCAATCACACATAGAATCCAAACCCTTCAGAAAAATGTTACCCACAAAATAATTTTCGGCGATACCATCCCAACCAAAGAGATACCTACCACTCCTTATAACTACCACTTTCCCCCATTCCCACAAAGGAAACCCAAGCTCAAATTCAAACATCCACCCGCCATCCTTACACAACTCCTCGACGACCTACCCGAGGAGATAGAAGAATCCCTTGACAACATCCCGTATGCCCTCCGCATCCCCACGTCTATTGGATGACGACCCTGGCAAGATACCGGCCAACGAATATAAAACCACAAACCACGCTACACACACCACAACCACCATGTACACTTAACATATTAACACATTCATTACTCAATAAAACCTAAATAGTTTTTTCTTTTTTTTACACCCAAAATAACCACACCTCATGGTTGTACAACATATAACACCCAACACCGCAACACAACAACAAGGAATGATCCTTTTTTTAATTCAATATTTTAATTTTTTTTACATCCGGGCTTTAATTATCTTAGGTTAGTAGTGACCTCAAATTAAAAACGATTACGTAAAAACTTTTGTTGATTAAAAAGAATAAAGGATCTATAAACTTCAATTTTTGTTAATTTTTTATATTTTATATCATTTAATCTAAATAAATTTTTTGCATAATTTTAAATATATCAATATTTTTATTTTAAAATTTTCTTGTTTAAAACATTTTCTTAAACAACCGGAAAAAGCAGCCAGAACAAAATTTAAATTAATATATGGTTTCATAAATTACTTAAAAATAACATCCTAAGCCTTACCAAAAATGATTGGTAAAATAATCTTAAAACATAATAATTTTCATGTTCCTGGAAAATAAAGCATGGGAATCACCAGGGCTGAAGAGAAGGACTCCTGAACAGTCCACAAGTAAGTAAATAAGCTAACAATAAGCTAAATACTAACACATAAGCATGAGCATACTAACAAAAAAAAAGCAATAATAAAGGCACTGTTGTTAACTGAACAGCGTGTCTGTTAGTAATACATTATATGTAAGATGTGTAAGTTAAATATGTTTAGTTTACGAACGGACTTTGCTTAATAAGGGAAAAGATGAATAAGGAAATCAGTTGGTTAGTATACGTGATGTATGTAATACATATTCGTTGGTGGTTAATAAATGTTGAGTAAGAAGTGTCGTTCATTGTGTTTTTATTATTTTATTTCTTACACACTTGTACCTAACTTCATAGCTACTAACTAATTCATTATAGAGCTTTCTGATGACTTTTGACGAAACGATCTATTCCTTTAGTCGTTTATGAAAAGGTGAAATGTGATTTAGAAATAGAATAATTTTGTGCGCAATATCAATATGCGCGATTAGCCTGCAGTATAAGATTTGTCAGTTACATAGCTCTAATAATTTTAATCATTTTGACTTTAAGTAGGTCGTAACTCATATTTAAATCGATATATTTTACACCGATACGATTAGCAGAATAACAAATATTTTAAATCAACTTAAACCTTCTACTTACTATTATTACACTACCACAAACTTTTCCCTTGTGAAATGTCAGAGTGTTGAGATATAAATACATTAAAGAGCGTACCGAAACAAAGGGTTGTAGGCATGAAGTGCAGGGGTCAACATCGTATTTATTGATATGCATTAAATGGACGTTTGAATGAATTAAAACCGTACGTATAGTCTTTCTTTCACAGTCTAGCTTCCTTCACTCTTACAATCCCAGACCCCTAAAAAATGTTCAATGAAGTGCAATACAATAGGTAACCCTTGCCAGAATTAATCGTTAATATAAGTATTCATGAACGAAACATTTTAGAGAGGGCAATACAATGCACACTTCATCCTTCAGCACCTTTGCTTTCGTAAAAAAGAAAAAGATAATTAGTCTGCTGCACAAAATTGGAAGTGAGCATAATCAACTTTACCGCGTTCATGCCTTTTTAAGCGATTGTTATAAAGAAGAAAGAAATTATAATTCAGCATTCACAAATTTCTTCCTTTATTACATAAGCGTGGGAAAATATTACATTTTTTACTCGTTTTGCTTAGAAAATACATGAACCGTTACTCGAGGTTATTATTACACCTTAACTTCTATTCTCAGCAAAACTGATTTTTTCTCATTCTAGCAAGTAGGCTATCAACACTCGGTTAATATAACCAATAAAATTGTTTATAGCTACCATATTGCGACCTACAAAGCTAAATTAAATATTTATAAAAGTATAGTTGAAAATCGATTGACAAGTTGTGATAAAAATAATTTGGGTAAACAGGTAATTTTACAAGCACTTATAGTGGGTGAGAACTTTGTAATTTACACATCATACTCTCATCCAGTATAGCGTAAAAACCACAAACGAGAGAACCGCAACTCTAGAATCACACGATGAATTATATATACTTTCACGTGACTAAATTATAATGGATTTTTGTTTTGCTTTATAAAGTATTTTTAATTGACGGATAAGTAGTAACCTACATGCGCGCTGTCTTACCGTTACCTTCTTCAATTATCGGTATATGTTTATAATTGTGAGTGTATGAAGCTTTGTTCCAAGGACCTGAATTTCTAAAAGTAAATTGAGGCCAGTTTCGATCATTATTATTGTTTGTGAATAAATATAATCTATTTTATCCAATAACACTTTTCCTTCACTTTCCTTTAAAATGCAGCAATAACAACCTATCGATGTTCCGCAAGAGACGACTTTTGGCCCACTTCCGTTTAGACCTTTTACTAGTTATGTAATGAGGAATGATCCATAATGTATTTTTTTTTTGAGTTTACACAATTTTCTGTTAGTGGTAATAATTAGCCCGTAAAACTTTCAATTACTTGCCAAATTAAGAAAATTTAAACATTATGCATTACGAAAACTACTTAAAATAATTTAAACCTTGAATTTCTTTTCTTTTTTCAGAAATTTTTGGCATTATTTTTGTTAATCAAGAGAGAATAAAATATTTATACAGAATGTTTGCGAAAATGTAAATAATACACTAAGGAAATTCCATTTATATATAAAATTTTGTTTTATGATTGTGAATCAAAAAATAATAAAATTTTGCCATTATATAAATTCTACTAATTGGCGTTTACATTCCATAATTGAGTTTATATAAATGAAAAACTGCTCACAATTTGTCACACCTGAGTACCACCAATTTTACACTATGTGAGACACATTTAATTAATAATTAAAGGTCTGTATTAATCGATCACGCTTTAATACAATCTAGTACTATAATTATAATTACATTGTATACTATTACCTACATCCCAGGCTAAAATGGGGAAAGCAAAGCAATGATGTCAGCCCCTCACAAAAGCGAAAAGATATTTCACAAAATTAAACTATAATGCTTACTTAAGGTTTAGCAGTTGATTTTATATTGTTAACATATAGTTACCTAAACTACATCTATTATAAACAAATGTGAAGAGCTGCGCTTCCCGTTCCCTTCTTTGGTGACAATATCTATTTTGCACGTTAGCTTTCGTTATCAGATAAGTTTACAAAGCTTCTTAACTCTAACATTTATTACACTAATACAGAATACTGCTCGTATTAATAATTTCTGAATTTCCATTATACTTATCGTTGTGTAAAATAAATAACCCCATGCTATACCAAAAATGACGTAAAACAATATTATACTATGTAGCGTCCTCCAGATACCCTATCTTGAAAAATGTAATTTGAACTTATTTGCAAGAATGCAAATTCAAGAACAAAACAATCGCTAAGTGATTTATCTTGAATGCAATAATGTATTATTACTCAAATTAGCATGATTTCTGACAATAATTAAAAGATTAGAATTTATTCGCAAGTCTGATATTTAATTACTCGCAAACCTACAATCTCAAATCTGATGAAGTGTCCGACGAGTGGTAGGTACGCTGTGTTATTTGAATTAGATAGGCGGGATGAGGTAAGTGTTGCATCATGAGGGGCATGAAACTACTCAATTTATTAAAAAATAATCAGACTAAATATTATGATGCCAAACATGTGGCCCTTTAAAACAAATCATGCCAGTCTTTAAGTAAATAAGCACACATAACAATAAACTACAGTACATATAAAATACAACAACAGTAAAATTGCACGAGTGATAATAAGGTAAAGGCAAAGACAAAAGAAAATAGACAAGGAATTTACACATACACAATTGTTTAGTGACTACTAAAGCATAAAATACATAGGTACAGTTACAAGAAAATACATATAAAGAGAAATTAGTTCGCAGGCAAATAATTCTACTTAACAAACCGCCACAAAACTCATTAAAACAAAGCCTTACAAGGGTAAGTTGTAAATAGATCATAACATCGTGACCGATATATAAGTTTGAGTGCGTTAGAAAAATACAGCGCCCCTTTCTCAGGTTACACATTCATCTATACAACAATAAAAACAATAAAAATAAAATTCATGTGTTTAATGGATATCTGGACCTGGGAGTGCGTACCCACTTTAATTAATAACCAAGCGGTATCATGTACCCGTTCACCAGCCCACCTCTATACAATTATAATTATAAACAACAAACAACAATGCAAATTCATACAAATACAAGTGTAAGCGAGCCCTGCACTGTCTTTTAATTTAGCAGATTTCAGCTTAATAAGCCAACGTGCGAATAAGATACCTTTGCAAGGCAATGAACGATTTTTAATAGGTTATATAGGGTTGTAGAATTATTTGCTGCCAGCCCTAATTTATATAAAAATACCTACTTACACTTGAAGTGATCACAGACACAAATCGTTAACATATGCAGTTTAACTTCAAAAAGGGTGACTGTTATTTATAATTTATAATATTTAAAAAATCACATTACAACTAACACCCGAAAGAAAAGACAAATTAGTGTTGGCTAATTCAAAAGAAAAGGTACAATCATGAAATATTTTAAAGACAAACTGTTTACAATCGGAGTTTCTAATTAAAACGAATCAAAGCGTCCGACTCAATCGAAATTTCAACAGCAACTGCCTTCCTTTCTCATTTCCACAAACCATGTTTACTCCCGAAAATCAACCCTGTCTTTGAAAAGTGATAAAAAACAAGAAATATTAATTTACGTTGGAACAGTTTCATACTAATTATTGCACGACATCTTAATTTTAAAAATATGCATTCGTCCGTAACAACATTTAGGTTTCAAGTTTCCAAGTACCAAACAAAGACGTCTTTAATTGCAGTGTGTACCGTTAGTAATTAATTACTAACTAGTAAACTAGTGACTTTTTACACCAAGAGCGCGCGTATAGAAATTTTAACAATTCGTCACGCCAGTTTCGGCAGAACACCTGTTTCTCTACCCTAATATATGCTCCCTTTTTCTTTTCAACCTTTACTCAAATATCAATTACAAACATTCCTTACATAAAAATACATTAAATAAAATATTCCGAAAACATTAGCAAATTAAAACGTATCATCACGATATTAAAAATTCACTAATTATCTTTTCTATCGCGGTAACAATGGCGATGTGACAAACGTTTATTACAATAATAAAATTTTGGCATACAACTATAATTAAAAATTATTAATTTTATTAAATACATAAATAAAAAGTTTACCTTGAGCAGGATTTGAACATACGACATCTACTTTGCTCTAACCAACTGAGCTATCGAGAGGCAAGCCCCCTCGATGCAAATTTTGTCTTGATGTATGTAGAAGTGATGTAAATTCTAAATATAATGAGATTACAGTTAATTACTTACATTAATGGTAGTAACGTGACCCTGCAATATCGCAAGGATTCACACATACCAAAGCAACTTGACTAAAGTTAAATTATTATATAATATTATACTATACTTTAACAATAATAAATAGATCTTTAGCCCTAGCGCTTGATACAGAAAAACCTTTTCAAGCGAGTAGTTCGTCCTGTTGGCAACAGAAGGCGCTATCCGGGATCATATTGTTACGTCTACCGATCCTTGTACGAGCCGTAGTAGTAGATGATAGAAACGTATTAGTTAAGTTGCTCAGGGGTGTTCTCCTTAGACCGAAGACACTAATTTGGTTAAAATTCTACTTAAAAAGGGGGACCAAGGCTCATATACCGTAATTAGTTGGCTATATGGTCGGTTTAGACCGTCGACTGAGCAAGATTTTCAGCACAACATAACCGTCTGATTGTAAATTAGGTTCAACCATGTAAATAAGGACTGTACCTTTTTCGTTCTCTTGCGTTTAGAGCAGTAATTATTCAATCTTTTCATACTGCGACAACTGACGTGGTGCCTTCCGTTGTAGTACTGGCTGTAACTTGTATGCACAAATTTCCATTAAGTTGTGTTATAAAGGGAAAATGGAGAAACTAGAAACCTGGTAACAGGCAAACCAAAACCTGAACCCGAAAACTTATATGGTTTGCGAAAACCATGTGCATGTGTATTCTTTGAGGCTGTATTCTAGTATTTTATTTACTTTATATTTTCAATACCGTATTTTACATATTATGGAAGTCTTCATCGAAGTTATTTGTTACACTTCAGCTGCGTCCTTGAAATAGCCTTCGCCGAACATACCTACATTGTCGTTAGTTGAATGTTTATTCATACCACAAATTCTGTACAAGTTCCCATAACATTTCAAAAGGAAATAAGAGTAGTATAAAGGATATTTGGGCTAGACAGAGCCGGCGACATTAGGAAGGCTATTTCGAAACCACAACCTCACATACAATTTTTAAATGATAATACGTACTCCAATAGACAGGCAGAGCCGAAACCTAAAACCTAAACAAATACGCTTTTTTGGGAAACACGTTTTCGATGGGTTTTTGTCTTTTTTGGCCTTTTTAAAAGTTTTTTTTCAACATTTTCTAACGTTTTTTGACGTATTTACCGTTTTTAGTAGTTTCAAGATATAAGTAACAGATTATACATTATTAAAGCTAAAAGGCAACTGGTTGCCAGCTACTAGTTGTATATTACTGTTTGTTTTTACTACTACACAAAAGGTTAAAATGCACTAAAAAGCGTTACAGAAACATCAAAAAACATTAGAAACGGGCAACTGTTTTCCAAAAACGATTATCTATCTAGGTTTTCGTTTATGTATTACCATTTAAAAAGGATGTGCAGAAAAGTGTGGGTGTGGTAGCCAAGAAGCAAGTCTTCCAATTCCGTCTGTTTGGCCTTAACTACTAACGTAAAAACAAAAATTATAAATGATATAATTACGCCCTCAATCTGTTTAAAACTAGCGATGCCATAATCAGATATATCAGCTGTAACAAGTTTGTTCCTTATTAGGAAGTAGTACGGAATTGACAATTTGTTTTGTGCGTAGCACAAACACCCGTTATATGAAAGGACTGATATCTGAAATAATCACATCTGACCTTTTGTTTGATGTCCCAGATTTCTGGTGGCCTTATACATTGTTACTTGCTCAGTAATTGTAAAGGCCATTGGCAAGCAGGACCTGATATTACTTTGTTTAATAGTCCTATGATTGTCGGAAATCAGTGTTCAACCGATTGAGGAAATATCACTAGAATAGTTTGAAAAAAGCATACGAAAAAACCCTAAAATGAGAAATCGACATTTTTTAGTTCTAAATTACCGTGAATTTTTATTGCAATGGGGCAGCAAATCACATTTAAAACATACCGCACCCTTAGGAGTGAAAATTGGCATATTACAATTTAGTTTACGAGTACTCAAATATATTACAGAAAGAAGATAAAAAGTGTAAGGAATAGAACATAAACGCGAACGTCACAGTGACCGTGACTGTAAACGTAGACGTGGACATAAACGTGACGTGACCATGAACGTAAAAGTGAATGTAAAAGTGAACGTGAAGGTGTAAGTGAACGTGAACGTAAACGTGAAAATACGTGAACGTGAACGTGACCGTGAACGTTACCGTGAACGTGACCGTAAACGTAAACCAAAACGTAAACGTGAACATACTCATAAACGAAAACGTAAACGGGAACGTTTACAGTTAAACAGGAAAATTGACATCTTAAAATTTATGACAGATACTTTATTTTACGATTACTGAAATATATTACTGAAAAAAGATAAAAAAGTGTAAGAAATAAAAAGCAAACGTAAATATGAACGTGAACATTAATGTGACCGTGAACATGAACGTGGACGTGAATATGACTGTAAACATAATCGTTAACGCCAACGTCAACGTAAAAGTAAACCTGACTGTGACCGTGAGCGTAAACCAAAACTTAAGGTGACCATGGATGTAGCGTGAACATAAACGTAAATGGGAACGTTTACAGTTACACAGGAAGATTGACATTAAAATTCATGACAGGTACTATATTTTATGATTACTGAAATATATTACTGAACAAAGATAAAAAGTGTAAGGAATAAAAAGCAAACGTAAATATGAACGTGAACATGAATGTGGCCATGAACATGAACGTGGACGTAAATATGACCGTGAACGTGGTAGTGAACGTAATCGTGAACGTAAAAGTAAACGTGAACGAGAACGTGATCTTAAACGTGAACGTTAACGCGACTGTGCCCGTGAATGAGAACCTAAGCCCAAACGTAAACGTGAACGTGGACGGTAATGTAAACGAAGATGTACATATTTACCTTGAAATACATTGTTTTTGAAATAACAGTATTAAACCTAAAAATAACATTTTACAAATTAAATTAGTAAATTAGTTATAATTTTTCTTAACGTAGAAAGTGCACAAGTTTCGAATCCTCAATGTGATTCATCTTCAGGGAAGACACTAGTTTATAAAGAGTTGTTAATACAATTATGGCCGTAATATGAGTAAAAAAAAAATCATATTCATATTCATATTACGACCATAATTATATTAACAACTCTTTTTAAAAACTAGTGTTTTCCCGGAGGATGAATCATATTGGGATTCGAATTTTACTCATTCAAGAAGTGTTACCTTGTAATTTTGGTTTAAAGTTATATTAAATTGTTTCTATAAAATAATTTTACTTACCACTTTTAGGGATGCAATCTCCACCCAGTCGCAGGTTCCCAGTCAAGCCTGAGCGGCAACAAGTGAGAACGGAAACATGTAGAGGTTGGACAACTCCAGACCAAAACAACGTTTCAACACAAAATGGTAGGAGCATAAAGACTAAGCCTTACCGCAACCCACAACCATGTCGTATAGAGGCAGACGAAAGGTAACTCAAAATAGAAAGTGATGATATCCATCAATGGACTGGGCAAGCTAGTAGCTTGTATTAGTTGCAAAAGGTTCAGCTCTGCAGGAGAATTTACACCGTCTACTTTTAAGAGATGGCAGAACTCAGATAAGATTTTCAAAATGATGTGAAGACAGCTAGTCTTTGGAGTGGACAATCTTGTGGCCTTTCTCTATTGTATAGTTAGAAAGCACATCCTGAGAACAAATGACCTGTCTGATCTATCACCACCCTCTATTCGTGATAGTACCGCATCTATTTCGCCACGGAAATGAAAATTCAATTTGCCATTTTGAGTTTCACGAATAATGGTAGGAATAGGTTTAGACATTTACTCAAAAGAACTAAATTTCCACCAACCATCACGTAAGTTCTCATATACCAGACGTAATTAATAAGGCTAACGCTTAGTTCTCATATACCAGACGTAATTAATAAGGCTAACGCTTAGTAGTCAGAAAGTTCTCATGGATGAAATAGAGAACATAATCAGCATCAGAATCACACCTAGACTATTTTCCGACCATCACTACACAATAGAACAGTTGAACAACTTCAATATTCTTGACCTCGTATGAGTCAAAGAGCTAGCTAGAATAAAAAGTAACGTGAGATCCAAAAGTCAAACTGGACTCAAAGCCAAATTCCACTATGTAAGTAACGTAATGGTTCAAGACGGACTTAATGCAAAATTGACGGCAAAGTTTTAAGGCACCTTCTCGTATCTTAATACACAACCTTTCAATGATTTAATGCAGTATAGTGAGTCTAAACAGCCAACTACAAATTATTAAATAAATCAGCTTTACAAAAGTGGATTGACAATAAAATTTACTAGAAAGGGCAAACACTCTTAACCTTTGGAGTTTATTTAATATTAATTTCGCGTTCTTAGAGCGTTACAATTTTAGATACCAGTACGAGGCTGGAGGAACGTGTAATCTCGGGGGGTGAATTCAGGGTAAGATTATTTTATTTTACGTCTCTAGGCGCTGGTGGTGGTGAAATTCGGGTAGTTTCGTCCCGGTTTAATATACTACAGAGTAACTACAGAATAATAAAGCAAACAAAATTTAGCTTTAGTGCATAGGGTCCCTCATGGATCAGTTCTTGGACCAAATACATATTAGAAATATAATAAGTTCATCTATCCACGATTAGTGATCATTTTCATCAAAGAGGTAAATACTCTTAACCTTTGGAGTTTATTTAATATTAATTTCTCATTCTTAGAGCGTTGCAATTTTAGATACCAGTACGAGGCTGGAGGAACGTGTAATCTCGTGAGGTGAATTCAGGGTAAGATTATTTTATTTTGCGTGTCTAGGCGCAGGTGGTGTTGAAATTTGGGTAGTTTCGTCTCGATTTAATATAGTACAGAATAATAAAGCAAACAAAATTTAGCTTTAGTGCATAGGGTCCCTCATGGATCAGTTCTTGGACCAAATACATATTAGAAATATAATAAGTTCATCTATCCACGATTAGTGATCATTTTCATCAAAGAGGTAAATACTCTTAACCTTTGGAGTTTATTTAATATTAATTTCGCATTCTTAGAGCGTTACAATTTTAAATACCAGTACGAGTCTGGAGGAACGTGTAATCTCGGGAGGTGAATTCAGGGTAAGATTATTTTATTTTACGTGTCTAGGCGTTGGTGGTGGTGAAATTCGGGTAATTTCGTCCCGATTTAATATACTACAGGGTAATTACAGAATAATAAAGTAAACAAAATTTAGCTTTAGTGCATAGGGTCCCCTCATGGAACAGTTCTTGGACCAAATACATATTAGAAATATAATAAGTTCATCTATCCACAATTAGTGATCATTTTCATCAAAGAGGTAAATACTCTTAACCTTTGGAGTTTATTCAATATTAATTTCGCATTCTTAGAGCGTTACAATTTTAAATACCAGTACGAGGCTGGAGGAACGTGTAATCTCGGGGAGTGAATTCAGGGTAAGATTATTTTATTTTACGTGTCTAGGCGTTGGTGGTGGTGAAATTCGGGTAGTTTCGTCCCGATTTAATATACTACAGGGTAATTACAGAATAATAAAGTAAACAAGATTTAGCTTTAGTGCATAGGGTCCCTCATGGATCAGTTCTTGGACCAAATACATATTAGAAATATAATAAGTTCATCTATCCACGATTAGTGATCATTTTCATCAAAGAGGTAAATACTCTTAACCTTTGGAGTTTACATAATATTAATTTCGCATTCTTAGAGCGTTACAATTTTAGATACCAGTACGAGGCTGGAGGAACGTGTAATCTCGGGGGTGAATTCAGGGTAAGATTATTTTATTCTACGTGTCTAGCGCTGGTGGTGGTGAAATTCGGGTAGTTTCGTCCCGATTTAATATACTACAGGGTAATTACAGAATAATAAAGTAAACAAGATTTAGCTTTAGTGCATAGGGTCCCTCATGGATCAGTTCTTGGACCAAATACATATTAGAAATATAATAAGTTCATCTATCTACGATTAGTGTTCATTTTCATCAAAGAGGTAAATAAGAGTGAAACGTGAATACCACATTCCGTCAGCGTAAATAGCGTAATCAGAACTAACGTTCTTATTTTTAAGCAATTTAATAAACTAAATGAATTGCGCAATGGGAATTATAACGGTTTTGAGGCTTAAAGTACAATTAAACTTATGTATAATTGTGGCAAAAGATATAATGAGAAAAAATAATCACACTATTATGTATTAACGCGTTTATGGTTTGAATGAATTTTATTCCTACACTTAAGTGATTAGCAATATTAATTAACCTCAATTTCAATTAATTTGTTTAAAATTATTTTAAATGAATGATTCATAATAGAAACATATGTTGGCATTTTATTATTCGGAATGGTTATTTAAGTATGTTTACTTTCTTAAAGAAGGATAGCGTCATTTCAATCTTTGGGTTAAAACGAAGCGATTGTAATTTTATGTGCTTTCATAATAATTTGCAGGTTAAAGGTTTAATTTTTAATTAAAAATTTTCGAAACTCAAAAGTTGGCACTCATTACCAATAAAATTGAAAAATCATCAATCAGTGAAATGAAATTTCTGAAAATTTTCCTTTTCACTAATTTTCCAAAATTTCCGTATTACGAATCAAACACAATTGCAAATCCTTTAAATTATAGTTCTTGTCTACACACTTAATTTAGATTAATTTCAATCAAATAATAAACTTCATATTTATATCTATCTAAACCCAAGGTGAAGGCCAACAGATTTGAGCAGTCTATTTAAATTTAATTATAGTTAAAATCTAGTTGTGCTTTTGGGAATTATTTTTTTTAAGCAGGTAGGCATAATTAGCTAGGTACCTAATTAAATGATAATTAATTTAATTATAAATTTTATCATAAATGTATTCATAAGCGGGTTTTGGTAACAAGTTTAAAAAAGGTCACGAGAAATTAAAAATCTGGTTTAAATAATTATTTTAATGTATTTATGTACGTTCTGTAAGTAAAAATAACAATGAAATAGAAATTCCATAAGTTTATTTTAAATTAAAATTTTTTTACGGTTAAAAAATTAAGGAATTGCTTCAGAAAAGCAGAACTATAATTGTTATTCGAATTTTTTGGCATTAGTTCTACCCAAGACAGTCATAGAGGATTTGAGATCATTTAGACAGTCCAGCCTTGAGCAAAACCCGCAATCGAATCGAAAAGTTTTATTAATACCATAACCGACTACTGTTGTAAATTCTCAACAATAAAGATGAATTGTTGTTTCGCGTACGCATTTAGAATTATGATACTAATTTTAGTAGCGTCCAGGTTCAATCCGAATCTTTAGAACATGCGAGAAGGAATTAGACGTTCTCAGGATCGAAACCTAACCGTACATATGGAGTGGCGCTCGAGGTTCCGTTTACCTTGTTTTTAACAGCAACTCTTTAAATTATTTCTTTGTAAAAAAAATTCGTTAATAGCACCAGAACAGGGGCCCATTTTCTCGATCTGTCACGGTATATAACATGAAAATGGACGGACCACTGGAAGTTAGAAGAAACTTTTGATAACGGTCATTTCTACCGCTAACTAGAATAATTCCACTCGATGATTATGGCTGGGTTACAGTGAGAACCTATCTTTCAAAATTGCTTCCCTTTTTTTGTGATTGACTAAAGAGCTCAAAATTTTACATTAGGTGCCCGTTAATTTGCAAGACGTCAATTGACAGAATTATATTGCGTATACGAAAATCCTATAAAAAAACCTATAAAACTATAGGCTTATTATCGTTAGAAAAGGTGTCTATAAATATTGCTCCAAAGCTCATACTTTTCAATATATGCGGAACCTGGACATTCCGACGAATTCCCAAAACGTCAACTCTACATTTTGATTGTCCAAAACGCCGAACTTGACCAAAACGCCGACGACCATTTCGCCGTATACGTATATTCTGCCGAATTTTAGAGTTAGGCCATTATGCCGACAAAAACCAAAACACCGAATAGTTTTTAAGATATTCTACGGAATGCCCAAAACACTAACGCCATATGTTAAAAGCCCAAAATTCATTAAGCTGAACGTGACCAAGACGCCGACGACCATTCTGCCAAATGCGCCGAATTTTAATGTTGAATCGTTACGCCGACAATGACCAAAGTGCCAAATGACCAAAGAACCGAATTCCCAAAAGGCCGAATGCCAAAAACGCCGACACGATAATTTGATAGGCTCAAAGTGCAGGCTAAATGCACTTCTTTATAGTAACTTATAAATGTTAATGAAAATCAAAATTAATCTACTGAAACAAAAATAATTGTGCTTGAGGTAGGAGTATTTCATTAACTTATGTACAGGGTGGCCAACTAAGAATGCGAGGTACTGTATCTGGGAAACAATCCATCGTAGAGGCTTGCGCAAAAAAAAGTTATTACTAAAACGGCCAATACAAAAACCTGGAAAATATTTTCAAGTTTCTGAAATGGCCGCTAAGGGGCGTAACTGCAATCTTGAATCTAAAAAAGTGATGTTTCTGTGAATTCTCCTATATTAACCTAATAAAAAAATAACTGATCTTTGAAGTCGAGGATAATCTGAACTTTTGTTGTTTGACGTGTCCCTAAAAATAAAGTGGTAGGGGGGGATATCAAAGGTTTCCTTAAATAACCCCCCGTATGTTCGAAACGGCTAATCCGATTTTAACAAACTTGGGCGCGTTGAAAAACCTTTTCTTGGGCTACAAATGTTAAAATAATTGAAGTTTTGTTAGTTTCACATGTCGTCGCTAGAGGGTTTTGTTCGACATTCCGACAAAAACGGTTAATTTTCGCAAAAAAAATTAAATGCATTGGTATGACTTTTTTCATGAACAAGTAGCTAAATGATGCCTAAACAAGCTCGCGAAAACCGCATCTGGATATCTTGTTCCTAACCTAAAATATCGGCCAAAGAAAATTTTATACAAAAATCCCATAAATTTTTATTTTTTTTTAACTATATTTTTCTGGAATTGTTTCTATTATGTAAGTTGTGGCCCTAAAAAGGATCGATTTAAAGGAGGAAGGATTTTAGTGCCCCCGTAAATGCTCGAAATGCTGACCATCACTCTGTGCATTGCTGAGGCCTCTTATGGGTAGATAAAACTGCAGCTTCAATTTCGGATCTGAATAGGTTACCTAGAAATTCCGATTTTAAATGGTTGTAAATTTATTCACCAGAATAAAATCACCCTTTTTGAAATTACTACGGGCAAGTAAGCAATGCTAAAAGTTAATAGAAGCAGCCAATGGAAATAGATATCTAAACAAAACATACATAATCCTCAAATTGTCAATAGCTGTCAATACTTTCGCGCTACTTTGAGCAATTTTTGTGCTTTCAAAATGCGTTTTACGAATAATGAAGCTGTTGATATGCTTGCGGTTTATTTTGAAAGAGTTTACGCGGCTCGATATCCAAATCGGCGTCCTTGCGATGTAAGAGATTTTCCCCGATTAGTGGCGAGCTTACGAGCCAACGGTAGTTTTCGGCCTACGTTTCAACGACAAAGAATTGGAAGAACACAAGAAAATATTAACCGTGTACTGGGCTATATTGAAGGAAATCCTCATGTTAGCATAAGAGCATTATCCACTGAGTTGGGCATATCACGGATAACGGTTCAAAATATTTTGAAGGACCATAGGTCAGTTCTAATGGCCATCAAAATATATAGGTATTCGTTTAAACATTTTTTAATTACTTTAAGAATGCACCCATATCATATCGTTTTGCATCAGGCCTCGAAAGAGGAAGATTTTGATCGAAGGTTAGACTATTGCCATTGGATGTTAAGCATGATACGCGAAAATAGAGAATTTTTATTTCAAATTCTTTGGATCGATGAAGCCACCTTCAGTAGTGACGGGAGAGTCAATCTGCACAATATGCATTATTGATCTGCAGAAAATCCGCATTGGTTGCGTGAAGTTCAACGCCAAGGGCGTTCGAGTTTAAATGTATGGTGTGGCATACTGGGAGGCAGAATTATTGGGCCATATTTTTTCGAGCAACCCCTAAATGACAACGTATTTCTTGACTTTTTGGCCAATCAATTACCGTTGTTGTTGGAAGATGTGCCTCTGGAAACAAGGCAAAAATTGTTTTTGCAGTTGGATGGTCGCCCAGCACATTTTGCTATTAATGTGCGACAGCATATTAATGCAGTATTTCAACAGCGGTGTATTGAAAGAGGAAGGGAAGTCTGTTTCCATGGCCTCCGCGATCGCCAGACTTAACTTGCCTGGATTTTTATTTATGGGGTCGCTTAAAGGACATCGTGTTTCGGACTCAACCTACTACTAGAGAAGCTATGAAAAACCGGATTCGTAACACAATACGTAACATACCGAGAGCCGAAATTGAAGCTGCAGTTTTGTCTAGTCATGAGAGGCTTGAGCAATGCATAGAGCGTGATGGTCAGCATTTCGAGCATTTACGGGGGCATTAAAAACCTCCCTCCTTTAAATCGGTCCTTTTTAGGGCCACAACTTACATAATAGAAACAATTCCAGAAAAATATAGTTAAAAAAAATTAAAATTTAAGGGATTTTCGTATAAAGTTTTCTATGGCCGATATTTTAGGTTAGGAACAAGATATCGAGATGCGGTTTTCGCGAGCTTGTTTAGGCATCATTTAGCTACTTGTCCATGAAAAAAAATCATAAGAATGCATTTAATGTTTTTGCGAAAATTAGCCATTTCTGTCGGAATGTCGAACAAAGCCCTCTAGCGACGACATGTGAAACTAACAAAACTTCAATTATTTTAACATTTGTAGCCCAAGAAAAGGTCTTTTCAACGCGCACAAGTTTGTTAAAATCGGATTAGCCGTTTCGAAGATACGGGGGGTGATTTAAGGAAACCTTTGAATACCCCCCACCACTTTATTTTATAGATACGTCAAAAAGTACCAAACAAAAAAAGTTCAGATTATCCTCGACTTCAAGGTCAGTTATTTTTTTATTAGGTTAATATAGCAGAAGTCATAGAAGCATCACTTTTTTAGATACAAGATTGCAGTTACGCCCCCTAGCGGCCATTTCAGAAACATGAAAATGTTTTCCAGGTTTTTGTATTGGCCGTTTTAGTAATAACTTTTTTTGCGCAAGCCTCTACGATGGATAGTTTCCCAGATACAGTACCTCGCATTCTTAGTTGGTCACCCCGTACATATCACTTGGTTTAATATATTTTACGTTATTATATCCAAGTATTTAACGACACAATGATGTTAATTATATACTAGTGCGAGTAGGGAAAATATTAAAAAACGTAGATAATAATTCACATTATCTTTAACCTTACCACCTGAGGGAAAATTTATTGCCATTCATTAAAAGTTTAAAATTGAGTTAAGACTGGAAGTATCCATAGAAAATAATCATATTGTCGTTTTGGAAATTCGGCACTTTGGTCAATCGGCGCTTTGGTCATTCAACGTTTTATTCAAATTGTCGGCGTGTTGGTCAAACATTAAAATTCGGCAGAATGGCCGTGGGCGTTTTGGTCGGATTCGGCGTAATGGTCTAATACTGAAATTCTGCGGATTGGGAGCAGTCGGAAGAATGGTCGTCGGGGTAATGGTCACAATCGGCGTTTTGGACTTTAAAATATGGGGTCGGCGTTTTGGGCATTAGCACAATGTTTTAAATCTCATTCGCCGTTTAGGTATTTGTCGCCGCAATGGTCCAACTCTAAAATTCGGTAGAATGGGCCTAG
The DNA here is from genome assembly GCA_036346205.1 of Vesta saturnalis. Lineage (NCBI taxonomy): Eukaryota > Metazoa > Arthropoda > Insecta > Coleoptera > Lampyridae > Vesta > Vesta saturnalis. Next base: position 1,791,027 of record JARFJB010001166.1, read on the forward strand.
TCTGGGTTTGGGCCAAGTTCAGCGTTCGGCGTAAAATAGAGTCGGCGTTTTGTAAATTCGGCGGAATGTCCTAGATTCATATATGCACTAAAAGTACTTTAAGACCATTTTGAAGGATCTGTTTCAGGCTTCTATAAAAATCGTTTATAAAGAATACTTGCCAAAAGTCGATACACTCCTTATCAAGCCTTATCAAGGAGTTATTTACGTAAAACACTTTTATAAGAAACACTTGCCTTATAATCAATTATCTTTCAAAAAGTTCTTTATATATTTTGCAGCCAAGTCGATAGTTTTTGGTGTATTCACAAAAAGTACTTTAGACGCTATTTATACAGTACGTTTATTTGTTACTCGACAAAAAGCTTTTATAAAGAAAACTTATCTAAAATTGAATTATCTTTAAAAGCCTTTAAGAGTTGGACTTTGAAGTTGATACTTTCCGATACATAAATAACAGGTACTTACTTAAGGGGCATTTTTGAAACACTGATTTTATTGTTTATTTACAACCCTATAAAAATCGTTTCTAAAATTATCATTATAAAACGTAAATACTCTGCAAAGTCGATAGTTTTTTATATATTCACACTTATTTATTATTATTATTATATTATTATTATTATTATTATTATTATTCTATAAAAAACTTTTGTAAAGAAAACTTACTTAAAATTGAATGATGTTTAAAAAGCCTTTAAGTGTTTGGATTTTTGCTACTTTTCGATACATTCGAGCTGATTTTAAGAATTATTTATGATCCCATAAAAAATTTTAAGAAAAAGTATCTTAAACTTAATTATCTTTCGAAAAGATCTCTACGGTTTGTATTAAAGTTGATAGCTTTACTCTATAAAACTATTTTAGGAGAGAAACAGTTAATATAGACCATTTTGATTCAAAGTTGATAGTTCTCCACATATTCACCAAAAGTGCCTTCTTTGGGGTTTATTTTGTACTATAAGACTTTTATTAATGAAACTCATCTGAGATTGAATTGCCTCTAAAACGCTTCATGTTTCAAAGTTGCTAAAAAAAGTGAATTTAAATATTCTCTTGAATAACCCTTTTTCTAGTACTTATTTATTTAAGGAGAAAATTTGGCCACTTTTAATATCTCTTCATGTTTAGCCTCAAAAATTATGTACTTTAGGAACCTTCCTAAAGTACCTATGATTTTTAGGACCTATTTATAGATAAAACATAAAATATCGCTTTTCGGGCTAGATTAAAAACAGAACCACCTTTAAAAAAGCTCTCCACACATCTTGCTCCAAAGTTGATAGTTTCCGATACATTCACAGAATGAAATTTATGGTCAATTTTTTTAGTAACGTTTTTAGATATTTCAATTTCCAATAGAAACTTTTGATATGTAAAATTGTCTAAAATTAACTTGGCATTTTTTAAAACGTCTCACTATTCTGTTCCAATCTTAAAAGTTTTCTATAAAGACGAATTTTAAAGTACTTCTAACAAAAGGGGATCACTTGGGCTATATACCTACTAGAGGGGGTCATTTAGAGAGCCTTGGTCACCAGAACTCAGCCTACTTTTCACTTCTTCGAACAGATTTTTACCACATCTAACCTGCAGGGGAAGTTGGATCTTTAATAAGTATTTAACATTATACGCAGTCCAGCCATCTGAGGGACGTTCCTACTATTAAATACTACCGGTGTGCACAATGTAGGGAAACCCATTTCCTACCGTAAGGTTTGCACCCGTCGCGTGGATTTGGGTGAGGTATGTTTTCAGTGGCGTTTTTTCATTTAGTTGGCGCATCTCGAAATCTTTTAATACGGATTCTTAACAGTAGTGGGCATAGTGACAAACGCACACAACGCACTATTCGACGTCTGTAGAGAAAAGGCCTTCTATTGATAACTGTGACCCACCGATGGTACAAGCAAAAAAGTCTTATTCATTGACAGTATCTTGGTTCAGCAGTAATCTGAAGATGCTGGACCAAAATGCTGGATCAATTTGAATAAGACAGTTTGTACACCTATTTAGGCGAATGGTAAGATAGTAACTACTCACTCCGATCTGGACCGATCCTTAATCGCACCATGCATACGTACTTAATGTATGTATGTTGAGAATCCGAATCTGAATTATCACTTCGTTTTGCTCCAAAGTTGATCATTATCAATACATTGACAAAATGTGTTTAAAGGAACTATTTGAAGCACCTTTTTTATTATCCTACGAAAAACTTGCATTACCAAAAAGATTTGTGTAAAATTATTCTAAATGTTTTAACAGTTTTTACTCCAAAAAGATGGTCTAGGGTATTCAGCTGAATTCCCAAAACTCCGATTATATATTTTAATGGTCCAAAACACCGAAGTCGACCAAAAAGCTCACGACCATTTGGCTGACTGAGCTCATTCTCCCGAATTTTAGAGTTGGGCCATTACGCCAGCAAAGACCAACACGCCGAAGGAGATTTAGGACATTCCACCGAATGCCCAAAACGCCGAACGTGACGAAAGCTCCGACGACAATTTTGCCGACTGCGCCCATTCTGCAAAATTTTAATGTTTGGCCATTATGTCGACAATTTGACCGCAGCTTCGAATGCCCAAGCCGCCAAATAACCAAACGCGGAGTGACCAACGCACCGAATTCATAAAATGCCATACGATTATTGTATATGAATACTTCCGGTATTATCGAAGTTTCTCAATATACACAGTGTACCAAAAGTCTGGAAACGCCCAATTATCTCGTTAATTGCTAGTCCCAATTGTACAACATAGCTGGAAGGCATGTATACCCCATGCCGCCCGGTGCAATACCATCACCTTTACCATAGGCTCCCTAATATTGGTGTTCCAATTTTCTGAGCTCGGTAAGAGCTGCCGGTCATTTTCACTTTTATTCCTTATCTACTCGCCAACACGCACTTGCCAAGCGTGGCGTTTTAACCGCTAATGCCAAAATCAAGACTAAGAAGAACAAGATCTGCCAAGAATAAAATTCTGCCCCATTCTGCAACATACGTGGTATCAGGTCGAATCTTAATGCTGTTCACCAACACCTTGAACAAGTGCAACCGGACATTATGTTTCTATCAGAAACACAAGTCTCCCCTGGAAGCACTGATTCGCTTGACCTGCAATTTCCCAGATACAACCTCCACTCTAACTTTCGCCTTAAAGGCGGAGTATGTGCTTATACCAACGACAACGTAGGTTGTAAGAGGATGTCCACTTTGGAAAACAATAAATTTGACGCGATTTGATTCAAACATTCTGGGTCCCAATTTGTGAAATTCTACTGTTGTTTGTATAGGTCTCCCAATGATAACAACTTCCAAGATCTTTTTAATTACCTTAGTCTGAAAATAGACTACCTCTTATCACAGTTCCCATCTTGCGATGTTTCAATTTTGGGAGATTTTATTGCCCACAATTCCAATTGGCTTCATTTTTCATCTACTACTAATCCCGCAGGTCATAGTGCAGAAGCATTTGCTATATCCTGTGATCTCACACAAATCGTTTCCGAACCAACCAGAATCCCTGACAACCCTAACCATACTCCACATCTCCTGGACCTATTCCTTACAACTAACCCACTCGTGTATAAATCCTTTCCTCACTTGGTCAATTAGACCACTGCCTAATCGAAATAACTTCCTCTATATCCAATCCCACTGTTACTCGAAAAACAGATAGAACTATGTGGTGTTTTAAATCAGCTAATTGGAGCGAACTGCGAGATTTTTTTACAACCTTCCCCTGGCGTGAGTATTGCTTTAAATGGTCCTCCTCTTCAAAAATTGCTCTTTCAATAACTGAAGTTATCCTGATGGGTATGGAGTTATACATTCCCAAAAAACATAATTGTGTAGGTCATGCCCGTTCCCAACCCTGGTTTAATAATTATCGCAAAAGCATAAACTATATGAAATTGAAATCAAATAAATCTACCGAAAATCACGCCAACTATATTGCCCCAAGGAATAGTTGCAAAAGTATCATTACCAAGGCCAAAAAGATGTTTGAAGAACGTAAATGCAAAGCATTAGTCTCATGTCCTTTGGGTGGTCGTATATTTTGGTCATTAGCTAAAGCCATCAGTAAAAACTTTAGTACATCTTCCTTTCCTCCCATGACGTCTCGCGACGGAGCTGTAGTAGCTGATCCTGTTGAAAAAGCCAACCTCTTTGTCGATTCCTTGGCATCAAATTCACGTCTCAATGATTCTGGTAAAACTGTGCCGTCGCGAAAATCTACCCCATACGCTATTAAATCAATCCACTTTTGATACAAGCTCCTGGAATCAATTATCAATAAACTTGACCCAAACAAGGAGACTGCCCTGACTCCGAGCTAGTACCTGTATTGTCCAAACTATTTTCGATCTCCATGTCATCTGGAGAGTTTCCCTCATCGTGGAAGTTAGCAAGTGTCCAGCCTATTCCTAAAAAGGGCGACAAAAACCGATCCCTCAAACTATCGACCAATAGCTATTACTTCCATTCTGTCGAAAATCATGGAGAAAGCCAACAACCACCAACTACTTTCGTTCCTCGAGTCCAATAAACTTTTAAACTTTAAACGACCACCAGTATGGGTTCAGACAGAGTCGTTCAACGGGTGATCTTCTTTCAACGTCACCCAACTTTGGAATAACACATTAGAGAGGTCCGGTGAAACAGTGGTAGTAGCTTTAGATATTTCAAAAGCTTTTGACCAGGTTTGGCACAAGTGCCTACTTGCCAAGCTCACTTCGTTCGGCTTATCCGATTCGCTCATTAATTGGATATCCAGCTTTATTAACAAAAGACGTATACGCGTTGTCGTCGATGGCTTCTTTTCGAAAGAAACTACTATTAACGCGGGAGTACCCCAAGGATCGGTTATAGCTCCCAAAATTTTCCTGCTGTACATAAATGACCTCATTTCCTCAACAACTAACCCGATCCATTGCTTTGCGGATGACAGCACTCTACATTGTAGTTCTTCTCAGTTTTTCCACAACAATAAGTCTAGACAGGATGTAAAGGTGAAAATGGTAGCCTCAATCAACAGGGACTTAGAACGTGCACTTTAATGGGGAAAGAATAAACTACTCACGTTCAGCGCCAACAAAACGCAGTGTTGCCTTGTGTCTGCCATGAAAGACCGATGATATAAATGGCTTAGAACTCAAGTTTTCAAACTCTATTTCTATGTTAGGGATGTCCGTATCATCGAACATTTCATGGGTTGACCACATTTTGTCAGCCAGCAATACAGCTGCCCCTAAAGTGGGCTTTCTACACAGATCTAAACAGAACTTCACATCGCAACTGCTTTTACTGTATAAGGCTCAAATTCGACCTCATATGGAATACAATTCCCATCTCTGGGTCAGTGCTCCCCAATACGCTCTTGATATGGTAAACCGCATCCAAAAAAGAGCTATCAGACTTATAAATGACCCGCCTCTGACTTATGACCTACAGCCTCTTCAACATAGAAGAATAGTTTCGGTTCTTTTTCTTGTTCTATCGCTATTATCATAGCAAGTGTGCCTCCGAAATACACTCCTTAATACCTTCGCAGGCCATCTTCGCTAGGAACACTCGGTTTGTCCATTCACACCATAATTACGCACTCAAAATTCCATCGTCCCACACTAAACGGGCTCAATCTACATTTTTCCACACGGCGACAAATTGTGGAATGCACTACCCAGGTTCTGCTTTCCACCTTAAGTCAATTTAAGCTAGCCATTCATAAACATTTCGCGGCAGCCAAACAATATCCCTAAACCCTCCCAGTGTTCCTGAGTGCTTTAGCACGTTAGGCAAATCTTAGCCTATTCGGGAATACTATAAGCAAAAAAAAGCCAATTTTGGGGTACGGAGATTCCAGATTTGACATTTGCAAGGTTGCCAAATTTGCCGTTTCTCTGATATTATTAGTCACTTTGGTTTTTTAAATACATCAACCTGTATATGCAGTCATTATTGGAATCTCCTATTCAATAAGAGTTCGACCATATGTAACACTGATTTTATGTAGTCTAGAAGGTCTTAAATACATAAAACAGTGCAAAATATGTAGATTTCAAGAAATTTAAACGTTTAAATATGGAATGTTGTGATTTTGACATTTGTTCACCATTTACAGTATTAAATAAAACTGACAGTAGTTTGATGTGTTTTGAAAAGTTCTGCAAAGTAAATTGTTTCTCTAAAATGATTGTTAATGAAACATAACGAATTACTATTCTAATGATGAGAGGATATGGCGACAGAAAAAGATCTTATAGTGAAGTAGCCAACTTGTTCAACGATGCTTTCCCAAACCTTTAGAGGTCATTTATCTCTCAACTGCGATAAGTGCACTAACTGGTAAAGTGCTTGATGTTAAAATTATGTCAAAGTTTTGTAGATGTAAAAATAGATTGGAAAACCAACATGAATCAAATTGTATTGCAAACTTTTCTGTTGTAAGTGGTGGCATGGAGTCAAGGGTATTGTCGACATGTTTCGTGAGTCACAAACCAAGCACAACATAAGATATAAGTATTTTCTTGGTGACGGTGACAGTGCAGCATACCCTTCCGTTGTTGCTGCTGAGCCATATGGACCTGCTTTCTCAATAGAGAAACTCGAATGTGTGGGCCAAGTGCAAAAACGCATGGGCTCACGCCTTCGAAAGTTGAAATCTCAAGCTGGGGAAAAGAAACTAGAAGATGGGAAAACACTTGGATGTCGTGGCCGGATTACAAATGAAGCAATTAATGAAATTCAAACCTATTATGGCCTTGCCATCAGAAGAAACACTTCAAATTTAGATAATATGAAAAAAGCTGTTTGGGCCGAATATTTTCATCTGGCTTCTACAAATGAATCTCCAGCCCATGAATTATGCCCTCCTGGACCAGACATGTGGTGCAAGTACCGCAAAACGATGGAAAAGGAAGAGTCATATGACCACTCTATTCATACCCATTTCCCTAGAATAGTGATGGAGGAAATAAAGCCCATATTTAGAGACTTACCTCAACCAGAATTACTCCGCAGATGCTTACACGGTGGAACCCAAAATGATAGTGAGTCTCTCAATAGTTTGATTTGGGCGCGCATCCCGAAAGCAACCTTTGTCCACAAAAATACCTTGGAACTTGGCGTGTATGAGGGAAATATAGTCAGATGTAAAATCCTAGAAAAGTTAGGTATTGTTCCTGGAGCTTACTGCATCAAGAGAATGAAGTTTCTCGACGCTCTACGAGTGAAAAAGGCATTGTAAGCAATGGAAAAAAGTGCCGGCAAAAGCTAACAGCATCTAAGTATCGAGCTGGGATGCATTAAAGGAAAAATTTTCAAAAACATTGCATTTTTAATGTTTTTCTAAGTTTCGGCTGATTTTTTCGCAAACGAATATTTTTAGCACTTAAGGAACATTTTCTCAGGAACGGTAAGAGATAATGAGATGATTTTTTTTTTGTTTACTTTGTCTAGTCTTGCTGTACATTTTAAACAGAGGGTTTTTCAAAATTCCTAGTACATTTTTTAGAAACTTGATTTATATACAAAGTTTTTAATTCAAAAATATACCTTTTTTTAAAAAAATATAAAATTCTGGTTTGTTATTGTATTTAAAAACCCTCTGCTCAAAATATGTAGAGAAGTGTAATCTTTTAGTGAAAAAAAAAAATTAAAACTCTACCAATTTTACTTTTTATTTAAATGTACCTTAAAGTTGGGCAAATTAACATGTAAAAGATAGGACCCCGCGACCCCCCTTAAGAAGAAACGTTTTTTTTAACCGAATGATTGCTTAATACTTAATAAATTGTCGTCGTGTAGGAGAGTGTAATCTAGAAACAGAGACTACATACAATTTCAGTGGGAAGATTGTTGATGTGTATATGTATAGAAATTAAAAACCAGCCTTACGATTTATGAGTAATCGAAATTGATCTAAATGATATGCATAGCGCATATCATTACATTCTATTGTTAATTTTGGTATCGCGGAAACATGTAAATAAATCTAAGAAACAATGAAAAGAAATTATAAACTATCAGTTGGTAAGAATCTTAATTGATGCTCATTATTCATCCAAATTCTTCTTAAAAACCATTATTAAAGATAAGCTTATTTTATGATACGGCCATTACATCTGATTACATTTGGAAATGGAAAATGGAAATTTCTTTTTCATATTTTATGTCATGCAGAAACAATTTATAGTATTTGTAAAATGCACCCCCGTGTACAAAATATACGCAGATGTAAGCACTGAAGTTCCCATGCGTGCACTTCAGCACCGGAAAGCCAAAACGGATGTGATCGTCTCGCTTTGCTGGTTACTGAATTGCTTACAACATATTCAAACAATGGAAACTACCATCGAAACACCTTACCTTACTAAAACTTATACCTGCTATCGCTTCACAAAATTTATTTTGTATATTTAGGATCTGACGAAAAACGATCGTAAACTTCTTCCACTATCAAATGATATTTTGAATGAATTCCAATACAGACGACTCAATTCGTCGTTTATAGCTTCCTTCATCATCATCTTCATGAATATAAAATAGAAGGAGAATCACAATAAAATCTTGAAGCGTAACATTACAAAGATTAATCTATTCCGAGACAGCTTGAACTTGAACAAAGAAAGCAAATTAAATTCGAAGGAAGGAAACCTTGAAAAAGTACAGGATTTCCGTCAAAACTTGTATCATCATCTGCAATTGCAAATTGTTTTATAGAGTAAAAAGTTGTCCACTTATACACCTTCAATATTAATAAATATTATCGCTTTTAATAGACATTTCCGTTTATTAAAAGTCATTCATTTTAAATCACTCTAAGATTCCAGTTTACGTTGTTGTAAGAGGCTTAAATAAGGGTAAGATAATTCTTGCTCGTTCATAATGGAGCCCTAAAGGGGTTGTAAGATAACAGGTAAGATGTGTGTAATAAACAACGAAATAGAGCCGAAGGGAACATTACAAATGTCAAGTTCTCGTCGTTTACAATCAACAAAGACCAAACAAGATAGTATCGCACCTTGATGCTTTGAATAAGATAAATCGTTTGGAATTTAATGTGAATGTAACATTCAAACGCCATTGTAGAATTGATTGTTTACAAATATAGGTTTTGGATTTTTCTCACAAATAATAAATTGCAGTAAAAGTCATGGAAATAATAGTTCTTCTTTGGGTACAGACTTCGTCCCTGTCTCTAAATGGGCATTTACGACAAAAAGCCGAAAATCAGTATTATATTGCCATAAGTCAGTTATACAGGATGATTTGCATTTTTCTCACAAACAATAAACTTAAATAAAAGCACAAATTGTAGTAAAAGTCAAGAAAATAATAATTTTTCTTTGGGTAAAAACTTCCTCCCTGCCTCCTCAAAAGAGGCACTAAATGGGCAATCTACGGCAAAAAGGCGAAAACAAGCATTATATTGTCAGAAAGTCAGTTTCTTTATTCAGGATGATTTGCATTTTTGTCACTATAATAAACTTAAAAAAAGTCTGAAAATAATAATTCATCTTTGGGTAACTTCCTCCTTGTCTGCTTAAGAGAGGCACTAAATGGGCAATCCACTGCGAAAAGCACTAGTTTGCCATAAGTTAGTTTCTTTATACAGGATAATTTGCATTTTTCTCATAGATAATGAAAAAAAAGCACAAATTGCGGTAAAAGTCAAAACAGAATAAATTCTTCTTTTGCCTCAAGAGAGGCAATAAATGGGCAATCCACGGCAAACAGGGGAAAATAAGCATTATACGCCAAAAGTCAATTTGTTTATTTAGGATGAAGCCGAAAATCAGTATTATATTTTCGTAAGTCAGTTTCTTTATATCCTATGATTTCCATTTTTCTCACCAACAATAAACTTAAAAAAAAAACACAAACTGCAGTCAAAGTATGAAAATATAATTCTTCCTTGGGTAAAGACTTCCTCCTGGTCTCCTTAAGAGAGGCACTAAATGGGCAATTCACGGCAAAAAGGGGAAAATAAGCATTATACTGCCAAAAAAGTAATAATATTATGATAAGTCAGTTTCTTATTCAGGATGATTTGCATTTTTCCCACAATAACAAACTTAAAAAAAACACAAATTGCGGTGTTATGAATATAATAATTCTTCTTTGGGAAAGACTTCCTCACGGTCTTCTCAAGAGAGGCAATCCACGGTAAAAAGCTTAAAAAAATGATAATACTACGAAAGGTCAGATTCTTGATTCAGGATGATTTGCATTTTTCTCACAATAACACAAAACAAAAATTGCGGTAAGTCATAAAAATAGTAATTCTTCTTTTGGGGAAAGACTTCCTCCCTGTCTCCTCAATGGAGGCAATCCACGGTAAAAAGTTTAAAAAAGTGATTATATTGCGATCAGTCAGTTTCTTGATTCAAGATGATTTGCATTTTTCTCACCATAACGAACTTAAAAAAAACACAAATTGCGATAAGTCATGAAATAACTTCATCTTTGGGGAAAGATTTCCTCCCTGCCTCCTCAAGAGAGGCAATCTACGGTAAAAGCTTAAAAAAGTGATAATATGGCGATAAGTCAGGATCTTGATTTAGGATGATTTGCATTTTTCTCACAATAACGAACTTAAAAAACACAAATTGCGGTAAGTCATGAAAATAATAATTCTTCTTTTGGGGAAAGACTTCCTCCCTGTCTCCTCAATAGAGGCAATCCACGGCAAAAAGCTTAAAAAAGTGATTATATTGCGATAAGTCAGTTTCTTGATTCAGGATGATTTGCATTTTTCTCACAATAACGAACTTAAAAAACACAAATTGCGGTAAGTCATGAAATAACTCATCTTTGGGGAAAGATTTCCTCCCTGCCCCCTCAAGAGAGGCAATCCACAGTAAAAAGCTTAAAAATGTGATAATATTACGATAAGTCAGTTTCTTGATTCACGATGATTTGCATGTTTCTTACAATAACGAACTTAAAAAAAACACAAATTGCGGGAAAGACTTCCTCCCTGTCTCCTCAAGAGAGGCAATCCACGGTAAAAAGCTTAAAAAAAGTGATTATTGCAAAGTCTGTTTCTAGATTCAGGGTGATTTGCATTTTTGTCACAAACAATAAGCTTAAAAAAGTCAAGAAAATAATAATTCTTCTTTGGATAAAAACTTCCTACCTGTCTCCTTAAGAGGGGCGCTAAATGGGCATTGACGGCAAAACGCCAAATAAGCATTCCCATAAGTCAGTTTCTTTTTACAGGATGATTTGTATTTTTTCTCTGATAATAAACTTAAAAAAAGTAAAAATTGCGGTGTCATAAAAATAACAATTCTTCTTTGGGTAAAGAGTTCCTCCCTGCCTCCTTAAGATAAGCACTAAATGAGCAATCCATTACAAAAAGCTGAAAATAAGCATTATATTGCCATAAATCAGTTTTTTTTTATACAGAACGATTTGCATTTTTCTCACAAATAATAAACTTAAAAAAAGCACAAATTATGTAAAAAGTAATTATTTCAAATTGAAAATCATCAAAAGTTATGAAAATAATAATTCTTCTTGAGCTTCCTCTCCGTCATCTTAAGAGAGGCACTAAATGGGAAATCCACGCTAAAAAATTTAAAATAAACATCATTTTGCCATAAGTCAGTTTCTTTATTCAGGGTGATTTGCATTTTTCTCACAAATAACTTAAAAAAACCACAAATTGCGATAAAAGTAATCATTTGAAAGTGCAAGCTTCAAAAGTCATGAAAGTAACACTTTTAGGCAAGGCCTTTCTCTCTGTCCCCTTACGACAGGCACTAAAATGAGCATTCCAATGGGCAATCCACGACAAAAAGTTTAAAACAAGCATCATTTTTCCATAAGTCAGTTTTTTTATACAGGACGAGTTGCACTTTTCTCACAAATAGAAAACTTTAAAAAAAGCACAAATCGTGATAAAAGTAATTATTGAAAACGAATATCTTCAAAGTCGTGAAAATAATAATTCATGTTTGGGCAAGGGCTTCCTCTCAGTCCCCTTAAGAAAGGCACTATAGAGGCAATCCACGGCAAAAGTTTAGAATAAGCATTATTTTACCATGTCAGTTTTTTTATTCAGGACGATTTACATTTTCTCAAAAATAATGCACTTATAAAAAGCATACATTGCGGTAAAAGTCATGAAAATAAAAATTGTCTTTGGGTAAACACTTCCTCTCTGTGTCTAATTGGGAAATCCACGATAAAAAGCTTAAATAAGCATTATATTGCCATAAATCAGCTTTTTTATACGAGACAATTTGAATTCTTCTCACAAATAATAAACTTAATCTGTTCCCTTAAGAGAGGAAGAGGAACCAAATGGGCAATCCAGTAGGTAACCCACAACAAAAAGTTTGAAATAAGCACAATTTTGCCATAAGTCAGTTGGTTTGCATTTTTCGCACAAATAATGTACTTAAAAAGCACAAATTCCAGGAAAAGTAATTGTCTGAAAATGAAAAACTTCAAAAGTCATGAAAATAATAATCTTTCTTTGGGCAAAGGCTTTCTTTCCGTCCCTTTAAGAGAGGCACTAAATGAGCACTCCAATGGGCAATCCACGTGCGAAGGTTTAAAATAAGCATTATTTTGCAGTCAGTCAATTTCTTTATTCAGGATGATTTGCATTATTCTCACAAATAATAATCTAAAAAAACACAAAGTGCGATAAAAGAAATTATTTGAAAATGTCAAAAGTCATGAAAATAATAATTCTTCTTTGGGCAATGACTTCCTTCCGGTGTCCTCAAGAGAGATGCTAAATAGGCAATTCACGGCAAAAGGCTTAAAAAAGCATTATTTTGCTATTAGTCAGTTTCTCTGTACAGTATGATTTACCTAACATCTATTAGGGGCTAGTGGCGATGGCGAAGAAACTTGTATTCTCCTAATTTCTTCTCCAAACTTGTAGCTTAATGTTAATTACCTTGTATAAGATCCAATCTAAGGTGTTCCGGCTCTATCAGTTCAGTGCAATTGTTTTGGCACAGCAAATAGAGGCCAGCTCATTGGGTGCGACTCATTGGGTACGGACAGGTAGGACGTGAGCCAGTTAGGGGCCACAATGGAGATAAAAAATAAACAGTGTGCATTTGCCTCAGCTTTTGACTACGTCACAGGAAATTTTTTTATCTATGGTCTATTTTCATTTGGAAATGCCTTATTGTTAGCTTTTAGATTGTCGACACCAATCGACCCAAATGCAGACACACTCTCATAAACAGCATAATTTAACCCTTGGGAAACGAGTGACTTCAACGAAAGTGGCGAATCAAAATTTGGTTCAATTGATGTATTAGATTTTGGGCAAAATTCGGTTCAAATGCTGCCAGAAACTCACGGGTCACAACATTTAACTCTTGAGCATCAAGGTATTTCATTTTGCTACGACTTCAAGGAATTTGATGTGTAAATATAGATTTGAACGGTATTCGACCCAAACACTAATGAACAGGAATGGGTCACAAACTTTAGCTCTTGCTCATCGAGACAATCCATTTTGCTGCATCCACAACAAAATTGATGTATCAATATAGGTTTTTGGCCAAATTCAGCCCAAATAATAAATAACACGCATGGATCACTGAGTTTAGCTTTTGGTCAAGATTATCCATTATTATTATTATCTCAACAAAATTAGTGTACATGCACAACATTCGGCCCAAACTCTAAGTCAAGTATTCACCCCTTGGCCATTAAGGCAATCAGTTTTTCTGCGTCCACAACGGAATTGGAATACCAACATAGTTTTAGGGTCAAATCGAGGCTTTAAAAAAGACTGTTTAGTAAGGTTATTTCTTTCTACTCTACAACTGTTTCTGTTACAACGATACTGACGAGCTTGTTGAGAAATCTTTCAATCCATATCTCAGGTGTTTATAGGAGGATCTGGCTGGTTAGAGATGTCAAGCATTACTAATAATATGGTTTATACTGTGCAAATTTCAGCCTCGTATTTTAATTCCAAGAGAAGATCATGGACAAAGATCGAGCGAGTAAGAAATCTAATGACGAAAATCAAAGCTTCTATTATACCATTCGATTTAAACGGGTGTTGGTATTGTTGCAGTGGAAAACCCAAAACTTTGTTAAAAATTATTATTAATTTTATTAAATACATAAATAAAAAGTTTAACTCGAGTAGGATTTGAACCTACGACCTGTACTTTGCTAGAGTACCGCGCTAACCATTTGTGCCATCGAGATTCAAGCCCCAATCGATGCAAACTGTGTCTTTATCTTTATGCGGTACTCCAGCAAAGTACAGGTCGTCGGTTCAAATCTACTCAAATAAACTTTTTTTGTATTTAACAAAATTAATAATAATTTTTAATTACATATTTACCTTTGAACTTATTCGTTCATAACAAAACTTATAATAAACAAAACTTTGTTGTTTTCTGTTTTGGTAGCACTACATTCTCCACATAACAAATCTTTATTTACAGTCCATTTGCATTATAAAAAATATTGTTCGCTTTGTTACAATGGACTACTGATTTAAACTAAAGGCGCACCTCGATTTTGACCTCGACAGAGTGACCTCCCACTGGGTTAAATATTACTGATATGCAGTACACGTATCAGTCGAAAGAATTTTTTGTGGAGATTTTAAATACACATTTCAATGGCCCCAACACATGACCAATTCCGTATCAATTGAGGTCAAAGATTAATGAACGTGTTCGCTATTACATGTCAAATGGCTTAACTTCTTTCCAATCTATTTTCGATAAATGATATATCGGTTAAAAATAAATACCTCCTATTTTGATCTCGCTCGAGTGATCAATCCTCACGTTATTAAAAAAAAATGATTATTTTATAAACTGGCCTAACCGGCAATACGACTTCACCGTTAAATTAAAACGGCTCTAATTTCTAATGTCTTGTGCATTTACTTAACACCCTGTATACATATGGTTAAATTTAAAATATACACGCTGCCTACAACTTTTGTCTGAAACATTCTAACTGTAATGATAAAGTTTTAAACAACGGTGACCATATTAAATGGATACAGTGCACTTTGTATTTTGACCTCGACGGAGTTACTTTTACTGGGCTAAAGACCAGTAATGCAAGCTATATAAACATATGGGCATCATTTAAAAACACTTTATGAGAAGATTCCAAGCATGTATTTCACTGCCCTCTACTTACGACCAGTCGTTAAAAAAGATCAAACTCCATCCAGCAAACGGCATAACGATTCCACACAACCTCCTTACGAGAATTCAATTGAGGTACACTTCCATTTTGGAGAAATCTCTTCAATGGTTTGCGTAAAAAGGAAAACCACACGTTATAAGACAATTTTGAATTTTTGTTTATAGATTTCAATCAAATATATACTTATTGACCGGGACCATACCTATTTTTAAAATTCAGGTCAAAGGTTAACGCCCGTCCCCGCGATTACAAGATAAACGAGTCAACGTTTGTCAAATCTGCTTTCAATAAATGTTAGCATACCAATTAAATATCAGCGCCTCCTATTTTGACCTCAATCGGATGACTCTTGTTGAATCAAAGGTCAAGATCAATCAAATTTCAATCGATACGGGTATTATAGGAAAACATTTTTGTAGATTTCAAATGTGTATTTTATTAACCTATTTCTCAGAAATTAAGGTCAAAGGTCAATGGAGGTATCCGCGATTATATGATAAATGTTAGCATACCTATTAAAGATCTGTGTCTAGTATTTTGACCTTTATCGGATGACCTTTACTGGATAAACGTTCAAGCTCAACTATATTTTTAATCGAGTGATATTTGAAAGTATTTTTTAATTTCAAATGTATCCTTTATTGACTTATTTCTCACAAATAGAGCTCAAAGGTCAATGTAGGTGTTGATGCCACAGTTTAATGTTCGTTTCTGAGATTGCAGGATAAACGGCTCAACGTTTTTCACCTGCATTCGATAAATGTTAGCATATCTATAAAAGATTTGCGCCTCTTATCTTGATTTCGATCGAATGACCTTTACAATCAAAGGTTCAGGTCAACCAAATTTTCAATCTACCTATTTTAATAGGGGTATCATTTGAAAGAAGCTTCGGTAGAATTTAAGTGTGTATTTTATTGACCTATTTTGCATAAATTAAGGTCAAAAGCCCATGTAGGTTTCAGCGATTATAGGATAAACGGTTCAACGCTTTTCTAATATGTTTTCGACCGTTGAAACTATACCAATTAAGGATGTGTACCTTTCATTTCCATGTCCATCAGGTGATCTTTAGTGGGTCAAAGGTATTGTGGAAATTTCAAATATATCTTATGGACCTCGGCATAACCTATTTTCACAAATTGGGATCATAGCCCAATTTTCGTCTCCCTGATTACAGAATAAACGGTTCAATGATTTTCAGATCTGTTTTCGATAAATGTTAGCATATCACCTAAAGATCTGCGCCCCATACTTTGACCGCGATTGTAGATAAAAGGTCAAGGTCAACCAAATATTCAATCGATAACTTACATCAATACGGATGTCATTCAAATGTGTATCTTATTGACCTTGTAGGTAGCGGACCGCGAAAATGTTATTATCGTAACAAACATTTTTACATCGCAATTGTTACCGCGATAGAAAAGCTAATTAATGGGGTTTAACATGTTTGATTAAATATTAAGTCGTTATTTGAGAATGGTTTTCGGATATTTTATTTTGTTTGGTTAAAGGTTGAACGCTTAAAAACTGCTTTACTGAAGGGGTGTGAACGAATCGTTGGAAATTCTTATACGCACATTCTCGGTGTAAATACGTCACTATTTAATGATTAATTACGTCGGAACATGCCGCGGATCAAAAGGGCACCTTTGTTTGGTACTACGAAATTTGATATTAGATGTAGGGCTCGTTACGGACGAATGCATATTTAAAAATTAAGATTTCGTTCAATAATTAATATGAAACTGTTCCAACGTAATGTTTCTTGTTTTTTATTACTTTTGAAAGACGGGGGTTGATTTTCGGGAGTAAATGAGGTTAGTTCGAAATCGGAGGGGAAGGCTGTTGAAAAGCTAATTAATGGGGTTTAACATGTTTGATTAAATATTAAGTCGTTATTTGAGAATGGTTTTCGGGATATTTTATTTTGTTTGGTTAAAGGTTGAACGCTTAAAAACTGCTTTACTGAAGGGGTGTGAACGAATCGTTGGAAATTCTTATACGCACATTCTCGGTGTAAATACGTCACTATTTAATGATTAATTACGTCGGAACATGCCGCGGATCAAAAGGGCACCTTTGTTTGGTACTACGAAATTTGATATTAGATGTAGGGCTCGTTACGGACGAATGCATATTTAAAAATTAAGATTTCGTTCAATAATTAATATGAAACTGTTCCAACGTAATGTTTCTTGTTTTTTATTACTTTTGAAAGACGGGGGTTGATTTTCGGGAGTAAATGAGGTTAGTTCGAAATCGGAGGGGAAGGCTGTTGAAAAGCTAATTAATGGGGTTTAACATATTTTATTAAATATTAAGTCGTTATTTGAGAATGGTTTTCGGGATATTTTATTTTGTTTGGTTAAAGGTTGAACGCTTAAAAACTGCTTTACTGAAGGGGTGTGAACGAATCGTTGGAAATTCTTATACGCACATTCTCGGTGTAAATACGTCACTATTTAATGATTAATTACGTCGGAACATGCCGCGGATCAAAAGGGCACCTTTGTTTGGTACTACGAAATTTGATATTAGATGTAGGGCTCGTTACGGACGAATGCATACTTAAAAATTAAGATTTCGTTCAATAATTAATATGAAACTGTTCCAATGTAATGTTTCTTGTTTTTTATTACTTTTGAAAGACGGGGGTTGATTTTCGGGAGTAAATGAGGTTAGTTCGAAATCGGAGGGGAAGGCTGTTGCTGTTGAAATTTTGATTCAGCCGGATTGCTTTGATTGTTTTAATTAGAAACTCCCATTATAAAGCTTAGGTCTACAAATATTTTGTCGTGTACCTTTTAGAAAAACTAAAACTCTAATTCGTTCTTTTCTTTTGTATAAAATTAATCTATAATTCACCTCAGCGGCGTCGAGTTTTAAACCGCGCATCTTAACTGTTCGTGTTGGTGGTGGTAAACGAAATTTATTCAAGTATAAGTAATTAAAGCGCGCAGCAAACCATTCTACAAGCCTACGTAAAGTATTAAAAACATTGCATTGCAAAGGTATCCCATTCGCACGCGGGCTCAGTAAGCGGAAATCAGCTAAAATAAAAGACAGTACAGGGCTTCTTCACTTATGCACTTGGGTGAATTAGCATTGTTGTTTGTTGTTTATATTTATATTCGTGTACAGGTGGGCGTGGACGAACCGAGTGTATACATACTCCCGGGTCCAGATGATCAGTAAAAACACCTCGAATTTTATTTTTATTGTTTTTATTGTCAAACTTATATATCGGTTACGATGTTATGATCTATTAACAACTTAGCCTTGTAAGATTTTGTTTAATGAGTTTTTGGTTTTTGATTCAGTATGGTTAATCCGAGGTGTAATTAGAATTGTTTGCCTGCGCACAAATTTCTCTTTTATCTAATTTATTGTAATTGTACGTATGTATTTTGTGCTTTATTAGTCACTAAACAATTGTGTGTGTGTGTAAATTTCTCACCTATTTTTTTGTTGGTCCTTGCATTCACCTGTGCAATTTTACTGTTGTTGTATTTTATATGTACCGTAGTTTACCTTATTGTTTTATTTGATTATTTACTTAAAGACCGGCATGCTTGGTATTACAATTTTTATTCTGATTTATTTATGACACAATTGTGGATGTGATAACATGTTTTTTTTTATTGTGTTTACGTGTATCTAAACTGCTTTTTATTTATTTTTCTCGTAATGGTATAATTTTGTACGCACTTTAACCTGATTTAATGGTGTTTTGTTATATATTTAACTCTTCCATTGTTATTTGTGTTATTTGATTTATTAATGTCCTTGTGCAATTACTTATTTATAAATAAAGTGGGTTTTCTTGGTGATTCTTTCTCACAATAGTACATTAACGAGTTGAATCATCCTTGCGCAAAGCTCGTTAGTTTTAATTTGAGTAGTTTCATTGTTTACCTGCCCCACATGATGCAACACTTAACCTCATCCAGCCTATGTAATTCAAATAGCACAAGGTACTGACCACTGTAAGTACCTGCGATTATAGGATAAACGGTTCAATGCTTTTCAAATCAGTTTTCACCAATTCATTCTATACCAATTAAAGCTGCATACCTCTTATTGTGATTTCGATTAGGTGACCTTTAGTAGGTCATAGGTCAGGGTCAACCACATTTTTATGGACACCCCATAGCAATATGGGCGCCATTTGAAAGCAGTTGCCGAGGAGATTCCAAGTAGGTATGTATTTCATTGCCCTCTACTGGTCGACACAAAGTGCGATAAAGTCAAGCTCGATATCCAAAAACGACCTGACGATTTCGCATAATCTAATCTATTATAGCGTTGATAGGACTTATTAAAACATTCGCTTATTTACTAATTTGGTTAAAAAATAATTATTTTAATGACCGCTTGTAGAAGGGAAGTTGTGAATACTCTGCCAAAAGTATTTGAAAAAAACGTTATTCTATAAAACCGACAGTCCATTCATCTGAACTAGTAGCGTTTTAAGTGTCAAAAATATAGTGACAAATGCTCCCTTGCTTCATTATTATTCCCCTATAGTTTTATGCAAACATACATACATACATATCAATTGCGCTAGAAATCACATAATAAACATAAATAATTGTGCATAGAACAGTAAATAAACAACAATGACCATGAATCAGAATAACGTTATGTTAATGACATTGCCGATATTTTTATAAGTTGTTACAAACATAATTAAACTTTGTTTGTCAATTGACTTAATTATATTTAACAGCAGGTGATGTAGAACTTCTCATAAAGCCCCTGCGTGTAAATGTTTACCGGAAGCGGAAGCGGTCGAGTTAGAATTCCATTTATTTTAGAGGGTTTCTGTATTTTCGCTCACTTTATTCAATATAACAACCAACACTTAATATTTTTATCAAGCCAACGTTGATACATACTAAAAAGTTCCCTAAAAGCAATAAATATAACTCCCTTTCCTTTATTTATTTGACCAAAACTGTATATAATTTCGAATTTTATAATGGTAGAGAACCCGTAAGAATGACTATAAATTTTTAGGGAGCGATAAAATATAAAATAGCGTTTATGCAAAAATTTATCTACACTTGACATTATCATATTATGCAGACTAGATCATATTTTACAGTTAATAAGTGTGGAATGTTTATAGGACTCTCGATATTATTTTTAATCTAGCATAGAAATCTGAATATTAAAAATAGAGATCAGTGTAGAAAATACAATAAAGTGGTGAAAATCTAAATAAAGAGCATACTCGTGCTTATTTATACACGCAATGTCACCGCATACTTCCACACTTACAAAAAAAAGGGCACAAAGTAGTATTAAATACCACTATCAAGAGTTATCTAAATTCGCTTTTGTGCAATACACATATAAGATCTAATTGCATACATTGCGGTTAGCCTGCCTGCTCAATGAGCCGATAGTCGAGCAATAAATTTACCAAATTTGCATTACTAAACTATCCCTTCACATGGAAAAGCTGGTTAACCACATTTTGTGTAATTAGGACTCGAATACACAGAAAAGCAAAATGGAGAAGAAATCAAAGTGTATGAGATCTAATAAAAGTCACCTACCTTTGGCACTGGGATGGTAATCAATGGGATCTAAAACAAAAAATAAAAATATTAAAATAGGATAAATATGCTAAATGTGTGTGTTTTATAGAAGGTAAAAAATAATCTTGCAAAACTCTCATTCTCCTCACCCAGTCATCTTATCAATGTGGCTAAATTTAGGGTATTCATAAAATCTTATCTACTTCCAATTTGACAAAGATGAGTCAAGTTTTTTCTCCTATTTACTGCTAGAATCTAAATCGTGAACTGTAGGATAATAACTTATTATTTTCATTTTTTTTTGTCTTGTAGCGCGACGTTTCGGAAGCCTACTGCGTCCGTCATGAAGCTTAGTCCCTAGAAGGACTGATCTCGCACTTACTTAATAGTCTGACACCTTAGCCACTGCGTAATCCTATATATATATATATATATATATATATATATATATATATATATATATATATATATATATATTGTAACGCCTCTTTCTTTACAATAATTAAATTTAAAAGGGTTCAATTAAATTTGCCTCGGTCTAGCTCAAATCGGGTCTTGTCTTAACAAGACGGGGGTGGTTCGTATCGTGGTGCTCAACACTGTACTCTTTGAATAATACAACAAAACTATTTTAAACGTATATTACCTATTGTTTTATAAATCTAAGATAATCTAACCTACAGGAAATAAGAATAATATAACAAAAATGACAATAATATAACAAAACAAATCTTATTTGGTGTTACCCGGGATGTCCTGGTTAGCAGCGCCCGTTTGGCTGGTCCCCCGTGGAAGGTAGTGGTTGCTATTGGATCTTGAGCCGTTTCTGTGGAAATATAAATTATTGCGGTTCAATGGTTGATGTGTTATGATCCAAAAATCCTACTAATGACAATTTAATTTTGTCTATTACGACCATTCAGGCCGGCCCTGTACACGGTAGCCTGGTATTTGTTCAGGTGGCGCTATGTAAAATTCTATATATTTTAGATAAGCTGGGGCAACGAACGCGTTGGTGTCTTTAAGCAGGTCAAAGAGAAAATCAATAATTTAAAGTAACCTTGGTGCGCATGACTATGCTTATATGTGATTTGGCTTTCAGACTGACTGGATATGAGCTCAGTACTTGGAATGTTTTATACAGGACAGGTTAATATTTACATGTATTAAATGAAAATTGTACGTACGCGTTTAATTATCTAACCTAACTAAACAAGCTGATCTCAGGATTTCTTAATTAATGGAGAACGTATTTACAGTAATGAAATGAATATCCAACATTTAATTATGCCTGAAAATAAATGTATTAATTCTTTCTTATTAGAAAAACGTCTGTTTTTGTTAAACGCGTATCCTTTTCGTATTAGCGAAACTTACTCTAACTAACAAATACAGGGAAGACGGAGTTTATCACGATATTTTACGTTAATAATTATTAAATATTGCTTCTTTATTAATTGTTATAATTGCGAGACGCAGGAGTACGTTTAATGTAATTTATCACGTAGACGCACCACGGGTTCGTCTTTATATCTGGAGGATAACGCGGGTGATCTCTACGAATGCGGCTTCTGGTATTGAGATTACCTCTAGGTCAAGGCGTCGCTTGTTTGTATTGCTATTTTTCTTCAGGATCAGGTCGGTGTATTGTATGTGTAATATCTGGTTAATGGAGAGCCCTTGCTAAGATTCTGGGCCCAGCCCGACGGCTGCTGTATCAAGGGATCTCCCTGGTGGAGCGGTGGAATTCGAGCGAGTACCCTTCTTGCCGCTGGAGTAAATGGAAGATGCCTTCTGGGCGTTAGCCCGAAATAGCAACGTCCTGGTTTGTGTGTATGAGTGTCGAAGGCAACTTCAGGCTATACAGCCCGGCGTATACTTCTAGTGTGTGTGTGCTGGAACGGTTAGATAACTTCAGGCCCTGCAGCCCGTCGTTTCTCTAGGTGTCTGGTGTAATGTTTTAGAAACGTGGTGCAATGAAACTTACGTGCTGTTAACCTTAGCGTAACTCAACCAGCAGTTTGATTGTACAAAGCTGATTGACTGGTGACGGCTGCGAAGTAACGCGACTAAAAATGCACGATGATTCAGGATAAACAGATGCGGTAATCGGCAGGTCGGCGACGTATACAACGACACTAACTACGACAGGAGCGCGGTATGGATCTCGGTTCTGGCTGCTGAAGACGCGAGCGTATCAGGATAGCGGAGTCGCGAAGTAACAAGTAGCGGCAGATGGTCGCGATAAAGTAGCGAAGTAAGTGGCGAAGCAAGTAGTCGCGGAATCGCGGAGTAAGTAAATAGTCACGGACAAGTAAGTAGACAAGTAGGATTTCTTCCGGTAGCGCCGCGGTTTTTATAGCTGATTCGCGGTGAGTGGATCCGGCTTCTATGCAGGGGTCCTCTGGCTGTGATTGGCTGAGGGTTCTCAGACGTAATAGCATCTTATGCTTTTTAATATCTACGTCGGAGGGGATTGAAATTAATTATTTATGGTGCAATATCGCGCAATCTTTTGTAATGGGTTTTAATTTTAAATAACTGTACCTATCTTAATTACTGTAGGGCAATGAAAAAAATTAATTACATAAATTTTAGTAAAGTTAAGCTGGATCTTTACAATATATATATATATATATATATATATATATATATATATATATATATATATATATATATATATATATATCAGGGCTTTTCACGATGAGCGTTAATTAAACGTTTCTGGCAAACCAAACAACGGATCAACCTGAAAATTTGACAGTATGCATAAATTAATATGATCTACAAAATATTTTAGATGATGCGGCGTTGCCGCTTCTACTATAAAGTAGCGACTACTTTGATTTTTCAAATGAAACACGCAGTATATAATATCATATTATGATTTCCCTATTACTTTGTCAACAACTTCATGTACTATATCCCTATACCTATCTATTACCGTTTAAGAGATATAAATTAATTTCCATTTTTTTTTTACAAAACGTACTTTTATAAACGCTGATAATCTTGAACTCTCTGGTACTAAGACGATCAAGTTCGAAATGGATTGAAGTGATACCATGAGGATTTTCACTTCGAGTCATATTTTTATTTGTCTCATACAGGGTCTTTAAAAAATGCAGATACTTTGTTCACATGAAAAAAGGAGTGGAAGTCAATTTTTTCAAATGGAACACCCTGTATATTTACACATTTTTGAGCTCTACATCCAATTTTAGATTGACTTTAATCAGATAATGCTATTTCGATTTCGAACCGTTTTCGAGATAAACTGTTTCAAACAGAAACTGACGTGGTGTCCTTGTATTTATCACTTATTTTTGAAATTTAACAGATTCCGTTCGATGTTCCTTAATCAGTCCCAGATAATACAATGAATAAATAATTATTAAAATACTCTTCAACCATCAAATGAAACTTTTCTTCAAACAATAGTTTTATTAACGCTGACACACGAACTGAAAATAATTTCATGAATTAGTAAGTTAATTTAATTATTAGTGTATTGCAGAGTATGTTCGAACACATCTCCACCTCTACTTAAACAAACATGTAATCTCTTCAAAAGATTGTTAGATCGGGGTAGCCATTGTCTTTAAGTGTTGTAGCGATATTGTCTTTTCTTTTTTCAGGTCCTCTTATTCCGAGCTTTATCGTACGAGCATGTTGCCACACCTATCTTGTACGACAGCGCTGAAACAATTTGCTCGAAAGAAGAGAGACCTGAAAACAAAAAAGAAAATGGTGACTCCTACCTAATACCTAACCTAAACATGGAAGATGTAATCGAAGAAAAGAAGAACCTAAATATAGAGCAATTCTAAAAAATGTATTTTGGATTATTCAGTGGCCTAACGGTTCATGTGTCAGGCTAGAAAGTAAAAGGTACCAAGTTGGAATCGAAGAGTAATCAGGTGGTTGAGAAAAAATCAGAGTAAAATGAATTCGACTTAAGTGGGAAATCAGTCCTTCTTAGGACTAAGCCTGATGACGGAAACACATCCAGCTTCTGAAACGTCGCGCTACAAAAACGAAAACTGTGGAAATAGGCCGCTCAACTCAACTAATATGACACTACAGTTATACTTATAATACAGATTAAACATGTATATCTTGAAGAACTAGACAGTCGCAAATCCTAAGATCAATGTCAAGGAGGAATATCTATAAAACTGAAGTGGAAATAATGGATAGTTAGCTTTAAGCTGGTATCTTCTCTGATGTTGTAGCGTAAATTTCCTGGGAAGCGCCTGGATTGGAATTCTTCACAATCTAGATTTATAAAAGTTGAAGTCGGAACGAGCCGTTTGATAATGTTTGATCGTTTCTCGAATGGATCATTTGGGTATGCCATCATGGAATAAGATTACTCTATTAAATCCATTTTACATGTTCGTCTAACGGAATCTATCCACTCATAATGAAGGTAGACGAAGGGTATACAAACCTGACGCGGCGTGGAAAGACTGTACAGTGCTGATTCTGTTTAGTTTCGTTTAGAAGACGCGTTCGAAATCTAGGCGCTTAAACCTTAGCGCCATCGACAGATAATATCAGTAGTCAACATCGATTACTTTTTTACTGACTGGTAACCTCAAGTACGTTGTGCAATAAGCGGAGATTTTAAACTGATAGATTAAGAATCGATTCCCATTAATGTAAATTACAACAGTACTATTATGTTGTAATTAACATTTAAAGAGTTGTTTATAAGGCATAAGTACTAAAAAGCCTTTCAACGTAGGTTGTATAATTTACACACCAAATTGATCAGTTCACTAACCGCCGCCGAAGCACTTTTTATTACTTTCGTTTACAATTCAAATTCATTACTGGAGACAACCGTTGATCATTATTGTATATGCGAGTTTTAATAGAATTCTCCCAATTGTAAGAGGTCTAAATTAAAAAAAAAGCGTTCGTAATTAACAGTTGGTACACCATTCAATCCGTAAATGACTCATTGACCATCGAGACCGAATGTGGAAGCCAATCCGGCACTTAGGTAAGTAACCTAGCGATCGAAAGGTGGAACGCGAAGATTTATTCATACTAAATGCAATAATTAGAAATAACTATCAGAAACGTAGAAAACTCTTTTAATTATACTTGCAATGGTAACTACATTTAAAGACAAAAAACGTCATCGTATTGAATAAGTTGATGTACAGCGAATGTAGTATGGCAGTCAAAATTATTTATCATTATATATCAAAAATAAGTTAACTTCCTTTGTTGTATTAGCATTAAATAAAGTTGAGAGTTACAGATACATTTTAATATAACATAATCAACTTTGATTGTTCCATTAATAAATTAATACATTTGGTATTCGTTATAAAATAATTTATTGTGTACTGAAATTTACATTTTAAATAGAAAAATTGCAAACTCAAGGATAAACATTTGTAAATAAATTGTATATGACCTAGATCAGAGGTTACGTAAATAATTTGCGAACATATACTAGAAATGACCGCCGCTTCTGTACTGAATCGTAACTAGCTTCAGGTAACCGTGTTCAATCAAATTGTTGATTGAAGCATAAGATATTAAAATACTTATCTTTTTTGTTTTTTTTTATGGTGATAATAATAATTTCTTCAATGACTGTCAATATTAATTAATCCATTGAATTTACTTCTATAATGCATTATAATATAATTTTGGTAAAATAAAAATAGAAGCTATTATCTGTTTAAATCTACGCGTGATTGCTACCCTCACAATGTGCAGTTGAATTGCATTCATAACCATGGCACAGTTGAAGTACAGTATAATATCCATAGTCCAACACGTTTGGTAATCCGACATGGTTGGATGGGAAGGATTTGACGGTAACTCATCTTTCCTGTTGAAATTTGAACGCCAATTCTCTTGTTTTCTGTACGCGAGGTATCTCGATGAAGTTGGAGTAGTACTTTGTTAATTCTATTGTGAAGGTACTGATTGTGTAACGTGTGTCTTGTGTCTACAAGGACCCTCGATCAACTAAAAAACGCAAGTATAAAACTTTAAATGAAAATTGGGCTATTGTTCAGAGATACGAGTGTGGAGAATCACCAGCGATGTTAAGTAGCATTTACGGTATTGCACAACCAACTGTTTATGATATTTTAAAAACAAACAAAATATTGAACAATTCATGAAATTCGTAGCAAACGAACCTGGAAACAGGAGAACTCTTAAGCAAGGGAAAAGTCCAAAAGTAGAAGACCTTTATGCTTGGTTTTACGAACAAAAAGAAGCCATGCTATGAGCAAATCGAGAAAAACAAGATTCCCGAGCTAGGGATAAATTTAAAAAAGGTTTGGTATCCGTTTTCTTCAAATATCAGGCGAATAATTGTCCACAGATGAGTCCAAGATTACGGGATTTACTAAATAATTTCAGAAAAAATTGAAGAAATGGATCTAAGTCCTGATCAGATTTACAACGCGGACGAGAGACAGGTTTAAATTTGTGACAGTTGCCAGTCCATTTGTTGTAATCTGGCGCATTTGGGAGAAAAATGAGAAAAACACGTTTAACTCTGATGCCATGTATGAACACTTCACTAATCCATAAACTCAAGTTGTTTATTGTTGGGAAAGCAAAGAATCCTCGCATTTTGAAAAATGTAAAGAAGGAGACTTTACCAGTTATTTACACTACTCAAAGCCATGCTTGGGTATCCCGAAAAGTTTCGGTACTTTGATACTTAAGATATTTTGTCCCAGATGTGAAGAAATCAAACAAACACAAAAAAGCGTTACTTTTGCTAGACATGCACCGGGTCATCATCTGGTCGATAAGGATCGTTTGAAGGTTAAGATGGGCATATTAAAATCATGTTTCCTTCCGCGCAATACGACCGCCTTCATCCAACTTTGAGACCAAATTGTCATTGAAATTATGAAAATACATTACAAGAAGCGTCTTGTATTGGATATTGTGAGCAACCTTGAAAGTAACATTTCTACGCCAATTGAAACAATTTAACATCATTGAACTACTGCAGCCTGATTTGATGGAATTATCTAACATTATTAATTGAACTATTATTATTTAATTAGTAAAAGTTTTTAGGCATAAAGCCATAGTTTCTTATACCCGAGATAATGTACATGCCTAGCATCGTTATATTATCAGAATATCAATAATTAATTTTATTTTGATTAAAACAAGCTTAAACGTTCTTGACTGAAGTTGGTTTGTTGGATTTCCTAAACACCCCACTAGTAATTGTATACTGTTATAATGCAAAGCGCAGCATACTCCGTATCTTGTTTCATTCGTTCGTAGCCGTTTGTGTAAAACGTAGTGAAACTCTAAAGTATTACGAGGTAACGACCACCTTGTGCGTTCGCATAGTTAAATCTACTTGATAAAAATATTTACTAAAAGATTCTTGGATGTAGATTAAAATCAGTAATGTGAATTTATCGCTACGGAATATCCATCTGTTTTAGTTCTTTTAACCGCATAAACTAGTTTTAGCCAAATCGGACTTGTATTCATTAAAATTCAATATTACTCATAAATCGTAAAAAACAGTGCTCACAAAGAGGGAAACGTAACGTGTGTTTTTATTCCTAACTTTCTCCCGCCCACGCTAATAGTGATTTTAAGAAAAACTGCATCACCGTATTGCATGCTCAAGACAATCTCTGCTGTGGACACCTGTGACTGGAAACCGCGTGGCTTCAGTATTTACCCAAGCATAATCTGGACCTTATAAACTTATCCGAAATCTTCTGTTTCACCCTTTGAAAAGAGAGAGAGGACTGACCGCAACACTCGTCTTAACTGCTATCCTAAATTACTAAAATAATGTGACGTGGATCTTGATTTCTCCCATTTTGGAGAACGAGCGAGATTCGGAAAAATTAATATATTTTCCATTTATGTTGGTTATTGACGATAACTTCGTACTCAACTGAAATAATGCAAAGAACTGGTTTAAATAAGTTATGACAAATTCTTTTGACAGTTACAATTATGGAATTTACTTGATACCGAGCTGATACTGTTGCACACATTTCTATTGTGATGTAAGTATGCTTACTTCGTGATAGACGTTTGATGTTTAAGAGTTTTACAATACCATAAGCGTAATGCACCTGACTAGATTTAAACCACATACCATTGGTGGTATGCAGTTCACACACTTGTTCAGGAAGTTCTATGACTTTCTAGGTTTATTTTAAGAGCCAAATGGTCTTAATAGTCTCGATCGTAAACGGATATACAGGGTCTATCGGGAAGAATACCCGTAACTTCAGGAAATGGTAGATCTAATCATTTCAACACTAAACTTTCATATAAACGTAAGTCCAGTAGTGCTCCGTTTTCGAGATATAGAGTGTCAAAGTTAATAACCTACCTAAGCAGTTGGTAATACATACCTGTTAAAGTTATCGATATAGACAAAGTGTACCTTTTTTATTTGAAAAACATCAAGGTTTCGTATTTTAATAAAAAAATCCAACTTATTCCAATGACGTAGAAATTAGGGATTAAAAGGTTGCGCTACCCCTTGAGTTCTATGCCACCGTACATAATAAAAACGTATTGATAAGTTAAAACCAATGTACTTTATATCTCTATTTAATATACCAAGAATGAGAAAAATAACTTTTTTTTGTTTTGGAGATATTTCAAAAATCAACTTTTTTTGTAACTTTAACACCCTGTATATCGAAAACGAAGCACTATTCGACTTACGTTTATACGAAAGTTTTGTGATAAAATGATTAGATCTATCATTTCCTGAAGTTATGGGTATTATTCCCGAAACACGCTGTATATATACAACAAACTGTTTTAGGCGAGTTCAGTTGTGCTATAAATGCCAAGTGTTAATTAGCAAAAGTATGCCTGTAACCAAACCCGAAGCAGTAAAAGCTGATGAAAGGGTACTTCACCAGACACAGTAAGAAAAAAAGTACAGTTGTCCATTGACAAGGATTGATGATACTCTTGACATTATTATTGGGAAAATCTGGACATAACTGTTTTTTTTTATGATTGTGGGCCTGAACAGGCTAAATTTGGCCTATCGTGCTAAAGCACTCAGGAACACTGGGAAGATGGATAGAGGGATAATGAATTGCCAATAGATGCCTGTGAACAGCTACCTTAAATTTTCTCATATCATAAGTGAGAGGAAAGCAGGAACTAGGGAGATCATTCCACAGTTTAGAAGCCGTGTAGAAAAATGTGGATTGCGCCCGTTTGGTACGACAAGTGGAGATTTGTACTGCATACTGATGAAGTGAATGAGTGAACCGAGTGTTTCTCGCAAAGATAGCCCGAGATGATATCAAAGAATATAATTCAGCACCACAATAGCCGTTGTAATAACGATAATACAAAGAAAGAACTGAAACTATCCTTCCATGCTCAAGGGACTGTATGTGAGAAGTTAAGGATGGGTCATTTATAAGCCTAGTCGCTCTCTTTTGAATACGATCAACGATATCGAGAGCGTATTGGGGAGCTCTAACCCAGAGGTGAGAATTATATTCCAGATAAGGCCGAATTTAGACCTTATACAGCAGAAGGAGTTGTCGAGAGGTAAAGTACTGCTTAGACCTGAACAAAAAGCCTATTTTACGAGCAGCTGTTTTGGTAGCTGACAGAAGATGATCAACCCATGAGAGATTTGAAGATACAGTCATACCCAACAGAGTAATAGAGTCTGAAAACTTAAGAACTGAGCCATTCATACTTACAACAGGAAATGATCGATCTTTTTTGGCGGACACAAGGCAACACTGAGTTTTGTTAGCATTAAATTTCACTAGATTATTGCTTCCCCATTCGAGAATACGTTGAATGTCTTTGTTGATTGAATTTGCCATTCCAGCGTTAATTTCTTGATTTGACATACAAGGTGGATTATCACTATGAGTAGAGTGAGATGAACTACAGTGAAGAGTGCTATCGTCAGCAAAGCAATGGATGGGGTAAGTTGTTGAAGAAATAAGGTCATTTATGTACAACAGAAAAAGTGTAGGCGCTGTAACGGATCCCTGTGGCACGCCTGCGTTAATGCTAACTTTTTTTGAAAAAAAGCCATCAACTACGACACGTATTCGTCTTTTATCAAGGAAACTAAAAACCCAGTTGATGAGCGTTACTGTCAAATTGGATTAGAGCCTCAATATCGTGAAAAAAAAAACGCTTTTGGCATTTGATCAGGTCGATGAGAGTTGACAGTGAAGCAATACAACATCTGGGTCTGATACGACTTGATTCTGACAAATCTGTCGATGTTACCGTTAGAGGGCATATACTTGACGAATATCTAGAGAAACTGTGTGTATACCTGCTGTCATCGATTTCAACAAAAATTTGCCCATATCACTAAACACTGACAAAACTGATGGAAGCACAGTGAAGACTTTCTATTTGGGATCGTTGTGGGTTTAGGATGGTTTTCTGAAGAAAGCCGTTGAGAATAAGTAAGCGAGTTGCACCTACATAGCGGATGTATTGGACTATAATAAACAATTCGGAAAATATTAATCGCACCTGACTTTTATTCCAAATTTATTAAATTAACATAATTTCCTATCAAGTTGGTTGTTAGCGATAACATTTAGTATCGCACTCAATTGAAATAAAGCAAAGAATTGGTTGGAAAAAGAATTATGATAATAATTTTTTTTAAAGTTACAATTACAGACTTAATGATGTGTTGTACACGTTTCTATTGTAGATTAAATGTGCTTACTTCATTTGATGTGTAAATAAGTGTAAAGCCTCAAAGCAAAATAAGACTTTTTATTACAAAAGTTTTTGTTCTGTATTATAAGTGTTTTGTAACTGTGGTTTATATACATATATATATATATATATATATATATATATATATATATATATATATATAACTTTTTCGTGGTTGTGCAGAAGTTTATTGCGCATGTTGCGCCGTAACTTATTGCGCTTAAGCTCTTCGCGCATTATTGGAGTCCATATGGGTTTCAGTTCTACACTAGCTTCGTTTATTGGATTTTCTGTTAGTGTGACGTATGTGGCTTCTGTGAGTTTCCTACAAGTTGTGTTCTCGTCCTTTGCCACTATCTGTACGTTATCTCATTGGATGAGATGGTCTTCGTTCCAGATATGTTTGGAGATTCTTGTACTTCGCTAGAGTACCACTCTACCGACTCAGCCATAAGTACAAACTTAAAGACTACGTTTACATTGGGTGTTGCCTATATCTTGATGGCCCAGTTAGTCGAGTCGTACTCTAGCAAAGTACAGGTGGTAGATTCAAATCACACCCAGGTAATATATTTCTATATGTATTTAAAAAAATAAATTATTAATTATATATATATATATATATATATATATATATATATACTTTAATAATAAAATAATGGTGCAATTTCCATTAGATACAAATCACATAAAATTTTTGACATACAAGATAAAAACTTGTTCCTGTTGTAGGCGAGCTCAGTTCTGATATGCACACTATTTAATCTAGCATATACATTAGGACGAGGCATGACTGCCTTGTTGGATTGTCTTGTCTCTTGGTTTCTTGGTTTCAGGTTAGGAATGGGCCAAAAGTGCTGAATTACCTATAATAAGCCTCGTTACCCCAAAACGTGACAAAAGTGTACTTTATCTACTTCAGCAGATACAGTAAGAAAAAAGAAGCTCCGAGTTTTTAAGAAGAATTCTGGAAAACTGAGTCACGGGGAATAAAGCTAAAAATATTAACAAAGATATTAGCCAGCAGGAGATCATTGAATCGTCTGGTAGCCCACAGACATTGCTAATCGTATTGGTGAAGAAGAATGTGACCACAAAATTCAGTCAGACAGCGGAATAACGAAACCAAGAAGAACCTGTCAAGTGACGACACTCTTGACATTATTACTGGAGCAACTCGGACGTGAGTGGTTATTGCCAGATTGGATTAGAGCCTAAATATCAGCAGTTCACATTGATGATGCAAGCTACTATCGCTTCTGAGAGTCTGATAAAGTTGATTCTCGACGTTACCGTCGAAGATATGATCAGCATCTTAAGAAGATGAAACCAAAGCTACCTCAATCATCTAGTATTTCCGGTTCAGAAGTGGCCTAATCCAAAAAGCAAGCGTGAAGTTTCTTAGATGAAGACTTCGGAATTGTTGTGGGGTCAGAATGATTTTCATGGGTTTTTGAATGGTGAGATTAAGGATGGGTGCGGTTAGGATAGGATCGGAAGGAACAAAGTTAGGGTTCGAGAGGGGTGTTACTTTTTCAGCATCCGTCTAAATATCCGCACACAATGTGCAGTGCTCATGCCAAAATACATTTATGAAAAAACCCCGTTGTCGGTATCGGAAGTTTTGAATAATCCTCTAATAACCACATAGAAAAAAGGCTAATAGCGTGAATTAGCTGACCACTTTGCAGGTTGCAACAAGTGTGTCAATTCATTTGAGGCAACGAAAGAATATTTCACCTTGCCCTCCTATGTTTAGTAGAAAGAAAAGGAGTTAGGGTTCCGAGTGGAAGGTTACTGCTCCAGCATTGGCTGACGTACGCATGCGCAATGATAATGCCTCTACATATGTATGAAAAAAAAACTCGTTGCCAATTAAAGCAATGGAATAAGTAACTGGTGTTTTCAATAATCTGTTGATGAAGTCTAATAACTTTTGAGGCTGAGGGTTACAAACTGCATATTTTAAATAACCTAATATAAAAAAGCTAACCAGAATCCATAATTTTAAAACATATAATTAGTATAAAAACAAATGCTACTGGTTGCGACGGTATAAGTGTTAAAATGCTAGAATTGTGCTGTCCAGTTGTGTTACCTGTTATTAGTTATATAATTAACTTCTGTCTCTCTAATAATGTATGTCCTGATTTATGGAAATGTGCTAATGTAATCCCTGTACCTAAAAACAATCGTCCTGAGACTTTTAAAGATTTACGTCCTATCAGTGTTTTACCCGTTTTATCGAAAGTATTCGAAAAAGTGATGGCTCAACAAATTTACAATCACCTTTTTGAATACAAAATCCTTCCTAGTGTTCAGTCCGGATTCAGACCCGGGTACAGTTGTGGGACTGCGCTCTTAAATGTCACGGACGACATCTTTACCGCAACTGATAATAATATGTTAACTGTACTAATAATGTTAGATTACTCGAAAGCATTTGACACAATATGTCATGAAACTCTCCTAGCTGTTTTACACTTCGTTGGATTCGATACTGCTGCTATCGCTTTGCTACAGAATTATCTTTCGAATCGCAAACAAAGAGTTATGTCAAACAATCAAGCATCGTCATTGCTTGACATTAATGCAGGTGTTCCCCAGGGATCAATACTGGGTCCCCTACTGTATACTATTTATACATGTAATCTCGGTAGTTGTTTAAAATTTTGCCGTTATAACTTATACGCTGATGATACCCAAATACAGTACAGTTTTTCTGAAAATGACGTTGTCTCGGCCATCTGTTTGATAAATCAAGAAATAAATTGCCTCGTTAAATACTCGGAGTGTCACAATTTAAAAATTAATGCAAATAAAACGGTACTTTTACTCTTTGGTAAAGAAGTCTCCAAGGAACGTATAAAAAATAATGTCGTTATTCGAATCAAAGACGTGGATATTACAATCTCTGACACGAGTAGAAATCTTGGATTAGTAACTGATTCTAAGCTTAGATTTAAGAAACATATATCCAACTGCATTAAAAAAGCTGTTATAAACTTAAGAGTACTCTATAATAAACGTAAACTTTTGAATCGTGGCACAAGAGCACTACTGTGTGACACGCTAGTTCTGTCCCAATTTAATTTTTGTGATGTTGTGTATGGACCTTGTATTGATAGTTTGGACTCTAAAAGAATACAACGCATCCAAAATTATTGCCTCAGGTTTATTTTTGGCATAAAAAAACATGAGTCAATCCACTACAAGCTCCATGAAATAGACTGGCTTAACATGGGCAACAGAAGAGTTTTGCATTCAACTTGCTTATACTACAAAATAATTAATACCAGAACTCCCTCGTATCTGTACAATAAAATCGAATTTTCATCAGAACTTCACAACTTCAATTTAAGAAACAAAAATCTACTTCTAATTCCTACTCATAAATCACAAATGTTTAAAAGGTCTTTCTCCTATAATATAGCGATAAATTATAATTCTATACCTGAAAGAATAAAATTATTACCATTCAATAAATTTAAAATTCGTCTCCGCCAACTCCTAATGAGCAGACAGTAATGACAATTTTATTGTTAGGTTTAAGTGGCAGAACAGTCGCCAAATGTCTTCACATTTGGCAAGACTGAACTTCGACCTTTTGTGCACTAATTTTAAGTTTAACTCTGTTTTGTAAATAACTTTATTTAGTATTCAATAAATGGCAATAATAATAATAACTAGCGCACCAATTTAATATTTGCTCAAAATTTTACCAGAAAAAAGGAAACGTCGGTGTGTTACGTTGCTCATGGAAGACGGGCTGCTTGCGTGGTGAGATTAAAGATGGGTGCGGTTAGGATAGGATCGGAAGGAACAGAGTTAGTGTTTTGAGAGAATAATTATTGCTCCAACATTTGCCTAAATAGCCACACATGATGTATATACCTTTGAAGTATTCGGAGGCTTTCAATAATCCTTTAAATAACTAGTTACAAATTAGCAGACCATTCTGCAGGTTGACACCAGTGTGCCAATTCATTTGCAGCAATGGGTTGCGCTGAGAACATTTCACCTTGCCTCTGTATGTTTAGTGGAATAAGATTAGTTGTGGCATACTTTAAACAACCTAATATAAAAAAATCAACTAGCGCACCGATGCATGGTTCCTTTTCGGTCTATTTTTCTCAGACTAGTACTTAGTATTTAGTCAAAATGTTTACTGTGCCGGAAAAAAGGAAATGTCGGTGTGCTGCTTTACTCCCAAGAAGGAAGACGGGCTGCTTGCATGATGAGATTAAAGATCGGTCCGGTTAGGATAGGATCAGAAGGAACAGAGTTAGGGTTTTGAGAGAGGTGTTACTTTTCCAGCATTTTCCTAAATAGCCACACACGATGTGCTAATATGCAGTGATCATGCCATATACGTTTATAAAGAAGACCGTTGTCTCTATATATTTGCGAAGTATCGGAGTTTTGAATAATCCTTTAAACAACTTCATAAAAAAAGGCACATAGCTTCAACTAGCAAACCACTCTGTAGATCCTTTTTGCCTTATCGATTACTCGGGAAATACACTGTTCAACCATTGAAGAGGTAGAAGAACGTAGCTGGAAAGGCCTCCATAACGTTTTATACCATATACCGTGGTAGAGAGAAAGTAAAACCAGAAAACCCTAAATGAATAAAGAAAGTCCCACAATAAAAAATATGTTTTTGAATTTTCATAATATGACCGTGACACATCTCATTGAGTTAATGTCTCGGTGTTTGAATACCAAGGTTTTTGTTCAACTTCAGTTATCTTATCACTAATTGTTATTACGCTTCCACTGATTCATTTTACAGGTGTTTAAGCTAAGAAGTCATCCAAGCATGACAAATGAAACTAATGTTTTAAACATGTAGTTTCGTTGGTCTGGTTAAAGACACTAATTTCAGCCCGGCAATCTATATCAAGGATTCTCCGAAGTAACAAATTCTATATTTCAAACATCTTAAAACTCGGTGTCATTTTTAAACGCCAATTAATCTTTCACACCTTGCGTAACTCCAAAGGATCAGAAACATAGTTGCGCAAAGCCATATTAATTTTATGTACATAACTTACGGTATTTGTCAACCTTAGACGTCTGTATTCATAAATAACGCGAGTTTGTCCTTTTAAATATTTTTTTCTAATTCTAATTGATTTATTTTCATAAAGAGCTTAATTAATACTTTTGGTAATAACACAAAGAGGTCATCGTTCGCCTTTCTAAGCAATACCTCCAAATGGCGACTTCTTAAAACAATAAAGGCTGCAATGCTTGACTCTTCATAGCCCAAACACAAATTTAGCTTTGCATGTAGATTTCTCATAAAAAGCAGTAGCTCAGTTTATTATAATAATGTGCGTTAATACTGTTTATTAACCTTGAAGTCGTATTTAATTATGTATACCTTTATACTTGTACAAATATAGAAAGATAAATGTTAGCGAATTCAAATTGTTGTATGTGACATTATAATTATATATTGAAAGTCATTTATGCAAAAGTCAATACAAAAGTCATTTCAATATTGCCACAATTTAAAATAGAAGCGGGAGAAAAAAAATCCCACTGGAAGTCCCATCCAATTTACTGCAACTCTCAAAAGGGCTCCAAGTGGCTATATCCTTTTTGGCAAATGCGAAACTATAAAATAAAAAAAATGCTGAAAACGCGCTACTTTATGATAGGTTTAATAAATGTTTTAATCAAGTCGACTTACACACAGGGGTGAAATTGACTCCCAAACCCCTAAAATGAGTATTTCTACTCATTCAAATAAGTTTGAGAAATTGAAGAAAAATATTTCTATCAATATCGGAAAGAATAAAAATAATAAGTGAAGGAATTCAGGTCTTTTAGCTATGAAAAATGCAGCTCGTCTGTGAAATATGTGTAGTTTGAAGCACGTCCGACAATATGAAAGTTGTTTTCACTCATGTTTTTTTTTCTCTTTGTGAGTGTGGTTCGTTGCCGTTTTAATTTGTTTAATGAATACAATGGAAGTTATTTTAATATGTGTATGTAAATAAAAATAGACCGAATTGTAGAATTCATTCATTAGCCTAAATAACAAAATCGTGGTTGATGATCATGGGGGGGTTGTAACAAAGTTGTAACTATCTGTAATTTATGCCTTTGGTGAAGTAAACCATTTGCATTGTAAAACAATGTGGGTTGTCTAACATAAAGAAATTAAAAAATAAGTTTTATTTAACTCATACCGCCATCTATTGGTGTATAGGATGTTTCAAGTATTGATATTTATTTAAGCTTGGATTAAAACCAGTTGTGAAAATAGTAGTAGTAAAACTACACAACGCACTGGATAGATGGCGCCGTCGATTATAAAATTTTTTTCAAACTTTAAATAGAGAAAACATAATCTTAGTTTTGCAAGTCCTAGGTGTGCTAATGATTTTTAACTTAACATTGGGAAAATAAGTTTAATTAGTTGGTTCAATTTATTTTCTCATTTACACAACATTCACATTTTAAGTTAATGCAAATTTGGCTGTATTCAGCGCAAACATTATCCCACTTACATTTTTATTTTATTACATCACTTTTTGTGGAATACAAATAGCATATTTAACGTTTAAGTGCAGTTAGTTCAGTTGGATATTTAAATAAAACTTTCAATGCTTCTGTTCTCTCTATAATCCTAATTTGGACTAATTTTAGACAATTATGAATACATTCATGGACCGGCTCCTACAACGCGCTACAATAAAATCAAATAACTATTAACAGTTTAAACTATACTATAATTTTAGACTAATCATTTAACATACCACCCTTTTCTATCAACCCTTAATGGTCAACTCTACCTCCATTATATCAAAATTATGGAAACGGAGACAGGCTACTCGGTTAACATACAACAGATTTTTTACATTAGCCCTCCATGACCTAACTCCACCCTATCATACACCAACTACTGGGTTTTTCATTAAGAGCGACGCATTTTGTTTTTTCAATTCAAAGACTTGTGGGTTAGTTATGGAAATCATTTTTATTTCAAATGAAAGTATAATCGATTATTTATGGAATACAAGATCGTTCACACATACGCCGCGGAAGCACTGGCACGAGTGAATACGCTGGACCCAATTGTCCATGACTCGAGCACACAAATCGGCTGAAATACCAGAAATTTCGCGTTCGATGTTGGCCTGCAGCTCTTCTAACGTTGCTGGCTTCTTGGCATAGACAAGCGATTTAATGTAACCCCAAACAAAAAAAGTCTGAAGGGGTTAAATCGCACAAACGAGGTGGCCATTCCCGAGCACCGTTGCGTGAGATAACTAGCTCTCCGAACATGCTCTTCAATAATTCGAATGTGTCGTACGCTGTATGGCACGTTGCGCCGTCGTGTTGCAACCACATATCGTCCAAGTTCATAGCGTCGAGCTGGTCCCAAAAATACACCGATATCATGGCCCAGTAGCGATCACCATTGACGGTTGTTGGCGCGCCGCTTTAATCAAAAAAGAAAAATGGGCCGATGACGCCGCCGGCATGAAAACCGCACCAAACTGTTAATTTTTTCGGATAATATTGTGTTTCGTGCATCACTTTAAGGCTGCTCACTCGTCCAAATGCGACAAAACCATCGAGCCAGAAATGAGCTTCATCCGAAGAGATGATTTTCTTGTGAAAGTCGTCGTGTAAGGTTATTTTGATGCACCCTGTATGTGTAGTATTTTAATAACGTATGTAACGTGTTTGAGTATGCGTAATGTAAGTTGGTGTAATTGATACGCCATTGGTATTTAGTGAGTACGTATGAGTGAGTGAGTTTATGATACCTTGATATTTTATTAACGTGCAGTAAGGAATGTGTATGCATATTTTGTTTGTAGAAATGTTGTAATATGATGCAATAATGGTAAGTCAATGCATGTTCGAGAATAAAGTGATAGAATGTGAGGGACTTCGTTACACTGTGCGGAAATAGAATTCGCGCGCATGCGAGATTTGCATAGAAAGTGGAGATATAATCTGGTTAATCTACAGTGTGATTGTAATTGCAATTGATGATTTATTCGAAAGTTTTAGTGAATTGACAAAGTAATTCAAGATGGCTATGTTTATTTCGCATCGTTAGCGTCTTCTTCCACGTTGGAACCTTCGACGCGGCAAAGAAGCGCACGAAATACTCAATTGAGATAGGTGAATTTTGATCATAGCGCAAAGGTCTATAAGCGAGTGTCAAATTTGAGGAATGAGTTGTTGGTTAGCTAGTGGGGTAGAGGTTTTAGATAGCGCGAACAGAACTTGAGTAAAGGTCGGGCGCGCGTGATAACCATTAGAATGGTTAGTGTAGCAGTATATTTGTGAACATTATAGTTCTGCAGAGCATGTATAGCAACTCCATTAACCCATAAGGGGATAAATCGTAGACATTCACAAATAAATAATTTAATATTTTGTGAGTTGAAGGAAAACACTAGTGATTTTTCTTCAAGAAAAAAAGTGCTTAGGCAGATTAGAAGTTAACACAGCAAATATTTTGTTATTGTCTTCAATTGTGGGACGCGTGACCTAATATTATTATAAAAAGTGAAGGTAACCATCTCAGTGACTGAAATAAGTTTGTAAAATTTAGTTAAGTTACTGGTGAATTATCATTGACATTGACCGTGTACAATCGTTAGCGATACCAATTTGATTGTATAAAAGCAAATAAGAACTTTAATGTGTATATGGACGTAACAATTTTCCATTGCGGTAAACGTTTTGAAGGGCAATCGTCATAGTATAAGGTGATGTTAGGCTAAAGAGCCCCTATACCAAGCATGCGAGTGAACAAACCATAGACACTGCGTTAGTGAGTACTACAGCTGAGTGTGTAGGGCGAATCCGGCTATCTGTTGTTTTGTTCACAGTACATCTAAGAATTTAAAAAGGATTACCGAAAGCAGATTATATGGACTACAACTACAGCACCAAAAAAGGATTAATTAATGTAATAAATAAGAATTAGATTTAAATTTTATTGAACCAAGACAAGTACGATTATCTTTTAAGTACATTTTTTTTGTTATTGTTGCATTAATTACGGTTCATTCAAAGGAAAAAAAAGTAATAGAACTTTAGTTATTTTGTTGTTTTTGGTGTTAGGAATTGGGGAATTTTAGTCTTAATGTATTAATGCGCGAATTTGTCAATATATATCCACTGTTTAATTTATTTTGCGATTTATTTGTGTCAATTGTGTGTCTAACTGGTTACACCTTCTGAAGTGAAATTAGTTTTTGCATATTTGCGAATGTAAGGATCGATTGGAAATTGCGTAATGAGCCAGGTCGATCACAAAAACAAAGCACTTTTTTTTTATTCAGCATAAATTACAGTTTTGAAGTATTAAAGTTTAAAGTTATTAATGAATGTCTAAATACGATTTTAAAGATAAAGTATTAATAAAATATAACGATATTTTGATGATACAAGCACTAACTGCTCTGTTTGAATTATTCAACAATCGACGAACACTTTGTTGAGATAACAATTCATTATTAAACCGATTTCGTCTATTTTATTTAGAATTTTCTAAATTGGGAATATTTATTTAATTCAAAGTTTTATAACAGTTAGAAATATAAATTTACAGGTATGCGAGGGATACTTGAAAAGTATTCAAATTAACGTCTTACGATTTGGGAATTTTCGCTTGTACAGGGTGTGTTTAATAAGTTTACGACGACTCGTGTATTTCAGAATTTTCTTAAGCTTTTGGATCAATTTATTTTGAAGTGTGATTAAATTTGAATGGTGAATGGTTTTACTGAATAGGCTGCAATTCTGTCTTCCACACTCAGATAGGATTAATTTAACATCCCGCCGAAGACTATTTATTTTAGCAAAATTTAAGATTGTGGTGGCGTCTAGAGACAGCGTTTCCCGGACTGAGCTTTGTGGGTTGCAGATTAATGGTAAGTGTAATGTTTGAATTACTTTTGAATCATTCTACTCCTTATATCGACCACGCCCATTTCCACTGTAGCTGGCTTGGCAATCCGATAATTTCGGCAAGCATACACGACGCCTAGTGCGGTTTGGACGTGTAACAAACGTCAGCTTGCATCTGGTCCAGAGCCCAATTAGCGAATGTGCGACGCTTAATATGGTAGACTGGCTTCATTTCTTGACCGCAAAATTCGCCACAAACTGGTCACACTGATGTTCAACACCTGCGATAGGCGTGGAATCGACATCTTTGACTGCTCACGCACACTCTCTCGAACTGCCACGATATTTTCTTCACTTCATTAAATGGCATAGACTGGCGTTTCAAAATGTGGAATTGCGAAGCCAACTTCACTCCTATGCGAGAAATGTGAAAAACAAAATGCGTCGCTCTTAATGAAAAACCCCATATATGAAATATATGGAACCCGATTAAGGTCTCGTAAAACCGGACTTAATCCTACCTTTCCATATATCCAATATATGAAATCGGACAAAAAACGGAAAAAAAAACATTGCCATAATTTTAGAATAGCCATTTGGCATACCTCAGGTTTTGTCTATCAACCCCCAATGGTTATTTCTACCTCTATCATATCGAAAATGTGGAAACGGATATTCAAGCCGGATAAATCTTAGATTAATTTTAGACTAACGTATGGAACCCGATTAATGTTGATTAAAA
Organism: Vesta saturnalis; assembly: GCA_036346205.1. Taxonomy (NCBI): domain Eukaryota; kingdom Metazoa; phylum Arthropoda; class Insecta; order Coleoptera; family Lampyridae; genus Vesta; species Vesta saturnalis. The sequence continues at coordinate 1,833,109 of JARFJB010001166.1, forward strand.
GTGTAGGCTTAATTTTAGACTTATTCGACGCCTAATGAGTTAATCCAACCCTTCCATATATAGAATATGTGAAATCGGATTAAAACCGGAAAAACATTGCCATAATTTTAGACTATCCATTTGGCATACCTCCCACTTTGTCTATGAAAACATCAGTGGTTAATTCTACCTGAGTCTGCAATGAGATAACTCCACTCCCTTTATACATCGATTATATCCAATAGGTAGAATAGGTAGAATCATTCTGTATTATAAGTGTGTTGTAACTGTGGTTTCCTATTAGTGGAGTTGATCGGTCTATTTCCACAGTTTATGCTTTTTGAGCGCGACGTTTCGGAAGCGGACTATGCTGCCGTCATCAGGCTTAGTCCTGAAGGACTGTTTTCGCACTTGAGTCGAATTCACATGTTATATATAGTTTTTTCCTAAGCACTTGACTACTTATTCTCAGATTCGAACTTGGTACCTTTCACTTACTAGTCAGACACCTTTACCGCTGAGCCACTGAGTAATCCAATATATATTTCTTAGAGCTTATATATATATATATATATATATATATATATATATATATATATATATATAACTTTTTCGTGGTTGCGCAGAAGTTTATTGCGCATGTTGCGCCGTAACTTCTTGTGCAGGTGTATTGCACTTAAGCTCTTCGCGTATTATTGGAGTCCATATGGGTTTCATTTCTACACTAGCTTGGCTTACTGGATTTTCTGCTAGTGCGATGTATGTGGCTTCTTTGAGTTTCCGACGAGTTGTGATCTCGTCCTTTGCCATTATCTGTATGTTATTCCACTGGATGCGATGGTCTTCGTTCCAGACATGTTCGACGATTCTTGATCTTTCTGTTTCGCCCTTGCGGATGTTGTTCTTATGTTCCTGAGTTCTCACTTTGAGTGGTCTATTGCTCTCTCCTATGTATGCTTTTCCGCACTCGCATGGTAGGTTGTATACATAATTCTTGGAATTCTGATTTTCATTGTATGGTTTCGTTTTGGTTAGTATTCCCCTGAGCGTTCTGGTCGATTTGAAGACAGTGCGTATCTTGTATTTGCTGCCTATCCTTCGTATTTTGTCTTAGGTACTTTGTATATATGGTATTATCGCTGTATATTTAGGTTCTTAGGTAAAATCAAATCGACACCTGATTAAAAAGTAGCTTTAGACCTATTTTAGAAGGTTTATTTGAAACCCTGAATGTGGTAATTTAACTATATATACCAAAAGTACGAAAACAATTATGGACTATTTATTTACCACCTGATCGATTTTATTCTATCAACCCCTATTATCCCATTTATCGAATATATAGAATCCGATGTAAACCGGATAAACATACAATCCATTAACCTCCAATGAGGTAATTCCATACCCATCACGCATAGAATACAGAAAATATTGGGAACAGGTCAAAACTGGATAAAGTCCTAATTTTAGACTTATTTTAAACTATTCATTTCATCCTTCTGCACACAATGGGTTAACCCTTCCATACACCAAATATATGGAATAAGATTAAAACCCCAAAAACATATGGTCATATTTCAGACTAACTGTTCAACAAACACGTTTTTCTTTTTGTCCCCAATGTGTTAAGTCCATCCCAGCGGTTAGTTAGCCCCGGATGAGATTTACAGGCTCCAAACAATGTGATTATAGAAAATCTAAGGAAATCTAAGGAAATCTAAGGAAATCTAAGAAAATCTAAGGAAATCTAAGGAAATCTAAGGAAATCTAAGAAAATCTAAGGATATCTAAGGAAATCGAAGGAAATCTAAGGAAATCTAAGGAAATCTAAGAAAATCTAAGGGAATCTGAGGAAATCTAAGGAAAACTAATGAAATCTAAGGAAATCTAAGGAAATCTAAGAAAATCTACGGAAATCTAAGGAAATCTAAGGAAATCTAAGGAAATCTAAGGAAATTTAAGAAAATCTAAGAAAATCTAAGGAAATCTAAGGAAATCTAAGGAACTCTAAGGAAATCTAAGGAAATCTAAGAAAATATAAGGAAGTCTAAGGAAATCTAAGGAAATCTAAGGAAATCTAAGGAAATCTAAGGAAATCAAAGGAAATCAAAGGAAATCTAAGGAAATCTAAGGAAATCTAAGAAAATCTAAGGATATCTAAGGAAATCGAAGGAAATCTAAGGAAATCTAAGGAAATCTAAGGAAATCTGAGGAAATCTAATGAAATATAAGGAAGTCTAAGGAAATCTAAGGAAATATAAGGAAATCTAAGGAAATCTAAGGAAATCTAAGAAAATCTAAGAAAATCTAAGGAAATCTAAGGAAATCTAAGGAAATTTAAGGAACTCTAAGGAAATCTAAGGAAATCTAAGAAAATCTAAAAGGAAATTAGAAATCTAAGGAAATCTAAGGAAATCTAAGAAAATCTAAGAAATCTAAGGAAATCTAAGGAAATCTAAGAAAATCTAAGAAAATCTAAGGATATCTAAGGAAATCGAAGGAAATCTGAGGAAATCTAATGAAATATAAGGAAATCTAAGGAAATCTAAGGAAATCTTCGGTTTAAATCAGATTCCATATATTCGATGCGATAGTATGTTGTGTCCGCTTGGCTGGAAGTTTGAGCTTGTTTGTGGCGCCATCTAGTGGTGTATGAGCTAACAAACGTTTTTCTGTAATAGAGATTGATCATGGCTCCACGTAGCTGTATATTTTCAAAACTACATCCAGTTCCTAAGAACTTGCGCTCGGGTCTTCGCCCCTTGTCGCGGACCCTTGACATAAAATTCTCAAAAGGTCTGTGTAAATAAAACATATAAGCAAACAATACCGCTTATTCAACGCGTGTTTAAATTGCATGTTAACAAATAACATTCTGATGTATACCAACCAGCTCTTAATTACACATTTATTTTTAAAGTAATGAGTTGAATTATATTTGTTATTGCACTGTATACTGTACATAGGTGGTTGAGCATTTTCAATAACGACTAGGACGTTCGGTCTTGTTTTATACAAATCTAAGGTTTTTTAAAAAGACACAACCTTTTTTGATAGAAGTCATTTTCAGATACATCATGAATTTATTTATTTCGCTATTTAAATGGATATAATTAAAACATTCTTATGTATCTGGTTTGATTGTTTTGAAGGCCGTTTTCTCAAAACGAAATTATGTTATACCAAAATTGAAAATGCAATGGTAAATTTTAGGCACCCCTTTTTATATCAAAATGATCATTAATAGAAATGTGATAATTTTAATAACAATCATGGTAATAAAAATTTAAAAACTCTAATAAAAATAATATGGGAAAATACACGGTCAATTTAAACCGTATATTGTACACGTAATTATTACATTCCAAACTTTTAATGAGGTTTTTTTATAACTGTTAATGCGTGCGTTTCAATAAACAATTTGTGTGTCCGTATGTACAATATGAATATTTTTCAAATCGCTTTAAAAAAAGTGATTTAGTTTGATTAGACGAGTAACACAAAGCAGTGACCATCACTCGTAAACCAATTATCCAAACGTTCTTTAAGTACAGAGCTGGTAAGTGTGCTTTTAACCTTATATATATTTTATATACTTGTACAGATTTTTAATTACAGTTATAAAACGCATCTAATTTATACGTAACAAATTTCTTTAAAAAAATATTAAGGCGTACAATATACAAACATTTTAATGGTCGGATGGGTATAAAACACATTTCAATACATTAGGACCAGGTAAAGCAACCAGTTTTTAATATTTGTTTAGAAAACAATATTGTAATAACTGTTATGTAATTAATTAACTTAATAAAAAAAATTTGTTTCATTAGAGAATAACCTGAATGTCAGTAATTTTTTTTATAACTCACTGAGGATTTTTTTAATTGTGACATTTACAATAAAAATAAGTGTTCTATAATTACATTTTACTGTCATTCAAATTCTCCCACGCATGATCAATCCCTAACACAAGTGCTGTCTTACAAGAACCTCCTTATTAGAAATACAATGTATAAATAAATTTCTCGTATAGGTAAAAGAACATCCGAACGTACCCAATAGCATATGACCATTTTAAAACAATAGGATCGATAATTTTAATAATAATATCTTATTAGGGTAATTATGCAATTTGCAACATTGTATGCGTGTGCGTTTGCCTAACCTACAGGGGTACTGCTCTTAATACAACCAAAAGGACCTTAATTAGGGTTAAAGATGACCATCAAAAATAACCCTAAGACCAACTGCAGGTCCAAGACCTAGTCCCAGCTCCAAGACCAACCCCAAGTCCAAGACCAAACCCAAGACCTGCATATGCCCCTCACGTGAGCAAGTACAAACAAAAATAATAAGGGGTTGAAAATGACCTCTGGAAAGAAACCATAGGGGTGCAAATCAAGGGTTGAAAAAGACCTCCGAAAAGAAACCATAAAAATAAGGGTGAAAAAACGCGTCCTACACGTGAGCGAGTAAAAACAAAAATAATTAGGGGTTGAAAAAGGGTTCCGAAAAGAAACCATAAAAAATAAGGGTGGAAAATATGGTCTCCCATGTGGGGCATCCTTGTGACGTCAAAATTCAAGATGGTGGCCAAGGTGCCTGTCTTCTACTGACATATCTAGATTGAATGTGCAATCACTATGCGTACGAGTTCTAATTAAAATAAATAAATGCATGTTTTTATGCAACTATGATATGCAACACACATGGTACGAAATCGTAATTTTATTTTATTCTCACTTTTGAATATCCTGTGTACGCTAATGATTTTTAATAAGTAGGTACATTAGTATGTTTAATTTATTTTCTCATTTACATAAGTTGCGCATTTTAAAGCGAAAGGCATCGAATACGTTAAGTTAATGCAAATTTGGTTATGCTCACCGCAAACATCACACTTACATTATTACACCACTTTTTTTGTTTGTGGGATACAAACGGCATCTTTAACGTTTAACTGCAGTTAGTTCATTCAGGAAATGTATAATACGAGTGTTTAATGTTTATTAAGCATGAAAATCATAAAATATCCTTTTAGGATGTAAAATGTCTGTGTTCGTTTGTATTACCGATTATTTTTAAGCTAAGATAATTTGATAACGTAGAAGAAGAGGATATTACTTTATGCTCAATAAACTTTTCTAGTACTGAGTATCTATGCAAGTAAAAGTATTAATACTAGAAAAACTTCTTCTAAAGTAAAAATATCGTCAATAAAGTGAACCACAAAAATAAGATCATGGACTCGCTTTTGTAACACGCTAGAATAAAAACTAACACTCCCACGGTATGAATCGATAACTATTAGCAATTTAAATTATACAGTTTTACACTAATTTTAAACTAACCATTTGAAATATCACCCATTTTATCTATCAACCCCCAATAGTTAATTCTACCTCCATCATATCGAAAATATGAAAAAGGATTTAAACCAGACAGATCTTAGATTAACTTTAGACTAATTTTTTTAGTCCCTGATAACCTAATTCCACCTATCACATACTGACTACATCAAGAGAAACCGATTAATACCGCATAAAATCGTAGTCCTCATTTTAGACTTACTTTAGACTTATTAATTTGAAATGTAATAATTGTTTAACCCCTAATCGAATATCGAATATATAAAATCGGATTAAAACCGGAAAAATATAATATTATACTAAACATTTGGCATACTACCCATTTTGTATATAAAAACCCCAGTAGTTAATTCCCCACGATATCAAAAATATAGAATTGATTTAAACCGGATAAATCATTGTCTAATTTTAGACTAGCTTTAGACTAATCCTTTAACACACAATTAATTTTTTCAGCCCCCAATGACCTAAATTAACCCCCGCCATATATTGAATTTATCAAATGTGTGGAACCGGATTGAGGCCGATTAAAAGCGTAGTATTAATTTTACAATTATTCATTTGAAAAATGACCTAATTCAAACATCGAAATCACCGAAAAAGAAACAATGCCATAATCTTACACTGCTTTGCACTTCTCACATAACACAATCGAGTTTTTTCTATTAATCTCGATTGGGTTAAATCCGCCCCTACACTAGCTTTAGGCTTATTTTAAACTATTTATTTGAAACTCCTAATGTGTTAATGTAATCTTATATACCGAACACATGGAATCAGATTGAAATAAAAAAAATTAAGTGACTATTCAACACACGATCTATATTACTCTATTAACCCATAATATCCCATTATATCGAATATATAGAACCGGAATTAAACCGAATAAGTGATTGCTGATATTGTAGACTAATCACTAAACACACAATCGATTTTTTTCTGTCAACTCCATCATATATCGAATATAGAAAATATTGGGAACCCGATTAAGGCTGGAAAAAACGTAGTTTCAATTTTAGACTCAGGAAATCTACGGAAATCTAAATCAGTCTAACGAAATCTAAGGAAATTTAAGATCTTAAGTAAATATAAGGAAATCTAAGAAAATTTAAGGAAATCCAAGGAAATCTAAGGAAACTAAGGAAATCTAAGAAAATCTAAAGAAATCTAAGGAAATAAAAAAAATACTTTAAACATTTTCGAGAAATTCGTCCAAAAATCTTCTTTTGTACTTTGTCAAATTTTGACAAAATTAATCTTTGTAATAAACAATTGAATAGAAGAACATTCAAGACAATCTGAAGAAATGTAAAGCAATCCAAAGAAATCCGAAACCTAGAATATTCGGTTTAAAACGTATACCGTATGTATGACCTTCTAGACTACATAAAATCATAAGTAATACATATGGTTGACCTCGTATTGAAGAGGAGATTCCAATAGTGACTGCATATACAGGGTGATGTATTTAAAAAACCAAAGTGACCAATAATATCAGAGAAACGACAAATTTGGCAACATTGCAAATGTCAAATCTGGAATCTCCGTATCCCAAAATAGGCGTATTCCAAATCTTGTACAATTCGGACTAGCAATTTACGAGATAATTGGGCGTTTTCAGACTTTTGGTCCGCTCTGTATAATATATTTACAGTAGGTTTATTCTGTGCATTCCAAAAGTGTCTAATTTAATCATAATTAAATGGGCTGTCTTGGTATTAACCGTTTTTTTTTAATTCATACCCTATATATATTTTGACATTTCTTGATTCTACAGAAAATGTTTCACACCTATTTCAAACTGTTTCTCTGTTCTTCATAAAATTTTGAAGTTAACAACGCGAATCTAAATTAAATTAAAAAAATTAACCCCATTTACAGATTGCCAATAAACTCTTATACATAACTCCTGGTCTCGGATTCTGCCCTTTAAAATCGATGGTATTGAATTTATTTTTATAAACTTTCATAAAGAGTAGATAAACATGACAGCGATTGCATAATGGGGGAGATATGGGACGTTTCGACGTCAGGTGGTTTCGACACCACGATGTTTCGGCTCCAGAACGTTTTGGCACTAATAAGCAGAACATCCCTTCTTATCCTCTTTTTTAATTCCATCCCTTACTTTTTACTCTTTATTTTGACATCCTGATCTTCACCACCTATTTTCTTGAATTTAGTTTCTACATCTAAGGTCCTTTGACAGATTATTGAAATGGCGCCATCATCTAAAGTCCGTTTGGTAGAACGAGTGCTCTAACATCTAAGCTTATTGATCCTTGAAGTTGGTCCAATAGCAAGGTCGTTTTGTCAGATATTTAGACATTTAGAACCTTTTTGACAGATTCTTGAAATTTTATAAAAATCTAATGTCCTTTCGGGATAATGTGACAACATGTGGCAACATCTAAGGTTTTCTTACCAGCATTCTATCTCAGCATCTACCATCTTTTTAATACATTCGTCCCAACAACATTTAAAATCATATTGGAAGGGTGATTCTTGAAATTGTCGCAATATCCAAGATCCTTTTAGAAAAATTGTGCTTTTGACAAATATTGATTGATTCTTAAAATCGCCTCAACAGCTAAGGCCCCTTTCACTGATTCTGAAAATAAAGTCCTTTTCAAGAGATGAAGCTTGAATATGTCCAATATTAAAGGTCATAGTGAAGGGATTATTTTTAAAAATGCAATATCTAAAGTATTTTTGACAGATTCTTCCGCAATATCTGAAAATAAGAGCTGTTTGGTATGATCTTGAAACAGAAATCACTAAGCCAAAGGGTTCCGTATTATGATGTTTGCACAATGTTTGGACCAAGTTCTGACCAACAGAATTCGGTTCTCGTTCATTGAGAGAGTCAATTTTGCCGAGTCCTCAATAAAATTGTTCTATCTACATAGATTGTTACACGATCAAACCGCAATAGGTGTCGTGCAGGCTTACCAAGGTGAGCGGGTTGCGAAGCTAACTGCAGTGGAAATGGGCGGGTTCGATATAAATTTAGTTTCAAACACCTTACCCTTACCATAACTCATAAATCTTAAGTTTTTCTAAAATCAATAATCCTAGGCGAGGTGTTAAGTTAATCCTATCTGACTGTGGAAGCTTGTTCAGTAAAATCATACACAACTCAAGTTTAAACATTCAATTCGTACAACAACCTTTCACTTTAAAAAAGCACGTTAAATTTCGTCTTAGTAAAATTAATACACCTCAATTCAATTTTAAAAATCTAAGTTCAATTACCCTTAAAAATGAATTTATCCAAAGATAAAAAAATTTTGGAAACATACGAGTCGTCCTAAACTTATTTATCACACCCTGTATATTCATAAGATCAAAGTAATAAGCAATAAGAATTTACCCTCGTACACGCGTAAACTAATATTTCTGTCATAAAAATTCTGAAATAAATAAATATCACCCAATTTAGAAAAATCATAATTCCGTCTATTAATTTTTAAATACAAAAAAAAACATTCATTCCCATCTTAAAAATTGAAAAAGCATAATCATATATTTTCACAAATACTATTTCAACTTTCTCTTTAAAGTGTATTTCAACATTCACAAGCATGAATGAATCGCAATTCAAATCTGAAATTTCTGCTTAATAAATATATTGTTATCAGTATTGTATATTCAATAACAATCAATGAACACAAATTATTTAATTTCGAACTGACTCAAAATAAGCAATTTCCAGATCAATCATTTAGCCAAAACATCAAAAAATTGATTATTTTTAAACGGTGTAATTTTTTATATAGTTTTACACCAAGAAACAATGAACTCTTATAACATTGATTCTCTTTTAAAGCTTTAAATTGTAAGGAATTGAAATTTAAACAAACAAAAGAAAAAAAAACAAAAAAAAACTGATTCTTACAGATTAAGGTCCCTAAATCTTATAATATAAACACATAATAACAGGTAATGCAGGACGATTATCTTTAATGCCTAAATGAAATTAACAATATGAACAGTAACTCAAAATCTAAAAATAAATTCTGTAGTTAGGTGTAATATGGTATCCAATGGGGTCGATTTATTCTTATTAATCCTTAATATGTATCCACACTTGTCACTGATGAACGGCCCAAATATTTACGTATTTTGGCCGTCGCACTACTCGCTGACCTATGTGTGCTTGTCCATTAACGCTTCTAAACGCGTATATAAAAATTTGACGTTTTGATTTACTACATGCCCTTCAAAATAAATGTTTCACGCCGAACATTTTAAGTTTAGTTGACCACTATAAATGTATATAAACGGCGATTTAGTGCTGTTACAACCACACATATATTTAAACCAGTAATATTAATATTCAATACTGTTCACATTTAATTAATAAATGCTTAACACGTCTTTATTTAGTTACGTAAAGAATCACTTCAGCTTCCTTTTGAGATCGCACGAGTTCTGTATAAACAATATTTTTAATTTGATGATTGCTGTTCAACATTGCTTAAATTTTGGAAAACTCAATAGTATTTGCAATTCTCAATTAATTACTTCATTTGTAAGTGTTTAAATACTTCATCCCCAAAATGGTTTTATGCAGTGAAATAATATGGACTGAGTAACTAATTACAAAATATTCGAGCGTATCCACCCTCTTAAGTATAGCTCTTAGTCCGAGTGTCTCGTGCTGTACCCTGTACCCTATCTCCCTTACATATCTACGGTAATCTATTTAGCCCAACGTCATCACATTTTTCCCGCTCAAACAAAAAAAAACCCAATTGAGTTTTCTATTACTCGTCTTTGCCGGAGTAGGATTTAAACGTTATCATCTCAATAGGAGTGTTGCCAAAACATTATTTCTCAATCAAATGTAATACTTTCATCTAAAAATCTTCATACCACACTTAAATACTCTTTTACATGGTACTCAACGCTTTATTTAAATTCCAGTAGGGTAGCATTTTCATTAATTTCCATTATATACACACCAAAAAAAAAATTTTTGTGCAAACTAACGTTCATTTACCATCCAATATACGTTCTACGCACAACACAAGAATGCATGTACCCACTGCGTCAAAATAATCTCACAAAATGCTGACAAACATCTAGACTCATACAACTTAGCTCTTGGTCACCGAGGGAACCAATTTTTTTGAGACTCCAACCAAATTTGTGTATAAATCTAGATTAGGACAGAAATATAAATTTTTGGCAACATTTGTATCTTTCAAGAAAACACGAGCACATAAGCTACCGTATAATAAGCCTAGGTGTATCGTGTAGAGATACACACACAACATTTTCGACGTTGTGTACCCACCACACGGCCATTAGGTTTAAATTGTTTTACCCGATTTTTTTACAAAATGTATAGTCGCGGTGTGCATCGTGGAAGAAATTATCTTTTACATGTGTAGAACCGACGTAAACAGAAAGCAAAGTTAGATATAAGTTGTTTTTGTGACAGAATTGAAGATATAATTTGGTATTTGAAGGCATTGTAACATTTTATATTGGCCTTTCTAGCTTAATCTGCAGCAAACTTAAAGAAGAAAAAGTCGCATTTTGTTATGTTAGCTAATAATAATAATCTAAGCAGTAGAATTTTGCTGTGTGAAATGGCTTTTCAGATAAAAAAGGCGCGCAAATAGTATACAGAATTGCTATAGCATTAAATTTCTACGAAAAATACGGTTCCTTTCAACCCATGTCAGATACAATTGTTAAAACTCGTAAAGTAAAGTTAAAGCGCAAATACCACCCTTTTGTCTAAGGTTTGAACTCAAACAGGTAAACATTTTGTAATAACAATAAAAATATAGAGAACTTAGGAAGTCACTTATTTTACCCCACGGTAGCGCAGGGCATAAAAGAATTATAAATACGTATTTGTAACAATAGGATAAAATACAAGACATGCCATATGTGATTCATAAAAATGTACAGCTCTGTAATAAAACCCTTTCTATAACAAACCCAAACGCAAGCATTGTCATAAGAATTCATTTTATTAGCCAAAATGATAAAAATAAATAACTAAATCGAATCCGTAATCCAAAGTATAAATAAAAAAAGCAAATAAATATAAATAAAAATAAACAAATTACTAGCTCTAATTCGTAATCGAAATTCTGAATTAAAAATAATAAAATAATTTTTCTTTTCTCAAATACATAACAGCGATCAGAAGAACGAGAAGTAAAAATCGCGTAGGGAACAATCTAATTTAAATACGAAGTGATTAGAATTAAGTAAGTCAAAGAAATATGCACAGGGTTATTTTTTTAAACCTGACAGGCTGTCTTTTTTATTACTAAAGATAGACTTTTACTTCCAAAAGTAAAGTTTTACGGCGTAATCTAAATAAGAAAATTTCACGACAAAAATTACTCCAGCGTTGTCAGTTTTTGTAATATCTTCAAAAATAATTTTTTTTTTAAATGCAATAATTTTTCGCTCTAATACTTTTGACCACAGTGAAACACTCCATCAAATTTTGCAAAAAATGCAATGTTGCCATTTAAAAAAATGTTATTTTTGAAGATACTACAAGAACTGACAACGCTGGAGTAATTTTGTTCATGAAATTTTTTTAGTTAGATTACGCCCTAAAGCTTTACTTTCGGACGTAAAAGTCTATCGTTAGTAATAAAAAAGATAGCCTACGTCAGGTTTTAAAAATATATATATATATATATATATATATATATATATATATATATATATATATATCACAGTACGTGTACACATTTATATTATTTATATCTTTCGTCTCTCTGTCTCTATGTTCTACTTGTTGCTTCCTTTCTTCTCGGGGCAGCAGGAAAATAAGTGCCAGCACTGGCCGGTAGTAGGACGATACCGTTAGTGGGGAATGCTACATCGTCCGAGGTACGAATTGGCTAGTAACCGGTAGTACATGACAGAAAGGTCTAAAAGAATAAATGACCTGATGGTTTACGATGAAGGACTTTAGAAGTTAGAAATACAAAGGTAACGCATAGATCGAAGTGTGGAACAGATGACGGTTGCTTCTAGAGTGTGCTTAGGGCAAAGGTGGGTATAGAGAAAAAAGTTCCACGTAGTAGGATGGTCTAGAAATAAAACAGCAAACTGGTAGCTGTCGATGGAAGAATGAGGTATGCTGAAGCGTTGAGCAGAGACTTCAGTGTGAATGACATGGTGCCAGCATATGAAGAACGGTGACATTGAAAGTGCGTTGATGTATTTAAGAGACTGTTGTCAATTGATATGTGGAAGGGCGACTGTGGGTAACCAGAAAAAGAGCGCTTGGTAAAGTGGATTTGTAAAAAGCAGTGTACACGAAAAAAGGTGGGCGAGGTGGCAATAGCTAAAAACGAAAAAGGGGAAAATGGGTTATATGAAGTATATAGATTGAAAAAGATAAAAGCGAACCAGGCAATAGGGAGGAGTAAAGAGGAATAGAGGGCGACAGAAGGTGAAACAATGTACAATAATTTTAAGGCAAAATAAGAAACTTCTCTGGAAGTGGATAAGAAATGCTCAACTTATACACATGTGAGAGTAAGCCGACTGACTGAGTACGATATGAAGTTGAATAAGTCAAATAAATCTGTACAAACGTTGAAGAATAGTGGAGCAGGCGTGGATGGAATGTGCTGGTAAAATGCTGATATATGGATGTGCAAAGCTTGAGGAAAAATCGTTTAAATTATTTAATGAATGTATAAAGCGTGAAAAAGTACATACAGAGATACCGGTAGTTCAAGGAGGTAAGATGGGGTATGCATGGGGTAGTATTTGTTTATGTACAGAGCATTAGTTCAAATAAATTCAAAATAAGGTAAATATAGTTTCAGTATACAATGGATAAGTAATAAAGTATCATATAGTAATAGCACAAGGCTCGAAATCTCAATAACTGTAAAACGAACTCGGACAATAATTTCCCAGAAGAACCAAGTTGAATATCTACAAAAGGCAGTCTATTAAGCAAGCAATAACGCTTAACAGTATAAGTTCATACAGGCATTGGCAATCTGTTTTATGTATTCTAAACTATGAGTATTAGCTTAACCCTGCGTAATATAGTCAAGCAACATACGAAATTATATAACCAGCTCAAAATACCTAAACTGATGAAGTACATAATGTTTTTATAATGAAAGGAAACAGTGACAATTATTTAGTAAAATTTTTAAAAAGCAGCTCACAATAAGTAACTATAATATAACAATCAAACATTATATAAAAAGTTTAGGAATTATAAATGTATAACTTGTTAAAGTAATTTTTCTTATTTAAATATCATTAAACGACAGGCAGTGAATATGAAGTACATAATAGTTACATTACAACATTTACCGTAAAACTTCTGACTTTATTATTAAAAAATCTCTGATTATTTTTTAATTGTTATCGAAGAATAATGTGAATAGTTAGGATTACACTTGCATATAAAACGTAATTGTTAACAGATATCTGACTTTTTGTTTGATGTCTTAGTAGGGATATGCATTGTTAGTGTATATAGAAGGTCTATTAATTGTCGAATATAGACAGGTGTGAATCATGCGTTATTTGTATTAGTTTCCAACTAGATGAGTGTGGCAGTAATTAAATATAACCGTCTAATCCGTCTTTAAAGTAAAAACGTAACAGCAGCAATAGCAACTTAGGTATTATATAACAGAGAATAATAACAGAACAGTTACCAATAAGCCGATCCTCCGGTTATATCTCAGGAGCTGTTTATCGTACAGCTTTGAGAAAAAATCTCCTTAGTAAAAACGGCCAAAAGAAATCGCTGGAAATAACTTTCAAGTTTTTAGCTTTACCGCTAGAGGGCATAATCTTTATAGAAAAATTTAAAAACAATCTTTTTACAAAATATGTCCAATCATAGTAGGTACTAAATAAGTAAATCAGAATGATGCATAATTTTTGCACAAATTTTGTTAAATACTTTTTTCTCTATTTTTTCAAATAAAGGGCGGGGGAGAGTGGGAATGTTTGTATAAATAAATGCCTATAACTTATATCTTAACAAAATTATTCTCATTCGAAAGGCTGCAGATGAACCAATTACATCTACTATAAAACAATTGCATTTAGTTTTAATTGTCGTAGATAGAGGGCACTTTCGAATAAAAAAAATTAGGCATCGGAAAGATACTTACTTTCTGCACGTACTCATATAAATATTGTTCGAAATTCTTTGCATGTGAAGTTATTATTCTTAAAATGTAAGAACGGTAAACAGTCGGGTAACGGCGACCACAGTGATCGGTCTTGCCCGCCGGCCGTCTTGTTGGTATTGCCCAATTTTTTTTTAAAACGGGTACATTATTATTGTTATTGAAATTAATAGTGATCATACATTTCAGAAACGATGCCTTTAAAGTATATTAGAAAAACAAATAGAGGTTCTTGTCAACATCAAAATATAATTAGGGCAGTTAACGCTGTGATGGATGGAGAAATAGGAATTCGAAAATATGTTTGATGTACCTTATGGTACTTTACAGGATCGTTTAAAGGGTAAACGTGCTATTACTATAACTAAAGGAAATCTAGGAAGATCAGCCAACTTTACCCGAGCACAAGAATCTGAAATACTTGAGTATGTTATAAAAATGTCGAAAATGTTTCACAGATTAACACCCATAACAGTCAGACACATAGCATTTGAGTTTGCGGAGCGTAATAATATTAAAAATAATTTTAACAAAGATAAGAAACTTTGTGGCAAAGTTTGGTTATATGGTTTTTTAAAGCGCAATCCCACTGTATCATTACGCAAACCGGAGGCTACTTCTCTTAATCGGGTCCTGCCTTTTAATAAACGTGAAGTCACACTATTCTACGACAACTTGTCAATCGAATTTAGAAAATATGGGTTTGGCTCACATCAAATATTTAATGTTGATGAGACAAGCATAACGCAAGTTCAAAATTTTGGCTGTAAAAGGTCAAAAACAAATAGGGGCGATCACATTTAGAGAGAGAGGAAAATTGGTCATTGCAGTCTGTGCGATGAGTGCATCCGGAATTTACGTGCTTTCCATGTTCATATATGGCCGCCAAAGAATGGCTGACTAATGAAGATGTGTTTGTGGACTGGTTACACCACTTCGTTCATCATGTTAAATGTTCCAAAGATCAAAGGGTTTTGCTGATTATGGATAACTATTTCAATCACAGCAGTTTATCCGCTTATAAATTTTGTAGAGAAAACGGAATTTCAGTGGTTACAATTCCCCCGCATACATCGCACAGATTACAGCCATTGGATATTGCGTTTTTCGGGCCCTTGAAAACCGCATATAACCAAGAATGTGATAACTTTATGAGGACAAGACATTACGAAGCTATGACATAGTCATACATAGCTGCGTTGTTTAAGAAAGCGTATTATCGAGTGTCAACGATGGAACAAGCTGTAAGCGGGTTTCAGAAAACTGGAAAATTTCCTTTGCGACCAGAAGTTATAGCTGAAGAAGTGTTTGCATCAACTGAAGAAGCAGCAGTTCCTCTAGTTGATAAGGATAGCGTCGCAGTTGAGGAAACCACCGTTCAAGTTGCAGGAAAAAACGTTCAACGAAGGAAAACGTGAAGACCCAATAGCTCCGATCGCTGGACCATCGGGCTATAACAATATAACGAAACCCCAACTGAAACGTAAAGAACCAGACGAAGAGGAAGAATCGAATTGTGAGTCTTTGGTATCATTCACTGATATCGAGGACACAGATGATGAAGATAAATAATTGATGATGGAAAAGAAACATGTTAGCGTAAGCGAAATTTTACCACTTTCCCGTTTACGTAACACTGAAAATAGACAAGGGAAGTCAAAGGACATTCGCAGATATTTACCTCGACTCCAAATAAATACGTTTTAATGGAAAAGACACACAAAAAGGAGAAAAGAGAAGCTTCAAAGGTTGATAGGGCAAAAAAAAATTTGTGTGAAGAAGATGGAGGGCAGATTAAAACCCTTAAAAAAACAAAAAGGCAAGGACAGCGAGAGCAAAAAGAATGATGAATTATGTGTAGTTTGTGGAGATATTGGAAAAGACAAGGAGTGGTGGTTGAAATGTGACTTGTAGGCACACTTAGAATGGACTGGATTGTCTCGCAAATACGTGTTTATTTGTGATACTAATTCGAGTGAAACATGTTCACAAATGTATTTTAATTATATTTGATTTTTTTCTGAATTAAGTTTATGTTTTTAAAAATTATTATTAATTTTATTAAATACATAAATAAAAAGTTTACCTCGAGTAGGACTTGAACCTACGACCTGTACTTTGCTAGAGTACCGCGCTAACCAACTGCGCCAGAAAGGTTCAAGCCCCAATCGATGTAAAAAATCGATGAGTAGAAGTTTATGTTTGTTAGTTAATAAACGTACGGTCGTAATTATCCGACAGTGTGGTCGAACTTAAATCTCACATGTCGGGTAAGTTCGACTTTGCATTGTTCTATTTTTAATTAGACAAAAAAATGTGTTGCGTTTTTAGTTTTATTTACTGGAAAAATATGTAGCGAAGTGTTTAACCTTTTTATCAATAAAATTTTTTTAATAAATATATTGTTTTTTACAATTCTGTAACCATTTTTGCCTAGATGGTCGGTAGAAAATGTTAGTAAAGAGCGCCGTCTATATACAGTGAGCGGCTAAATTATGGAATAAATTCAATAATTCTTAAATCGGCAACTTCAGAGAAAAATCCCGATACCCGTCGATTTTTATTTTTAGATGCGCGGTTGTTCAGGTTATTAATTTATTTTTGAGGTTACTTATGTAAGCGTGATGACGTCTTTGATGATTTACTTTAATGGAAAGAGGATGTGTTGCAATGGAACTTTTGAGAGATCTTTTAATTATCTAATCAGTCGTAGCAATAGCTTTGAGGTTATGCGTTACGTATACAGGGTGATTCAAGATTATTGTTGTTCTATAAAAATACAAGCGAACTAAAAAAGACAACTATTCCAAATTTGGTATGTAAACATAATAGGTCATGATCTACCTTTTAAAACTATTTTCAAAAGTGCAACGTTGCCACTTCTACCAGAAACCCAAGTCAACTTTAAAAATTCAAATTGAATACCCTGTATGTTATTGCATTTTCGGATTCTGCGTAAAATTCTAAGCAACTTTTGTTAATATTTCCCTATACCCGTCTCTAAGCGTTACATAAATGACCTCTAAAATAAAATAATAATCTGACCAACCGCACACTTAAAAACAAAAATCGACTGGTTTCGGAATTTTTTCTGATTTTATTTGGTTTGAAAGTTTTGTCATAATAATCTTTGGAAAAAAAACTGATTCACTTCATATGTCGAGTAATTTAGTATCAAGAATACAGAAATAATTCAGTTTAAAACTGACAACAAAAAGAAAGTAGCAAAAAGAATAGATTTTTTAGATATCGAGTTGGCACGAGTCAAATTTAAGACACTTAGTACTTATTTCAGTACTTAATGGTATTACATTGTAGGTATTTGTACTAAGTGAATAACTGATAATTAATTAATAATAATGGCACCATTAAGTGAAACACAACGAATTGAAGTATTAATTATGATTGGATGTGGAGATAAAACCAGAACTCAACTACAAGTATGTAACTTGTTTAATACAAAATATCCTGATACACCTATCGGATAATCAACAGTTAGTAAAATTGAGAGAAAATTTAGGGAAACTGGTCACGTTAAACACATTGCAAATGCTGTTCGTCCAAAAATGAACGAAAATGTGAAACTTGATGTGTTGTTAAGTTTGGTAGAAAATCGTCATAGTAGTTCCAGAGCAATTGCATCTGATGAAGGAATTTCACAATGGTCGGTGTTACGTGTACTTAAAAGGGAGAACTACCATCCGTATAAAATCCAGAATGTGCAGGAACTCAATGAAGATGATCCGGATCGCCGAATGCAGTTTTGTGAAGTCATGCAAGACTTATGTAACCGCAACCCAGGATTCCTTCGTCAAATTCTTTTTTCGAATGAAGCTACATTTTGCTTAAATGGTACAGTGAATCGACAAAACTGTAGATATTGGAGTAAAGAGAATGCTCACTGGATGAATGAGTTACACACTCAGTATCCTCAAAAAGTGAATGTTTGGGCGGGGATAGTAGAGAACAGAATCATTGGTCCTTTTCTTCGATGAAACTCTTACAGGGCAACGATATCTGAACTTCTTACAATATGAACTTATACCTGCCATTGCAGTAATTTTCCCAAATGAAAATGATCCTGATTTACCAAATGATAATATATGGTTTCAGCAAGATGGTGCACCTCCTCACTATACACGTCCTGTTCGCGATTTTTTAAACATAACTTTTCCTGGTAGATGGATTTGTAGACGAGTGGCCCCCAAGATCTCCAGATCTTACACCTCTTGACTTTTTTCTATGGGGCACAATGTTCAAGAAGCTTGTGGTCATCGGTTCAATTACTGCCAAGAAGTAGGAGGGTGGCAATTTGAATATCTAAATTGAGTTACAAACAATTCTACAATGTTAAACAATTTTTTCTCTGTTTTGTGTTAATAGTAGATACTTATTTACCTGTGTGAATTAATTTAATTTTACATTTTCGTTTATTTGTAAATGACCAGTGTTTGCAGCGTGTTTAACGTAACAAGTTTCCCTATTTTTTTTTTTCAATTTTACTAACTGTCGATTGTCTGATAGGTTTGTTAGGATATTTTGTATTGGATAAATTACATACTTGTAGGTGCGTTCCGATTCTATCTCCACATCCAATCATAATTGATATTTCTTTTCGCTACCATTTTTAATGTGCTTACTGTATTCTTGATACTAAACTGCTCGACATATGAAGTGAATCAGTTTTTTTCCAAAGATTATTATGAAAGAACTTTCAAACCAAATAAAATCAGAAAAAAATTCCGAAACCAGTCGATTTTTATTTTTAAGTGTGCGGTTGGTCAGATTATTACTTTATTTTAGAGGTCATTTATGTAACGCTTAGAGACGGGTATAGTATAACAAAAGTTGCTTAGAATTTTATGCAGAATCCGAAAATGCAATAACATACAGGGTATTCAATTTGAATTTTCAAAGTTGCCTTGGGTTTCTGGTAGAAGTGGCAACGTTGCACTTTTGAAAATAGTTTTAAAAGATAGATCATGACTTATTATGCCTACATACCAAATTTGGAATAGTTGTCTTTTTTAGTTCGCTTGTATTTTTATAGAACAACAATAATCTTGAATCACCCTGTATACGTAACGCAAATACTCAAAACTATTGCTGCGACTGATTAGATAATTAAAAGATCTCTCAAAAGTTCCATTGCAACACCTCCCCTTTCCATTAAAGAAAATCATCAATGACGTCATCACGCTTACATAGGTAATCTAAAAAATAAATTAATAAACTGAACAACCGCGCATCTAAAAATAAAAATCGACGGGTATCGGGATTTTTCTCTGAAGTTGCCGATTTAGGAATTATTGAATTTATTCCATAATTTAGCCGCTCACGGTATAAGAATTAAAAAATTAAACAAAATAATCATTACCTAATTAAATGTTTAATAATGTATAGATAATAGTGTGTAATGTGTGTTGCCTATATACTAAGTTACAAATACGCATAAGCGTTATTTGTAATTTGCACGAAGCAGGGCTGTACTTTGAATGAGAAAATATTCAGTTAAAATAACGAAACGTGTGCAATTATTTATGTAAATGAAACTGTATATTTCTTATAGCTTAATTCTAAAAGTAGTTGATAGACTAAAGAAAGTAGTTTTATTTACGCTACATTTATGCATTAAGTTACCAGGAATTATATTTATAATAATTAAACCATTATTGTCTACAATTTATTAATTAGGATTAAACACCATGAAATACATTTTATAATTTATGCCTTAAAAGGAGTTAATATTTCATTTTGACAAATTGGCTTTGATAGTACAAAAAGGGGTCAGAAAAAGTATATTAATTTGAATTTAAAATTAGTTTGATTACGACGTGCGGGCCAAGAAATAATAAAAACACCCTATAAAATAATTGCAACTAATTATAATACCCTCATTCAAATTATTCATTGTAATTCCCTCAATTACACCATTACCAAATTGAACGAGAAGTACGGAAAGTTACATACTTCTTCGACTTTCCAGGGTTCAGTTAAGCTTATTTCAGTTATTTTATTGCAGATAATTTCAGCTAAGATTTAAGCAATCATCCATCATTCTCCTCAAACAAGTAATTTTCACGAGTAATTTAATTTTAAGATATCTAGAATTGGGGTGAAAGCTACGGTTGCTGGGGTTGTTTTGTTGGAGTCAATCCTAAAGCACGATGAGATCTCTGTTATAAATCTTTTTTTCCGGTACTACAAATACGAAGGGAACTCCCTGTGCAGTAAAGCACAATAAAAAACTTTTGATCGCCTTTTCTTCCGGTATACAATAGTTGTGAAAGTATAAATAAATCTTAATAAAATATTAATAAATAATTGCTTTTTTGCATTAATAATTT
Source organism: Vesta saturnalis (assembly GCA_036346205.1). Classification (NCBI taxonomy): domain Eukaryota; kingdom Metazoa; phylum Arthropoda; class Insecta; order Coleoptera; family Lampyridae; genus Vesta; species Vesta saturnalis. The sequence goes on from JARFJB010001166.1 coordinate 1,853,968, forward strand.
CGAACTCAATCTGAAGGATAATTGTGGGTAATTAGCGTAAAACATTGTTTATGCAGCGATCCTTTCACCATGAAAATTATAGTATCCTCTTTTCTTTCTTTTTCAAATCTCAACATTTAATTAACTACCCCGTGAATTTAAATTGTATTGTTCAAAATTGAAAATTTTAGTCACGTACATCCATAACGATTAACGCCCGACAAGCCAGAATACAAGTTACGTATAATGTGTACATAAGGTAAATGCAATCTGAATTTTAGTTTCTTAAAGCAGAATGACATCTAATTAATACAAAATTTATGAGTGTAATTATTTTTCAAAACTTTTAATTATTCAAAATAATGATTAATTAATTACATATTCTAAAACGCCTACTGGATTAATCGATTTGTGTTGAAACTAATTATAATAATATTTGGATAATTAATAATTTATTTCTATATTACTTGTCAATTAGAATAATCTATACAAAATATTCTTAATCAATTCAATAAATCCATACCTAATTAATATTAATTAAAATTAATAAAAGTTCCGCATTAGAAGCAGTTTACTAGGAACAATAATGTTGGTAGTGTTTTGAAGAAAAATCACAACTAAGATGTACTGGTTAAAGACCATCAAAGTGATGTAATCTTTCGCTTTAGTGTATGTTTAGTTGCCTAAACATAACACGTAAATATAGATATTACAAATATTTCATATGCATAACAGCACATGTTTGTATATTTTTCATTTGTGGCGTATTGACGTATTTCTTTAGTATTGATATTTGTGACCGCATAGAGTTCGCTCTGGGTGATCAAAACATGCTTCGTTAGACTTGATTTTATTTTTGTTTATAGTAAATTATGTTGGATTTTTTAAAGACAACGAACATGTGATCAGATCACACTATCGCCTACAACCCTTCCTGTGTAGGCATGACTTCCTGACTCGAGGCTCGATTCCTACCGCATTATATGCTGTTAATTAACTCCCATTCATTGAAAAGAGCGCGAATCGTAAATTAACGTTACAAGTTTGTTTGCGCGATAAAGGATTAACGTCGTTATTAACGCCACGATTATCTCAGATTTATTGGCTACTTGCGTGAGTGCTTGGCTTCTTTTTATGGTCTTCATGCTACATTCACAAATTGATATTTTTTAGGATATATCTTGTCAGTTAGAACAACTAATACAAAATATTCTTAGTCAATTTAATAAATCCAAAAGTAAACTTGATTTTATTTATGTTTATTGTAAATCATGTTGGGTTTTTTAAAGACAACGAACGTGATCAGATTACAGTGTCACATATAACCCTTCATATGTAGGCGTGACTCCCTGATTCGGCGCCCGTTCCCTGCGGCATTATATGCTGTTAATTAATAAAAAATATTCTTAGCCAATTTAACAAATCTAAAAGTAATTAATATTAAGTAAACTCTGTAATGTGCAAAAATCGATATAGGATCGATTGTAGCAATTTATCTGGTTAATGTTTCTAAATGCTACCTTAAATAAGAATCTGTGACTTAAAACATTTGTGCTTTAAGCTTACTAGTATCTATTTTCTTTACTATAATGACTTAAAATTTCTGTATTTACGGCATTTATTAATGAGTATGATGGATAAAACGATATACAACATTATTCCTACACTGTAGCTAATTTCTACTTCACATATGATTTTCTTTTATTGACGTGTACGTTTCTACTGTCAGGTTGCGTTGACGCACCCTGTATGTAGGATGTTATAATGACGTGTATTACGTGTTTTGAGTGCGAGTGTATTGAGTTTGAACGAAAAAAAAAAATTTTTTGTGTATATGTATAATGTATGTGGGTGTATGATACGCCACTGGAAATTTAAGAGAAATATAATTCTGTATGTAGATACGTGTATTTGAATGTTATAGAGACATTGGTATTAGAATAAATAGATTCTGATGAATGTAAATGTGAAGAGAAATCTGTCGATGTGACGATAATGTTTGCTTCTGTTTTGCTACTGTTTTGCTACCGTAAGAAATGGAATGTTGGAAGATAAATGAGTAATCTTGGTCGGAAAATGTGAGTGTATAAGTGTAGAATGTTTTAGAAAATATGTAGAGAAAGATTTGGTATGTTTAAGTGTTAATTATAGAAAGTTTTCGTAATGTGCAATTTGTTTTAAGAATACGTGTATGTATATGGAATTTGAGACCTTAGACGGTACTTATTTTTGCAAATGTTGCGGAAGGAGATCAAGCGCATGTTGGAGATAAGTGTTGAAAGTTGCGTAATGGTCCAGAGTGGCTACTGAATGAATGTGATAATGAGAAATGATTTCTTCAAGAAATAATTGTAAAATTTGTAAGTAAGAACAAATATGGCGATGTATTGTAGTTATGAGCGTGGTTGTACAGATGGCAGCATCAATCGGCACTATGAAATTTTGAGTGAATACCATTGGAAAATATAGCGCGGAAGGAAGACATGTTTAAAGATGGATGACTGAAGTTATAAATAGGAAAGTCAGGGATTGACGGGGATCAGTAAGCTTTTCGTTTTTGGCTGTGGCTTGTGGTGAATGTTGGGAAGACGCGCGCGAGGTATAGTGTGGCTTAGAATGGGTTAAGTTGGACTTATATTTGTGAATAATGTTGAAGGTAGTCATTGTTAAACAACTGCGTTACCCGAAAGGGGATGAATCGTATAAGACATTCATAAATAAAACGATTAATTAAATTGACGTTGAAGATAAAATTAGTTTGTTTATTTTCAAGAAAGTAAAAAGTGCATAAGCAGATTTATAAAAAGTTAACAGTTGTTATGTTAAAGTGTTAAGTGCAGCGCGTGTTCTTGTACCGATATTGAGTTAAAATTATTTATGGGACCACCTTTAAGTAAACGAAATTTTTGGTATTAAATTAAGCCAATGTTAAGGTGATTTTATATGACATTAAAAGTTTATTTGTGTTAAGGAAAGACTAATTGTCCTAAAGGTTGCTAGAAATTTTAAGAGGCAACCAAAGTGTATAGTTTATTACGTGTTATTGGACTACTTTGTGAATACAGAAAGGAATAAGTGTTTGTGAAATTGTGAAGCACTGGTTATGTGCCTTCATGCAATTTAAGGATTACAAATGGACTACAAAGAATTGATTTACGGAAGAAAGAAGAAAGAAAAGCGTAGGATAAATGGACAATTTTAAGTAAGGAATATATTTAAGTACTTTGAAAATTTAGTAAAGCACGATTATCTCTTTGTTTAGTTCATTTGTGTAATGTTGAGTAAATATTAATTAGTTTAGAAGCGAAAAGATAATCGTTCTCGAGTTATGTGGTTTTGATTGGTTGTTTTAGTATTAAGAATTTTGCAGAAATTGGTAGTGACGTGTGGTTTTGATTTTCAACCACGTTGTTGTGGTATATGTAAATATATTTGTGTTTGTTTCTTTGTCATTTGTTTATTATTTTATGCAGGACAATATATATATTTATCGTTATCTTTTTATTTTGTTGTTTATTCAGCCAGGTATGAGATATATTTGTGACGATTACTTAATTGGTGATCTAGTAGTTTTTGACAAGTTAAAGTATAGACTTTGCATATTTTGGATTTTAAGATTAATGAACAACCTGAAAAGTCATATTTGCCAGGTTGATTGCAAAATTTTCATGTTAGTTTCATTAGCGCAATGCACTAGTGACGGATCAGCTGTTAATTAAAATTTCATTAAGTATAACAAAAAGTTGGAGTTTTGAGAACTTACGCATATTTACGAATGTCAAATACGATTCAGAAATGTTATAAAAATTAAATTAAATTTAAAAGATATCGTTCATGTTAGGAATTTTAAAAATTAATTACCGTTCATTGAATGAATTTGAATGATCAATTTTATTTTGGAAGTTTTCGTATACGAGGAGTATTCAGAAAGTTTTTAATAACCTGGGTAGTACTAAATATATTTGAGTTTGAGTTGAAGTGTTTTGGACGAGTGTTTGTTTTAGAACCCTCGTGTGAGAGTTTACTGAGTAAGCACAATCCTACTTTCCACAATCAAGTAGGGTTAATTAACATCCAGCTTAAGACAATTATATTAGCAAAGTTTCGATTGTGGTGGCGCCTAGAGACATATTTTCCCGGACTGAGCTGTTTGAATGTAGGTGTAAGGTGTTTGAGCATATTAATCATTCATTTTACTTATTATTTCGACCACGCCCATCTCCCTGTTAGCTGGCTTGGCAACCCGCTTACATTAGTAAGCATACACGACGCCTAGTGCGGTTTGGACGTGTAACACTACATTATACGAAAATTATTTCTCTCTCATATTCACCTTTGTATTTCAAAAGTTTACTTGTTTTTAGTTTCGCTAGTTTAACGTATTAAAGCTTTCTGTAGTTATTTAGCATGTATGAAATAAAAATTAATTTCAATTAATACCTATAGCGCCATCTCTGAGATGTACGTATTTCTGGTGATTGGTATACTTAACTCTGAAAAGGGATGTTATTTTGCTATTTCTAAATAAATACACTGCATAAATAACGGTTGATTCTGACTAAATAGATAAAAGGCTATTGTGGTAACATTGATTTGATAAGAATATTTTTCAAGTTGTAAAATTTTTTCTTGAGGCGTTGGCTTTCTTTTCAAAACCGCCATTGCTGTGGAAGGTTTGGAAATTTCTAGAAAATTTTCCAGTTTCTATTTCGTAGATGTTAAGCATAATTTTTTTGGAAAATTTTCACAATATAGTAACGCTTTGTTGTATAGAAGTGATTTAATCGCTATTAAAGACGGATATAATAGAAATAATTCACTCCATTCACACATTTAGGTAAGCCGTAGCAGAACATCGTTGCAATTAGAACTTCTCTTTCAGGTTTCTAACACAAAAGAATTTCACAATGCTTCTTCAAAAAAATAGAGTTAACAAATTGATTAAAACATTTACACTAACGCTCGCATTTGACCGTAGAGGTAACATATTATCACTGAAAAAATACCGTTGTAATGCTTTATATTCGTTTTAGCAATTAGGGTTCCATACCATTACGTTAACATACAATTAAGTTTCCATATTTACATCAAGTTCATGTTTACGTCTGGCTTTGTCTTTATTGATATAACAAGATTATCCGTTCCACATCTCTTTGGCTTATTATCTGGATTGTGCTGTAGTGTACTTCAGCCAGCTGTGGTTCACGTAGTTGGGATTGCATGATCGTTGAAGTTACATTTTGTATTGAAGCTGGTGAAATCCTGTCTACCTTGAATAATACATAAGTGTACGTAAACGCAGGTCAGCTCTTTCCTTTATCGCATGTATAAATTGCCTTCAACAGATTACGATCGCCTACAACGAAATTAAGTACATTTACCTTAAGTCTGTTAGCAAGTATTTGACAAACCTTTTACCCAAGAATGGAACTAGTACCTAAATTGCCTTCAGCAAGTTACGATTGCCTAAAACGAAGTTAAATACATTTATATTAATCTTGCGCCCGAAAGGGGTATTATTGTTTTGGTATTATAATGATAAATTATAAATTTCTGTAGGCGTAAGTACAAGCTCACGACTTGCCCTCGTCAAGCACATTTGAACTTATATTTCTGTGGTTTCGAGGATAATATATATACTGCGTATAACTTATTTTATTTACCATTCATATATTTATATAACTATACCATAACGTTTGGCTTATTGCCTCTTTAGTTGGGAATTTAAGGAGAGAAATAAATTTACGTTTGTTGAGGGAATTGTCACTTAACTACTATTCCTATTACTCCCTGTTTCAAGCTTTACAGGCTCTCCCTCTTCCAAGGAATAAGAACCTATTTTCTTTAAAGCTTGTAGCGCCTATTTCGGTTCTTTTCTCACTAACCAAATTCTAAATTTAACCTACTTTGTCGATACCTCCAAAACATCCATGCAATCCGAGTGCTCTGCGGTCTTCGGACCGTTTAATTGAGTTTTAGCCGAGCTCACTCATTTCTCCCGTATTGTGCCGTGTGATGGTACACAGTACACAAAGAACAATAATGCTAGTAGTGCATAAGGCCTTGCATAAGATTTATTTATTTTATTAAGGGAATTTTAGCTTTATTGAATATTTACTTGCGTAACACCTGAGCACGTAAATATATATATATTGCCAATACTTAATTTGCATACTTCATTTTTGTATATTTTTCTTGTGGTTCCGTTTTTTTCGTTTTCGATTTTTCTTTGTCATAGATACTCATATTTTCAACCGCGTAGAGTTCGATTTGTGTGATCATGTTGGGTTTTTAAAGACAACGGTCATGTGATCCGATCACAGTGCCGCCTACAATCCTTCATGTGAAGGCGTGACTCCCTTACTCAGGGCTCGCTCCCTAAGGCATTATATGCTGTCAATTAACTCCCGTTCTTTGAATCGTAAATGAATGTTACAGTTTATTTCCATTATAAAGGTAAACATCGCTATTAACGCCACGATTATCTCAGATTTTATAGCTACTTGGGCGTATACGTTAATTACCTTTATTTTACTTACCTTATCTTTGCAAACATGATTTTTTATGGTCTTCATGTTACATTTACGAATTGATTTCTTTTAGGATATAGCTTGTCAATTAGAATAGCCAATAAAAATATTCTTAGTCAATAAAAGTGCCACATGAAACAGTTTATGAAGAATAATAATGTTGAAAATGCATTGAAAAGAAAACACACCTAAAATGTTCTGGTTAAAGGCATTGAATAAAATTTATTTACTTTATGAAGAAACTTTTTGCTTCAGTGTATGTTTAGTTGCCTAACATCTGTACATCTAAACATAGATATTGCAAAACTTAATTTGTATACAGCTCGTTTTTGTATACTTTCCATTCGCTGTTCTTCTTTCTCGTTAAAAGCGCCATGACGTATTTACGGTATTTTTCTGTCATAGATACTCATATTTTCGACTGCGTAGAGCTCGCACTGCGTGAAATATGCTTCGTTAGGCTTGGTTTTATTTTTGTTTATTATTAATCACGTTGATTTTTTAAGAAAAAAACTAACATGTGATCAGGTCACAGTGCTGCCTACAACAATGTGTAGGTGTGACTGCCCGACTCGGGGCTCGCTCCCTACGGAATTATGTGCTGTTAATTAACTCCCATTGTTTGAAAAGAGCGCAAATCGTGAATGAATGTAACAGTTCGTTTTCATGATAAATGATAAACATCGTTATTAACGTCACGATGATGTCAGGTTTTATAGCTACTTCCGCGTGTGATTTAATTATTCGTTCAGCGTTGCTTTGCTTTATTTTTGTGTGTGTAACTAATTTTTGCAAAATTGATTTCTTTTATGGTCTTCATTCTATATCTATGGATTGATTTTCTTTAGTATTTAGCTTGTGAATTAGAGACAAAACATTCTTTGTCAATGCAATAGATCCAAAGGTAGTTAATGTCAAGTAATGTGAATAAAAGTGTCGCATAGGTAGCAACAGCTTACGAATAAGATTAATGTTGGTAGTGCATTGAAAAAGAAGACAACTAAAATGTTCTGGTTAAAGATCACGCACAACATTATATGCTGTTAATTAACTCTCATTCTTTGAATAGAACGTGAATCGTAAATGAATGTTATAAGCTCGTTTCCATGATAAAGGATTAACGTTCTTATTAACTCCACGATTATCTCAGATTGTGCGGGTGTGTGCGCGCTTTTACTACTCGTTCAGCGTCCCTTCTGCTGCATCTTTATATTTGTTAGTTATCTTTGCAGAATTGACTTCTTTTTATAGTCTTCATACTAGAGTTATGAATTGACCAGAATATTAGTGAGAGAAAAAAAGGACATACATTTTGTACCAATTTAAGAAAGAAATGGGATGGTCAAAACAGCCACAAAATTGTTTAGATAATTTGTTATTCCAAAATACTTATCCAAATGCAAAAAAAAAGAGTAGGTGTTTGGTTTATAATGGCAGAATCGCAGCACTCTCAACCTAGCAAGATGATTGCTTGTTCTAAAATACTAATCGTGATAAGATGTAATCTTAATTGGCCACTTAGAATGTAGGACAGCACCTACTAAATTGGTGGGATAATTTCTACACCCAAAACACTAAATCTAACCATATTTTCACTAAATATCTAATACATAATAGAAAAAAATGAGAGATGGCTTAAATTGAAACCTCTTAAGGCATCTCAGAAAAATAATTAGGTGATATCTCGTTCTACAAGGTGAATGGTGACCAAAACTCAACGCAATTGATCCAATTATTCGCAAATACAAAAATGGAAGATAGCTTATATTGGAGTCCACTTAAGGGGTAGCCAAAATACACAAGTAAAATCTTGTCCCAAAAAACTAATCCTGACCAACTTCTAACTCAATTGATCTACTTGTTCGAAACGAATTAACTCACTCAAACATAAAGGTTGGTTAATACAGGAACCTCATACAGGGGTTGCTAGTGAAGCACTCCCATAATCAGCGAAATGATATTGACCCAAAATAAAAAAAATAATGAGATGCAGTATAATCTACTTAAGTGATGTATTGTGTTTACCGAAAGTTACGTGTGTTCGTCTAACGTTTCATTCTTTTCCACCTAATCCCTTACGATAGTTAGTGCGGTGTATCTGAACACATTGTCACAATATCGAAGCTTCGTGCTTAGGTTGGAAGTTTCTGATGGTTTCCACGAACTGCTGTGTATTCTTGACCATAGATTAGGTTTTTTGATGAATCTAGGACTGATCTAATTTTAGTTCTATATTCTTCAGCTGCTTCTGTATCATAGCTGTTTCTTCAGCGGCGGTTACTAAGTCTACTTTTGGAATATACGTCGGTGTTACCACATAGTTCCAGCCTTCATTTCGTCTTCGTTCAACTGTCGTTTAAAGATGACAGTGTTTTTTTACGATTGGTGTTGATTAGTTCTTTCTTCTCCTTTATTAGCTTTTTTGGTTTCTAATCGATGAATGTCAGTGTGCTTTGCCCTGGCTGTGTATTGGAATTTTGATGTTAAGTACGGTAGGTATTACGTTATTATCAAGGGCTTTATAGAAGTAAATTCAAACAAACTAAAATATGAAAGATGGTTAATATTATTATCCGCTTTCACAAGTGATTAGAGGAACTCTCAAAATTAGTGGCATTACTAACTATCCCCAAATACTACTTAACCAAATTTCAATCCAATTGCTTCAATTATTCAGAAATAAACAAAAAAATGAGGGACGGTTTATACGGAGTTCACTAGGAGTCCTTACAGCATTCCCAAACTTAGTTTAAATGATATTTTGTTGCAATCGACCAATCCTGATCAAAAGTGAATGAATCAACTTGTTTAAAAAACAAAAATTAGGGTCGGCAATACAGGAGCCCCCATAAAAGATGATGATATCTTCCTAGAAAATAGTAATCCTGGTCAAATTTAAATTTAATTGGTTCAATTGTTCAAAAATAATTATAATTATTCTTGGTTAATATGAGAGCGCCCGTAAGTGGTGATATGGTTTCAACTCAATTGTCCCATTTGTTCAAAAATTAATTTAAAACGATGTGTATATGCGACCCTTGGAGATGGTCAGAGTTTAATAAAAACAATTTACTCAATGAGAAATTCAGGTCTCTACGTTAGTTTTCTTAAGTATGGAGTACACGGTTCACGAGCGTCCAAAACATTTTTACTCTTTTTGTATTAGAGTTCTTTGAAAAATTGCCGATTTAACAAATTTTTTTCAAACCTTTAATTTTTGTAAACAATTATACGAGTAATAATTGACGCACAAAGTTCATTAGGCAAGATACTTTGTATCGTCGATTTATACGAGATTTTGCATATAGTTAAACCGTTGACAAAATTTACAAAAGAGGGAGACTTTTGTCTGGAAGCACGAAGTTCCTTAGGTATTGCACTTTGTATTATCGATTTATACAAGATTTTGCCTATAGCTAAACAAAACAAAATAAAATTTACAGAATAGAATACAGAGTAAGACTTGTCTTCTGACAACGGATATACACATGATTCGTGCGATTCAGAAATGGTGGAGTAAACTAAAGTACGAGCTTATACCATACTCTTTAAGGCCTTGTATCGTCGGTTTATAGGATATTTTTGCATGTATCTAAACCGATGACAAAATTGACAGAGGCAGACTTTAAATTGTTTGGTTTACGCTCCTCCGACTTATGGAAGTGTAACGCAGTTGATTCAGATGGGTCTGTCTTGCGAGACGTGTTTGGTATATTTGTTATTGCTGTCGGAGGAACGTTCGTTGATCATCTGAAGGGATTTTCAAAGGCTAACGTTAGTAGGAGGAAGTGCAACATTTTTCAAAGGAAATGTGAGATCTCCAGTATCTGAAAACGGGGTTGCAGCGAATATAGGCAAGACTCACGCGGTTCAGAAATGAGCTAAACCAAAATAACCATGAACTTCAAAATTTTTTAGGCGTGACATTTTGTATCGTAGATTTGTACAGGATTTTTTCTATACTTAAACCATCGACAAAGTTGATGGAAAGTGCATAATTTTCTATTATGAAACGCTGTGAATTCAAAATGGTCTTTTGGGAAATGCAGTTGAAAATGATGAAGGTACAGACGTTAAGATATAGATATTGGTATCTTTGTACGTGGAGGGCACCTCGGCGCCCCAAAAACTTAGCCGAAAGTTACCGTGTCTATTATAAGCAGGACGTAAGCACTTATGCAACTATAACTATCCAGTGAAAATCAGTACGATATGGATAGTCCTTTCGAAGGCATAGGCCTAGATGAAATCAACTTAGTAGTAAGCTGACAGTAGCGCATACCTAGAAGCCACTAGTTCCCGAACTAGATAAAGTTCCATACGTCTCAACTAAGACGCATGCTGATAAATTAAAAATAAATATCAACATGCGACTGAAATAAATTATTGAACTTTCTGTTAGTGGTAATTAATTGGGAGATGAGAATCATTTAATTTTTTTTAGTGTAAACAAACACTAAATAAACAAACTTTACTACTAAATTGTTCAGTTTAATAAAATCCCTTCTAATTTGACAAATATTAACTACATTTTCTTTCTTGTTTTGTTATTACGGACAAAAAAGATTGCAATATAAGAACACGCACCTGAACTTCAGAATGTCTCATAAAATAACCATAAAATACATGATAAATTAACTTTCCTTAAAGAAGAGTAATACTAAATTCCAGTAACTGGTGCCGGGACAGAAGCTTAGAAAAATTTATTACACGCTACTTCTGCAAAGGATAATTGGGAGCTCTAAAATCTGATTAACAAAAAAACAACAACGCTGTCTTAACCGCCTCTTCAAATAGTACTTGGCCAAAATTAATTTCACCAGCGGCGTCCCTCTGAAACTTCTTACACTAATTAGATGAATAATTAAAACATCTTTCAAAGGCATGTAAAAATATAGTACTCAGACAAAGAGAGCAAAACCTAATTCCTCATAATGTTTCAATAAACCTCTTGAGAAATTAAACTTTTTAGAAAAGAAACTTGTATATACAAGAACGTCTCTCGTCTGATTAAACTAATTAATGAATGGAATTAATTTAAAGTCGGAGACAGCTCGAATGTGAATGGTTGAAAACAAGAATGTTGTAATAAAAATTTCAACTGTAACAACGCTCGAAATAATTACTAAAAGCGTTGCTGATCTGATGTAATTAGAGTTTAAGATTGATCGTTTTATTTGTAATTAATTAATAAGATAAAGGCATAGGAATAATGTATGTCAGGATTTTTTGTGGGAGGGTCTTTTGTCATCGTTATTGTCCAGTCTCAACCTCCTTAATATATTTGCATATACATTTCTATGCTAAAGGATTTGTTTAAGACAAAATCTTATGTAACAGCTGACCTAATTTTTGTTACTAACATGATTTTGCTGAAAAATCTGCTCAATTACAATTTTTCCACAAGTGCGTAGGTGTAATTAGATTAGCTTATAAATTTTCTAAACATTTTTCAAACTCTCATGAAAGTAGCACAATTATAATGACCACTATGTAGGCGTTGATTAGACAGCATTATGATTTACAACACTCTAATAGCGTTAATTTTCTTACTAACAACAAAGCAGCTTGGCTTTTAGTGACTTTTCATGCATTTTTCAAACAAAATATTTGGCAAAGCTTTTTCCTTATTTCAAATTCATACGACTATAAAATCTGAGATTACATCAAATATTCTAGTTAATGGAATCGTAAAAGCCAACAATATATATTCACAGTATGAATCACAATACACAAAATTATGCAAAATTTATAGTAAATATTTTTATTTTCGAGACCAAAGAACTTGTGCTATTTTCGTGTTAAAATATGATTTAGAAAGCCCCAAATTATTGCAAACGTTGGAAAGGTAGTTGTATTGAGAGTAAAAAAGGAATTCACGAAAATAATTGAACAAGTTGTGATGATAAGTATGAAGAGCAAACTAGTAGGGTAAATATGCAGAGAAAAAATAATTGTATAAATTGTGATCATAGGATATGACGGGTAATAAATCCAACAAAATTCGTGATAAATAATATTTAAGACAAATAATAAACAATCGCTGAAGTAAATCGCTAGTAGCATTACCAATGATTGAAGATATGCATGTGTTATGTAATATTATTTTCTAAATCGAGCTAAAAACTTTACTGTAGAAGTTTACAAATCCATAAACACGAATTAAAATATATGCGTTTGACACGCAGTCAAATTGCAAAATGTAAGTAGTGTTACTTACATGCTTTAAGTACGTGCAGATGGTTTGTAAAACAATTATAAATGCACAGTGACACTGTGCAACGAGCGTCACGCGTTGTGTATTGCATATTGGACATTGAACAATGCATATTTCACATTACATATTGCACATTGTCTATTGAACAATGTACATTATATGTCTTATATTACCTATTGTACGTTGCATATTGCATACTATAAACTACATTAACAGTAAGGGTTTGAAATTCTTTGTATCCAGACAGAGACATATTTAATACAAATTTTAACGAATTACAGTGATGCTCTCTAAATATGGACGAAAACGGTTTGCGATATTTATACTTGAGATCTAAAGAAGGGCTGTAATAACAAGTTTATTACTGCCATCTTATTAACATGGGAAGATACAAACGACAATAAAAGATCGTTTAGGATACTGTATTCACCTTTTAGTATAAATCTCTCATTAAAAAAGGTCAATTCTAATTTAAGTATAAACTTTTATATGTCCGTATATAAATGACGTATATCAACTTATGTATTACACATTGCATCGCATAATGCATACTGAATTGTACATACTATAAACTCCATATTGCATACTGTATGTATACTTCGTACTGTATACATAGTACATAATTCATACAAATTACACATTGGCCATGGCACATTGAGAATTGCCTATTGGGTAGTGCACTTTGAATGTTGCCCATCGGATAGTGTATAATGGCACTGCGCATAAAATATTACGTGGTGCGTAGCACATTGCACAATATACGTTCCACACTATGTAATGTACATTACTCGTTGCACACTGTACAATGCACACTGCTTCATGTATACTGTATATTGCACATTGCATATTGCATATGGCATTTTGCATATTGCATATTGCATATTGCATATTGCATATTGCATATTGCATATTGCATATTGCATTTTTTATATAGTTTTATACGTTTCGCTAACAATTACAATTATCGTCCTCTGTAAATGGTAATAACTGTGAGAATTACTTGAGATTTATGAAATATGAAAAAGATGATAACACAAACATCTGAAAATTGCATACAAAAAGCTGCATAATGCATACTACGCAATCAAAACGCAACTTGGAAGTTGAGGCATTCACGAGTGGGGTTATATTTTGAGTTACGAGAGCAATTTCAACTTCGATCTCATTGTAGAGGCCGCCACAGAGTTCATCCTCTGGGTTCCACCAGGTGTATGTATAACAAAGGGGCTGTTCCAAAGTTAGGTAAACATTTCTGTGCACTGTTTTGCTGTGGTTGACAAATGTTAATAAACTTTTGTGTGTATTTTATTATTTTTTGTGTATGTTCTAACGGTTGAATACGCTTTCTTTTGAGATTAACTTCAGATTATTTTATCGTTTAAATTTTAATACAAGCGTATTCATCCGTGTTATAATCCAAATTTATGCATATTTACGCACATTTGTTTGGTTTTTTATGAGATTGAGTCAATATTTCTGTGTTTATTTGAAGTAAAGCGATTAGGTTCGAAAGTTATCATTGATTAATGAAGTATAACTTAACGTTTAAAGGTTGATGAGTTAATGCATTACATTATTTTCTTGAATTTGAGCATGTTTTATGGTGGATTGATTGAATTAATTTGAAGTGGTTGAAATAATTGAAGTTGATAAGTTTTAATAGACATACCGTAACGTAATTGCAAAGTGAATCGGTCGTTGACCGGTCCTCTGTTTGTTATGGCAGACGATAGTTTTGCGAGAAGTCATTTCTATAGGAATCAACATGCCGATTGTAGATATCATTGATTGGCTTGATTTTGCCAAACACGTAAGCGAATGTGAGTATTTGTTATGGCAGCTGTACATTTTCCCGAATTGAGGTACTACATCCCGATATGGGCGTTTCATAAATTTTAGGATTCTATAAATTCTGGATCGTGTTTGTTTAGTTTGATGGCGTATCTTTTTAAATTGAATCATTAATTACCGTATTGATCAGTTATCTTTGGTTATTAGACGTGCAAGTGTATCGAAATATTAAAGAGTTTTAATTTTATTATCGCAATTTTGCGGCTTTTATAAGAAATTTAAGATAAAGTTTAGGAGAACTTGGCGTAAATATTTTTCTGGAGTAGAATTTTAGTAGATATGAGGGTATTATTTTGAGTGAACATTATGGTTTCCTGTTAGGCCATTATTACATCTGGTTCATGACGTTTTCCCGCTATAAATGTTTCGAACAAGTGGCGCCTTTTTGACATTTTCGTTCGATTTTGACGTTTTTGAAGTTGTGACGAGTGCCCTTTTGCAGCGTTAAATAAGAACCCCGCCCACAACACTGAGTTATGCCGTGCGCGCAGATTGCCTTTACGGGCTTGATGCTCTAATGAGTATTTGGCCTGTAACCATATGACAAACTGCATATTACATAGTACATATTGCGCACTGCATATTGCGCACCGCATATTGCGCAGTACATATTGCATACTGCATATTGCAGTAGTCATTTTCTGAAATTCTTCTCAGCTGTGGACAGAGTTTTGTTTCACCATTAGCATTTAATAGTAAGCAAGCTAAAATCATTCTTAAGTACATATCAATGATTAGTTTTAGGAATTAGGAATAATAAACTACATAATTGTTCATTCTTTAATTGAAATTTCAATGTTTAAACAGTAAATACAAATACAAACTATCCAGCAATGTGTGTGGCCTATACTCATCTTCAAAGACTTCAAATTATAAAATTGGAAAATATTTGAAAGATCAATTCAAAGGTCACAACTTTCCAGTCTTATCATTTTTGTTTAAAATTCTTTGGGTTTTGATAAATCCTTGGGCTTAATAAACATTCGTTTATGTTTGTTCTGCACTTGACTGTTGAGAAAAGACCATTTTTTTAAAGAGTCTTCCGTTAAGGGATTATTAACATCCAGTGTAATTAATACGGTTGATACAGTGAATTATTTTGGAAGCTGTATTCAACAGTTACCCATTGGGAATAAAAATAGAGCAAGAATTTGTACATGTAGTTAGTATCTTTCTTTACATTATATATAGTTATTAAACGTAGAATATTCATGGTATTTCTACTCTTCACACCCATTAGTTAAGTTAAAACAGCTAGGTAAAACATTAAATTCTCATAATTAAAATCATACTTACGGAAACCTTTCAGCTTAAAAAGTTTGGGGGAAGTGTATATAAAAAGTTACTTTCCTAATCGTACGGGGAAGGAATTGGCCCGGAACTTCTTGACCACCGGTAATCCACATCTCAAGTCCTTGGCGTATTTCCTAAGAAAGAAAACCGGCTGAGAGAGTATTATTTCCCTATAAAAGGTCAGGCAATTTTAGGTTATACCATCGAATACCTTACGTTCAAGTAAAGTTGCACTCTTAGTACAGATAACTTCGTGCAAAGCTTTAGTTATTAAATAAATTTTACTTGGTAATTTCACCTAGTACCAGCTTCCTGGTTGTTTACTTTAACGATCATAGTAGTTATGTGTATGACGGGTTTTTAACGTTCACCTTGATCATCCGGAAGCTGTGACTACGGTATCAATATTATTTTCGGGTATATGTATAGGGCGCGGAATAATTACACGACATAGGACCAATAACATTAACTAGTTTACCTTGGCCAAGGTAGTTTTACTTCTGTCACCCGGTACTCGCTGCATTCACATTTCGTCACCTAAACAAAGATGTACGTTTAAGTTCTTAGAAATCCTTAGTTATATTTGTAAACTAACCTTGCAGGATTGGATCTAAGTTTATCATCTTTAGTGACTTCCCTTATAGAAGCCAGTTGATGGTTATTAATAGAAGATTGTGCAGTCAATTAATCGTAATCGATAGAGGGTAAAGTAACCTAACTATTCTGGTCTTGATTTGGGCGTTAGTCAAGATTAGTGCGATTGCTTCTTTGTGCCCTGAAATTCAGGTCACCCTTTTCACTGTAATTGTAATTGTTTACTTCAGCAAATGGTGTCTCGCCAACTTTTGTATATAATAAAATCAAACTTATAGCGATCTTGTGCTTAATTTATGGTGCATAATGAACGGTTTACTAGGTAGGTCTGGCACCCGCAAGTAAAATAGGGTTAACGTTGCTGAGCCGAGTTCACTCCGTCTACTTCACTATCGAACGTTAGCCGAGCTATGTGTCCATCTCCACCGGCATATAATATTTGAGATACCGCGCTTCACGGTACGAAGAACGTTTGCACCGTCTACGCAGCTGACGGTTGCGGCCCACTGCATATTACATACTGCCAAAAAACAGTACCTTATAGGTCATTCACGTTCCCAACCCTGGTTCAGTAAGGCTTGTGCTGATGCAATATCTTTAAAAAATAAATATTACATTAAATGGAAATCTAATAAATCGGTCGACAGTCATGTAGAATACGTTGGTGCTAGAAATATCTGCAAAAGTGAAATCACTAAAACTAAAAAGTTGTTCGAACAACGAAAATGCAATGAACTAGCTACATCTCCTTTAGGCAGTCGTAAATTTTGGTCTTTAGCTAAAGCCATTAGTAAAGACTTTGGTACATCTTCATTTCCCCCCCCTGACGTCTATTGACGGATCGGTAGTTGCTGATTTTGTAGACAAAGCCAATGTTTTGTGGAGTTGTTTGCATCAAACTCGTGTCTCAATGATTCTGGAAAAGATGTGCCCCTAGCCAACTCTTCTTCATACGCTATGAAACCAATTCATTTTCGGTACAAGCTCTTGGAATCGATCATCAGTAGGCTTGATCTCAATAAGGCGACTGGCCCAGACGGTATCCCAGCTATCGTCTTAAAGAAATGTTCCCCGCGAACTAGTACCAGTCCTATCTAAGCTCTATACGATCTCTATGTCTTCTGGGGAATTCCCTTCATCATGGAAGTTAGGAAATGTTCAACCTATTCCCAAAAAAGGCGATAAGACCGATCCCTCAAACTACCGACCAATTGCCATCACTTCCATTTTGTCTAAAATCATGGCAAAAACCATCAATCAGCAACTGCTCACGTTTCTTGAAACTAACAAACTCCTTAGTGACCACCAATATGGGTTTAGCCAAAGTCGTTCAACAGGCGATCTTCTTTCATATGTGACCCAAGTATGGAACAATACAGTAGAGCAGTCGGGCGAAACAGTTGTAATCGCTTTAGATATCTCAAAGGCATTTGAACAAGTTTGGTTGAACAAGTTTACTTGCCAAACTCACCTCGTTTGGGTTCAATGATACGATCATCGACTGGGTTTCTAGTTTCCTTGCTAAACGACGAATACGTGTCGTAGTTGATGGATTTTTTCAAAAGAAGTTAGCATTAACGCGGGCGTACCACAGCGATCCGTTATAGCGCCTACACTTTTTCTACTGTACATAAATGACCTTATTTCTTCAACAACTAACCCCATCCATTGATTTGCTGACGATATCACTCTTCACTGTAGTTCATCTCAGTCTACTCATAGTGATATTCCACCTTCTATGTCAAATCAAGAAATTAAAGCTGAAATGGCAAATTCAATCAACAAAGACATTCAACGTATTCTCGAATGGTGAAGCAATAATCTAGTTAAATTTAATGCTAACAAAACTCAGTGTCCGCCAAAAAAGATCGATCATTTCCAGTTGTAAGTATGAATGGCTCAGTTCTTAAGTTTTCAGACTCTATTATTCTGTTGGGTATGATTGTATCTTCAAATCTCTCATGGGTTGACCATCTTCTGTCAGCTACCAGAACAGGTGCTCGTAAAATAGGCTTTTTGTACAGATCTAAGCAGCACTTTACCTCTCGACAACTCCTGCTGTATAAGGCCCAAATTCGGCCTCATCTGGAATATAATTCTCACCTCTGGGTTAGTGCTCCTCAATACGCTCTCGATATCGTTGATCGTATTCAAAAGAGAGCGATTAGCCTTATAAATGACCCGTCCTTAACTTCTCATATACAGTCCCTTGAGCATAGAAGGATGGTTTCAGTTCTTTCTTTGTATTATCGTTATTACAACGGCTATTGTGCTGCTGAATTATATTCTTTGATACCATCTCGGGCTATCTTTGCGAGAAACACTCGGTTCGCTCATTCACATCATCAGTATGCAGTACAAATTTCCACTTGTTGTACCAAACGGGCGCAATCCACATTTTTCTACACGGCTTCTAAACTTTGGAATGATCTCCCTAGTTCTTGTTTTCCTCTCACTTATGATATGAGAAAATTTAAGGTAGCTGTTCATAGGCATCTATTGGCAATTCATTATCCCTCGATCCATCCTCCTAAGTGTTCCTGAGTGCTTTAGCACGATAGGCCAAATTTAGCCTGTTCAGGTCCACAATCATAAAAAAAATACTGCATATTGTATACTGCATATTGCATACTGCATATTGCATACTGCATATTGCATACTGAATATTGCATACTGCATATTGCATACTGCATATTGCATACTACATATTGCATACTGCATATTGCATACTGCATATTGCATACTGCATATTGCATACTACATATTGCATACTGCATATTGCATACTGCATATTGCATACTGCATATTGCATACTACATATTGCATACTGCATATTGCATACTGGATATTGCATACTGCATATTTCATACTGCACATTGCATACTGCACATTGCATACTGCATATTGCATACTGAATGTTGTATACTGCACATTGCATACTGCACATTGCAAACTGCACATTGTATCTTATATACTGAATATTGCAACGTGTAAAGCGTGAAAATAAATTATTTACTTAGAAATAACAAAACCTATAAAGTTTAAGTAATAATAATTAGCACGATTGCCTAGGCACTTCACCGCTACATCCACTCTTTCTCTGCTTCGGACGATGTACACCATAAACAAGTGAGCACACTACAAAAGTTTACGAGTAGTCTTACGAATTATACCCAAACTCCCTCTTTTCCTTAAGCAGTGTACGAATTTACACCTTGTCTTAAAGCAGAGAAAATGCATCTGTTATAAAAAATGATCACTAAAGATGAGATCCGATTGTAATAGCATGTTCTAACCGTCTACATAAATTATCTTTCTAAAAAGAAAACGTAACATTGGCTGGAAAAATTTGAGAAAAAGTGATGGAGTTTATCTTTTGATAACGATCTGAATTTATTTTGAGGACAGATCTTAATATGTTATGTAAAATTAAGAAATGATTACCCTTTACCATGTTTAAAATTTTGTTTAGCTTAATATAACAAAGAGTAGCAATCACCTGAGGCTGCTTACACCTATAACGTGGGATAAAAATTATCATACTTATACCATTTTACTTAACACAAGTGGGCGGCTTTTAAACAAAGAAAATTAAGAATCGTAAAACTTTTAACACGATACTTTAACCTGCATGGAAGAAGATTACTACAAATGAAGCTTCGATTGTTATTGTATCAATAAATTGATAAATCTAAATTTTGCTCAAAGCCAATAACGGTAAATTTTTAAATTATTTGTAAGTATAACTATATTATAGATAATAGCATCGATGTATCTACATAAATTACTAATACAAATCCCACACATAATATGCATATCTTACATCGTAAATTTAAAATAGTAATTTTTGTTAAATTTTCTTTACCCATACGAATTTTAATTGAGTTACTGTGCACATAATTATTATTAATTTTGCAATAATTTTCTTTTCATTTAAGGATGTAAGAGTAGTAAATTTATTGTTCTGTTTTTCCAAAGTAGTTAAATTTATTAATTATTTATCTGGATACAGATTGGTAAGGTAATGGCGAAAACGTATATAATTATGCGATTTCCGTATTGCCATATGTTGAGGATGGAAATCCTTATATAGTATGTGAATAAACAAGCTAATTTAGAGTAGACACTTAAATCAATTAACAAAATTAGCAATTAAATTAATGCTTACAGTGCTCTTATAAGAAAACAATAAATTATTGAAAGGTTTTGTTTTATGCATTTACAGTGCAAGTATAGCTTAATTAAATTCGTATCTATACGAAAACCCATTATTTATGGCACTGTCTAATTATCTATACGCCTAATTAATAATTTTAGCTAATTCGTTTAACATTTCTGGAGCAACTACGACTCAACCAAAACGAATGCCTGCAGATATTTTGTATTTGGGCAATTAATGATGTAATGGTGTTTTCTTTTTTATCTCATTCCTTACATTAGGTGTAATTTTATCGGTAAATAATTAATTATAATGTGTTTTACTTAACTTCACCACTGAGTTCCTTTGTGTCATTTTCATCACTGCTTCATAACACTATTATTTCTGTAATTACGAATTTTAATTTATGCTGTGCACGATGTATTTTGGAATAAGAAGCTGGATATTTAATTTATGGGAATAGAAAGGAAATAATAGATGATGATTTCGATTTACGTTATCCACAAGGCACAGATGCAATTTATGTACATTTTTTTAAATAATTGTGGTCTTGAACAGGTTAAGTTTGGCTTACCGTGCTAAAGCACTGAGGAACACCTTAGGAGGGTAAATACAGGGATAATGAATTGCCAATAGATACTTATGAACGGCTACCTTAAATTATTCCATGTCATAAGTGAGAGGAAAACAGGAACTAGGGACATCATTCCAGATTTTAGCAGCCGCGTAGAAGAATGTGAATTGCGCACGTTTGAAATTTGTACTGCACGTTGATTATGTGAATTAGCGAACCGAGTATTCCTAGCAAAGGTGGCCTGAGATGGTATCAAAGAATGTAATTCAGCCTATTTTACGAACAGCTGTTGTAGTAGATGACAGAACTGGTCAAACAATGATAGATTTGAAGATACAGTCATCCTCTACATAGTAATGGAGCCTGAAAACACTGAGTTTTATTAGCATTAAACTTAACTATATTATTACATTCCCATTCAAGGATACGTTGAATGTCTTTGTTGATTCAAATTGCCATTTCAGATTGACGGTCTTCATTTGAGATTATCATGAGTAGTCTGACATAAACTACAAGGAAGAATGCTGTCGTTAGCAGAACAATGGACTGGGTTAGTCGTGGAAGAAATAAGATAATTTATGTATAGCAGAACAAGTGTAACCGCTATAACTGATCCCTGTAGCACGCCTGAGTTAACACCTGCTTCTTTTGAAAAGAAGTTATCAACTACGACACGTATTCATCTTTTGTCACGGAAACTAGAAACTCAATTGATGAGCGTATCATATATCCAAAACAAGGTGAGTTTGGCAAATATAAACACTTATGCCAAACTTGGTCAAATGCTTTTGACATAGCCAAAGCGACTACAACTAGTTCACCGGATTGTTCCAATGTATTGTTCCGAACAAGGGTCACATATCCAAGAATATCATTAGAAATTCACAATGGAATTGGAGTCGGAACAAAAACTGCCATTCCTGGATGTGTACAAGGAATGACAACAGTTTCATGACAAGTGTATACAGAAACCTACCCACACGGGGAGGTACTACACTACAACTCCAATCACCACAAAACGTGAAGTTAGGCGTGGCAAAATGCTTGTACGATAGAGCAAAACAATATGCTCAAAACGAGGACCTGAACAAAAAAAGAAAATATCGCTAGAACACTCAAAGAAAATGGCTACCCCGATCTAACACCTAACCTAAACAGGGAAAGGGTAACCGAAAAGAAGAACCTAAATATAAGAATAATACCATATATACAAGTACCTCAGACAAAATACGAAGGATAGGCAGCAAATCAAGATACGCACTGCCTTCAAATCGATCAGAACGCTCAGGGGAATACTAACCAAAACTAAACCATAAAATGAAGATCAGAATTCCAAGAATTGTGTATACAACCTACCATGCGAATGCCGCAGAGTATACATAGGAGGGAGCAGTAGACCACTCAAAGTGAGAACACAGGAACTTAAGAACAACATCCGCAAGGGCGAAACAGAAAGATCAAGAATCGCCGAACAGGTCTGGAACGAAGACCACCGCATCCAATGGGATAACATACAAATAGTGGCAAAGGACGAGAACACAACATACATCGCACTAGCAGAAAATCAATAAGCCAAGCTAGTGGAGAAATGAAACCCACATAGATTCTAAGCGCAATCGCAAGAAGTTAGCGCAACATACGCAATAAACTTCCATCGTATAGTACTATTATATATATATATATATATATATATATATATATATATATATATATATATATTATGGATTATGGATATATATATATATATATATATATATAATAATGTGCACTACTACGATGGTGATTAATTTCACCTAAAAGGGCATTTATTAACATTTTTAGAATTTTAAAAGGAACAACATTGTTTGAAATAACTTACATTAGTTATAATTTACTAGAACAGTAATTACTGCATTGGTATTAGAAATAATTAGAATTTTGGTTGAGGTTATATTTCCGTAAAATAAATTTTCAGGAAGTTATGAAAAATGACAACGGCAATATTAACTAGCAACATAACTTAGTATATCATAACAATTTCAATTGTCTCCGGTATCATGAACACGATAAAACCCAAATTCCTGTTTTAGCCTTACTACGCCAGCGCAGTAATGACGCCATTCTCCTCATAATATTTAATATATATATATATATATATATATATATATATATATATATATATATATATATATATATATATATATATATATTATGGATTACTCAGTGGCTCAGCGGTAAAGGTGTCAAACTAGTAAGTGAAAGATACCAAGCTCGAATCTGAGAATAGTCAAATGCTTGGGCAAAATTATATAACATATGCATCGACTCAACTGGCGAAAACAGTCCTTCTCAGGACCAAGTCTGATGACGGAAGCAGAGCCCGCTTCCGAAACGTCGCGCTCAAAAGCAAAACTGTGGAAATAGGCCGATCAACTCACGAATAGGAAACCCAGTTACAAAACACTTATAATACAGAATTAGTAACTCGGTACAGCCCGAAGTCAAACAACTTTTCAGAAAGCTGGAAACATCAATGAACAAGCTAGCACTAGAGGATAACCACCTAACCTTCCCCTGCAAAGCCCGTGATAAAAACGTAATACCCACCGGACTCAACATCAAAATATCACTAATCGCAAAGAGAGCTAGTGAAGCGTTAGTCAAAGAACGAATCAGACATCACCGTTTCAGAAAGTACCAGCTAGAACACGAATTCAACGAGATTAGAGAAATCATTCGAAATCGAGTGAACGAACAAGACTTTGATAGGAAAAATACGGCTACCAGAAGTAAATATTCGAAGACCAAGGCAATGCACAAGGAAATTCAGCAGAAGAAACTCGAAAAGCTAATGAAGGAGAAGAGAGAACCAACCAACATCAATCGAAAAAACACTGTCATAAACATCTCTAAACGACAGTTGAGCGAAAACGAAATGCAGGTTCTGGACAAAGGCTTGAACTATGCAATAACACCAAGGTATATTCTGAAAGTAGATGTAATAACCGCAGTTGAAGAAACAGCTATGAAATTAGATTCTGAAGAAGCCGAAGAATACAAAAGAAAGGTTAGATAAGTTCTAGATTCATCTAGGTGAACTTCATATATATCTAACCTGTCTAACCTAGAAAGGCGAGGAGTCATTTCCCTTAAGAATGACCCAACGATCGAAATTCTCCCGGCAGACAAAGGAAACGCGACTGTGGTAATGGATATGGACACTTACAACAGTAATATCCAAGAAATACTAGACGGAGCGAGTACAAACAAATACTAAAAGATCCCACACCATCAAATGAACGACGGTGGTAAAACATAAGGGGGAGTTCTCTGATTACGAGAGGACTAGACGTACCCCACACTACAGAAAACCTCCGCATCTGTACGGCCTACCAAAGATTCATAAGCAAGGAACTCCTCTGAGACCAATTGTGAGCTCGAAAAATTCACCTTGTCACCCATTAGCACACTATCTGCTAGGTATCATCACATCAGGAAAAACCGAGTCTATGGTCAAGAATACGCAGCACTTCGTGGAAACCATCAGAAATTTCCAACCAGACCACGAACATATACTGGTAAGCTTTGACATTGTGAGTCTATTCACAAATGTACCTACTGATAAGGCACTAACTGGACAAGCTGGAAAAGGATGAAACGTTAGACGAACGCACGCAACTCTCGGTTGACACAATAATGGAACTTCTGACAATATGCATTAGAACTACATATTTCCAGGTAGAAGAAAATTCTACCAACAAGAGTTTGGGATGGCGATGGTGCTCCACTATCACCCATAGTAAGCATATATATATATATATATATATATATATATATATATATATATATATATATATATATATATATATATATGGAAGACTTTGAAGCCCAAGCGATATCCGAATTCACAGAGGAACCAAGGATGTGGACGATACTTCCGTAGTTTGGCAACACGGTAAGCATAAGCTAGATGAATTCATCTAAATAGCCGCGCACCCTCCATAAAATTCACAATAGAATTGAATTCGGAACAAAAACTGCCATTCCTGGATGTACTTGACACAGGAATGACAACACTTTACACAAGTATATACAGGAAACCTACCCACACGGGGAGGTACCTACACTACAACTCCAATCATCATAAAAAGCAGAGCCTGCTTTCGAAACGTCGCGCTCGAAAAGCAAAAACTGTGGAAAGAGGCCGATCAACTCCACTAATAGGAAACCACAGTTACAAAACACTTATAATACAGAGGAAGATCACCTGTTGAACGATTCTGCCTAAAACTATATTGGTGGTCACTAAGGAGTTTGTTAGTTTCAGGGAAAGAGAGCAGTTGCTGATTGATGAAGTTTTCAATGATTTTAGACAAAATGGAAGTGATGGCAATTGGTCGGTAGTTGGAGGGATCGTCTTTTTTAAATATCTGCTAACTTCCATGATAAGGAATATTCCCCAATATTCGAATAGAGCTTAGATAGGACTGGTACTATTTGGGGGGACAATTTCTTTAAGACAATAGCTAGGATACTGTCTGGACCAGTCGCCTTTCCCAGAATCATTAAAACACGAGTTTAATGCAGATAAATCCACAAAAGGGTTGTCTTTGTCAACAGAATCAGCAACTACAAATCCGTTAAAGGATCTCATGGTGGGGGGGAGGAGGGAATGAAGATCTACCAAAGTTTGGCTGTAGCTAAAGACCAAATATACGACGGCCCAAAGGAGATGCAGCTAGTTCATTGCATTTTTGTTGTTCAGATAACTTTTTAGCTTTAGTGATAACACCTTTGCAAGTATTCCTAGCAACACTGTAATCTACATGCCTTCGACCGTTCTATTACATTTTAATTTAGTATAAGATTTATCTTTCAAAGATATTACATCAGCACAACCCTTATTGAAGCAGAGTTGGAAACGAGAACGCGACCTATACCATTTTGCTTTTTTTTTTTCGGAATGTATAACTCCATGCCCATGAGGATGACTTCAGATACTGAAAGAGCAAAATACGAAAATGAGGACGACTTCAAACAATATTCATGCCACAGAAAAGTTGCAAAGAAATCTCATAAAATTAAATCAGTGTTGCGAACAACAGAGGAATTAGGGACAGTAGAAGTTATTTCGATTAGACAATGGCCAGTGGTGAAAAAACTGAAGTTTTATAAACAAGTGGGTTTGATAGAAGAAAAAGATCTAGAAGATATGGAGTGTGGTTAGGGTTATCAGGGATTTTTGTGGGTTCAGAAATCATTTGCGTGAGATCACATGAAATAGCAAACGTTTCTGCACTACAACCAGCAGGATGAGTAGTACATGAATATTGGAGCCAATTAGAGTTATGAACATTGAAATCTCCTAAAACTGAAATATCGCAAGATGGAAACTGAGGCAACTTTCAAACCAAGGTGATCGAAGAATTCTGAAAGTTACTGTCATTAGGAGACCTATAAATCGAACAGTAGATATTCATAAATTTACGACCAGAATGTTTAAACTAGGTCACGTTAAATTTTAATTCTCCGAAGAAAAACTCCTCTTGCAAGTGATGATGCTCTTCAGATAGGCACAAACTTCTCCTTTGTATCGAAAGTTAAAGTGAAGATTATACTGAGGAAATTGCAAGTCGGATGAATCGGAGCTTTCAAAGAAGGCTTGTGTTTCAGATAGAAACAAAATGCCAGGTTGTAACTGTTCAAGATGGTGATGATGGTAGGTTGAGCTAACGATAAGGTTGACATTTTGTTTAGTGTCGGTCTACGTTCTTCTTGCCTGCATGGATCATTCTGTTGGTTTGACCTATGTAGGTTTAATCACAGTGCTCACAAGGTATTTCGTTTATTTTGGTTTCCGAACAAGGAAGGTCTGTACTGATTTTTTTGTCTATCCTACATATGTAACGTGCCAATTCTTGGCTATCCGCCGTCCCGTTCATTACGTTATCTTTTTAAGTTTTGCTCCCTTTTCATAAGGTATGTAATAGTTTTTAATTACATTTGGTATACAAAAAAAAGGGAACAAAGGTAAGCCCGTACATTAAGGAAAACTGATTGTGTTAAGAAGAAGCTCTTATGTTAATGAATTTCGTATCGTTGCAAAAGCGTCGTGATGACGTCATGAAGTTAAAATGCATAAAATAGCGTGCATGATAATGGAATGTCATCTTCCAGAATTATAAATGGAGATACCTTTGTTTTGCATCAATAACGCATGCTGTATATCTACCTGTTTTCGTTGTTTGATCTACACTTCCTTTATTGAATGTGGAAGACAAATGAAAATTACCTTACCTTAATATATGGTCTACATTTCGTTTATTTTTACGTGAAAGAAAAATTATTATTATTATTTTATGAATGGGAAATGAAATTCTCAAACTTGCGTTCGTTTTAAAGCGAATTTAATACATTTATTTTGAGTATCCTTTTAATACAAAATACGTTTAATGAAATAACAAATCAGTATAGTGTTGTTTAATACGGTTATAAGGAAAATAAAACTTTGAGTGCATAACTTAGTATCTGTAATATTTGTTGACGGGTCAAATATACGTTATGCATTAAATACAGTGTTGATCGCATTACATTTTGAATTTTTAGTAAAGATAGATTATAAGCTCGTAGAGTTGTGTTGATTTAGTAATTACTTAAATTGGTAAAGCGTAAAATCGTAACGCTTTACGAGAAATACCGTTTCAGTTATTTTATGCTGAAATTAATCAGACATTTTGGTTTCTTAAATATACATATAAATACAGCTGTTTAGTGTTATCCAGATTACCTGTGGTATTAATGTACAACTTTCTCAACTTTTGTTTTATTTGAATTATTAAACCTATAAAATTGAGTGCCGTCCAACAAGCAAAAACAAACAAATGCATTACTGATTATATCTATTCACATATCTCTGCATCCTTTACAACCTGTCAAAATAGTTCTCAACTATAGTAAGTTTCGTAAGTATTGTACCTTGCTGAGCTAGACATTGGTGCGACTGTTTCTTAAGTATTCTGTTTAAACTATCTGTCGTGAATTTCACACAATATATAGTAGTTTGCTGGTCTATTTTCTCTATGTTCTCGCTTGGGTTGCTGTGGTTTGAACGATCTCTTTATGTGGACAGAACGCATGCTTCATCACATCCATTTAATATTAACTTATTCAGCACTCACATCAAGAATGTTGTAATTTTTACGTGTTGGCTTTGTACTGAACATTTTTAATTTTCAACTCTTCGATGTAATTAGTCGGAAGATGACTAATTTCAAAACTACTCACTATTAAGTAATGTTATAGTAAATAAATTAACATGCATCTTGTATTTCGTTTGTGCTTGAGTTTACTGATGTTGGCATTTTTGTTGTAATAAATAGGATTTTCTTGATAGTTTTTTTCCTTACTGTAATAAACGAGCAGAACAATAATTGCACTAAGCCCATATATTTATGTACCCTGTGCTTCATGTTACCTTTATTTGGCTTCACTTAGATATCATAGCAGATGCTCCCACTGTATTGAGTGGTTGGATGAAACATGAAGTTACGGTTCAGTCGTTATATCATTTTATCAGATTTGTACAATCAAGCGCGAAAAACAAAATCCACAGCGTTCTTCAAAAACATAAAATACTATCTTATTTTCAAATGTATCATATCCATATGCGTTAGCTTTTTTGTACAATGGTTTTAAGAACACTGCAAATACAGAGCGTAGCATCCAAGACGCCCCGAACCATAACACCCCATGTTCCTAAAATATTTATGGTCACCTGTTGCGTGCCGTACACCAGTGGCGTATCAAACTTATGTTTATTAAATTGAGCATCCCATACTTTATTGCAAATTTAGAGTGCTCGAAGGGTACTTATTTTTATGTCTTTAGCAATTTCGCTGTTATTTTTTCCCTAAAAGTCTGACCATCTTTGGTAATTTTTTTGGAGAGGAAGTAAATTGTACTAGAGCCTCCTGCACCTTCACATTGTTTTTATTTCGGTTTTGCCGTGTTTTTTGAAAACTTCAAATGGTATGCCCGTAAAACAATTACAGCGTTGAATAGACGAAACTCCAAATTTTCTATTAGTACCAAAAAAAACACGTTACACCAAAAAATGTTAGAGCAAAAACAATCTGTAACGCCAGTTTGTCAACAAATGCCCTTTTCCGAACGCAAGTCCGCCATGATAAACCAAAACAAGTGCAATAGGCAAAACAAACATAAAAAATAAAAATAAATAGCATCATTGTTTTCTGATAAACGTTGGGAAAATGGTATGAATTATAAAAGAAATGGTTAACGTTGTGTCTATTCTTGGAGAATGGTACGAGGATTGTTTTTTGGCGTTACGAGAGATATACGAAGCCAGTTTTGATCGAAAATAACGAATCGCAGGTTCTGGGGTCGGTTGTAGAAAATCCTCATATCAATGTCTGTGAAATTAGTAGAAACACGGATATTTCAATACTCTTCAAAATTACAAGTTGAGCTGAATCAGGAATTGCAACCTCAAGATGTTCAAGTCAGAAAAAGGATTTCTGCGTGTAGGCTATTAACAAAATCAATTAAGAGGAATCCTACCTTAAGTGCATGTTATTTTTCTATGACTCGACGTTCTATAAAACCGCCACAACTTTTATTATTATGCCGATAAAAACCCGTACACCATGAAAATGGAATCCAGCATCAAAGATGATCAATTAGTATTTGGAGTGACATACTGGTAGAACACGTTCTGGCTCCTTACTCATCCAGAGGCACCTGAACGGCAACAGTTATTTAAGGTTTCCTCGAAACGACTTGGAAAATGTTCCTGTAGCTTTACGACAGATGGTTTTATAACACCATGGAGTTTCTTTACACAACATTCTTACTGTTCGGAATTATCTTGATGAAGGTTTCGAATTCATGGATTGGTCTGGATTGGTCGTGGGGGTCCAGTAAGGTGCCGTTAAGATCACCAGACCTTACCTCCCTTTTTCAGTACATACTAGCCGTGCTCTTCGGGATTATCTTGAAGATATGCGAGAGATGATGGATTTTTTTTATAACAAAATAATATTTAATGGATACGTTACCGATTAAACATTAACAAGACTTGAGTGAAATTTCCGAATTAAACGACAACTTGGAGCTTTAGTAAAATTACAAAGTTGACTTTTGGACTTCGTATAGAAAAGGCGAACGTTAGAGGGAACTTTTATATTAAAGAACTATTGCGCCCTCCTAAAGTTACAACTTCATTAATGGTCGAAAATGAAATAAATAGGTCCATACCACCTTTACGGGAAGAAATGACCTAGACTTACATACATTAACAAACAAAATACACCCACGTACCATACAAAATTAAAAAAACACCGAACGCGTTTCGATAGCTACGCTATCATCATCAGCGGTCGACTAGTCGTTGTTACAGATCCCGCCACAGTTCCAGTGTTCCAGATTTTTCAAGTTACATACATTACATAACAAAAACGTAATACAAAGTCGCGCTTGTACAGGCAGACTATATAATTTGACAAAAAAAAAAACTACTAATACATTACACTAGAATTTATTAATAAAGCAATGTTAGAACAAAATGAAATCGTTATTAAGATCGAGACCCTACACTAACATGTGACATAATAGAATCTGCTCAATAGTTAACGGATCGCAAAACATCGCAATGCTGATATAGATACTTTCCACTCCAGACCTACACTTCGAACATTTGGATCATAAGTTTTCATTATTTTGAGAGCCGTAAGTCTTGTTAGCAATAGAGAAAAAACATTCATTTTCTAAGAGCTCTTAACTACTTCTACTAGAGTGCTACTTATATATAGCGTGTATATACAGGGTGGGTGTCTACTGCGTGGATGGAGGATTGCTCCTTAACTATTAGAGATATCAAACCAATTTTGGAGTGGTAATATACGATTATTCTAAAAATATTTAGGTATATACTGGGTAATTGACAAAAATATGCCTACCCAAACCTGTGTTTTTTTAATGGAACACCCTGTATATTTTGCATTTTTGGATTCACTGTTACAGTTAGAATAAAAGTATAGAAATTTGTATGTGTATCACAACCGTTCTGCAGACATCGTCACTTTAGTACCAAAATAGAGTTAACTTTGGAATCACGATGCGAGCGTTGTCACCACCTAACGTTGATTGCATAGTGTGGAGGGGCGCCATCCAGTTGAAACCACATCGTACGAATATTATTTACCTTGATATTTTCCAAAAGCTCGGTAAATCATTTTCCAAAACTTGTAAATATCTTTCTCCAGTAAGACTCCCATCAAAGAAAAAAGGACCAAACACATTAAAGTTGATTATACCACCCCACACATTAACTGACGATCGATGCTGGTGATCAACAACTCTTACGATGTGTGGATTAGTATCTGAATACTGATGATAGTTATGTGTATTAATATTGCCATTATTGTGAAAAGTTGTCTCATCCGTAAATATAATGTTATTGATAAAATTGGGTTCTTCATTGACTTTAGTAGTTACCCATTGGCCGGAAGAGTCACGATCTTGAAAATCTATTTCACTTAAAGCTTGGTGTTGCTCGATATGATAAGGATGCAATTTTCTCTAATGAAGCTGAAAACTGTATTTCTATTTAGGTCTAGGTGTGTACTTAGCTCTCTGGTACTAAATTGCGGATTTTCTATAAGAGATGCCACAACTTGAAACTCAATTTCTACATTTGGGCTTGTTTTTGCGCGCTTGAGATAACACACACTTCCAGAATTTATGAATTTCTCAGCTACATTCATAAACAATTCTTTCCGCGACTGTCTTCTCCCTGGGTATCGTTCACAGTACAAACGGGTATCCAGCGAAGCATTTCTTTGAGCAACGGCAATCCAAAACCACACAAACTAATGGAACAATATTTTAATGATTATACAAACGTCAAAACAATGCAATTGTTTCTCTTTATTACG
Source organism: Vesta saturnalis (assembly GCA_036346205.1). Lineage (NCBI taxonomy): Eukaryota > Metazoa > Arthropoda > Insecta > Coleoptera > Lampyridae > Vesta > Vesta saturnalis. The sequence continues at coordinate 1,886,099 of JARFJB010001166.1, forward strand.
AGCGGCTAGCCTACCTGATTTGTTTTGTTGAATTCTATGGTCATAGTAAATTTGTATTTGAGAATATTTTTACGTAAAAGCGTCAATATCTCAAGAAGGGTCCGTCTTAAGGCTATGAAACCTATCATTAATTAGCATCTACTTTTCACGGGGAATCGAAATGTGAAAAAATATACAGGGTGTTGCGTTTGAAAAAATTGAGAAAAATTACATTTTGCGTAAGTTAATCATTCTGTATAGTTTTACAGGTTTTCGAAAAATTTCCCAGTTTGTTTGTTAGTAGACTATTATTAATAGTCGGTGGCATAAACAGATTTACAAAATCGTGGTGACAATGCTCGCATCGTGGTTCCAAAGTTAACTCTATTTTTGTACTAAAGTGACGATATCTGCAGAACGGTTAGTGATACAGATACCAATTTTTATACTTTTATTCTAAATGTAACAGTGAATCCAAAAATATACAGGGTGTTCCATTAAAAAATATAGGTTTGGGTTGGGATATGTTTGTCAATCACCTAGTATATACCTAAATATTTTTAGAATGTAGGTCCAATGATTGTGTATTACCACACCAAAATTGGTTTTGTTATCAAGCAATCCTCCGTCCACGCAGTAGACACCCACCCTATATTTACAGCGATCAGATTGTGAGATTATCAAAAATCAAGAGAAGCTGCGGGTTTTTAAAGAGCAGATAGTACAAAATGAGAAACATTGGACGTATATTTGTAATTAAAGACAGTTACTAAATTGACAAACGGGCTACACCATCTAATATTGTTTGGGCTATACATACAATACAGTTTACAGTGCATTGCAACTGCCAACTTTACTACTAAAATCGAAATTGAGACGACACCGTACTTTAATATAAACCTGACAATTTCTGTTTACAGTAGTTAAACACGTTATTCATATCCACAAATATGAAAGATAATAGAGATATTAAAGTATACACCCATTTTATAGCAAAGTGGTAGTTTACAACATACGTATTAATTAGCATGATTTATTACCTGCTCATGAAGCTCACACATTATGGTTTACAACTACACTGTAATTTATCAACTAAAATTGAATTTACACAGAACATAGCAATGCACTCAAAGATAATGTTTACCAAAAAATTCACGTAGTGCAACGCGCGCTATGATATGATAATGTATATCCACGAGTATGTTAACGATAATTAATGTATGGAAAGATAAGATTGCGATTGCTTATTAAATACGTTAGACGTATTACAATAATCCGTACACAGAAAGTGGTACCATAAAAAAAGTTTTAGTCGTTTCATCACTATTAAACATAATAACCCATCAATAACTCATTTAATATCATTGACATGAAACGTTTGTCATTGTGCCTCATACAAAATTAATTATTTTGATAATTTAAAGAACAACTAAATGTTGTGTTGTTGTCTAATTTAAAAATTGTGTTTGTTTTTTACAAGTGAAATAAGAAAATTTAACAATTTAATCAAAATTATGAAAAATTTCTATTACTGTATAATTTTTAATGACATATTAGTAATGTATTATTATTCATAGATTTGGTGCAATATGGAATTGATTTTTGGTAGAAAATTAATGAAGTATATTAAAACTGGGTCTAAACAATCTAATTTTAATATGTTTGATAAAATGGATCAAAAATTTTTTACTAAAATTAATATATTTTAATGTAATCTGACATTTGGTACCTGTCAAGTTAAAAATTACTTGACAACGAAATTTAATTATAAAAGGATGGATTTGATATGTAATGAAAACATAAAATATTAACAATTATGGACATATTCATATTATGTAAGTACTTAGTTTAATATTATACATTAAAATTTCTAATTTACATAAACCAGTTTTAATTATTTTATAATACCAAATTTAATTTACGAACAAAATTTATATAATTTAAAATTATTGCTAGTAAGTTAGGGAAACATATATCATAGTTTGGAATATTTATTCCTAATAATATTTTAACTCAGACAATCCACACATTTATTTGAATATGATGAGCATAATGATGAAATGAATAATGTTATAAAAACCGTAATCCTCAAGAGACGACCACCAGGACTACTCGTATATACCTGGTATACGTAGTCCTCTCAGGACCGATGTCTTGGCTTAACCGCCTGGACCATGTGGAAGGATACCACTATAAAAATATCCCCTAATCCTAAGGTGGACCGTGCCGAAGGGATGAATGGCTGGAGGTAAACCAGTTTCAAACGGTTAAACCTCGAGGAAACAGGTGCACCTCGTTGGATATAACCTTGCTGCAGTATGGGAGCACTGCTGCAGTTGACTTCTTTTCTTCCCAACTCGTGGGAACAACATGAACGTATCTGTTAATCCACAAGAGGACCCATCCTCTAAAATGGGAACGGTTGAGGTCCGTATAAAACCCAAGAAACCCTGCATTTGTGGGCAGGTCAGAGAACCAGGTGACGGATTCATTCCGGTTCCTGGTCCTGAAAAGAAAAGATGGGTTAAACTTTGATAAAGTGAGCCCTTTTTTAATAAGTAAAGCTTTATATAGTTTATTTGGTGACCTAAAGATCGTGAAAAAGGTCAGAGATGGAATTTTAATAGAAACGCGAACGGAAAAACAATCTCGCACAGTACAAACAATTACTTCTTTTGTAGGATTTCAAGTAGATGTTATACCACATTCAACAATGAATAAATCGCGTGGTGTTATCTACTGTCCTGATTTACTAAATTGTAGTGAAGATGACATTAGGACAGAATTGGCAGATCAAAAAGTCATTGAAGTACGAAGACTTAAGTCAAAAAGAAATGGTGTGTTAAGAGACACACCTAACCATGTTATTACCTTCAATACACCTATTCTTCCTAAGAAAATAAGAGTTGCTTTCTACTCGTTAGAAGTTCGATTATATGTTCCATCACCTTTAAGATGTTTTAAATGTCAGAAGTACGGACATACATCCATTAGATGCACTTTTGATCAGGTTTGTGTTTGTGGTAAATCACTACATGAAGGGTCACCTTGTGAGGAACCCATTAAGTGTATAAATTGTGACGGCAATCACTCTGCACGATCGCAGACATGTCCTATATATACACAGGAGGTTGCGATTCAAGAAATTAAAGCTAGAGACAACATTAGCTATCTTGAAGCAAAGAAATTGATAGTGGTACGTCCCTCTATTCAAAGACTAACATATATGCAAGCTGTACAGAAGAAACCTGAAATCAATTTATTAGTCAAAGAACTGGTTCCAGAACTGTTAAAGGCCCTGAAAGGATCCTTTATACCAAAAATAATAACACAGTTACCCGAACCCGATGAAACTTTAGCACTAATACATTCCGTACCCGAAATGGATCGGAATGTAGTATAAGCATAAGATCAGAGACGATGTCCATTGAGACAGAAAAACGGAATAGAAGTACATCTTCTACAAGTAAGGTCTCTACTATTGACCACTCTGAAATTAACAATGGTCTGGAGAAGAAAAAGAAAAAAGGCTGGCAAAAAGGAAGACCCAGATTACATACCAAAATGCCTGATATATTCTCCCAGAAACCAACTAATGGGAAAAAACAGAAGGCTTGAGATCTATAATAATAATAAGTGACATTTATTTGTTATATTTTATATTAGTATACTATTTATCTTTATCCTTTGTTTATTAGTTACCTATTTACTTATTTATCTACTCTAATGAACAAAATCATACAATGGAACTGTAGAGGACTTATCCAACGATATTGCGACATTAAGTTAATAATAAAAGAACACTATCCAATGTGCCTGTGCATTCAAGAAAGTCATCTTAAACCCGGACAACCATATGCCTTGAAAGGCTATCAGATTGCCCGAAAGGACGCTTGTTTACAACAACGAGCAAGCGGAGGTGTTATAACTCTAATTAGAAATGATGTCAGATATCACTTAATAAATATCAGATCTGAGCTACAAGTTGTTGTCATACGAGTAATTCATCCTTTGAACATTACAATATGTAATATTTACTTTCCTGACAACAATTGGCAGATTACTGATTTCGAAAATGTTGTACGTCAACTACCAACACCGATTCTGATTGTAGGAGATTTTAATGCCCACAATTTAACATGGGGGTCTTCCAAAACTGACAAAAAGGGACGTGAACTCAATTTGTGGCTTGAACGAGATGATATTATGTTACTTAACAATGGCGATCCCACGCATTTCAATGCTATGTCAAATAATTTCACAGCCATTGACTTAACTTTTGTATCTAGTCAACTAGCTCCATTCCTTAAATGGAATGTTGAAGATGACCTACATAACAGTGACCATTTTGCAATTGTTATTGAAACAAACATAAAAATACTCATACCATGTACTGTTAAAAGATGGATTACCAGTAAAGGCGATTGGATACGCTTTACACAATTACTTGCTACTCCACAAGATATTAATGTACAGAATATCACAAACGCCATTCTGAGTGCAGCTGAAACTAGTATCCCTAGATCTAGCAAAACACCACTTAAACGGGTAGTTCCATGGTGGAACCCTGAAGTTAAATGTGCTATTAAGGACAAGAAATCTGCTTTTTTGTAGGTTTCGAAATAACTCTACAGTTGAGAATATGATAGCCTTTAAAAAAAGCTCGAGCCATATGTAGACGTATTATACTAAACAGCAAACGAACTAGTTGGAACAAATACACGTCTTCATTAACATCCACAACTACTACGAGTGAAGTATGGGATAAAATTAAATCTATATCTGGGAAAAAACAGATCCAACAAATTTCGTCCATCCGAACAGTTACTGGGATTACTGGAGATCTCACCGAGATTGCCGAGATTCTTGCAACTCAATTTGAAAAAACCAGTAGTTCTACAAACTACAAACCCAGTTTCCTAGATGTAGTAAACCCTGTTGAGGAAATTGATTTTAACATTACAGATATTTCAGACTACAACTCACCATTTACACTACAAGAGCTAGAGATAGCTATAAAAAATGCAAAATTATCTGCACCTGGACCTGATACGATTAGCAATGATATGCTCCAGCATCTATCAGTTCACATGAAACACGCTTTATTAGAGATGTTTAATACCCTGTGGGAACACGGAATATATCCAGAAGAATGGAAGGAGGCTGTTGTGATACCTATCTTAAAACCAGGGAAAGATCCCCTATCTCCTGACAGTTATCGCCCAATCAGTCTCACGTGCTGTATGGGTAAACTCATGGAGAGACTGGTAAACAACAGACTTATGTGGTGGCTTGAACACAACAACATCTTAGTACCATGTCAAGCCGGCTTCCGAAAAGGCAGATCTACTACTGATCACCTCTTAGTGTTAGAAAATGCTGCACAAAATGCTTTCTGTAAAAGAGAACACTTAGTTGTTGTACTCTTTGATATTAAGAGCGCTTACGACATGACTTGGCGCCCTGGTATACTACACAAACTGTACCAATACGGTCTCAGGGAAGACTTCCACTACTTGTGCGTTCTTTTTTGAGTAGAAGAACTTTTCGAGTACGTATAGGTAATAACTTATCAAACTCAAAAGCATTACGAAATGGCGTACCACAGGGTTCAACATTGAGTTGTACCTTATTTGCAATTGCTATAAATGAGATAGCGTCTAATGTTAGGGAATCTATAATCAAGTGCCTATATGTTGATGACTTAGCCATTATGTACACGGGAAAAACGGTAGGTGAAATATCTAGAACCCTACAGGAAGCAATTAACACTATTGTTACCAATGGCGATTCTATAGGCTTCCAATTTTCAAAGGAGAAGACGAAGTGTTTACACTTATGTCGTCTTAGGAGACCACACTTTAACCCACTCCTTTACCTTAATGATCAGCCAATTGAGTGTGTTTCTGAAGCTAGGTTTCTCGGCGTAATTTTGACTCAAAACTAACATGGAAGCCACATATAAGAGAAATTAAAAGAAAATGTGACAAAACACTGAATTTAATCAAAATTCTTGCACATACCACATGGGGTGCAGAACCCAAAGTATTATTAAGAATATATCAGGCAATGGTACTTTCAATTATAGATTATGGTAGTATAGTATACGGATCAGCCAGAAAAGCGTATTAATGACCTTAGATCGAATCCATAATATTGGAAATTACTCTCTTGGTGCCTTTCCAACTAGCCCAGTTCAAGCTCTTTACTGTGAAGCTGCTCTACCGCCACTTGATATCCGGCGTAAACTTTTAATGGCGAATTACATGATTAATATTAGATCAAAACCACTACATCCAAACAACCGTTTACTATTCCCAAATGTAAATACATATGCTAATAGAAGGACTATCACCCGTCCAGCTGGCATACGTTTTATGGAATACCTGCAGGTTATTGAACATGAACTCATGCCTCCTGTTCCAGCTGAAGTCCCACATAACATACCTCCATGGATGGATGACGCCAGTTATCCAACAACAAAACCACTTAGATAGACTTAACCTGAAAGAAAAATATTATTGAGTTGGCAAGAAAAATGGCAGAATCTTAATACTCACCTATCACTTATAAAACCAGATGTTCGTACGCCTCAGTTATGTGTTGATATGCCAAGAAATGAACTCACCAAACTACATCGACTACGTCTTGGTCATACAGCATTAACTCACGAACATTTATTGAAAGGTGAAGATAATCCTGTATGCACCACATGCAATATCAGACTAACTGTCTCACATGTTATTCTAGACTGCCCGTCTACCATGTACAAAGACAGCAACACCACATACAAGAAAATCTAAGAAATAATTTAGTGAAATTAGACCAAGTAAACAACACAATAAATTTTTTAAAAGCCATAGGCATATATAAGACTCTCTAATTAGTTAAAATCGTTTGTGATTAAGATATATGTATACTACCTTTACTTTATCCAAGATTTCAATACAATAAATATACTAATTATATCTGTATATGCGCTAATAGCCTTAGTAGCTGATGCGCTGAGGAAGGGTTTTAGTGGGTATGCCTAATAGGAGATTCCCACACTACCACAATATGGTGGTGTCCATAAAGGATTTTCCCACCTCATAAAAAAAAAAAAAATAACCCATATCATTAAATCACTGCCGCGTTTAAAGCCTAAACCTAAAATCAATATTTTACATTTCGTTATAACGAAATGGTCCCGCCTGTGTTCAAGCAAGAAGGCTAAAAGACCTTGTAAATATGTGCTCAATTATTTTGTTTCTAGTTAAATCTCTGTGAGGAATACTTTACTATAACCCTATCCTCATAAACTATTAAAGGGAAACGTCTGTAACTTTTCTGAAACAGTGACTTAATAAGAGGAGGAAATATAAATCAATACTATACAGAAATGTGTCAACCAAGCTTAACTCGGGGAGCTAGTTTCGTGGACTCAACACAGTATGATACAAGGTTTTCCTTTAAAATAAGGGCACTATCAGTAAAATGGTTCCAATCTAGATTGTCAAATTAAGGGATAGTCTTAAACATTTCGCTACCATTGCACTATTTATATATCTCTTGAAAATTTGCTCTGCCGTACATATACGCCAGTGCTTCCTATAGGATCTGAGACCACTGCGGGTTATATAACACAGTTTATTTTAAAAACTTGCCTCAATAACCATATATGAAACCCCTAATTTTCACTGGCGTATATATTCGGCATTAGTAGGTTTGCCCATGTACCTACGGTCATATGCAATATACGTACACGCCACCACATATTTCGCACCCATTCAGTGTTGTTTCGTGTAGGAAACAATATCACCAACTAATAATTTTATTTGACTCAAACGAGGAAACGTACGTTGCTAGTGAAAATAAATCGAATCAAAAAGTGAAGATGAAGGGAGTAATACAGAAGAGACATTCGCAGTAATTGAAGAACTAGTACAAAGTATTCGGAGTCTCAATTCCCCCAATCGGATCTCCGGGGGGGAATGCATTGAAAGTAGCTTATAAATACAATACGACGGCGGCAAACAGAAAGAAAACAGCTATTAAAATAGCCACGTGGAATGTCAAAACAATGGCACAGGCAAGAAAAATAAATAATGCAATACAAGAAATGGAAAGAATGAATATAAGCATTATGGGTATAAGCGAAATGAGATGGCCAGGCTCAGGACAGATAAGCATAGAGAAGTACAGAGTATATTACTCCGGAACACCAAATGAAGAATATCGAAACGGAGTAGGAATAATAGTGGAGCGAAATATCGAAAGAGCCGTAGTAAATTTTGTACCCATATCGGATAGATTGCTATTACTTCAAATATCAAGTAACCCAATCCCAGTTAACATCATTCAAGTGTACGCACCAACATGCGATGGAACTGATGACGAAGTGGAACAACTCTACTCAATGATAACAGAAACAATGACGAAATTACCCAAACAAGACCTTAATATAATAATGGGTGATTTTAATGCAAAGGTGGGAAAAGGAAAAACTGGAGAACATATTGGGCCATACGGGTTAGGAGAAAGAAATGAAAGAGGTGAACGACTTAGCATTTTGCGGAAGAACAACGACTAAGAGTAATGAATACCTTCTTTGAACTCCCTCCAAGGAGATTGTATACCTGGAAATAACCAAAGGATACAGAAGGCGAGATTGTGAGAAATCAAATCGATTATTTATTAGTAAATCACCGATATAGGAACAGTGTTACCGCAGTAAAAACCAACCCTGGTGCAGATATTAACTCAGACCACAACCCTGTCGTAGGAAAAATTAATATAAGAATGAAGAAAGTAAAAAGGAGAAACATGAATATAAGATGTGACATAAGAAAACTAAAAAACACTAAAGTGGATGAAGAAATAGAGTAGGAGCTAGCTAGTAAATTTATTGCATCAGCAGAAATTACAAATGTAGAAGAAGAAATCCATAAGCTAAACGAGACAGTAGAAAAATCAAAGAAGGAATACTGAAGAAAAATCTTGGACGACCAATGAAATCCTAGAGAAAATGTGAAGAAATAGAACTTATTCAAGAGAAACATGATAGTTTTAACATACACAAGAAAATTAAAGAAACAACTGGAAGATATAAATCGAGACCAGCTAATAAACTTATAAACAATGTCGGTAAAATAGTAATCAATAAAAACGATATCATGAGCACATGGAAAACATATATTGAACAACTTTTAAAGACGATAGGCCAGAACAGAAAGCATTAAAAGAATTTAAAATAGAGACAGGTCCAGACATCTTAAATTCTGAAGTGAGGTATACTATAAAACAGATGAAAACGACAAGGCCCCAGGCCCAGATAAAATGCAAGTAGAATTCCTAAAACTTATGGACGATGAAGGAATGGAATGGTTAACTGAAACATTTAATCATATATGCAATACGGGTAATATCCCACAGCAATGGCTTGCCTCAGAGTTCATTCCAAAGAAACCGGGAGCCAAAAATGCGAAGACTTCTGAACAATCAGCCTAATGAGCCATGTGTTGTAAAGATTATTCATAAAAGAATATACAAGAAATGTGAAGAACAGATAGCACCCACGCAATTTGGATACAGAGACGCAGGGGACACGAGAAACATTGTTCAGCGTACGGGTTTTGTTCCAAAGATGCAGGGATATGAACTGCGATGTCCATGCATGCTTTGTGGATTATAAAAAAGCATTTGACAGAGTACATGATGAAAAAATGAGAGAAATTCTACAAAGTATAGGCATAGATGACCAAGACATAAGAATAATAACAAACCTATATTGGAACCAGAAAGCCTATGTAAGAGTCGAAGAAGACCAAACCGACTCAATAGAGAATTTACGGGGAGTGAGACAGGGATGTGTTCTGTCACCGCTACTGTTCAATATCTACGCAGAACGAATATTCAGAGAAGCCCTAGATAATGCACAAGAAGGAATTTTGGTAAATGGACAGAGACTAAATAACATCAGATATGCTGCTGACACAGTAATATTCACGGACAACATGCAAGACCTAAAACAAATAATGGACAGAATAGTAACTAGCAGTAAAAGATATGGCCTTGAAATTAACACCGACAAAACCAAATATATGATTATAAGCAAGAAAAACAGCATCACAAAACAACTGAGACTAGAATGCGGGACAATCAAAAGAGTAAGCAAATATACATACCTTGGATCCACTGTAAACGATCAATGGGGTAAGTCACAAGAAATTAAGAGCAGAATCGAAAAAAGCAGAAGTGTGTTCATCAAAATGTCATCAATCTTTAAAAGCCGAGATCTAAAGATGAATACAAAAATAAGAATGTTACGCTGCTACGTGTTATCAGTATGGAGTGGAATCGTGGACAACACAAAAAAAATAGAAGCATATGAGATGTGGCTATACAGAAGGATGTTACAGGTTTCATGGACGGAACATGTAACTAATACCGAGATCCTTAGAAGAATGAACAAAGAAAAAGAAATTCTAAACACGATAAAAACAAGAAAACTTCAATATTTGGGACACATCATGAGGAATCAACACAGATACAATCTCCTGCAATGTATATTGCAGGGAAAAGTAATAGGAAAAAGAAGCGTTAGAAGAAGAAGAATTTCTTGGTTGAAAAACTTAAGAACATGGTTCTCCATGACAACAACAGAATTGTTCCGAGCAGCTGTAAACAAGGTTAAACTAGCCAGTATGATAGCCAACGTCTGGAACAGATAGGCACCTGAAGAAGAAGAAGAACATCTAGAAGATAGCAGCGATGATACGGGATGCGTTACAGACCCAATTGTAAGGGATGGCCACTGTTATTGTGGGTAGAGCATTTACTAATCTTCTTTCTATGAACAGTTGTAGAGGTACACGACAAACTCACAAATTATGTCATTTTATAATCAACCCCTCGACCACTTTAAAAACTGGTATCCGCTAAAGCATGGTGACCATTTTCCAAAATATCTGATTTAAGACACGGCTACACCAGTGTTTTGTGCATTATTGGAGAATGAAAAAAATAATCAAAACTACTGTTACACGGAAGAACACACGCGACAACATACGAATTGTTCACTAATTAATAATAAAATGAAAAGAAATATGTATAGTAAAAGAGCAAAACGTATAACAATGTAATAAATAAAAGAACACGAGTAAAAATACAGAAGAAACTAAGCTAAGATAAATTAAAATATTAATAGTGAAAACGTGAAAGAGTGTAGTAATGAAAATTGATATGGAAACAATAAATATTCAATGCAAAGGACTAACCTACGGATAAGAAATGTGGAAATAATGAATAAAATAAGAGATAAATACAAATAACGAAATGTGAATATATATTTTCTAAGTTCGTAAAGCTGGTACACTAGGCCTCAAGCTCAAGCTGTTTACTTTTAGGTATTGCGACATTGAGACGGTGCACCAGGCGTCTATTAGTGGCGTTCAAGATTGTATGGCACACCGAAACCAACAGTCTCATCTGATGAGTCTTCATTTCCTGTGCCTCTTATATACGCATTTAGAAGAAAATCCGTGACATCACACTAACCGCCTCCCATAAGGAAAAAAGGAAAAGGACACGTATTTCATTCCCTCTCCAAGGGAGAGTGTAGGTTGCTTGAGCTTTCTAAGCTCCATACATACATTACGTATATATGCATGGTGGGATTAAGGATGGGTGTGGTCAGGATAGGATCGGAAGGAACGGAGTTATGGTTCTGAGGGTGAAAACACTACCCCAGCATTTTCCTAAGTAGCCGCACATGGTGTGTATATACGCAGTGATCATGCCACTACATGTGTATGAGGAAAACCCCCGGAAAAAACCTGATACAAGGTCGACGGTAACGATACTAGAACCCATTACCTCCCAAATGCTAAGCAGGTCGTCTTCCATAAGTCGAATCCGACATGGTGACAGTTCCCTCTGCTTCGGAGGGCTACGGCAGGGATTTTTCGGCGGTCTTCTTTGCTCCGTGGGGGAGGTACCTGTTAGCTTCATAAGCAACGGTTCACTGGGTTTATTCTGCGGTTGTGCGCATGTCTTACAAACGTCGGTACATCAGAGCGGGAAACTGCAACACCTATTTTTCTGAAGTTGGTGCCTGTTATATACGGCGTTGTTTGGGCTCTTCGGTGGTTCCTCTTCGATATATGATAGCGGAGAAACTGTTGGTTTTAAATGCCCTTGTGCAGCGGGTTTCACACGTAGCGGTGAAGTGGGCTTGGTAGGTGCTAAGGACGCAGACTTGGCCGGTGACGGTTTGGTCGGTGGAAATTCTGTGGCCCCGACCAATGCGGCAGAGTAAAATTTCCAGGAGGCGGTTCAGGATCCTCACCAAGCGTGGGTTTGGCCGTCCGGTGGCTGGAAAATCGGCTCATCAAGCAACAGTGTGACCCTGCAGCTCGATTTAAGTCGTGTGGTGTAGAAGGCGGGTTGGTGTTATCTGCAGGCGTCGTTAAAGTGCACCCGGCAGAAAATGGTTTAGTGACCTTGGCAAGCTGTAGGTGTACACTGACCTTCACAAGCGACAATGAAAGCAGAGGTATTGCTTGCTGGAAATTACCGGCGGTGGTATAGGTGACAAGGATGCGGTTGCAACAGATGGTGGTGCCGCTTCCTTAGTTAACGACGGTGCGACCAGATCCTTTGGTGAAGGTAGGTAACCCTGATAGACCTCGTTACAACGGGTACAGCAGCTGATTGTGCCCGATGGTGTAATGTACACTCCACCAGCGTAGAGGGTTAGCTTTGAATGGCAGGGATGATTAGCTCTGGCAGTGGTATGTAACTGTTTGCTTTTCTGTTTCCTGGACGGAGTTTTGGCCGTTTGCGGCGCTTTGATTGTGTTGTCCTTAAACACGTACATAATTGTACTTCAAGCCGAAATAAGTTGGGTAGAAGATTTCCAAATCTTCCCACTCCGTCACGGCTTTACTAAGAAGTTGCCCTGCTGCGATTAGTAATGATTGGTTTGCGTTGACCTCCTGTCCCTTGAAATGTTCCTCTCACCGATAGAATAAGGCTTCGATTAGAGCTGCTTCTCCGTTTGAACGCCAGAAAATGAGCTCCCATTCTAATCCACCAATTGTTACAGAAGGGGGCGTAAGCGGTAACACACACGTACTAATATTTATGCAGCATGATTAACTAACACTACGAATTGTTCACTAATTATAACCCTAACACTAGTTAATAATAAAATGGAGAGGAATATGTACAGTAAAAGAGAAAAACGTATAACAATATATTAAACAAAACAGCACAAATAAAAATACATAAGAAACTAACCTAAACTAAATGCAAGTATTAACAGGTAAAACGTGAAAGAGTAATTATACTGTAGAAGATTGATATGGAAACAATAATAAATATAAATGCAAACGACAAATCGAGTAAAAGTTACTTCCACACAGTACCGACGGGACAAACACGTTATTGTATATCGCTGGTTTCGCAACCATGCATTCCCTTCCTCCTGAGATAACGCCACCTTATACAATTGTTCTTTTAAATTGCAAAGTATTTAATTAAACTATCACATTATTATATTTTTTTGTTACATAGCAAGTATAAAAGATTAATCCTTGTCGAAAGGTATGTCACATTGTCAAACTATACCCGACTAACTACAGTCGGGCCACTTACCCTTGGAAAGTTCACATTCATCAAATTCATAAAAATAATTGAATAATCAATAGAGGTTACGCTAAAGTACCAATATTTATTATTTTAAATAAAGTAATTTAGCATAAACCAATTTGTGAACGCTGTGTAAATAATTAATTTTCTTTACAATAAGATCCATTAATATTGTCTGATATTAATAACCAAGGTCACACATTAATAGAAATTATTTGCTAGGTATTCTATTTGAAGATGAAAACCACAACGATTAAATTTCATTCAAATTAAGAATTGAACGTTTAAACTAAATAGCTTTAGTAACAGAATATTATTAAGTTAACAACTGTTACAGTAATACGATTTGATAAGAAGGATAAGAAAGCACGTTACCTTTCAATCAAAAAATTATTTTATACTAACAACCTATATTAACATGCAGACAAAACGTAAATGCGATATCAAGTAAAAGCAATAAAACACAGTTTTTCTCTATGTGGACCAGATAGTCAATAAATATCTTATGCGTTTACTGCTGTATCTTCCTTTGTAACAACCTGGTACTCGCCCGTTACTGGAAACGACCTCCCCTACGTTATGACAGAACTGCAACCTCGCTTTTCTTCGTAAGCTGCAATATTATTTTCCAGATTCCGCGATGCTATTCCCAACTATAGATTTTTGTCTGTTCTACAAACATGGACCATCGACAACCAAAGCGATTTCTTTCCATAAAGGCAAAATAGGCCACAACTTTAAAATTGCACTCAACAGTATTAAGTCAAGGTAATTTCTTGTCTGTCAAACAATGTACTCGCATAATAATTAAAAACGATTTGTTTTCCATAAACTTATTTAGTTCACTAAGGATTTCGAGCATATAAATTTTACTTTGTTGCATGTAAAAAACGTATGACGTCTCGAATCCATGTGTTGTCACTGTACGAACTCAAAACCGCTTTTTTATTCAAACATGTGCAACTAGCGTCACATTGTTATGTTTCATATCTTCCTAAACGATTTTCACGTTTTTCACTTATTTCACTAATCTTTTAACTTATTTATTCTTATTCAATAAAATGATTGATGTACACTGTAGCATTTAATTGGTTGCTGGAGAGGCGCATTTTCGTTTTTAGGTCTAAACAACAACCCTTTCATCTCCATATATATTCCTTTCAAACCGTTTGGCTATGACAGTAAATACTTGTAGTATCATTTGTAAAAATAGTTTCATATGTCTCATTACAAAATACCTTACTAAGTACATAATAAAATTCGGCATTAAATGTCTAACAAATTCCTAATTTTACCGTCAAGAGATAATCTAATGAATTCGAAAAAAATTCCAACCACCAATAACGTTCAGTTTGTATCCATGTGTGTAGTTAATGAAAATAGTGGAAAGAGTAAACCTATACTCAATTTATTTTAAAAATTCTAAACTGTATAGATTTCTATGCAACACCATTCATTCCCATAAAAAAACATTTGTATCCTAACAAACCAATTCTACGCGTATCTATTTAAAGATAATATGACACTTCGATCTCGCAGATCTAATACCTTTTGTATTGTCTTCTATTTTGGGATACGTGAAAAAGCAAATCCAAAAAAAGGGTCGATCCCGTCCTCCGCTTCACCTCTACTCTGTCATCAAATACATACTCAAACCAGTAGGTATAATACCTCCATTTATCGTATCTAGAGTGCATCCAAAGAGAGTAACTGCTCATAAGTTACAATTATTCTAAATGATCCAATAAAATTTCGTCTACATTCTTTTCTAATTAGGACTTCCGTCGTGACTAATCTATAAGGTGAAAATACCTTTCGAAATTTCTGTGTCCTCGACGCTGGTCACTAACCATTGTCCACAAAACTGACAGCATTACATCACATGAGACGGAGGCAGCTTCAATGTAGATTTGCCATGCATCTTGTTATTATCCGGTAAATCTAAACTATGCAAAGGTAAGGTAACCGTTGCCAGTTGCCAAGTCAACTCAAAGGGGTAGGTCTCGACTATCAAAACAATAATAGCTTGAAAAGCCAAAAATACCCAACAACTCAAAATTTATCGACAAAGGGCTAGCTGCTAAATACTTACATGAGTTGGAGCAGAAGAAATATGTCTTGCTAAAATAATCCTAATAACCTAATATTAAAAGTACACTAAAAAATTATAAACGATAAACATTAATACAGAATTTTAAACTAGTCAACGCAAAAATCCCAAATTGTAAATCAATATCAATAAAACAATAGGTAGCTTGTTAAATTATTCACTTTACATCGACCTTTAATTCATTATCTTCATAAAAAAATCCGTCATGCGAAATTACTCAATTAAAAATTAATAGAAAATTTATAATTTCAAACTTTCAAACAAACTTCAATACTAAATGCAAAGATAAATAAACTTTTGAAATAACTCTCGTAAACATTATAACTTCAAATAAAACAACAATCCTTTTGCTGCAAACACAAGCAAGTTAAAAATAATATACGTTAATCCTATATTTACTTTAAATGAAGGCGTTAATCTCCAATAACTTTCCTAAATCTTGAGGTTAATTTTCCATTAAACGTAAACAAAAGCAAGTAAAATAATTAACAATAAATTTTAATCAAAGTGAAACTACTTCTGAAGAGAAACTAATTTAATTAATTTTTATTTTATAATATTTTATATATATATATATATATATATATATATATATATATATATATATATATATATATATATATATATATATAATTTAACACATAAATCATTTTATTTACATAACAAGTGAAATTAATTCTGATACACACATTTGTATGAACAACCCTGTTAATGAGAATTTTATATTCGGTAAGTATTAATAAATATTGATATTGCAAAGAATAATAAACCAATCCGGAAATCGAATTAAGAACTACAAAATTCTCCACCTTAGAGAGTAGAAATATAACATCAACCAGTTCAAAAATATCCGTGCTACAAGTGACTATATAAACGCAAGTGATACACATAAAACTCCTACAACAACCACCAGTGCCCATCTATGAGAGTAAATATACTGAAAACTCGCTAAATTCAAAAAATGTCTCCCATTTAATTCACTAACCTAGCAAGCACATTCTTATTTATTTTTCTAATTATCATCATTTCTTGAAGGGAAGAAAATTCGACAATGTGACTTCAGGAACTCTTGTGGTTAATGTTCTCAAACGTACATGACGTACACAATACATAACTTCTACTTTTCCACGTTAAAATTAAAATAAATCGAAAAACTAAGATTAAATTATTCGACACATATTTTTACTCCTTTTAAATATTATTAATACAATACTTATCTTTTTTGGGTTTTTTAATGGTGTGTGTTAAATTATACAATCTAAACGTTTCGATAACACTTACAGTTATCTTCGTCAGTAGTAATATTATTTATCGAAATTGTTAGAGATTTTGAAAGAATTTTGTCAAAGTTGAAAAATTAAAACATAATTAGCCCCCTATTAATATAACAGTTGGAGAAACGTATAAAGCCAACTATAGAATTAAACTTTAGTAAAGAATAACTAGGTTATTAAAAATTAAATACTGTTAAACTGTCTTAAAGATGACAAATCAGAACAACCTTTAAACGGTCGAAGAATAACAATTCAAAATGTCAGCCAAAAACACATTTAACAAAATTTAATCAAGTTATGATGTAAGTGTAAAGTTGTGAAAAACTTCAATTTGAAATTGATAGAAGCATTCACAAATAAAACATGATTAAAATAATCCTGTTATAAGTATTTTGTGTAACAATGGTGAACGTTTACATTTTCATACGTTTGTTTTACTCTTTATATGTTCACAGTTTACGGTACTATACGACGCTTATGTCATCCGGATTTTTTAAAAATGTCACATTTTTACACCAATCCAATTAAATCACGTTCCTTAAAAATTCCGAATAAAAAATTTGACATAGGCCCCAAATAAATGGATTGTTCCAGGATTCTTAAAAGCCCACACAAAAGTAAACATCTGACTAACTATTGCAAATACTGAGAATGAACAAAATACTGCATAAAGAACTACAACGCAGATATTCGACAAATACTGCGCAGAAAGTGCAGATGATCAGCAATGCGCGTGCGCCACGAAAGAATTTATAATATAAACATGAATTATTAACAATATACAGTAGCACAGTCAGTTAAATCCATTGTTCGTAAACAGGTTTAAGATTTAGACAATGGTCGATTCCCAAATAAACTGTACATGACAATGATTCACACCCCACACCATATTAGAGATGCAGAACGCCTGAAGAGGAAGGCAGAATCCAGTCTCCAAAACGTAACATCATAAAGGAAAGAATAAATAATACTGATTAAAAATTCAGATTTGAATTGATTTTTAATGCAAGTAAGCATGTAAATGCTCTTCTACTTTTTAAGTAACTTTTATGGAATGTTTGCGTTCCATCTGTACATTTTGGGGTATTAATTAATACCTTTCCGGTTTTACAACAGCACTGGTAAACCTCTAGCTCAGAATAATAAAATGGACAGTACTTACTTACTTGAAGACGTCTCTTCAGCTAAAGCACTTCTCCAGGGATCGTGAAAATATAAAAATTATCTTTCTGGGCGCCACAAGTTATGCACAATATCCCATAAAATTGGAAAAGCAGCTAAAAGTATATATTAGTACAAATACACACATAAGGCCCACCAAATTTTTAATGGGCTCCATATAGCAATATCGGCGGCATTCAAAACCATTTTTAGCAGAAAGTCCAAATTTTTATTGCATTTTCGCTAGGCACTGAATACGGTTAAATTAACAGACATCAAGTTCGACATTCAGCAAACCGCTTGACCATTTCACATAACCCCTTATAACGTTGAGAGAATTTATTCAAATGAATATTAAATACGGTCGAATAGTTTTCTATTGATTACAAACAGTAAATGAGCAAAATTTACATACTGTGGTGGGACTGGAAATCCCATTAATGGTACTAAATTAGAGACGCGTTTAATTTTTTTAAAATAATGAGTTTTAAGTATTCAAGTATTCAAAAACGTAAAAACGAAAGTGGTATACTCATCTCCTTCCGCTCATAAAGTAATTATTTACAGCAACAAAGAATCTTACAAATGAAATTAGGCACAGAACTCCTGAAAGTAAATTTACAAGGTAAGAACAAAATTTAGTTAATCAACTTTAGTAGTAGACTAATTTAGCTAATATCTATGACGTCAAGCGTATACCTGAAAAATTTAACTGATAATTGCGCGTGAAAGCTTTAAATTTACCGTGCGTTAAATAGTCGAAAACGAAAGTATAGATTCCTAAGTAACGAGGGAAATATAACACTCAGTAGACGGTGAAAAAGTTTATATTTTCATTTAGAAGTATATCTTACATCTCCTTTACTGAGTTAGTTGGGCTTGTGGTAACACTATTTACTTAGCATTCAGGAGATAATGGGTTCGATCTCCCTTATCGTTTACCTTGCACGACGTTTTTCAGGGCGTTTTCCTCATACACAGCGGCATGATCACTGCGTATTTGCACATCATGTGCGCCTATTTATCTTACTGCACCGAATCCTAACTCCATTCCATCCGATCCTATTCTGACCCCACCCATCCTTAATCCCACCATGCACATATACGTAATGTATGTATGCATGCTGGGAATCCGTCGTTGTGGCTGAAGGAGCGTGGAAAGCCGCAACAACCCACTCTGGGAAGGGAATGAAACAAGTTACTTTCTTTTCCATACCTCTTTTAAATTTGTTAGGACAACATTGGTACGTACATCAAATCAAGATGAAAAATGAAGACAAAATGGCCGGATTTCTAATATCAGAAAAAACACACATCTAGAGTGTACCATAATAAAGGAAAGGAACTACTTCCGAAATTAATTGTGTCTAAGCTATATTAGATAAAAATACACTATAATTAGCGAGCAAATGTACACATGTCAAATGTGTTGCCTATGTAGCAGGTCCAACGTGTCTTTCGAAAAGAGTAAGTACGTAATTATGTATATCTGTATATGTATATTTTTATAAAATGTTCGATTGTCAAAAATGTTTATCTAACATTTTTGAAACACAATGTTAGGATGATTTTGCAAGTTACGAAACGAGTGGGAATCTGATTTTAGCACGACGGGACGTCAACTCATAATACTGTAAATTTGTATCGATGGTGTATAGAGTACATAACGTTCCCACACATATAAACCCAACAATAAATCAAGCTTGTTCTTTTATAAGTGCTGATAATTTTACAAATCAATAAAGACGCTTAATTCGAAAAAAAGTGCAAAAATCAAATAAACCTCTCTAATTAAAATAAATCTAGTGAAAAGAAAAATGTTGGAAAACATTTGAAAAGAAAATTCGTATTTTTTTCCGATTTATTTCAAATTTTAACGAATATAAATTCATCTTAGAGTAGTCCTTTTCAATTCCTGACCTAGATTTTCAGAAACATTGAAATTTTCCCCAAAACACATAATTTAGAATAAATATTTGTTCAGAGATATCTCGCGGTTGAAACTTTACTGACTTTTGGGTGTTATATATAACCAATGAAATTGCCCTTAAGTGATATAATTTCAAAATTTATTATCCAGTTCAACGATTTATTCATTTAAAACCAATTCTGATTTATCTCATAAAATCGTCGAGTATTTTAAATATCGCAGGAAGCTCGATTGAAGAAGTTACTGATTACATTCATAATCTTTTATTAATTAGTTTAATTGTGAACCACCTCTTGCAGAATTAACAAGTAAACTGAAACGTCAAAAATGGAAAAGAAAAGACCTACGGTTTGCCTATGTTGATTTGATTGAGGTTTTTACTAATACTGTAGGGTACGCCACTGGTGGACTTTCAAGTAAGAAATTTTAGTATTAGTAAAATTTGAAAGGTATACGTAAAAATTAAAGTACATTCTCTAGCAATTTTAAAATTAATTCGTTGTAAAGCAAATAAATTTGCGTACTTAGGCAAATGGTAGCGTCATGCCGGATGTTATTCGTTTATAATTGCGCTTTAACATTAAATGTAGAAGTTGTAAACTTAAAAGTGGAATAATGTCGCGATTTTTGTTATTTAATAGTACCGACAGCATAAAAACGAGTGGATCGAACTTTAAGAGACAGTTAAAGTTACAGACCCGCATTTATATCGCTGCGTTAAAATATCGAAGGCGCTGACACATGCCTAGTTAAGTCACTGAAACGCACATAAGAAATAAGAAATTTCATGCAACATGGCAAGCAACACCAGACATAATTGAAACCAATATGTCGAAAGAACACAAAATAACTGTTAAACAGAAGCTAGCAGAAAAAAGAAAAACTCACAAAAAGGGACAACTCACAAGAGATCCTTTGGACAAGCAAAGATACAACAAAATTGCAAAACACCCCAAGAAGATGTTACAAAACCTAAAGAATCAAACTATGCAAAAGTATCTAACAGAACTCACTTCAACTACAACCACGGACTACTCACTATGGAAAGCTACACGAAAGATAAAACGACCTCAACAACAAATTCCACCTATACGACTAAGCAACGCCACCTGGGTAAAAACGGACAAACTTTTGCGGAACACCTCGCATCAGTATTTCAACCCTTTCCTTCCAAAATAACAGCAGATGAAGAAGATAATATCATTAAAGAACTACAGATCCTCATCAGATGTGACGCCCAATCAAAATAATTAAAACCCACGACGTAGAAACAACGATAAACACAGAAATAAACCCAAAAAGGCCCCGGATATGACTTTATCACTGGAAAGTTCCTCGAAGAGCTCTCTTAAAAAAGCATCAAGGCAATAACACAAATGTATAATTCCATCCTCAGAATCAACTACTTCTCCTGCCACTGGTAGGTCGGCCAAATAATAATGATTTCTAAACATGGCAAAGCCCCAAATGATGTAACATCATACCGTCCAATTAGCCTCCCCCACTATTCTCGAAAGTCCTCGAGAAACTACTGCTTAAATGTCTAATACACATTATTGATGAAAGGAATCTAATACCCCCGCATCAATTTGGTTTCGTAAGGGATACGGAACTATCGAACAATCGCACAGATTGATCAAGAAAATCAACAACGACTTAGAAGACAAATCTTACTGCTTCGCACTTTATTCATATAAGTCAAGCCTTTCATACAAACGTAAAAAAGTTGTCCCGCACCCATACTACGCCCTACTACAATCATATCTCACAAATAAGACGTTTCAAATCGAATATAGAGAGGAATATACTTAAATTTACCCCATTCAGTCCGGGGTACATCAAGGTAGTATCCTCGGCCCCATACTATATCTACTATACGTCGCAGACCTACCTGAATCTAGACAAACCGTGATCCTCACATCCAAGCCCTATAGTTCCCCCTAGAAACTTACAAAATCATCTGTACCAACTGGAAAACAGTAATGAGAATCTTTTTATCTTTATTCATGCGAAGGAGAACCGTTTCATTGTTACGTGATGTATATAGGAAATTCTTAGCATGCGACGGTAGCACCAAAGTTCGAAGGCTTCCCGTTTGCTGGTGTTATCTGTAAGGGTCCATGCTTCTAGCCCATAGTACAGAGTGGAGTAAACATAGCAGCGTACGATACGAATTCTGATGGATAGGCTGAGGGAGAGATTGCACAGGATGGTTTTCACGCGTAAGAAGGTACCTCTTGCCTTTTCTATCCTTATTTTCACTTCCTTTGAGTGATCCCAGCATTCAATTAGTTAGCATCCAAGATAATTAAAATTATCCACCCTTTGTAGTCTTTTCTGATCGACGTTAAAGGGGCGTCGATGTTGTGTGTCGTTGTTTTCGTTTTTTTAGCGTTTACGGCAAGTCCGTATTCTTCACTGATGGCAACCACTTGGTCTATAAGAGCGTGAAGTCCTTGGACTGAGTCAGCCAATAGCACGGTGTCATCAGCGTAGCCCGTTAATTGATATCCCTTCACTCAGACCATTAATTGCTGCCTCAAATACTTTTTCGGAGTACATGTTGAATAGAAGAGGTAACAGAACACACCCCTGTCTTACTCTCCTTTGGATTTCTATCTTCTCTGAAAGTCGACCCTCCAGTTTCATAGGCGCTCTCTGTTGCCAGCAAAAGGTTTTCTATTATACATCTTTCTGCTGAATCTAATCTATTGTTCTCTAGTACGTTCATGAGCTTACCTTGTCGAAGGCCTTCTCGAAGCAAACGTATACGTCGCAGTCTACATCACGAGTTCTTTGTATACGTATTTGGACACTGAATAGTGCCTCCCTAGTTCCTAGACCGTTTCTAAATCCGAACTGATGAACTCCTAAATGTTGTTCTGTTTTTGTGTTAATGCGGTCGTGTATTCTAAAAATATTTGCAGGGTATGAGACATTAAAGTAATCAACCTGTAGTCTTCCTATTTTTTCGCATTGGTCTTTTTAGGAATTGATACAAAGGTTAGTAGCCAGTCTTTCGGAATCTCCCCAGTTCTGAGTATATGGTTAAATAATTGTATGATAGGTACAGGTTTCTTCTTCAACTATTTTCAAGAGTTCTTCGTGTATTTTAGTTATTAGTCTTTCTACTACAGTTTTGTGTAGATTCATTGCGTCATGTTTTCTATCTAATTCTTCTCTCTGAGCATTTCTTATCCAACCAATCCTCATTTGCCTGTTCATCTTTCCCCTGATGAACTTGTTTACATCTTTGTAACGTTCTTCATTCCTATTTTTATTTATTAATTCCAGAATTTCGTCGGTCATCCATTTGTTCTTTTTGTTATTTATATTCGATATCAAGTTTTTTCTCTGTTATAGTGGAGATCGATTCCTTGATGTTATTCCATTTATCCTCTATTGTGTGTTGCGTTCTATTTGACATATTTCGAAATTTTTCCTTAATTTCGTTTTTTATTTTGTCTGGTGTGCTCATCCTTTAATTTGCATAATATATATATATATATATATATATATATATATATATATATATATATATATATATATATATATATATATATATATGGTTTTTTTTGTTTTCAGATCTTTTAGATATAATCTTTAACTTTAATATCATATTTGAAAGTAACAAGTTATCGTCAGTGTTAGAATCTGCACCAAACATCTTAGCAGATACAAGAACAATGTGCGCTTTGTAATAGAAACCATTTAATACATACGTTAACCACCTCAGTCAAAACTCCTTTAACGATGTAAACGTACCACGTCCATTAAAAATTATTATTAATTTTATTAAATACATAAATAAAAAGTTTACCTCGAGTAGGATTTGAACCTACGACCTGTACTTTGCTAGAGTACTGCGCTAACCAACTGCGCTATCGAGATTCAAACCCCAATCGATGTAAATTTTGTCTTTATGTAGTAGAACTAATGTAAATTCTAAGTATAATCAGATTACAATCAAATTACTTATATCAATGGAATGTGAGCCTGCAATATCGCAAGGAATAAATGAACAACGTCCACTTTAGCATATATAAAAACCATTTAACAGCATAGCATTAAGACAATTTTTCATTTTCACGCTTTCGACAAAACACTTAAGCGGCGACCAGATATACCAAACACATTCAATCGCATTTACATAGCGCAAACAAGAATTACCACCAACAAAAACCATTTAATCGAGTTACTAACAACTAAAAACTAAGTTCCATTGTTAGCATTCTCTCACAATTATCCAAAACACTTACACTACGACCAGCCAATAACAGTAACAACCCATTTGAGCCCTCTCTCATGTAATGTCCTATCTTTCACTCACTCACCTTTAAATACATTCTCTATGTGAACCAGAAGTGGGGAGCAATGTCACAGTTTTGTTCAGTTTTCAGTTTTTGCTAAATCACCCAGTTTCAAATTAGCATGTTGATGAGTCCTATACTATTTTGCTACTTTGCCTTCATTTTCGAGTTCGTATATATTACTGCTTCCTGGGTTCCCATAGTGAGAAAGAAATTTTTTCCCGCCGCGTAGTCGAATTATGAGATGAACTTTTTTAATTATTGTTAACGCCGCACAAGTACAAAATACAACTGGGCGTTGTTGTCCACATTAACACTGCAATAAAACTGCATTTTGATATCTTAAGCTAACTATTGACACGGGCGGAAGGACTCGAAATGCGCTAAATTTTCTAATTAAAACATGGCGGATCACAAACAAGACAGTAAAACAAAGCGAAAACCCAGAATGTTGATAAAGAACAATTAATCTCTTAAATTATTTATAAGGCCATCCGTTGGTTATACACATAATTCTGCATTAAACATTTAAAGGAATAATTTTCTATCGACAGCCCCTCTCAAATATTTATTAAATATTCTATTTAGCAACATTTACTTTTACAGTCAATATTTAAGTGCGGTAAACCGATGCAAATGTATTTCATTCACTCCTAAACTTAAAGTGTATATTACGATCAATAGTGCATGAATATTTGGCTAACGCATCCCAATCCTATCTTAATCATTATTGACCCTTATCAATATCTTAGTGCTTTCAAGGACTCAATATGGGCCCCGTTATAAAGCGCTGGTTCAGATGAATTTATTTTAATCCACTTTAATTTTTCACTTCTGTTGTTACAGTCGAAAATGAAATTAGCACAGAAGGTAATAGATAATTAAAATGCACCGGACTAGCTCAGTGGGACAGAGGGTCGTGTTTCTAATTTAAAATATTAAAGGTGGTTTGTCGTATTGTCCAAAGCCATCAATAAGGGCGAGTCGCGGCCGGGAAAAAGTCGTGTAATGGGCGCCAGTCTGCAGTACACCTGAACTCACGTAAATAAATCAGCTCCCAAACAGGCAAGAGTTCTCATTTACCTTTAGGTTGGTTGCACGTAAGTGGTTCTTTGGAAAAACTTTAGCTCTAGCACAAATCTCAAAATATTCACACGTCTTCAAATAACAATGAAGGGTGCAAGCAAATCAGCGGTAGTGATCTATTTATAACGTACCCTTGTAAGGTTTTGTTTTAATGAGTTTTTATTTCAGTTTGTTGAAGTTGCATCATTTGCCTGCGAGCTGATTTCTCTTTCTATGTGCTTTATTACAATGTGGCTTATGTATTTTGTGCTTTAGTTGTCACTAAAAAATTCCTTGTCTGTTTTCTTTTGTCTTCGCATTTACATTATTACCTGTGCAATTTTACTGTTGTTGTATGTTATATGTACCGTAATTTGCTTTATTGTTTCATGTGCTTATTTACTTAAAGGCCGGCATGATTGGTTTTTTCAAAAGGGCCACATGTTTGGTGTAACGATTTCTATTATGATTTTCTATTTTAATTATTTATGACCCAATTGTGCGTGTGACTATATGTGTTTTTTTATTGTGTTTCTGTATAACTAAATTGCTTTTACTCATGTTCCCTTAATGTTATAATTTTGTACGCACTTTAACCTTAACCATTGTATTTTTTTTTGTGTTATTTGATTTGTTAATGTACAGGGTGGCCAACTAAGATGCGAGGTACTGTATCTGGGAAACTATCCATCGTAGAGGCTTGTGCAAAACAAAGTTATTACTAAAACGGCCAATACAAAACCTGGAAAATATTTTCATGTTTCTGAAATGGCCGCTAGGGGGCGTAACTGCAATCTTGAATCTAAAAAAGTGATGTTTCTGTGAATTCCGCTGTATTAACCTAATAAAAAATAATTGATCTTTGAAGTCGAGGATAATCTGAACTTTTTTGTTTGGCACTTCTTGACATATCTATAAAAATAAAGTGGTGGGGGTATTCAAAGGTTTCCTTAAATCACCCCCCGTATCTTCGAAACGGCTAATCCGATTTTAACAAACTTGGGCGCGTTGAAAAGAGCTTTTCTTGGGCTACAAATGTTAAAATAATTGAAGTTTTGTTAGTTTAACGTGTCGTCGCTGGAGGGCTTTGTTCGACATTCCGACAGAAACGGTTAATTTTCGCAAAAAAATTAAATGCATTGGTATGACTTTTTTCATGTAGCTAAACGATGCCTAAACAAGCTCGCGAAAACCGCATCTCGATATCTTGTTCCTAACCTAAAATATCGGCCAAAGAAAACTTTATACGAAAATCCCTTAAATTTTTATTTTTTTAACTATATTTTCTGGAATTGTTTCTATTATGTAAGTTGTGGCCCTAAAAAGGACCGATTTAAAGGAGGAAGGTTTTAATGCCCCGTAAATGCTCGAAATGCTGACCATCACTCTGTGCATTGCTGAGGCCTCTTATGGGTAGACAAAACTGCAGCTTCAATTTCGGCTCTGAATAGGTTACCTAGAAATTGCGATTTTAAATGTTTGTAAATTTATTCAGCCAGAATAAAATCACCCTTTTGAAATTACTACGGGCAAGTAAGCAATGCTAAAAGTTATACGAAAGGCCTATTTTTTGTTTGTTTAAATGCATATTCACTATGGATATATACGAAAATACAGTTAATAGAGGCAGGCAATGGAAACAGATACCTAAACAAAACATACATAATCCTCCAATTGTCAATAGTTGTCAATACTTTCGCGTTACTTTGAGCAATTTTTGTGCTTTCAAAATGCGTTTTACGAATAATGAAGCTGTTGATATGCTTGCGGTTTATTTTGAATTCAGAATGCCGCAGTAGCTGCGATGTAAGAGTATTTCCCCGATTAGTGGCGAGCTTACGAGCCAATGGTAGCTTTCGGCCTACGTTTCAACGTCAAAGAATTGGAAGAACACAAGAAAATATTAACCGTGTACTGGGCTATATTGAAGGAAATCCTCATGTTAGCACAAGAGCATTATCCACTGAGTTGGGCATATCACGGACAACGGTTCAAAATATTTTAAAGGGCCATAGGTAAGTTCTAATGGCCACCAAAATATATAGGTATTCGTTTAAACTTTTTTTTATTACTTTAAGAATGCACCCATATCATGTCGTTTTGCATCAGGCCTTGAAAGAGGAAGATTTTGATCGAAGGTTAGACTATTGCCATTGGATGTTAGGCATGATACGCGAAAATAGAGAATTTTATTTCAAATTCTTTGGACCGATGAAGCCACCTTCAGTAGTGACGGAGAGTCAATCTGCACAATATGCATTATTGGTCTGCAGAAAATCCCATTGGTTGCGTGAAGTTCAGCGCCAAGGACGTTGGAGTTTAAATGTATGGTGTGGCATACTGGGAGGCAGAATTATTGGGCCATATTTTTCGAGCAACCCTAAATGGCAATGTATTTCTTGACTTTTGGCCAATCAATTACCGTTGTTGTTGGAAGATGTGCCTCTGGAAACAAGGCAAAATTATTTTGCAGTTGGATGGTTGCCCAGCACATTTTGCTATTAATGTGCGAGAGCATATTAATGCAGTACTTCAACAGCAGTGGATTGGAAGAGGAAGTGTTTCCATGGTCTGTGCGATCGTCAGACTTAACTTGCCTCGATTTTTATTTATGGGGGCGCTTAAAGGACATCGTGTTTCGGACTCAACCTACTACTAGAGAAGATATGAAAAACCGAATTCTTAACGCAATACGTAACATACCGAGAGCCGAAATTGAAGCTGCAGTTTTGTCTAGTCATTGCTTCAGCAATGCATAGAGCGTGATGGTCAGCATTTCGAGCATTTACAGGGGCATTAAAAACCTTCCTCCTTTAAATGGGTCGTTTTTAGGGCCACAACTTACATAATAGAAACAATTACAGAAAAATATATACAAATTTAGGAGATTTTCGTATAAAGTTTTCTTTGGCCGATATTTTAGGTTAGGAAGGAGATATCGAGATGCGGTATTCGCGAGTTTGTTTAGGAATCATTTAGCTACTTGTTCATGAAAAAAAAGTCATACCAATGCATTTAAGTTTTTTGCGAAAATTAACCGTTTCTGTCGGAATGTCGAACAAAGACCTCTAGCGACGACATGTGAAACTTACAAAACTTCAATTATTTTAACATTTGTAGCCCAAGAAAAGCTCTTTTCAACGCGCCCAAGCTTGTTAAAATCGGATTAGCCGTTTCGAAGATACGGGGGGTGATTTAAGGAAACCTTTGAATACCTCCCACCACTTTATTTTTATAGATACTTCAAAAAGTGCCAAACAAAAAAAGTTCAGATTATCCTCGACTTTAAAAATCAGTTATTTTTTTATTACGTTAATATAGCAGAATTCACAGAAACATCACTTTTTTAGATTCAAGATTGCAGTTACGCCCCCTAGCGGCCATTTCAGAAACATGAAAACATTTTCCAGGTTTTTGTGTTGGCCGTTTTAGTAATAACTTTTTTTGCGCAAGCCTTACGATGGATAGTTTCCCAGATACAGTACCTCGCATTCTTAGTTGGCCACCCTGTACTTGCGAAATTGCTTATTTATGAATAAAGTGGGTTTGATTGGTGGTTCTTTCCCACAATAGTAGATTAACGGGCTGAACCACCGCTGCGCACAGTTCGTTGATTTTAATTTGAATAGTTTCATTTTTTTTACCTGCCCGGAGTATTCAACACGTACCTCATCCAGACTATCTCATTTAGATAGCATAACGTATCTAACACTAGACAGCCACTTCGTTTGATCAAATTTAAGGTTTGCGAATAATTAAATATCAGACTTGTAAATAAATGCTAATGTTTTAATTATTGCCCGGAAAGTCAAAGTAAGGCAGGCAATTAATTTGAGTAATAGTGACATTATTGTCTGTCAAGTCATGATAAATCACTTAGCGATTGTTTAGTTCTTGAATTTGCATTATTGCAAGTAAGTGGAGGACGGTACAGGGTCAATAACGATTACATTGGCAATACCTTGTTCACTTTTCACTTCTGTATTATCATTCATTCACTCCTAAACTGAAATTGTCTATTCCAATTAATACCCGGTGCGTATTCGGCAATCAGCCCTTTAACCATCATTGGGCCTCATTAAAATTTTAAAGGGTCAGTACCTATCCCATTGGGAACTTCTGGTTGTTTAAGTAAATAATTAAGTTTTTAGGGCATAAAGCTGTTTATCTTAGTTCTACTTTTACGGTTTTTTTCAGTATATATAAATCACGCCTAAACGAAAATGGTGTAATTAGATTGATAGCCGGTGCATACGCGACTATCGACTGTTGACCCCCATTAAAATTTCATCGTTCCGGAAGGGGTCAGTACCTACCCCGTAGGGAAGCTCTGATTTAGATGAAAATTTAGCCCGCTTTCACTTTTCAGTGCTTTTGTTTGTCGAATTACAATCTGATGTAATAAACAACCCCAATTGTTACTTGCAGCCAAAACATGCTTTCGACAGCCTTAAAGTAAGAAATATAAATAATTACAGAAAAATTTATAAAAATGTAGTGTAAATTATAAAATTAGTATAAATGAAGCAAAAAATGTTTAAAGATTAATGAAATATCTCAAGTAACGAATTGCAGTAATATACTCAAGTAGGTTACGTGACATATCATCTTCTTTTCATTACCTTTTCAACCCACGAAAACAAAATATATTACCCACACGTAGGTATGTACGTCTCGTATTTCTTTCATTAATCAAATTCTAAATAGAAACTCAACAATGTGAAAATGTTTATTTCACGATAAAAGTAACTGTACACGTAAAAATTTTGACAAAAGCAATAATAAATAATACATAGATACTAATCGAAAGTTACGGCAATAAATTTTTAACATTTACAGACTTGGCCATTATTACATAATTCTAGATATCGCGAGCTATTTGACGATATAATACTTGCATCACACAATAATGAGTAATAAGCCTTGCTTTCAAATAAGGCAACAATTAAAATCTTCCAATCAACCCACGTTAATAAAAATTACAAAAATAAATAGGTAAAAGGTTATAGAATAATTGGCTATTGCTTGTTACATCTTAATTTATATAATAATAGAAACAACGTTCCGTATGTTAATCCAGTTGGATAAACGATATTTCAACTTCTGCTTAAATAACCATTTATCATTTGCAATATGCCGACACGGTCTCCAAGGTGTAATATGTTAATTCGCTACAAACACAATAACTATGTATAATTGTATATGCAAAGATAGATAATATCTCGAAATATATTGCAGGAAAGAGAAAATTAATTATGCTCCCATAAATCAAAATAAGGACTTACTTGATTCGATTGATTGAAGTAAGCCGGGAGTACACATCTTTGGTCATCTAATCGTGAGGATTGCACTCTTTCCAATAATTCGAAGAGATCGTGTGAAGTTCCTTTTATACGTTCCGGACTATGCCCTGATGATGGTCGTTGTAATGTTGAAACTGGCGTTGTTCCAACTGGAGAGTGCCATGTTGGACCTCCAGAATGCTGTCTTCTGAAACAAACATTGTATTTTGTTAATAGGTTGAATTAATGATATAAATGTATCAAAAAGCTAGTTAAGATATACAGGGTGTCTAGAATCTACCCACGTTCTGTGGCTATCGTTGTTATTATAAGAGATACAGAGTCGGTTAAATTAGTAAAGTTGGGCAGAATTACATGATAATTCAAATACAGATAAGAAAATTCAACATTGTTGTCAACTTTCTAAGATATCTGAAAATAACTAAAATCGTCCAAATTTTCAATCGGCTATATCTTTTTAATAATTAAAATACGAAAAAGTTATAAGAGAGACTTTTAATAGCTATTTTTACGCAAAATGGAAAAATGTGAATATAAATTTTTTAGTAATTATTTTTCGAGCTACAACCCAAACATACATTTTTTTTAAATGGCAACTATAGGTGGTTACGAACTCATTCGATAGCTTATTTTTTTCTGATTTCAAAAATGTATAGCTTTGTATGTTTAGTATTATTAGTTAACCCACAATTTTCAAAACATTGTAACTATAGTACTTACTAAACAAATGCAATGTTTGCCGTGGTGTGCTGTGACAAAAACAAAACTCTGCATTGATTGACTGTCAAATAGTAGATATTGAATTATTTGTTGTAACTAGTTGTATCGTACTTAAATAGTGAATATTATGGCTTTTTCTTCTGAAGAAAGGAATGATATGCTTTTTTGCTATTACGTGTCTAACAGAGATGCTAATGCTGCTTCGGAACTATATCTTCAAACTTATATGGAAAGAATATAATGAAGTGGTTGAAGAGGTTTAAAAAATTTAATAAATTAATAGGCGTTAATGTTCTCAAAACAAATCGTTAAACTAACTCGAGATACAACCGTTCACCAAAAATTATGCCTTTGTCTCAGTCGGTAGTTTAAAGTAGGCCGATTTAATCTTTTGTTTTGCTTAATTACCACAATTTATGCTGTGTTATTTCCACTTAACATCAATAGAAAAAAAAACTGTAATGTAACACTAATAAAAATGATCTCGGACGCCAAGTTATTTTTTGATTATGCTCGGAATAACTAAACCGAGGATACAAAAAAATTCACCACAATGTCAAAATAAAAAAATATACAAACTATGTTTATTAAATATTTAAATTTAGAATGCTATAAAATATATCTTAAAAACTAGTTGTAATAGCCTTATATTACTAAATTATTAAATATAAATATCTGTTTGAAAAATTTTTGTACACAAATTTTTAATAACATCTGGTATCTAAACGATTACGGAAATGTAAACCAAAGGTGATGTAATCTTTGCACCAATATTGCGCAATATCTCGTAATAACAATGCTGTACGTTGTAAACCACACCAAAATGGAATTTTACTTCTTATAAATTTCTCTTCATGAAATTTGAACAAACCAGTATTTAATGCATTCTCTTGAAAATTCTAATAATAAATGGGATCTACATTTAGATCTGCATTAAAAGCAAAACGCAATCATAAAATGAAAGCGTACGTAAAAGTAGAATTAAATGTGCAATTAAAAGTGGTAAAAATAAAAAAAATAAGGTGCCTGCAAAAAGCAAATGTTTTAGATTTTAGTATTACGAGTTAAATATCTCTTACCATTAAAGCAATGGCACTTTCCACAAAGTTTAGGTGGAAACCCAAAAATGGCTTTGTATCAAACAGCGTACCACAAGAAATGAAAAAAAGGACGCTTAGGATAGCAGATGATATGGCGGTGCGCGAAAATATGAGCAGAAAAAAATAATTGAAAGAAGTGGAAGTATAAACCCTTAAGAAGATATGCACTTAAGTTACACCAAAATGCAAATTAAGTTGCCTACCACATACTTACAATCCATTAATAATTAAAAACTTTTTTCTTATATTTACAACTAAATGAACGAAAAACGTAAATTACGGTATATTTTAATACAACTCAAAATGGGTTGTTACAAGAAGACAACCCGATGTGAGATTCATTGCCAAACTCGAATAGAATTTAAAAAAATGTGAGGCTTTTACTAGCTTACCTCGAATTTAAACCTACTACATCTCTTCGTGAAATTGCGAACGAGTGCAACACTTCCAAAGATGAAGTCCACGTTATTTTAAAAAAAAATAATTTTAAGCCATATCATTTTCATATAGGAGATACATTGTATGTTGAAGATTATCAGAAAAGATTACGTTTTCCTACATGGTTGATTAATGAAAGTCAGCAAACAATCAATTCTCGAAAACCATTATTTTTACCGATGAAGCAAAATTTACAAACAACGGCATCTTCAATAGAAAAAATTATATCCAATGGTCCCAAGAAAATCCTCATATTACTGTTGAGAGGAGAGATCAATATGCTTTTTCAGTAAACGTTTGGTACGGTATTATTGGTACCAAAATCCTTGGGCCGTTTTTTTATGAATACAATTTAAATTCCGAAAGATATCTAACTTTTTTACGAAACGAATTTGAAGAAATTTTGGACGACCTTCCGTTGAACGTAATTCAAAATTTGAATTATTTTCAACACGACAGGGCACCAGCATACAATGGATTACTTGTGTGTAACTATTTACAGGAACGTTTTAATAATTGGATAGGAAATCGAGGTCCAATTGCTTGGCCGCCGCGATCTCCAGACTTAACCTCCTACTTTTCTGGGGTGCAATTAAAGACAAAGTGTACCGAGTAAAACCTGGAATCTAGACGATTTAAAAATAAAATTCGTGTCGCTATACAACAAATTAGAACTCAAAGTTTATTAAAAATTCAAAAAGAAAAAAAAAATGTCAAATGTGTGTTCAAAATAATAGAGGGCATTTTTAATCACTTCTATGATTATGTTATCTGTTTATATTTTTTACTGTTACTCTTCATTGTAAGTTAAATTTATGTAGAAATTTTTTATTTTGATAATGTAGTACATTACTTCTTGTTGTTTCCACAAATTTAGTAGTAGAATATGAGCTTATTTTGTTATTTAAATGTTCACGGCACACTTTAACTTGTTATTGTAATTCCCTTTTTTTTAAATTGTGAGTTAACTAATAATATTAAGCATACAAAGCTATACATTTTTGAAATCAGAAAAAAATAAGCCATCAAATCAGTACAAAGCCACCCATAGTTGCCATTTAAAAAATGTATGTTTGGGTTGTAGCTCGAAAATAATTACTTTTTATTCGCATTTTCCATTTTGCGTAAAAATAGCTATCAAAAGTTTCTCTTATAACTTTTTCGTATTTTGAATATTAAAAAGATATAGCCGATTGAAAATTTGGAGGATTTTTAGTTATTTTCAGATATCTTAGAGTTGGCAATAATGTTGAATTCTATTATCGGTATTTGAATTATCATGTAATTCTGCCCAACAAAAATAACAAAGATAGCCATAGAATGTGGGTAGATTCTAGACACCCGGTATAGAGTGGTTTTCGCAAAAATAGTTGAGCTGATTAAAGTTTTTAAAGCTTTCACTTAGTATTTCGATCGGAACAGCCTGAAATAATCAATACTTATTTATTTAATAATTATAGTTTCATAGTTATGAGGTTTTTGAAATTACGAAGCCATCAACTTTTTTATTTTCATGAGATATGAATTTGTTGTGAGCAATATTTTATTTTATGCACTATTCGAACTCGACGCTTTTGTTGTCGCTTTTGTTTTTGTGCCACTGATCAAGTACGATTTCTCGTTGTATTACGCTTCTCCTTTTCTGGCAACGGAAATGGAGGTTTACTGTTATGTATTACTACTACTGAATAATTATCACTTTTGCCCTTTTAGCTCAGTCGGAATTTGTACTTGCAAAATTGGGATCGGGGTTCGTTATTCAGGCTCTCAACACTTTGAACAAATAGATAAAAAAGTTTATATACATATATTTATTCGCTATTTACTTTTTACAGATCTAATATGGTTTATTTAAATTACTTAACTAAGATATATAAATATATTTTACGGTGGATTCTCTTTTCACCCTGCAGGATCGTCAAGTGGACATACGACGTCCTGGTGTCCCAACTAAGGGTTAGGTAGTCCTCTGAAGTTTCTGTAATGTAACATTAATAGAAGGTTTGGGTTTTGACTCGTAGTTTACGTCCTTTGACTGGTTTCAGTTTATACTGGTTAATTGCCGAAATAAAAATGAATAATTTTACCTGAATGCGTCCCTTGTATAAAATACAGAAGCTGGTAGCAAGATAACGCGGTATAAACACGTGCGCGATAAGACACTGAGTTCAATACTCTGCCTTTAAAGAAATAATCGATATTTTAAAGCGGTCGGTTTTAAATGTATAAAAGTAATCCAATTTTATACCTGCTTTTCTTATGAAAATAAACTCATTCCCGTCGAAATTCAATTTTGCCCTTTTAAATAAATGAAAGCTTTTATTATGAAAATAGCGTCTATACGGTAGCTGCGGATTATTTGTTTACTTTTACGATATTAATTATTTTAGTGCACAGGTTTTTATTTAAATAAAATACTTTTGTTATGTTGGTAATTTTACAATATAAAACCTTCGTTTTCTATTAAATTGAATCTTTCGCGTCTTGCAATAATGATTTTAATTATTTAACACGAAATATCTTCTCGGATAGTTTCTGGTTAAAGGTAACAATCTTATTAATTGCAAAAGGTGTAACTTACGTTTTCCGGTGGTGGCGGTGGTGGTTTTATTTTACAGGATAATTTAGTAATGATGAACACGTCTAGTTTTACGATTTATTTTTATATTACTGGATTAACGGCGTTCACTAGGTGTTCAGCTTAATCTCTCGACGAGGTTTTAATTACAGGTACTCTGCGGTTGCTGGTACGTTTGTCGGTGTTTTTATGTTGTAGTGTTCGTGTAAATTTGTGTAGGTGGATCTCCGTTGTTAGTAATTTGGGCAACCACCCGTTAAACCAAGCAAGAGGATCTCCGTCGGTCAATGGAATGTCGGGCAACTACCTTCAAACTCCACAGTATAAGTGTCTAGTAATGGAAGAGTATGTCGGGCTTACAACCCTGCATATCCCTATCACCAGGTATCTCAACTTACGTACTTTCAACGTTAGATCTCTGCAACTCTAACCCTTTGACTTCGGTAATGCTATCAAGTCGCGGAAACGCGATTCTGCTTCGGACGGCGGTTACAGGCGGACGGTTTACAACAGGTAGCAGTCGGCGCGAGCGCGACGATATAGCACACGATTTCTTTTCGATTCGTCTGGTGACAGGCTTCTTTTCGCGAGCGATTAGATTTCTGAGTTCTCGAATTAGATTTCTTTTCTTTTTTCAGCAACGCGTGCCGCGTTTTTATAAAGAATTCGCGAGGGTGGTCACGAAACTTTGGGTGAGATTCCGTTAGCCAGCATTGGCGGAAGATGCTCTGACGTATACAAACTTTTAACCGTTTTTGGGATTTACGTCTGCAGGAGAATGCATGATTAATTATTGTGCAATTTTCTGCAACGTTATGAAACATGTCTAACTTTACTAAAACTTCTACGAATTTATTTAATTACTTGCACCTGTGCATTTAGCGAGTCACTTTATCTTAATAAATTCCGTGAATCTCATATCAGTACTGGATTTTACTTAGCAAAGAATTAATCATGACAGGAAAATTTTGATAAAGGACGGTGTCTTGCTAATAACTTTAGGAAACTAATTAGTAATAATAAAAATTGGGATATCTGACGGCGTCCCTTTACATCGTAACTGTTATAAGTTAAACAAATAATTTCATAACAACGTTATTTCCTTTATTATTACATACCCTATGCAATCCACATTTCTTTTATATTTAAAATTTAAAGGAATGGAATACCCTAGTCTAAATATACAGGGTGGGCGTCTACTGCGTGGACGGAGGATTGCTCTTAACTATTAGAGATATCAAAACCAATTTTGGTGTGGTAATACACAATCATTGGACCTACATTCTAAAAATATTTAAGAATATACATGGTGATTGACAAAATATGCAAACTTAAACCTGTATTTTTAATGGAACACCCTGTATATTTTTGCATTTTTAGATTCAATGTTATATTTAGAATAAAAGTATCGAAATTGGTATCTGTATCACTAACCGTTATGCAGATATCGTCAGTTTAGTACAAAATAGAGCTAACTTTGAACCACTATGCGAGCGTTGTCACCCGATTTTGTAAATCTGTTTATACCACAAACTATTAATAATAGTCTACTAACAAACAAACTGGGAAATTTTTCGAAAACATGTAAAACTATACAGAATCATTAACTTGCGCGAAATGTAATTTTTTCAATTTTTTCAAATGCAACACCCGGTATATTTTTTCACATTTCGATTTCCCGTGAAAAGTAGATACTAGCTGATAATTAGTTTCATAGCTATAAGATGGACCCTTTTGAGATATTGACGCTTAACGTAAAAATATTCTAAAATACAAATTTACTATGACAATAAAATTCAACACACAAATCAGGTAGGCTAGCCGCTTGTAATAAAGTGGAACAATTGAATCTATTGTTTTGACGTTTGTATAATCATTGAAATGTTGTTCCATTAGTTTGGGTGTTTTTGGATTGTCGTTTTGTCCATTGTTGTATAAAATGAATTTTTCCAAAGAGGAAATAGTCGATATGATATTTATTTACGGCGAAGCTCAAAGAAATGCTTTGCTGGCTACCAGTTTGTACTGTGAACGATACCCAGAGAGAAGACAGCCGCGGAAAGAATCGTCTATGAATGTAGCTGAGAGATGTATAAATTCTAGAAGTGGGTTATCCCAAGAGCGTAAAAACAAGCCCAAATGAAGAAATTGAGTTTCAAGTTGTGGCATCTCTTATATAAAATCCGTAAATTAGTACCAGAGAGCTAAGTACACTAGACCTAAATAGAAATACAGTTTGCAGCTTCATTAAAAAAATTGCATCCTTATCATATCGAGCAACACCAAGCTTTAAGTGAAATAGATTTTCAAAATCGTGAATCTTCCGCCAATGGGTAACTACTAAAGTAAATGAAGAACCCAACCTATTTACGGATGAGGCAACATTTCACAATAATGGCAATATTAATAGACATAACTATCATCACTATTCAGATACTAATCCACACATCTTAAGAGTTGTTGATCACCACCAACGATTATCAGCTAATGTGTGAGTGGTATAATCAATTTTAATGCGGTTGGTCCTTTTTCTTTGATGGAGTCTTACTGGAGGAAGATATTTACAGTTTTGGAAAATGATTTAACCAAGCTTTTGGAAAATATCGGGTAGCTAATATTCGTACAATGCGGTTTCAACTGGATGGCGCCCTCAACACTATGCAATCAACCTTAGGCAATATCTCAATAGAAATTATCCGATGAGGTGGATAGGACAGATTTACAAAATCGTGGTGACAACGCTCGCATCGTGGTTCCAAAGTTAACTCTATTTTGGTACTAAAGTGACAGTATGTGCTGAACGGTTAGTGATACAGATACAAATTTCTATACTTCTATGCTAAATGTAACAGTGAATCCAAAATGCAAAATATACAGGGTGTTCCATTAAAAAAAACACAGGTTTGGGTTGAATTTCGATTTTAATAGATTGAGATAACAAAACTGATTTATTTAATTAAAATATTCTCGTAGTGATGCAAATTTAAACAATTAATTTCATAAGAAAGTTCTTTTCTTTATTACCACACACTTTACAATTCACGTTACACATTTTTAAGTTAAAGTAAATCGAAGTGTTTCACAGAAACATGCTTGGAAGTTTTGAAGCTTCTAGTTAGAATTTTGATCTTAAAACTTAATACAACCAAAACTGGTTTATCTCATAAAATATTTTCGTAGTTACATTTATTTTAATAAAATATCAAATTGTTATATGCAACATTTAATTTTGCACACGTTCGAAATTTACGCTTTTATTGTCGCCTTTGCTTTTGTGCCACTGCTCATGAAATATGGTTGCTTATAATTTACATGGGTTAAACAATTAATTTAACAAATATCTTTTTCTTTATAATCAGCAAGTCTCTTGATCTACCAGGGTATGGAAAATCCTATGCAAGGTTGCCGCTCCGTTGATTCCAAATTTTTGATCTAAAAAGCGTTATTTAATAAAAATATTTTCATAGACATGCGAAGTTACCGAATGTTACCACCAACTTTATTACTTTAATGAAATATGAAATTCCGATGTAAATCGTTTTACACATTTTTCTACTGCGTTATTTTATGTGAAATATGAAACAGTGACGTGCGTAATATTATTTTACACACTTTTCTAATGTTACATATCTTGTTGCCGATTTTCGGTTTCGTGTCGCCGCTCATTAAATATGGTTTCGTTTATCTTATATAGGTTCCGCAATTAATTTCTCAACACACATACAGCAGTACAATCCATAAGTTATACATTTTTTCCTCAAATCTACCTTGGAATAGAATGCCCAAGGTCAATGTATATATAGTGTGTGTCACACAAACTGTTGGTTAGAAGTTTTGAAGCTTCAACTTCCATCTGAATAGTCTTATATAATCAATACCTAGTTATTTAATAAAAATATTTCCCTAGATTTGTGATTCTGGCGGTAAATAAACTAAAGTCGCCTAACAAATCAGTGGCGGCGTGGGATAATTTTTTCGAAAAACAATTGAATATCTCTAAAACACAAGGAGGTAGACCCATATAATTTGGTATTAAATGCAAGCGTATTTTATGGACTTTCCAAAAATGTAATAATATATAGGGTGCTTCATTAAAATAAGTATGTTTAGTTTGCTCCAGCAACATGAAACACCCTGTATGATCAAAGATATTTTTAAAATGTAATACGTATTGATATCTTCCCGTGGTCCAAAAATAATTTCTTATTTCGTTTTGTACAGTCCTTCACCCACTCCTCGTTTGGCCACCCTGTATATTAAACAGTAACAAAGTTTTTTCCTTTTTTATCACACACTATGCGCAATCTACACGTTAAATAATTTTAGTTATCTAAACTGTAAAGTTACCCCGGTTTCAGACTCTACCTTGCAATGACATACCCTAGGTCAAGCATATAAAGAATGCTTCATAGTTGTGATTTTAGATTCTACCGGAAGTTACCATTAACAATGTTATTTTACATGAAATATAAGATTTTGACGTGCATCATTTTATTTTACATACTTTTCAAAGTTTACGCTTTAATTGCCGCTTTTCGATTTTGCGTCGGTGCTCATTAAATATATTAAATATACTAATTTATTTAATTAAAGGATTTCCGTAGTACGGTGATTTTTTATTGTACCTTTGTTATTTTAAATGATATAAAATTGCGGCTTACTTACATCGTTTTTTATACCGCTTTTCGCTTTTGTATCGCCACTCATTAAATATGGCTTCACTTGCATTGCTTTCCCTTAAGTGATATAGATTAAACAATTAGTTTCGTAACAAAATTTGTTCCTTTATTTTCACACACCCTGTACAATTAACATGTTAAAACAATTTTTCCTATATCTAAAATGTGAAATTCACGCTTGTAAAGAAAGTTTCATAGTTCTGTGATTTTAGATTCTATCGGAAGCTACCGCCAACAATGTTATTCTACATAAAATATGAGATTTCGATGTCCATTCATATTACATACTTTTCGAACTTTACGGTTTCTTCCTGTTTCTCGCTTTTATGTCACCTCTCATTAGATATGGTTTCTTTTAACTAATTTAAGTTAAGTATAATGTGTAAATCAAAAGTTTTGTAGCTTCTACTCGAAGTTTCGATCTGTATAGGCTGATATAATCAATAGAGATTTATTTAATAAAAATATTTCCATAGTTATACAATAAAGTGACTATTTTAAAGGAAATATAAAATCATGAGGTACATCCTATTATTTATACATTTTTCTTCACGATTTTGTTGCTACTTTTTGCTTTTGTGTCAGCTCTTATAGTTTCCTTTAACTGATATTAAACAATTAATTTCATGACAGTTTTTCCCTTGATTGCACACAAGCTATAAATTATTTCTTATACTAGGTTAGTCTCTCATTCTACCTTGGAATGGTATGCCCGATGTATATACAGAGTCCTTCACACAAACTGTTAGAAGTTGTGAAGATCCTATTGAGAATTTGAATCTGAATACACTGACTTACTTTATATAAATATTTGTATAGCTCATTTTGTTTTTGATTTTCCTGTATTATAAGTGTTTTGTAACTATGGTTTTCTATTAGTGGAGTTGATCGGCCTATTTCCACAGTTTATGCTTTTTGAGCGTGACGTTTCGGAAGCGGAGTCTGTTTCCATCATCAGACTCAGTTCTGAGAAGAACTGTTTTCACACAATTGCGTCGAATTCATATGCTATATATGATTTTTTCCCAAGCACTTGACTACTCTCATATTCGAACTTAGTACCTTTCACTTAGTAGTCTGACACCTTTACCGCTCAGCCACTGAGTAATCCAATATATATCTTTTAGAACTATATCATATATATATATATATATATATATATATATATATATATATATATATATACATAACTTTTCGTGGTTGCGCAGAAGTTTATTGCGCATGTTACGCCCTAACTCCTTGCGCAGGTGTATTGCGTTTAAGCTCTTCGCGCATTATTGGAATCCATATGGGTTTCATTTCTACAGTAGCTTGGCTTATTGGATTTTCTGCTAGTGTGATGTATGCGGCTACTTTGAGTTTCCGACGAGTTGTGTTCTCGTCATTTGCCACTATCTGTATGTTATCCCCCTAGATGCGGTGGTCTTCGTTCGGCCATTCTTGAGCTTTCTGTTTCG
Source organism: Vesta saturnalis (assembly GCA_036346205.1). Taxonomy (NCBI): domain Eukaryota; kingdom Metazoa; phylum Arthropoda; class Insecta; order Coleoptera; family Lampyridae; genus Vesta; species Vesta saturnalis. The sequence continues at coordinate 1,927,835 of JARFJB010001166.1, forward strand.
CCCTTGCGGACTTTGTTCTTATGTTCCTGCGTTCTCAGTTTGAGTAGTCTACTGCTCTCTCCTATGTATGCTCTGCCGCATACCATACCATACAATGAAGATCAGAATTCCAAGAATTGTGTATACAACCTACCATGCGAATGCGGCAGAGCATACATAGGAGAGAGCAGTAGACCACTCAAAAAAACATAAGGAACATAAGAACAACGTCCGCAAGGGCGAAACGGAAAGATCAAGAATCGCCGAACATGTCTGGAACTTCTCCTCCGCCCCACACTTGCCCTATTAATTTATTTCCTTTTCTCAATCGTACTTTTATATGCTCCCCGTCGTTATTGGCTTCTCTCATCGTGTACCCCAAGTAAGTGAATTCCTTTACCTGCTGTATCTCACCTTCCCTCCATTTCCACTCCTCCTTTTCTTAATATCCATTACCTTAGTTTTTTTCTATCGTGTTTAGCATCCCCTTCATTTCTTTTTATTCCTTCGCTATTAGCACTGTCATCAGCGTATGCCAGCGGCTATAATTTCCTGTTCCTCAGCACCACGCCTCCTTCTTGTTGCCCCCTTAATGTCTCCTCTAGGTCTCCCGTGAATACCGCGAACAGGCTTGGGCTCAGTGGGCACCCTTGCCTTAGTCTCTTCCTTGTTACAAATCCTTCACTTAATTCTCCATTCACCCCGACACTATTCCTCGTTTCTTCGTCCATTCTTCCTAGTAGTCTTTCTTCAAGTATTCCCACAGCTTTTGCCTGTTTACTCTATCAAATGCAGCTACTAGGTCTACAAATACCGCTACCATTTTAAAAAAAGCTTTTATATATTCCTTTTTCAACGAGCTTGTCTCTCAAATAGTTTTTCTTCGTCACATATGCCGTATAATATAGACTTGTTTTCTGGACTTTTCTGCACTTTTCCTGTACCACTGATGAAATCCCCTCAGTACATCATTAGTGATTCACTACTATTCTCTCTAATGTTAAATACCATCCACAAGCAAACCCTACCGAACGAATTAATCGAGTTCTTAAACCCAGATCTTCTTACATCAATCAAACTCATTGTATGTGGGATGTAAACTTCGCAAAAATTGCTTGCGCTATTATATCCGTTAAACATAAAATTCTATTTTATTTGTATTCATCTTTCATTTAGGATAGAGACCTAGTGCCACCAGCATTTATTTTTCCGTTTCTTACTAACATTTTAGCACATTATACATAAACCCTTGAGCTCAACGACCTATGTTTTCATTTTTCTTATAATTATTGCGTTCACTAAACAATAATGTTTACAAATAACAAATTACCTTGACGTATTGCTATATACTGCAGAATTAAAATTTCATTAATCTAATTTTGATGTTTCGTTTTCTAAATTAATCTTCGTGATAGAAATGTACAGTACATATTAATTTGTGTGTTGCTGCCTAAAACTATAGTTTCGGTAACTTATCTGTCTTTTTTCATATGTTTACTATATAAACACATTTTTAATTACTTGGAACTTAATTGCTTGTTTTATCTATCTTTCAGCTCCCTCTCTGAATCTTTAGGGTTGTATTTTAGAACACTCATGGCGCCCACTATTACTACTAAAAAGGCTTATGTTTAACAATATTTATACTAGTCCAGTGCAAATATATCTTCTGAGCACGCATCCAAAGTGCTCTAATTACTTTCGCTAGCTGCTGAATTGTAATTGCTAATTTGTGATGGGTTAAAGCCTCCTAGTTACAATATTTCTACGGTATTGTAAAAGAGTAATCGATAACAATTATTTTATGCAAGTAAAAAACGTCAATTTTTTTGTGAAACTCCTGTATTTTTATCCGCATTTTGATTTTATTACTAACCCAAAAATTGCAATTGTTAGTAAACAAAATAAATTTAAAATTCAAATAAAAACATTCAAAACCGCAGATAAGCGGCAGGTAAGCGTAAATAACATGTAGAATTAGTTTACACAACGAGCAGAAAAATTCACTATACAGCATTTCAGGTACATAAAATATTATGATTATGATGCTGATTATGCCAAGCAAAAGCATGTTTAATTTAAACCGAGTTTAACAAGTTTCGATCTGATAGAAATATTATTTAATACAGAAAGGCATATGAAAACATCGTAGAAAAATAAAAATTGTCTTTAAAGATTGATTAGGTTTTGAACTTTTGAAACTCTTCTGGTGAAAGCAAACTCTTGCCACTTAAATACTTTTTGATTGTATTCTTTAGAAAACCTCCATAGATTTTTACGAACAACCAAACAAGTTTACAACAAGTTGAAAAGTTCTTTTCTAAAATAACTGAATTAGAAGTAAATCACATTGAAACTTTAGCGCGAGTTGCAACTTGTTTTATAATAGTTAAATTGAAAGCAAGTTTGCACGATATGAATGATTAAATACAATGCAATGAATGCATTGAAGTGTAAAAGCGGTTTTAGGCATATTTAGTGCACGAGTTAATATCTACGTCACGTTTATTGATTTAAAGCTTCTGTTTGCCTTCAGTCACTTACAGTCGCACGTCCTTACGTAAATAATGGATACTAACTCTAAACACCCTCCGGCTAATGAGCTTTTGGAATGTTATTGTCTAGATCTCAAGATGTTGGTGATATACATTTTCGATAAACTGCTTTAACACTATGAGGCGAGTATATTTTTCAATTATACGGTTCAATCGTTGTAATATTATGCAAATGTAAGGTTGTATCCCTCTTCAAACTACCTTGGAAAGATTTCAATCAGTATTGTATAATATTGTAGAGAATCGTCAGATTACGTTTCGTCCATTTATGAACGGTGTTATAATGGGTTCGGTGGAAGGTAAGCTACAGGCTCATTGTAAAAGTAAACGTGAATAGTTCTATCAGTAACGTCCGGTTAGGACCGAATAGACAATAAATTAACAGGAAACTAAAATGTCAACGATTCTGGAAAATAGAAGGAAAAGTAATATTGTTACGTGAGTTCATTGGCTTATTTCAACCTAAATTTATATTTTAAAGACACAGTTGGTTCAAACATGAAATTTTTTATTATACAAACAATAGTACATAACTCTATGTAATATTTTAATGCTGAGTACCGCACAATTAGGCCAATTCATGTGTCAGGTAAGAATAAGACGATACACGTTAATGTAAAGTAGGTATTAATTGTCAGAAGACATGTAATTGGGTTATGCATATCGTGTCCTTATAATTTCATTCAGTCAGGCTGATCCGGTCCGATTCAATAGGGTTCCGACAACAGAAAAATGGTTTTTTTCAAAGCTGTTTTAGCTAATTGACCACAGACTAATTAAAAACAATTATGAACTTGGTTAGGTAGCGACCATCGAGTCAAAAGTCAGGTGAATACAATTGCTTACCTGCGAGACTTACAACAGGATCTGTTGATGCTGAGCTTTCAAGGTGGAAACATCCTTTTCAAACTAGTGTTCATTTATGTGCTCATTTTATTTCTTGTATTCTAGAAGTAGTATTTTTTAAATTATTTTATTGTTTCAATTCATTGTGTGTGATTATTTCTGCGTGTAGCGGTTTTTGTGCGATCTGCGAAAATTTTCTATCTTCTAGATAGTATAAAAGTAAGTGAAAATATAGAAGTGCTAACATTGTCTACTTACCTTCTGCATTTGACATTATACTTTTATCGCGACCTCATTGCTTCCGAAGAAATCGCAACAGCATTTCTGCAGCAGCACCACTTACTGCAGACGATCGCCCATTGAAGCCTTGCACCTGTTGTGGTACTCCTATGGAGATAACGAGGAAACATGACAGAGAAGACGAGTTCCGGCCAGTCTTACGTTGTCCCAGAAGGGATTGCCAAACAAGCCGATCTGTCCGAACAGGCAACCAATTTTTCGACGATACGGAGATGAACAACAAATTGCACTGCAATTTGAGTTTATGTGAAATATTGAACATATTTTAATTTATTATGAAAACCAACTTGGAAGTAACCGGCAGATGCACAGGATGTTCGACGCCACCCTTGGTAGACTGGTTCCACCATGTGCAGGGAAGTGTGTTCCATCAATGTGTCAGTCCAACGAAGAAGGCAGGATGTGGGAACCCCGAATGACCCTGTCTAAATCGACAAGTCCCGATTTGTTGGCCAACGTAAATATAGCAGGGGGCGCCTTCTTCAAGAGAACTGAGCGGCCCAGTCAGAAGATTCCGACGCTGGTATAGACAACAACCGAAATCACGGAAGGAGAGTAGACGGACCCTGGGTATTTGGTATCGTACAAAGAAGAAACCAGGCCACTTTAATTCTGATCATCGAAAACGACGTCCAAGTATGATCCGTTGTTTATTCCGGCAAGTGACCATCTACTGCCAATTATAGGAATTGGGCTAGAACATAGGACTGTAAATCACCAACATAATTACGCTGAACTAAGCTCGTGAAGATTACATGCTTCTTCAGGGGTGATGATGACATTCTGGAAGCTAGTTATTCCACACCTTCACCGTTAGCTATGTATGGGTTACTGATGGTATTCTATGTAAAAATCTTGTATCCGTTAACTACTAGAGCACATTTAATTCCGTTTTAAACTTCTCGGCTCGTTAACAGACTTTATACTAGTGTTAGGTGTCTGTGGTTATATAATGTAGCCACTAGATTAATAAAAATTATAGTGTGGGGCTGTATATACCAACTAAGGTTTATGTTTAATTACCAATTGTACTAGTTCTATACATTATTTGAGGTCTCGCAGAAAAAAATGTTTGTGTAAATTGTACGTTTGATTTTGGTTACATTACATTACGTAACATTCTAAGTGTTTACGGGCGGACACATAACCAAATAGCCGTGCCAGATCCAATGGCCGTAAAATTCCACAGTTTTTGTCTAAGTAGTTGTATGACATCGGAGCCACACCTAGTTACTAAATCTGTATTATAAGTGTATTGTAAGTGTGATCTCATATTAGTTGAGTTTATCGGCCTATTTCCACAGTCTTTGTTGAATAGTTGTTTGAATTCGAGGCCGCACCGAGTCACTAAATGTGTATTAAAAGTGCCTTGTAACCGTTCATATTAGTTGAGCTGATAGATGAATTTCCACAGTTTCTGCCTGAATAGTTGAATGATTTCTGGGCGGCGCCTAGATACTAAATCAGTCTTAACTGTTTAACGGTGGTATCATGTTAGTTGAATTGATCGGCCTATTTCCACAGTTTCACTGTTATCTCATATTAGTTGAGTTGATCAGGATATTTCCACAGTTTTTGTCTGAATAGTTGTTTGACTTCGGGGCTGTTGATTGGCCTATTATCACAAAAACTATCAAAATAAATCGATCAACTCAACTAATATATACACTATTAAAATAACATAACAGTTGTAACGAACAGAAATCGATATCTGCTCTTTTCGTATCGACTGTATAATTTTCCATAGTTACTGGTTTAAAAACATTACGTTTGAATTGATTATTTTAGGATTGTTATTTAATGTTTACGCATTACTTATTTCACTAAAATAATGTGTGTAAATTTTCTGTACCTACTATATTTACCATTCCATAAAAGTTCTAAATAAACATACTAGTGCCATCTATGTGATGTTCATGGTTTCTTATTAATTTCAAAATCGTTTACTTAAAGATATTTGTTACTTTGCTGAATTACCGTTAGATGGTGGTACCATTAAATAGTTACATCTTACTAAAAATTTTTATTTTATTGCCAACATTGATATTTTTGATAAGAAAATTTGTTGAAGGCCTTTTCTTAAAGTGTGGTTCTTCTTCAAACAGCCATTTTGTGCTACGTGAATACATTTTAGAAAAATGTCTGTTCTTGCTGTTTCTTCGGTGTGTAACACCATTTTTATAGGAGAATTTTTCATACAAAATGTTTCTTTACTTGGTAAAGTTATATAATCGCTATTGATGCGGATGTAGAAAAATGTTACATACACAAAAAGGGGTAAGCTATCTCGCCTTCTTCAACTTCATTGAGATTATGACCACTGTTTATGGATTGAAATACGAAAAGTCACTAAACCGCTCTTCTCAAATATTACAATCTCAACGAATGTGTTAAATCATCATTTAAATCTCGCCTTCGATCTAAAAAGATAAAAGCAATGTTCACTTGCGTAATCTTAATTTTAGCTTTTCAAGATCTTTCAAGTTTTTCGAGTATCTTTCAAGAATTTGTTAGAGTATTTCTCAAGCGTCTTTCCAATCTCTTCCGATTTTACTGGATCTGTGTGTACCTCCTGTCTCATTTCGAACATTTCGGTAATTACAAATTTTATTGGTTACATGTAAATTTTTCCTTTTCACGTGATTGAAAGATCTTTCAACAACATAGAGGGAGGAACATTAATTTCCGTTTCAAAATTTAAGCAATTCTACCTTTTTTTCTCTTTCAGTTAATATAGCGCGACTAGCCGTCGTCTCTTTAATTCTTGATACCTGTTGTTTATATACGAAATTTTTATATTATCTTTTGGGGAAAAAATTAAATTGATTATTATAGCGAATACATTCTCACGTATAGTTCTTTTGGAAAATTTTCTGTCAATTTATTTGTTTTAGTGTTTAATATTAATGTACCTCTTCGTTAAAGTTTGTGGCGCCCTTTTTCTGTTTCTGCTTTCTAACTAACCTAACCATCAATTTACTCTTTATCAACGCTTCAAAAGTCCCACGCTTTCCAAGTGCTCTGCGGCCACTAGACCGTTTGACTGACTTACTAGCCGAGGAAGGAAAAGGAAAGGTCACGCATTTCATTCCCTCCCAAGAAGTGGGCTTTGAGATTTCCAAGCTCCTTCAGCCACAGTCATGGATTCCAGCATACATACATCACGTATATATGAAAGGTGGGATTAAGGATGGATGTGGTCAGTAGAACAGTTAAGGTTCTGAGGAAAATAATACCCCAGCATTCGCTAAGCAGCCGCACATGGTGTGCGTATATGCAGTGAGCTGCCGCTACATGTGTATGAAGAAAACCTCCTGAAAAAACTCATACAAGGTAGACGGTAACGGGAATAGAATCCATTACCTCCCGAATGCTAAGCGTTTTAGGGACATCAAGTCAATCACGAATAATTTGGTGTTGCATCCGCATGCGAAATAAATTTACAGAAATAGGTAATCTCAAATTTTATATATGTGCTTATTTAATATATAAGCTATTAAAACAACATAAAAGCTTCTACACATTTTTGGGCCTTGAACGTGGTAGATTGTGGGTATGTATTATAGGGCAAATTTTCATTCTCGTGCAAAATGGCTTATCTTTCAATGTCCGACTTAATATTATGAATAATTAATACTGTTTTTATATTTCATAGATTTATTCTAACAGGTCAAGCAATTCTTACAGACATTAACATTTATTGAGGACGATAATTCGCGCCGCGAAAATTTTATTATTATAATACACATGTTCAAATCGCAATTGTTACCGCGATAGAAAAGTTAATTAACGGTGTTTGATATATTTTATTATATATTAAGTCGTAATTTGATAATGCTGTCTGGATATTTTATGTTCCGTATTTTACGTAAATGATATTTGAGTAAAGGTTGAAGATAAAAGGAAACATATATTAGGTTAGAGAAACGGGTATTTGCCAAAACTGGCGTGACGAATTTTTAAAATTTCTATATGCGCTCTTGATGTAAAAATGTAGTAATGAATTACTAACGGTACACACTGCAATAAAAGACGTCTTTGTTTGGTACTTGGAAACTCGAGACCTAAATGTAGGGTTTGTTACGGACGAATGCGTATTTTTAAAATCAATATGTCGTGCAATAATTAATATGAAACTGTTACAACGTAAATTAATGTTTCTTGTTTTTTATCACTTTTCAAAGACGAGAATGCAGTTGCTGTTGAAATTTTGATTGATCCGGACGCTTTGATTTCTTGTAATAAGAAACTCCATTGTAAACAGTTTGTCTTTAAAATATTTCGTGCGTGTACATTTTCTTCTCAATTAGCCAATTTAATTTGTCTTTTCTTTCGGGTGTTAGTTGTAATGTGTTTTATTATTATTAATAACAGTCAGTTTTTGAAGTTAAACCGCCTATGTTAACAATTTGTGCCTGTGATCAATTAAATGAATATACAGTATGTCCCCGCATCGACTTTAAAGAGGAAAATTCTCTTATTTTTGATTTCTCAGACAATTTCATTCTTGATGATTTGCCCTGCTTGTTTTCAAACCCCGAAACACAAATTACTTTCTCTTTACTCGTACGGTTCTCGAGATAATATCATTTTTTGAACTTAGAATGTTTTTCCTAATTTCTAGAAGTAACTTTAGTAGGCGGATTTAATTGAAAAACACCACTGACATAAATTGTCAAACGTGATAATTCTGTTGAACTGCAAATTAATTCATGCTAATTTGAATTGTATGCTATAATGTTGACTGTACAACAAAGAATTTATCTAATTCAATGTTACGGAACTGGGGAAGAGTGCTACCGAGTTGTTATCAGAAAATTCAACCAAAAATACCCGGAGGTTGCCATTTCGAATGCCGGAGCAAAAACTTGGTAACTAAATTTCTTCAAACAGGCTCGGTTTTAAACCTAAAGAAGCCAAAGAAGTTGTTCGATGAAAAGTTCTGCTACTGTTCTCGCCGTTCATTCCGCAACAGAAGTTCCAAGGTTGTCTTTAAGAAGGAGTGCACTACGAATTGGGATAGGTAAATCTCATTTACAAAGAATCTTCAAGGAGAACAAAATTTTACCATTTAAGCCGTAATTTAGGCAAACTTTAGAGAACGGTGATGAAGCCAAACGTCTGGATTTTTGTTTGGAAATGGACAATAGAGTTTTGGAAGATTCAAATTGTCATAAACGAATAATGTTCTCCGATGAATAGACCTTTTAATTAACGGAGTCGTTTCCTCCCAACATTGCCGTTACTGGAGTAGGACGAATCCAAACTTCCGAATTGCTAGTGGCAGACAATGTTTGAAAAAGTTAATGTGTGGTGTGCGGTTTCGTACCATGGAATTATTGGCCCATATTTTTTGATCAAAATTTAAACCGTTATTCATATTTGGAAATGTTGCATAATTTTTCAACTGATATACTGGATGAATTACCATTGAACTACCAAATTGAAATGTTCTTCCAACACAATGGGTGCCCTGCTCATTATGCCGGTACTGTTCGCCAGTGGCTCAATATAGAGTTCCATGATAACTGGATAGGAAGAGATGGTCCCATTTTATGGCCGCCGAGAAGTCCTGATCTCACAATAATGGACTTTTATCTGTGGGGTCGTTTAAAACAAATTGTGTACAGTGAGCCATTACACAATGATGAAGAGCAATTGAAAAATAGGATACGGAATGCTGTCCAGTCCCTTTCAATCGAAGAAATAAGGCGCAGTTTCAATAAATTCAGAGCTCGCATTGAAATCTGTGCGGAAAAGGAGGAGCACTATTCAAATAGAAAATTAATAGTTCAGTTTTTGAGAATTTCATTTCATTTTACCATCAATTGTTAAATTTATTAATTAAAACTTGTGAGACCAATTTGAATTTTCCTTTGAAACAAATCAATTTACTTCAAAAATTACGAAAAGCTCGAATTTTTCAAGAAAAATGATATTATCTCGAGAACCGTTTGAGTTAAATAGCAAGTAATTTGTGTTTCGGGGTTTGAAAACAAGCAGGGCAAATCAGCAAGAATGAAATTTTCTGAGAAATCAAAATAAGAGAATTTTCCTCTTTTAAAGTCGATCCGGGGATATACTGTATATTCAAATGTAAGTAGACATTTTATATAAATTAAGGCTGGCAGCAGATAATTCGACAAGCCTATATATCCTGTCAAAAATCGAGCATTGTCTTGCAAAGGTCTATTATTCCCACGCGGGTTCATTAAGCTGAAATCTGCTAAAATAAAAAGTCAGCACAGGGCTCCCTCACTCTTATGTTTGTGTGAATTAGCATTGTTGTTTGTTGTTTATATTTATATTTGTGTACAGATGGGCTGGCGGACGGGTACATGATACCGCTGTGTTATTAATTGTAAAAGGCAATTGCCCAGTGGGTACGCACTCCCGGGTCCAGATAACCATTAAACATCTCGAATTTTATTTTTATTGTTTTTATTGTTGTATAGATGAATGTGTAACCGAGAAAGGGGCCCTGTATTTTTCTAACACACTCAAACTTATATATCGGTCACGATGTTATGATCTAATTATAACTTGCCCTTGTAAGGCTTTGTTTTAATGAGTTTTTTGTCAGTTTAAGTAGAATTGTTTGCATGCGAACTAATTTCTCCTTATATGTAATTTCTTGTAACTGTACCTATGTATTTTATGCTTTAGTAGTCACTAAACAATTGTGTACGTGTAAAGTCCTTGTCTATTTTCTATTGTCCTTGACTTTACCTTATTATCACCTGTGCAATTTTACTTAACGACCGGCATGGTTGGTTTTAAAGGGCCACATGTTTGGTATTACGATTTTTATTCTGATTATTTATAACACGATTGTGGGTGTGACTACATGTTTTTTTTATTGTGTTTATGTGTAACTAAGCTGCTTTTTATTTATTTTTCTCTTAATGTTATAATTTTGTATGCACTTTAACCTGATTAGTGCTGTTTTGTTATATATTTAACTCTTTCATTGTTTTTCTTTGTTATTTGATTTATTAATGTACCTGTGCAATTACTTATTTATGAATAGAGTGGGTTTTATTGGTGGTTCTTTGCCACAATAGTGTATTATCGGGCTGAACCATCGCTGCGCAAAGCTCGTTAATTTTAATTTGAGTAGTTTCATTTTTTTTACCTGCCCCTCATGATGCAACACTTACCTTATCCAGTCTATCCAAGTCAGATAGCACAACGTACCTACCACTAGACGGCCACTTCGTTTGATCAGATTTGAGGTTTGCGAATAATTAAATATCAGACTTGCAAATAAATTCTCATCTTTTAATTATTGTCAGGAAAGTAAGGCAAGCAATTAACTTGAGTAATATTAACAATTATTGTCAGTAAAGTCAAGATAAATCACTAAGCTATTGTTTTGTTCTTGAATTTGCATTCTTGCAAATAAGTTCAAATTACACTTTTCAAGGTAGGGTACCTGGAGGAAGCTACAACTGTAACTGTTATCGAAACGTTTAAATTTATATGAATGGTAAAGAAAGCAAATACCCAAAAGGTAAGCGTTTTAATTATGTGCAATAATCGTGGAAGATTATATTAAAAATTTTTTTTATTTTATTTTGATAGAAACGCGTTGTTTTCCTGTATAAGTCTCAAAGATACACTAATTTGACCGACAAAAAAAAAACGTGCACATTAATGATTCATGGATTTCTTCGGGTTTTTGGGTCGAAATTTCATCAAAACCTGCATAAGCATTTTATCGAAAAAAAATGTAATGAGCACTTCTAAGTAATTTTTTGTGCTCTTTTCAACTCTCTGAATAAAAACCCTCGCATTAAAAAAACAAATAAATAAATTGAAACCCTATAAAATTCTGAATATGACACCATTTTTATTTTTATTTTACAGTGATAAATAAGTTAGTTAGAAACAATAAGAGAAATTGTCGTAGTAGGCCATACATTGCATAATTGAAACAGAAAATAATGTATAAAATAAAATTCAGAGTGTTCCATTATAAAAAAAATCACTCTACATGTCGCTGCTCTTTTGTTTTTTTTTAATGAGAGCGCTAGCTCCGCCCTCCCAGCTATCATGTTTTCTTCGATCAACTTTACTTTTATTGTTTATAAAAAACTTATTTATCGTTTTACAAAAAAAAAAGTAAAAATTGTGTCATATTCAGAATTTTATAGGGTTTCAATTTATAAAATAAAATTCAGGTTGTTCCATTTAAAAAATTACTCTACTTGTCGCTGCCCTTTTGTTTTTTTAATGCGAGGGTTTTTAATCAGAAAAGAGCACAAAAAATTACTTAAAAGTATTTATTAGCGGCTGTGTAATGCAAATTCATCCATCCTATTGTCTCACAGGTTTACTAAAAATTTTCAGAAAAGTCCTCGTATTATAATTAGGTAGGATGCAGAAGTGTGAATGAAGTAATCGGTTCCAAAATTAAACATGCCAACATTGAAATGTTACACGGATTGTATAATAAATTTGTAATTAATCTTATGTTTCTGTCATTGTATTAGGCTAAAAACCAATAGCCTTTGACGTCAAAAAGCATTAAAAACACATTAGCTCAATGTAACTTATAATTAACGTAACTTTTTTTTTCGGAAAAGTATCTCAATTATCAATTTCCAACTTTTAATTCAGTTTATATACAATTACTTTCCTAAATATCTAATGATACGAATGTTTAAAAAAGGTAACTGATAATCAACAAAAAAACATTATCTCGACATCTAAAGTAACAGTAAAGTTATATCGAGATCACTCCAATTACTTCGAAACGTTTTGTGTGAGGGTCTATATAAATAAAGAAAAAAATGCGTAATGATGCGTGAAACGTAAAATAAAACTTATCTTATCCGAAAGAGTATCTTTGTGCGATGGACGATGACTACGGTTATTAGACTCGTTTAAGTAACGTTAATTAAGCGTGTGCCGCTGACCGCAGATGTTTTGTTTTTATCTACAGGAGGTGACTCAGATATACATATGGTATTGTAAACACGTCCATCAGGTAACTTATATAACACGACGAGTTGCATTATATTTGCATTTATAATAGGATCGGTCTGGATATTTTAGGAAAGTTGCGTTGACCTCTCTTATTCACTATCACACAAAATGTTTAGAAAATTTTTGGAAAATGTTATAAATACGACGTATGACGCAATTTCGGTAATTCGAGATTTGACATTTCAAAGGCGCGTATAAATAAGCTCCATATTAATGCATGTTGACATACGTAAACGACGAGAAGGTTAAACATGTCAAAGTATAGATCTAAAAATATTTGAAAAATTTATTTTATTTTTGATGCATGTTTGTTGTAACGCAAATTATACAAGTGCCTCGATTACGTAAACATGTAATTTTTGTTTTGATGTTAAAATGTTTAAAAGCAAGGATTAAATAAACTTTATTATTATTAAATAAAAATTAAATAAACGGTTGAAAATCCTGAAGCTGTATTATCCATATTTTTATACAAGTGGGCGGCTTTGAATTTTTTTTAAGTTAACATGCGTTTATGTCTATTAATCTCTATCTGATATGAAGTTTTAAACGTCATTCTGGCATAAAATTATTTCATTTCTAGATGTTTATTAAGCTCCGTCTGACAAGAAGTTCTAAACGTCTGTTTGACATAGATAATTGTTTTTGTATTCACAATGTTGCCTATTTTTTCGTAATGAATTTCTTATAAAAGAGGTTGCATAATTATCCTTAAAAATTTCCATTTTGTAGGTTAGAAGGTCGTATGATGTTCTACACCAGATAATTTATATTTATATTGTCAGGGTATTTTGAACACCCTGTATACGTATTGGGTAATTTTGTTTGTAATTCTATTCACTTAGTTAGATTCCGTATGTATATTTTTGTTTGTTTGAGAGCTTACTGTCGATAATGAATGTTTTGTTTGGATGGGTCACGCTGTATGTAAAGGAATTTTAGGAATGTGTAATGTGTATTAAGGAATTAATTATGATAGGATCACGATTTTCTAGCGATTTGCCGTCAAATTTTTGTTGTCAAGTTGAGTTTTAGGAATAAATTTGTTTAACGTGTGTTGCGACCTTTAGGGATGGTGTGTGGCAAGCTTAAGTTTTGTTGATTGTTTGTTAATTACTATTTTGTAATTTTACATCTAAATTTTGAGAGATTGTTTTTCTTATTATTCCCCGTTTATTGAATGTTGAGTAACGTAGTATTTGTAAATAGTTGTATATAAGCTTAAATAAGGTTTATTTCGTTTGATTTCCGAAAAATTTAATGGAAAGTTTTGTAAAATTACGTAACTTAGAGAAAGAACGTAGATTTATATGTATATGATGTTATATTGGCGACAAGAAGTCGCTTAGTTATAGTGGTTCAGATTAATATTGAGTATGTTGGTTTTAAGTCGTAGAGGTAGATTGTGGGACTAATTGTTTGTACTTGAATGAAAATATAGAGATATTTTGCACGTTAAGTCTGCTGACGTTTGAGATTTTGAAAACTATCGAGTCCTTACGGATGAAAACGAAGTTTGGGTGTTGGGGTATCAAATCTTCTCCTTCCGTTTTTTAATTGGTGGAATTAAATTAGATGAGATTTTTTTTGAGTGGTGGGATTCAAAAATCCAAGATGGATTTTTGGTAATAATTTGATTGATTCTGAAACTGATCGCGCTCTCGAGTAGTAGTACGGTGACGCTTGTTGTTACGCTTTAAGGGGTGGTTTAGAACGTTGATATATTGGACGTTTTGGTGTTTAACGAACGTACTTTTGTGTTGTCAGGGTAGTTATCTACTTTCTGAAGAAAACCTGTGAAGGGATTTTAATTAAAATTGTTCAATCACCAAAGGATTAGACCTAGTGCCGATTTCGATTTTACGTAATCAAGTTACCTAGCGATCATCGTCGTGTTATTTTTAGTGCTTCTGTGAACTCATTGGTTTATCTCGCTTTTGCGGATTTATTAAATTAACGTTCTTGAAGTGTCACTTAATTGCCGTGCAAAGCGTGTTGAAATATAAAGAAACTTTCGCAGTATATTAAAATTACTTTTATTTAAATAAAGTTAATAACCTTTTGGATTGTTAGTGTAAATAAAACTATTTGGAAAGATAAAAGTTAACAAGCCAGTTGAGCGCACAAATTATTATTTTAAAAGAAGTTTTTAATTAATACAGTAACATTTTACCGAGATTCAATCAAGGAATCGATTGTGTATAAAAGAACAATAGTCAACAATATCATTCATCATTTTGCCAGACCAGGGAGATTCCATTTCCGTCATAGCAGTCATTGGTCATCATTTTCTATTGTTGTAACACAGAAGAGGTGTTAATCTAGCCATTAAGGTAATATAATATTGTGTTTTTTTATTGAATGTTTTCAAGATTTCCTGTGTTAACGAAGGTTTGAAAGCGGAGTCGTTTACCTTTTAAGTTAAGTTTTTGTTTTAATTTAGTTATTGAAATTAATCATATCTCTGACGCTCCGCCTTCACACTTTTTTATTTTAGTAGTAAAGGGCAATTGACCCTATCGTAGTATGGGTAAATAATCCACGATATATATCTATAGATTAAGCGATCTAGAACGGCGTTACGCAGGATTCCTGGCCAGACATTCTGTCGCCTTTTAAGCCTTTGTATTTTTTTGTTTATACGCATTATCGTGTTTACATTTATATTTATCTTATTTTTTTATTTTATTATAGCTTTGTTAGGTTTTATAAATTTATTTTAATTCTGTGAAAACCCTTCACCTTTACCTTTGCCGGTAGTTTGAGTTTAAGTTTTAACGTAACGAAGTGACAGTTTTTTTTATTATTGAGTAATAGCGTTAATGATATTTAGTGTTTTATTGGATTTTTAGTTGAGTATTAATTCATTTAGAGTGCCTTCAACAAAGGTGATTTTTTTTTGTTTTGTTTTGATTATTATTTAATGCCTTATTATTTACACTGAGGTGTAGTAACGTAACTTTATTGAGTGTTTATCACACTTTTATTTGACAAGCGTGTAGTGCTATTTTGAAGCCCTATTTCAGGTGGTTTGCTGAGTTGCTGTCCAGCACACCTGGGATTGATTGCGGATAGGTAAGCGTATGCTTTTTGTATGTTTAGTCACGCTATGTACTCGTAATTTTGGCACGACATCCCTTATTTTGACTACCAAACATTCTGGCGCCCAAAAACCGAACTGATTACGTCTTCATCCCCTATTTTGACTTACGTATGATTTACTATTCTGGATGTGCAAAATTTAGCAACATCATACCCACACCCAAAACGCTAACTAGTCGGGGCAAAAAGGCCAATTTATCTGTAATCCCGTTCTACCACCCGTTTATACCGTTACAATATTTTATGCAAGGGATAAGCTGCAATTATTGAGAATTGAAAAATTTAGTTACCCGTGCAAAACAAGTTGTTGTTTATTAAATAGTGCATTATTTTATCTGTCAATTGCAGTTTGGCTTGTGCAATTCGGTTGCATAGTGTCTGAAAAATAGTCCATAGAATAAGCTTCTGTTATCGAAAAAATGCAATTATCACGAGAGAAATTTCGTATAATGATTTACTATGATTTCAAGAAAGGCTTGAGCGCGTATGAGTGTGAGGAAAGTTTAAAGTCGGCATTTGGGGTTCTCGCACCATCATTGGCTGCTGTTTATAGATGGTATAAATAATTTGAACGAGGTTGCAAGTCGGTGGTACACAGAAAAGGAGCTGGCCCTCCTTTAACTACTGTTACCCCTTTGACTACCAAATTAAGATATAATCGGAAAAAAAAGTTTTTTTCCTTGGAAATCATGTAATATGTGAAAAAGAATGACAGAAATACATTTAAAAATTATTCATCTTTTTTCTTACTCAAAAAATTTGGCGCAATGACGAGCGACCTAAAAAATAAATAATTGAATTATAAATCTAAGGTATTCTGTCTCTATTCTCAACCTTTGAATTTGATCATCGATTCGTCAACAGATTGGTGTTCGTCTGCTTCATAGTGTTCTTTGTAGATCTGTAGAAGTTTGTCGAGAAAAGGACGCACTTTGTAGAGCTTGTCGTATCCCAGATCACCTTTCTTCGGCTGATTTTTGTTGCTATTTAGATGAATATTTCCAAGGATCCATTCGAACCTATTTCTCGACATAACACTCGATATATACACATCACGAATTTCGTCATTCGCAGACCAATAGTCCTTGATGACGGGTAAGCACCTGACACCCATAACTATATTTATACCTGTAGGATAATCAGTTGAATTTATCATATATCATAGCTACATTTTCATTGATTTACTTATGAAATTACTGATTTCGGTCTCAGTAGTTTTTTTAACCTCGCTGGATCCCCATATTTTTGCAGAGCATATAAATTTGTCTGCTCGGTGGTGAATACGAGAAGTTCTATCGGGAACAGGCATTTGAAAAGATCGTGAGGTGTGGCAGCTTCGGGTGGAATATTCTTAGGTCCGACTGCTTCGAGAAAGGAAGATGATTTTTGTAAGTCTTCATCAGAATCTACTTTAGGTTCCACTTCTTCCTCTTGATCACTTTGATTATGTATGTCACTCAAGATGTCACCCACCGGGTGAATCAAATTGTTTCCGTAAATCTCTTCATTATCCGTGTCTTCCTCTCGACCGTCTTCTACTTCTGAGTCTGGATCTCTGAATCGAATAAACTATTGAACTCCTCGCCATCCATTTTTTCAAGATCATAAAATGACAATTTTTTGTTTCTTTCCTGAAATAATTAACTTTTAATAAGACAACTCCCAGTGGTCACATAGCAAAACCACCATCAAATCGCTTGTTCAAAGCACTTGATAATACGAGTTTCCAAAGATAATTGAAGCCTAAATTATATTATAAGATCATAACTATCATGAAAATAACTCACCGGCCATTGCACACGCAATCCGTTGGATTTATTCACAAGAAGGCACCCGCGAGGCTGCTCCTTCATCAGCAACAACAAACAAATGACGTTGTAGAAGAGCGCGTGATTTTACTGCGAAAACTGCGCTACGGATCAACAGGTGGCGCTACGCACATGCAATTCGCGCAGTGGTATAGCGGCAAAACCAGTGGGAGTCATTCAATCGAATTTAGAAAAGGTGGTTTCAGTGCATGACCACCGGGAACGAAAGGGTTAACCCCGAAAACATTGCTGTGGTGAAGAAGATGGTGGAAGAGGACAACCGCATTACCTATGCAATGATAGAGTCCAATCTGAAGATTGGATCCTCGCAAGTAATATCAATATTGCATGAACTTTTACATTTGAAAAAGGTTATAACTCGGTTTGTATCCCATCATCTAACAGATTTACAAAAAGCAGAACGCGTTAGAATTTGCCAACAAACTTTAGATGTTGAATGCTGAAGGCCATCAAATTATTTCTAAAATTGTAACTGGCGATGAAACGTACATACCGTTTTTTGATGTTCCCACTCGCCAAGAAAGCCGAATCTGGATACATGAACATGAGGAAACCCCTACGATGGTGAAAAAACAACGAGCAATGAGAAACGTTATGTACGCAGTATTTTTTAGAAGTACGGGTTTGGTGGCCGCAATTAAACTAGAAGATCAGAAGACAGTTACCGCTAAATGGTATGTTGAAAATTGTTTGCCTACAGTGTTCAGTAAACCAAACGGGCAGTTGGGCCAGGTCGGAGTTAGAAAAAGCTGAAACATTTTCAGAACATTTTGCTGCAGTCTATAGGCCACATACCGAGGAAATAAATGAGGAAATTGACGAATATATCCAAGATCCTTTTCAACTATCGCCACCAATACTGGCTTTCTCGCCTACTGAGATAAAGAACGAAATTGAACGACTAAATAATCACAAAGCTCCCGGCTTTGATCTCATCACAGCAGACGTATTGAAAAGGTTGCCCAAGAAAGTAATCACATCACTTACGATCATTATCAACTCTATTTTGCGCTTATCATACTGGCCCATCCAATTAAAATTTGCTCATATCATCATGATCCTAAAGCCCGGAAAACCGCCTCACGAGGCCAACTCTTATCGACCTATCAGCCTCCTTCCAATCATTTCAAAATTACTAGAAAAATTAATTCTGCATAGAATCCAAGAAGACTCGTTATTAGAAAACTGCATTCCAACACATCAATTTGGTTTCAGACATGACCACACTACCATCCAGCAGTGCCATCGTGTTACAGATGTTATAAATAAAACATTTGAGGAGAAACAATACTGCTCTGCTGTGTTCTTGGATGTCCAACAGGCATTTGATAGAGTGTGGCATAAAGGTCTCCTCTTCAAAATTAAAACCTCCCTTCCATCCCAATACTATACACTGTTGAAATCCTACCTAAGTGAACGCTATTATCAAGTTAAAGTCGGTAATGAATCTTCACATTTTCACCAAATACATGCCGGAGTGCCGCAGGGCAGTATTTTGGGCCCCACACTGTATATTCTCTACACCTCAGATTTGCCTACTACCCACGAAACAGTAACAAGTACCTTTGCTGACGATACAGCTATCCTTGCCTGTGACAAATCTCCTGAAGTAGCTACCCAAACATTACAATCCCACTTAAATACCATCTCCCAGTGGATGAAAAAATGGAAAATTACAGTCAACGAAAACAAATCTGTCCACATCACATTCACGCCAAGAAAGCAACAGTGCCCAACTGTGACCCTGAATAACATCCCAGTGGCTCAATCAGATTCCGTGAGATATTTAGGAATGCACCTAGATAAAAAACTCAATTGGAGAACCCATATCAGCAAGAAAAGAAAGGAACTAGATATTCGAACCAAAAAAATGTACTGGCTGATTGGAAAACAATCCGGCCTATCCCTAGAAAACAAACTGTTATTATACAAGTGCATCCTAAGGCCAATTTGGACATACGGAGTTGAACTTTGGGGGTGTGCTAGCTCCTCGAATATAGAAATTCTGCAAAGGTACCAATCAAAGACACTCCGCTTAATAATAGATGCACCATGGTTTGTCTCAAATCGCACAATACATGACGACGAAAGTGGCTCAGTGACCTAATAAGTTAGTGACAATCATGTAAAAAAATAATTAATTGTTATTACATACTAGTGATAGTAGAGATAGCACCGCTGGGTGTAATTCTCTTCATGACAATATCTACATCATACAATTAGCTTATAGAAATGTACAGTATTTCTGATTGCTAATAAATGTGTGGTAACAAAAAAAGTGTTCAGTAAAGTGCCAAGAAAGGGAATCATATTACATCATGATAACGCGTCGTCCCATACAGCAGGGATAACTGTTCAATATTTATCGGAAAACAAAATCAAAATTATAGAACATCTTCCTTACTCACCGGATTTGGCGATGTGTGACTTCTGGCTATTTTTTGAGCTCAAAAAACATTTGAGAGGGAAAAGGTTCCAGTCAGAAGAAAAGATTGACATCGCCGTTAAGTGTTTTTTTATAGTATCCCTAACAGCTGGTTGAACGCTTTTAAACTATGGACGGAGAGAATGGTTAAGTACATTATTTAAATGGCAATTACTTTGAACATATTTAAAATAATAATTCTAAAAACTTGTATCAATATTTCTATTCTCAATAATTGTAGCTTGTCTCTCGTATAGTGCGAACTACGAAGAATTCGTATACGTTTTCTTTGAACAATTTTAAGCAAAAATGATTATGTGTAACTTTTCCCAATTCCTAACCCCTAAGGAGATATGGACGATTGACGAAAAATGTAAAAGCAAGTAAAGAGAATACTCTTAACAGCTGCTTAAGTCTCAAAATGATCATAAAACAAAACTTTTAATAACAATTTTCATTAACAAAATTAACAAGAACACAACATAGCACAAAAATGCACATAAAATAACGAGGTGACAAACGGTTGTTCAAAATGAGATCCACACTGTAAAAATCGTAAGAGTAACTTTGGTGGCCTAGCAAGTATTACCACAATAAACTAAGAAAGTGTGTCTTATTTGACGTTTCATGTCATTTGTATCAAACATTATTTGAATGTAAATGACCACGATTTCGAAAATTCTTCGAAAAAATGGAATGCGCCTGTATCACCATCAACCCGTTCAGCACCTTCTTCCCGGCGATTTGGCTCCAAGAGTTTGGTTTTGTGAATCGATGATCACACATGATAACATTCCTGTTACACTCTTTTATGAAGAGGCAACTTTTTCTCGGGACGGAGTGAACAATAGTCACAATGAGCACGTTTGGTCAGATGAAAATCCTCATGAAATTACTATTACCGGATTTCAACGGGCACAATCCACATTTTTCTATACGGATTCTAAACTCTGGAATGACCTCTCTAGTTCCTGTTTTCCTCTCACTTATGATATGAGAAAATTTAAGGTAGCTGTTCATAGGCATCTATTGGCAATTCATTATCCCTCTATCCATCCTCCTAAGTGTTCCTGAGTGCTTTAGCACGATAGGCCAAATTTAGCCTGTTCAGGTCCACAACCATAAAAAAAAAGCTGTCACCTATAATTGTTCCGATTAATAAAAAAATGGAGAGTTACGCTGAGACCGCTCGCAAACTTCGCGGAATTTTTGGTCGAGAAAGTACACCTAATGTGTCCACAATTCGAAGAGTAGTCAAAAAATTTAAAGAAACTGGATCGGTTGTGGACAGTAAAAGTCTCCTCTGCGTCGACGTATCGGTAGATCTCTTGAAAACATTGCTGCTGTAAACGAGAGTGTGTCCGAAAATCCGAAAACATCAATTCGGCATCGTGTTCAACAAGTTCAAATTTCACTACGCAGCGAATTTTAACGAAAGCCCTCCACCTTCACAGGTACAAGATTCAGCTTACTCAGGAGCTCAAAGCAGCAGACCATGCAAAGCGTCGGAAATTCGTTCAATGGGCAATAGAGCAAAGTGAAGCGAACGCCGATTTTTCGAAAAAAGTCATCTTGACCGATGAAGCGCATCTGAATGGCTTTGTGAATAAACAAAATTGTCGAATTTCATGTTTCTTCAAATGATGGTGCACCTGCTCCTTTTCACCGGAATGTACGGCATTACTTAAATCACTGGCTAGGAAACTGATGGATTGATCGAGGAGGCGATATTTCATGGCCAGCAAGACCTATACACTACTTTCTCTGTGGATATACAAAACAGGAAGTGTATGAAGAATGGCCAACAACTGCGGAGGACATGAGAAATCGCATATCAACAGATTTTATAAATATTACCCCCCAAATGTTAAACAAGGTTGAAGTTTGTGTTCAGGAAGGTGGGAATATTTTTGAACATTTACTGTAAATTTCCGTCCCTTTCCACAAATAAAACTGCAACTTTAACCTATACAATATTGGTATCGTAAGAAACCTTATGAAAATCTACATTCACCAAAACCAAAATATAGAGGGTGTTGCATTTGAAAAAAAAGTTTTTATAAATTTTTCCTTAGTTAAAAAACCTCTTATTATAATACATATGCTTTTTTTTACCACGCATAGCATTGAATCTACATTAAAAAATCTATTTTTCTGTGAAAACCCGATATCAATATCTCAAATATTTTGGGGATTACAAGTGTACGAAGTATAGCCTTTTTTTTGCAAATAACTCCCTCTATCGGGAGAACGGTTGAAAATAACCTCAAAAATGCCATAATATACTGGGTGTACCATTTAAAAAAACATGTTTGGTGCAACATGTAGAAGTGAAAATAATTTTAAAATGTGGACACGTGGTATATATATATATATATATATATATATATATATATATATATATATATATATATATATATGATACTATATGAAACACTTTATCCAGTGTCGTTGTTGATGCTTCTGACTCTGCCAGTACAAAAACGACGTTTCGTTTTGTTTTGTACTGGCAGGAGTCAGAAGCATCACCAGCAGACGACAACAGATAAACAACAGTGTTCATACTACATCGGAAACCTAAAATTATATATATATATATATATATATATATATATATATATATCATTAGTGCGTCGAAGTACGATATATCTGTTATTAAAGGAGATATCAAAAAAAGTTATTTACAAAAATTATACGAAAACTTCACATTATAAAAGTTACACGGTGTAACATATTACCAGGGTGAACCAAACATTCGTTTTTTTAATGGGACACCCTATATATTATTTCAAATTTAAATTAAGCTTATCTACCCCATATTTCCAATATAGGGTTTCATTACGTTATACAGGGTATTTCAAAAGTTATGGTCAATTGTACGCGAAAATCATTCTCATTTAAACGTCCTGTATACCCTAAACAGAACAACCTAACAATAATTTTTTCCAGGCATAACTTTTTGACATTGTTACAGTGTTACGAGAAAGTGCTATTTTTTTATTATTGCACCAATTGAATATAGGGCGAGCCAAAACTCGAACACATGATTTTGTCAATTTTTTCGAATGAATCACCCTGTATTTTATTTTAAAACGTGAAAATACACTTTATGTTCTTTCATTTTTATTAAGCACTCCCTATAGCTAAAATCGTTAATTTATGCGATATTTTCAATTTAATAACAGGAAGATATTTTTTTAAAAATTTCTATTATAAGAAGTTAGCCGTGAACAAATAAAAGTGTAAGAAATTATTATAAAAAATTCAAAAAGCATCGGTTATTAAGACAAAATTAATTAGTTTTATAATAAATGTTCAAAATGTTCACCGAAAACATCAATGCAGTATTGCAGTAGATCTTCAAATTCTCGACTGACATTTCTTAACATTTCTACATTAATACTCTGGACTGCTTCCCGTATTCTATTCTTCATAACACTCGTCAAAGAATGTGGTAGTTACACGATGGAGTTCCGGTACATCACACTAGATTAATTCATAATCATCTTAATACCCATTTTCCTGGAAGATGGGTGGGAAGAAGAGGACCCATTGCATGACCAGATCGTTCACCAGAGTTAAGTAAAATTGACTTCTACAAGTGTGGTTATGTGAAAAACTGTGTGTATCAAATAGCTCTAACCAGACACGATGATATGAAGAATAGAATACGAAAAGCATTCCGGAGATCGACTGCAATG
The DNA here is from genome assembly GCA_036346205.1 of Vesta saturnalis. Classification (NCBI taxonomy): domain Eukaryota; kingdom Metazoa; phylum Arthropoda; class Insecta; order Coleoptera; family Lampyridae; genus Vesta; species Vesta saturnalis. Next base: position 1,951,563 of record JARFJB010001166.1, read on the forward strand.
CTGTATTGATGTTTTCGGTGGATATTTTGAACATTTATTACGAAATTAATTAATTTTATACGAATTTTGTCTTAATAACCGATATTTTTTTAATTTTTTATAATAATTTGTTACACTTTTGTTTATTCACGGCCAACTTGTTATGATGGAAATTGTTAAAAAAATCTCTTTCTGTTATTAAATTGAGAATATCTCAGAAATGAACGATTTTAGCTATAGGGAGTGCTTAATAAAAATGAAAGAACATAAAGTGTATTTTCACCTTTTAAAATAAAATACAGGGTGATTCATTTGAAAAAATTGGCAAAATCATGTGTTCGGGTTTTGGCGCGCTCTATATTCAATTGGTGCAATAATAAAGAAATAGCACTTTTTCGTAACAGTCTACTAACGTCAAAAAGTTATGTCTGGAAAAAATCATTGTTAGGTTGTTCTGTCTAGGGTATACAGGACGTTGAAATGAGAATGATTTTCGTGTATAATTGACCATAACTTTTGAATACCTGATAACGTAATGAAATATATTAAGTATGAGATGAGCTTAATCTAAATTTGAAATAATATATAGGTGTCCCATTTAAAAAAAGTATGTTTAGTTCACCCTGGTAACACCCTGTAAATACGAAAATAATTGTATAATGTGAAGTTTGAAGTTTGAATTTTTGTAAATAACTTTTTGATATCTCCTTTAATAACGGATATATTATTGAATAATGCCACATATATATATATATATATATATATATATATATAATTAATATATATTGTGATATAGAATTTATTCATACATGAGCTTACTTTAATCTATTGTCAAAATTGGATTTCAATATACAGAGTGATCACAAAAATTAATTCAATAACATAAATTTGAAAATGCTATATCTTCATTTTTTTTTTAAATGGCACACCCTATATTTTTTAATGCCTTGTCTTCGTCTATTAATCGGCTTTCATTTCTATTAAATATGTTTTATACCTATCTCTAATAGTTTCGGAGATATTTAAGTTTTTTAAATTTTTTTCGTTGATAACGCTGATGAAGAGTAACATTAGTCGGTCAAAGCAAGCTGTGGATACATAAGGAACTAAAAAATATTAACTGAAATACATAATAAATATTGTATGAAACCACCATTTTTAAGAGATAGTTGAGATGTTTTTAAACGATTCATCGTAAAATTAAACAAATCAAAAGAGCGTAAAACAAAAGATGAACGAAAACAAATGAAGAAATCAAACTTGTCAAACAGTGCTAATATTTGTGTAGTATTGTATACTTGCTTCCTAAATTACAAAATGAATTTTTCGAAAGAAAAACTTGTTAATATGATTTACGTCCTTGGTGAAAGCGATAAAAATTGTCTTTTAGTTCATCGAATTTATAAGCAAAAATTTCCAAATGCACGACACTCGCAAGTTTCAGCATTTGCAAGATTGAAAGAGCGTTTCGAGCAAACAGGCAGTATTCATTACGAAGACAATTTAGAATGAGAAAGAATCGCAATTACCGAAGGTAATGAAGATTTAGTTTTTCAATCCGTGATTGAAAATCCTCACGTTTCTTGCCGACAATTGGAATTAGAAGTTGGAGTTTCAAAAACATCAGTTAATAGAATTATAAAAAAATTTAAATATCATCCATACCATGTCCAACTTGCATAAGAATTAGACGAGGATGACTTCGTTAATAGATTAAACTTTTGCAATTGGGCCATAAATAAAAATTTTGAAAAACCCAACTATTTTAGCACGATCTTATTTACTGATAAAGCTACTTTCCACAAAAATGGATACGTTAATAGACATAATTTCTATTATTACGATACTGAGAATCCCAGATTTATAATTCCTGTTGATCATCAACACCGTTGGTCACTTAATGTTTGGGCCGGAATTATTAGGGAAAGAATTATAGGACCATATTTTTTTGAAAACACGGTCAATGGAGATTCATTTTTAAACTTCTTGCGCAACAAATTTGAAACTTTTATTGAAGATTGTCTTTACCATAGAGAAATGTGGCAGCAATTAGATGACGTTCCTCTGCATTTTAGCAGAAACGTTAGAAATTATTTAAATATCCAGTTTCAAAACAAATGGATTGGAAGAGGAGCGCCGATCTCCTGGCCTGCAAGATCGCCTGACTTGACAAAGCTGGACTTTTTCTTTGGGGTTGGATTAAAGAAAAAGTCTATCAAACTCCTCCAACGACTGTAGATGATATGAAGGCAAGAATTAGAGACGTCATGCAAAATATAAATGTTTCCACGTTACGAAAAGTAAATTTGTCGTTCATTCAAAAACTTCATGTTTGTCAGCAACAAAATGGTGGTCACATTGAACATTTATTATAATTTTAAGTGTTTGTATTTCAGTTAACATGTTTTTTAGTTTCTTATATATTCATAGCTTGCTTTGACCGACTAATGTTACTCTTCTTCAGTGTTATCAACGAAAAAAATTGAACAAACTTAAATATCACCGAAACTATTAGAGATAGGTATAGAACATATTTAACAGAAATGAAAGCCGACTAATAGACGAAGACAAGGCATTAAAAAAATATAGGGTGTGCCATTTAAAAAATGAAGATATAGCATTTTCAAATTTATGTTATTGAATTAATTTTTGTGATCACTCTTTACATTGAACTCCAATTTTGACAATAGATTAAAGTAAGCTCATGTATGAATAAATTCTATACCAAAGATTATTTTTTATCTTTAAAAATAACTGAGATACGCCTACTTGAATTAATACATAAAAATGTCAGTTTTAGTTAACTTTTCAAATATCTCAAAAACTGTAAGATTTAGCTTGTAAGTAATTCTTATAAAAAAGATGTAAAATTATAAGGAGAATCGAAAAACAAAATAATATATAGGGTGTTCTATTTAAAAATCAAAAGTTCTATATTGTACCGCTTTTATATTACACCCTGTAGAAACCAAACTATTTTTAGATTATGCAGCTTATAAAAATAGACAACTTTCGTATTTAAACTTATCTTCTAAGTTTAATGGCTAAGGAGCTATCGACCGAATACGCACTATTATATATATATATATATATATATATATATATATATATATATATATATATATAAATTAATTAATTAAGATAACGATTGTGTTGTTAAATTATAGCTCTGTGGAAACAATTTGAATCATTGCGTAATTTGTACTTTTGTAAATTGCAGTACAACGCAACCCTTTTAACAGTTTAAATAAGTCAATATCCTAAAAATGAACCGCAATGTGGACAGCAAAGTAGTCAAATGAAAATTAAAATATTGCCGAGCGAGGCTTTTAGTAATCGAAGCGTGTGTAAATGTGTACAGAAAACAAAATCATAACGGGATACGCATGCCTTTTTGATGACCTAATTTGCTTCCATTAAGAGGAGGTATTTTTATCCTATACATTTTACGTCATATTTATTCTATTCATCAAAATATTAATAAAAATTAAACAGATTTTACCCCTTTTTATTTTCTGGTAAAAGTAGTTACGAAATGAGTTTATTAATAATAAAAGCCTTTTGGATGCTTTGTGTTGTGAGAGTTTTTGATGTGGAAAAAATGGTAGGGCAAACATGGAAAAGTGCTTTATAATATATAATATTTGGGTTTTGAATACGATATACTCTTTAGCGTACGACTTGAAATTACGTACATTGATTTTTGTATTCAGAAATTATTGCAGGAGCCCCTCATTCACTAACTTTGTATTATGTTATTTAAGCCATTTTTATATTTCTTCAAATCCTATATTTTCCTCAAATTCCTAGGAATCGTATATTTTAATAAGGCGACCATAAACTTATATTGTAGAAATACTATTGTCCAAACGAATACGTCTTTACGTAAATGATGAGTCATAACACTGCTCTAGACTTTTCTGGAAGTAAAAATTAGTATCTCTAATTTAGAGAAAATTGTGCAGTAAATATAAATATGCGCACTTCACTTACTCCAATGGTATAAACTGCACCATGATAAACAGACTTATTTGAAGGAAGGCAGCGTATCATAATCGTTTAACCAAAGACAAACAGTTTCTGTGTTTCATCCTAAAATCGTACCTCAAAGCTGGTTCAAGCGATAAACTTACTACAAAATCATTTCTAAAATGTCGTCGCACAACACTTAATAAATATCAAATAAAATCACTTTTAAATTTTTTAAAAATCGAAATTTACAAAACTGTTACTTCTTACTCGTAAATAAAATGTTGCGTATCCGTCGTACTGTTGAACTGAATCATACTTAACATAGGAAAGGCTAAAATCCAGTTTGGAGGTCGAGATCTTATTTCACAAACAAACTACAAGGGCAATCGTTTGTCAAATCGCCATTGTTACCACGATAGAAAAGATAATTAGTGGATTTTTAATATCTTAATAATACGTCGTAATTTGCTAATGTTTTCAAAATATTTTTATTTATATATTTTTATCTAAGGAATGTAGGAGTGTTTGTAACTTAAACGTATGTAAACACATGTTAGGGGGTGAGTGGCCGGTGCACGCTTAAAAATGCTTTAGTGAAGGGGTGTAACGAATCATTGTAATTTCTTATGCGCGTTCTTGATGTAAAAATGATTAATTATGCCTGGACGGGCCGCGATTAAAAGATATCTTTGTTACTTGAAACTTCGAGAGAGAAATGTAGTGTTGTTATATTTTTAAAATTAAGATGTCGTGCAAGAATTAATATGAAACTGTTCCAACAGAACTTAATGTTTCTTGTTTTTTATTACTTTTGAAAAATGGAGGTGGTTCTTCGGGAGTAGATATAGTTAGTTTTGAAATCGAAGAGAGGAGTTACAGTTAGCGTGTCAATCGAGCTAGATCAATTTTTAGGTTAATTAAATACCTTCATTGCAAACAGTTTGTCTTTAAAATAATTCTTGCAAGTACATTTTTCTTTTGAATTCGCCAACACCATTTGTCATTTCTTTCGGGGTTGATCCGCATATGTTAACGATTTGTGTCTGTGATCAATTAAGCCAATATTTATTTTAGTATATGTATTTTTATATAATTGACAGCTCGCAGCGAATCATTCTACCAGCCTATGTAACATATTAAAGGAATCAAACATTGCCTTGCAAAGGTATCTTATTCGTACGCGGAGTCCTGAAGCTGAAATATGCTAAAATAAAAGGCAGTACAGGGCCCTCTCGCTCTGGTATTTGTGCGAATCAGCATTGTAGGTTGTTGTTTATATGTATATTTGGGTAATTGTAAAAGGCAATTACCAAGCGTGTACACACTCCCGAGATCAGATAACCATTCAACACCTCGCATTTTATTCTTGTTTTTATTGTTGTATAGATGAGTGTGTAACCGGAGAAGGGAGCACGGTATTTTTCTAAAGCACCCAAACTTATATATCGGTCACGATGTTAGTGATCTATTTTTATCCTAGTAAGGCTTTGTTTTAATGAGATTTTTTTGTCAGTTCGTTTAAGTGGAATTATTGGCTTGCGGGCTAATTCTCTTTGTATCTGCTTTATTGTAATTTGATTTAAGTATTCTGTGCTTTAGCGGTCGCTAAACAATGGGGTACGGGCAAATTCCTTGTCTATTTTCTTTTGTCCTCGCCTTTACCTTATCACCTGTGCAATTTTACTGTTACTGTAACACTTGACGGCCACTTCGTTTGATCAGATTTGAGGTTTGCGAGTAATTAATGTCAGACTTATAAATAAATTCTATTGTTTTAATTATTTCCCGGAAGGTTAAAGTAAGGCAGGCAATTAAGTTGAGTAATAGTGACATTATTGTCAGTCAAGTCACGATAAATCACTTAGCGATTGTTTTGTTCTTGAATTTGCATTAATGCAAATAAGTTCAAATTATGATTTTCAAGATAGGGTACCTGGGGGACGATACAGACCTAAACGGGAAAATAAACATCAATCTGGCCCTGTGCACATGAAATTTTTAGCGGGAACAGGTCATCAATAAGACATAAAGCAGGAAACTAATCTCTCGGTTTTAACCAGAAAATAGCTCATGCAGCAGTTCTCTAAAATTCACTGAAATATAATAATAAATCCGCCCTATTCTTAATTTTCAAAATTACACTGGTATTATACTCTACCTAAACTTGAGCTAAACGATGACATGACAGGTACTAACATTACTTTAATATGCAACGGCGCCATACCCTGTGCGAAAGTTGCCCAGCGTAAAACTGTTAATTTTGCTTGAAAAAAAAACCGGTATTTTTACTGTCTAGACCATCTTAATTAGATACAGCTTCGACCAGTTACATTAGCCAAACAAATTCTCTATTAAAATCAAACATGAGCACGTTTCATTATGGTAAACTTTACAAAAAGTAATAGCGTACGGCAACAAAAAAAACTAACTGAAAAATAAAGATTCTTCGGCAATTAAGACACACGGTATATTATGATTCAATTAAATTTAGCATAATAATCACACTAATGCTTTCAAAACATCCACAATATACTACTAATCTCTACCAAACCTTATTATGAACTTAATAAAAAAACGAATCCGACAAGAATCTGTATTAATCCCATCAGGTATCATTACACCTTTTCTCAAAAAAACTACACAAACGTGACGTTCCCTTCACTGGATTTTTTCCTTGGCAAATATCCTAAAACTAAAACTAAGTTGAGCTGACAAAAAAAAGAAACTAACGTATGGAAAAAAAATAATTTAAGGGCCCCCAATTAATGTAAAACTAAATCTATACGAAAATAGGAGGCTGATTCCCAAAGAAAAAACCTACAGCTACTGGCAGGATGCTCCCGGTCGCACACCTCCCCAGTTGGCTTATACGACACCAAAACCTGAAATAAGTTTACGCTCAACTTTACACTGAAACTCACCCATGCAGTTGAGAGTAAAAAAGTTAAAATAACAGAATAACAGAACCATGTCCCATATGAACAGACAAAAAGAAAAAGGAAAAACCCACGTATTTCATTCCCTCCACAAGCTCCTTCAGCCACAATCATGGATTTCCAGCATACAATACGTATATATCTATGGTCGGATTAAGGATGGGTGTGGTCAGAACAGGATCGGAAGGAACGAGTTCTGAGGGGGAAATACTACCCCAGCGTTCGCCTAAGTAGCCGTACATGGTGTTCGTATACGCAGTGACCATACAGCTACATGTGTATGAGGAAAACCCCTTGAAAAAACCTCATACGGGGTAGACGGTAACGGGAATCGAACCCATTACCCCCCGAATGCTAAGCAGGTCCTGTCACCACAACTCTACTAGCTCGGTACGAAGAGACAGCGGGTTGGGAACCAAGGCTTGAAATCGATGTCTGAAAAACAGAACGACACCAATGCTGCAGATAAAAGTATTAGTAGTACTACTGCTTCACTACTCCAATTACTTCTACAAACTTTATCTCAACATTCAATAAACCACCAAACCACGTCAAAATCCGGAAAAAAATACAAAAATCAAAATCGGGACACTCAAATAAACCACGTTACCAAGAAGGCTATGAACTACGAAAACAAACGGTAATGGTAAGCTCAAAAGCACCAATAGACAAAATGAGGCGAAACCACACGCTATTACACAAATTCAAGCGCCAACACCGTCGCACTACGTTTTTTACATCTTAACTCAGTCAAGACTAGACGTTAACTGACTCAAATAAAGCCACACTATCCCGTCTTCAAAAACTTCTCAAACATATAACATTTTCAGCCAATCAAAAAAGCTGATAATAATGAGCTGAATCGTGATATTCTATGGGCAATCTTTCCAGCGGTGCAACTTCGCAAAAATATGGTATTTTACTGTCTAGACGATACGTTATATAAGGGTTCGACCAGATACACTGAAATATCTAAATAAATTCTCAACTATATTTTAACTTTCAAACTCAAACTCGAACACTATTCCCTATAATAAATTTTATGAAAACCAAAACAATAGCGTATGGTACTTATATTAATGGAATCCTTGCGATATTGTAGGCTTACATTCCATTAATATAAGTAATTTGATTGTAATCTCATTATATTTAGGATTTACATCTGTTCTACATACATAAAGACAAAATTTACATGAATTGAGGCTTGAACCTTGATGGCGCAGTTGGTTAGCGCGGTACTCTAGCAAAGTACAGGTCGTAGGTTCAAATCCTACTCGAGGTAAACTTTTTATTTATGTATTTAATAAAATTAATAATAATTTTTAATTACAAAGGAATAAGTTTGCTCAGCGTGCCTGGTAAAGTATTTGGAAGAATTCTGATCGATAGAGTACGAGTAACTACACACACTAAGATTTGGGATGTGCAGGGTGGCTTCATGCCAGAGAAAGGATGTGTCGATCACATGGTTGCTCTCCAGCAGGTGATCGAAAAGTGTTTAAGGGTAAAAAGGAACCTGTATTGTTCGTATGTAGATCTGGAGAAAGCATACGACAGAGTGAATAAGGACAAGCTGTGGGAAACATTAAAAGAATGTGGCGTAAATAAAGGTCTAAAAAATGGAATAAGGGCAGTATGCAACGGTCGGGCATGTATTAGCGTGAGAGGATGTGTGATAATATTGAGCGATAAGGCTGTTTGATGTCACTGTGCTTAGTCAATGTATACATGGATAAACGTGTTACACAAGCATGTACCGATACAAATGGTGTAATGGTTGGTGACGTAAATGTACGACTTCTGGTATATGCAGATGATACACCTTATTAAGTGATAGTGCGGATGAGCTACAAACCGCTCTGAGGAAGTTTGATACAGTCTGTGAGAGCATGGATCTAAATGTAAACGTGAACAAAGCTAAGATTGAGGTGTTGAATCGTAAAGGTGGAAAGGAGAGTAGAGTATTTACCCTGCAAGATGAAATTGTGGAACAAGTGGACGAGCTGGTATATCTGGGTAGAATGTTTACTGCAGATGGTACAATCGAGGGCGAGATTAGACGAAGGGTCAATGCTGGAATGAAAGTGATTGGAAGTATGTGGACGATAATGAGAAACGAAAGCTTGAGTCTAGCTGCGAAACGAGCAATCTATAATGGCGTGTATGTCCCGTCAGCACTATATGGAAGTGAGGCATGGATATGTCAAAAAAAGCACGAAAGAAAAATAAATGCCGTGGGTATGAGATTCCTGAAAAGCGCATGTGGTAAAACGAGAAGGGATAAGATAAAGAATGAGTGTATGACGGAGTGTGGGGGGGAAAAGACGATGATCGATCGATATAAAAGTAGTATATTACGTTGGTTTGGTCACATTGAGAAAATAAACAACGCAAGACTAACGAAGCAGATATATGTGGGTGAGCTTAGAGGAAAGGTCGGGTCTGGTAGGCCGCGTAAAACTTGGCTGAATGCAGTAGAATGTATGATAAAGGAAAGAAAGATAAGGAGTTTTAAAAATAAAAGGGCATGTCAGAGATAATGTATGAACCTTGAGGAAGCTAGGGAGGGATGCGGAGATAGAAAACATGGAGAAAGATTGTGAATGAAAAATAAATAAGAGGCAGGGATTGTTTTGCCTACCCCGTAAGGGAATAGTGTGAATGTTAAATTGAGTTAAGCCAAAGAAAAGGGCGGACTGTGATCATGCCGCTATAAGTGAATGAAGAAAACCCCTGAAAAACCTCATACAGGGTAGCTAGATGGTAACGGGAATCGAACCCATTCCCTCCCGAATGCTAAGCGGGTCGCGTTACATAGACCCCCTAGCTTGATTCAATTTTGACATCAAGATTTGTTGGGCAATGACTCCTTAATGCATTATAATTTTTAAAAGAACACAATCGTCTTTATTCTTAAAAAACATTAAAAATGTATGCAAATCTTCTTTTACATTAAGATAACAATACATTTTTAATATAAATAACGGATATACACGTCATTAGGTGTGTCGCTTTGCGAAATTAACACACTTTGTGCAGAAAGTCAAGTGAATTTAATATAATCATAAATCTTTACAAGGCGGTCAACATCAAACAAAAGTTATTATATGAAAAAGAAGTAATCAAAAATTAACACAGAATATTTAATAATTACTTAATCGAACTTCTACATTCTAAATCTTTTATGGTGTGGATGGATGAAAGAGTGAGTTTGAGAAAGTGATTAAGTATAATTTATAGATTTATACAACAATTACAATATGTGTTGTTAATTCTATTAATTTTTATTTCTTAATCATTTAAGATTTATGTGATAATCCTACATAACGCTTTTCGATTATTATTCGTAAATATTTGTTGAGTTTGCCATTTTACGGGCTTATCAAGGTTTGTTATGTAAAACTCAAACATTAATGACCATAGTCTCTCACGTTAATTCTAAATTAAAGTCAAACATTACACAGTGTATTTTAAATAATGACGTACCTCATATATTATAAGAGAAATAAAATAGATCATGATATAACAAAAACTCTTCCTCATAGTTGAACTTTCACAAATTTTTGCGGAATTGCACGTAAACAAAACTTAACTATACTGCTAAGAGCTAATTATACAGGGTGTATATTAAAATCACCGACAAACGAAAACTGGAGATTCTATGATTAGAAATAAGACAAAAATTATCATAAACGCTTTTCCGAAAATGCTTCCTAACCGAGATACAGGTTGATTAAAAAATAATTTTTTTAAGATTTTCTTAAGATTCCTCAAAAACTACGAAAAATATGACACTGAGATTTGGTACACCTAAATGTCTTATTAAGTAAAATTAATCAGGTGAGTTTGAGTCAACTGGCTCCATCCAGTGGCGTAGAATATGTTGTAACAACCTTTTTTTTTGTGGTTGTATTAAAAAGTACATTAATTTAAGAATCGTTCATCTATTTGGCATAATATTAGAAAAGTTTTTAATTATTAATATGTAGAATTAAGAATGGCAATTTAATTGGCATTTCCTAGAACATATCTTTTGGGTGTAATATTACATAAATAGTTTTAGTTCCCTTTCTTAAAAAAATTGGATTTATATTATTGTATTCGCGCAAGCGTGAAGATTTTTAGGGGAAATACACTTCAGTTATTCGGAAAGCTTTTTTGATAATTCACTTAATGCTGACTGTTAACAGCAATAAGCATGATTTTTACTTAATTTTTTATATTTTGGTGCCATCAGAATTTTGGTGGTAAGTTATTTTTTTCTCATTATATTTAAAACTAAAGCCTTTGCTTTTTTTTAGGCACTTTTATTTTTTTAAGTACTTTTTAAGTACTTACTTTTTAAGTACGCACCTTTTTAATCACTTAATTTGTATACTTAATAATCTTTAATGGCACGTATATGTCAATATTTGACTGTACTATTATTTTAAATGGCAAGTTTTACTTGAGTTACCTTTATAACGCAAGTTCTACATTCTTTTACAAATAAATTTGGCGAATTAAACTTCAAGGAAATTCCATATTTTAAGGATAACTAAGCAAGACATTGACCTCACCATATGAACCATTCTGCTTCATAGTATCTGTCACAGTGTATGTACAGAGCCGTTAAAAGGTAAAGTTTTTTTATAATTTAGTTTATGACTTCTGAATTTTTTCTCGTTTTCAAACATATATTAAATAAACTTATGTATAACTTGTTATTTTATTTTCATTTGTGTTAATTTGTTTATAGTATTCAATAACTAGGTTTTGTTGTTCCTAGATAGATATATATAAAAAAAAAGAAAGACAACATGGCACTCGAGAATTTATTATTTTTTTCATAATTTTTTTGATAACATTTTTGGAATTAAGTGAAAATAATCAAGCAGAAAAGAAGCAACTAGCATTTCAGGTAGGTTAATTAAAGTCTAAATTAGAACCCACCCTTATATTCATCTACCGATGGGCCGACGGCAGTAGCGATTATTAAAAGGTAATTTTTTATATTAATTAAATTATTTGATCAATTACGAATGGTATATTACATCATCGCTTTTTTATTTAATGTTATAAGTTGGCCCAGTTTTAATGTTTATACACTATTAATGTTACAATTTGACGCCTTTTAATAATTGTTGTTATACTTTGGCTTAAGTTAAGGTTATACTTTGGCTTAAGTTAAGGTTATAATGTTAAGTTAATCACGTTAAGTAAAAAAAAAACGCACGCCCCTGGTTTTTTTGAAGAAATATTTTTTTGTTAAATTCAACATTTAATTCTGCAAATAAATCATACTTAGTATTTTTTCGATTCGGCAGTCGCTTTTGAAATATTTTGCATTAACATAATCCTTTGCATTTGACAGTTACGTATATTATGTTTGCTAAAATAGTTGTATTTACGCGTGTTTTGTAATTCATTGTTTGTGTCTAATTACTGTGAAAAAATGAATTATTCCAAACGAGAACTGGTCGATATGCATTTATGTTATGGTAATACTAATTGCAATGCTCGTGCAGCTGCTCGACTTTATGAACAAAGATTTTCAAATAGAAGACATCCACATCATACTACGTTCAGAACCGTTCATCGTAACTTGTTAGAGTATGGAAGTTTAAAAGGAAAGAAGAATTCCGGACGAAATGCTCGTGTTCCAGTTGAAATTGAACAAATTTTAGATAGAGTTTATGAAAATTAATCAATAAGTACGCGTGAGTTCGGTTTATAATTTGGCGAGTCGCATAGCAAGTCTTGGAAAGTTTTACGAGAACAAAATTTACATCCCTTTCACCTACAAAAAGTGCATGCAGTATTCCCTGCTGACCATCCTCGCCGAATGAATTTTTGCGAATGGTTTTTAAATAAAAATGCTGAAGATGTACAGGTTGTCTCATTTTCTTATGTTTTACGGGGTATCTCGCTTATTTTGTTAGGTTAGAACCTTGCGGTTTTCGCGACACCGTGCCATTTTTTAATGAAATCAAAGATGCATTAATCAAATTTGCCATAGCCATCTTAGTTTGTCTGCTACAGGGTGATTTTGGAAAAATTGCATTTTCAGTCATCCCCTGTAACTCTGTTATTGTCAGACGTATTAAAAAAGTAAAAATTGATATTTGTAGATTTTTTTACGTAGAATCCAGTGGCGTACTCAGATTTTCTTTAGAGGTCACAGTTTTCGAGACATTGACATAACCTATTTTTTTATGGGACACCCTATATATTTTTTAAAATCTTTTTCCCCTTACCAAGAGCTTTTCAAAAATATAGCATAGTCTATATTTATTTTTATAAATAACGTTACAACATGATTTTTTTCAATAATTTACATTGATAATAGTGGATAGCCGTGGGTAACCATGGTAACGCAAAAAACAAAATAATTAACGTTCTGCCATTACTTAGGTATTTGATTTTTGAAGTTTCTGCTTCTCTCAAATTATTCCTGGTTACATTTTCCCAAATTTAGTGCTGATATTTATTGTTATTCGTTGTTTTTGTTTATTGTTATCGTTTTTATTCTTGTTGTTGTTGTTGTTTAATTATTTTTTAATATGGCTCGAAACCAAAAATTTGAAAACTTTGAGAAATATGATATGAATACCTGCTTCATATTATCTAATGAAAACGCAGACCAGGCCTTAGAACAGGTCAGTTAATCTTTACCTTAGAATTTGTATTTATTTTATATACCTATTTTGTCATATAGATATCCCGAAAGAAGACAACCCGACAGAAGAATAATTCAAAAATTAAAATTTAATCTTTGCCAACATGGATGTTTTGACAAACCTCGACCCCGAGATTACAACAAAGAGAACGAGGAGTCAGAGATCAACGTTTTAGCAGTTGTTCAAGCCACTCCTGAAACCTCGTGCAGGAAAATAGATGAAGAGACCGGTGTGTCTAAAACAACAGTGCATAGGATTTAAAAAAAATATATAAATTCAAACCCTACAAGTATAAACTTATTCATCATCTGCACCCTGGTGATGCTGAACGTAGATTGAAGTTCTGCAATTGGTTTATAAATATGAAAACTGAGGACAATAATTTTGAAAAAAAAAAATAATTTGGTCAGACGAGGCACATTTCACAAGTTCGGGAATTCTTAATAGACACAACTCGCGGTTTTGGAGTCAAGTCCTAGAGAGCGTCTAGGCAGGTTCGGATTTAATGTTTATTTTTAACCGAAAAATAATTTACAAGATTTATGAAGAAAACATAAACTCTAATGGGCACTTACAAATTCTACAAGAAAAAACTATGAACATTTTTGAAGATATTCCACTGGCTCAACTGAACGATATATTCTTCCAGCGGGATGGGGCTCCAGCCCACAATGCTAGAATAATACAAAACTGACTAAATGAACGTTTTCCCAGGAGATGGATTGGAACAAATGGACGTGTTCGATGGCCACCACGATCACCGGATCTCTCGGTTTTGGATTTTTTTTTGTGGGGGTATTTAAAGAATAAAATTTATTCAAGGCAATATGCCAACATGCAACAATTAAAAATTGCAACGGAAAATACTTTTGCAGAATTACGAAGACAAACATTTATTTTGGAAAATGCTATTAAAAGAATTTATAAACTTTGTGAAACTTGTAGGAGACATAATGGTCTGAAATTTGAACAATATTTGTAACTAATTAATTATTTTGTTTTTTATCAATGTAAATTATAGAAAAAAATCATTTTGTCACGTTATTTATAAAAATAAATATAGACTATGCTATATTTTTGAAAAGCTCTTGGTAAGAGGGAAAAGATTAAAAAAAAATATATAGGGTGTCCCATTAAAAAAAAGTAGGTTATGTCAATATCTTAAAAACTGTGACCTCTAAAGAAAATCTGAGTATCGCCACTGGATTCTACGTAAAAAATCTATAAATATCAGTTTTTACTTTTTTAATATGTCTGACAATAACAGAGTTACAGGGGATGACTGAAAATGCAATTTTTCCAAAATCACCCTGTAGCACAAAAACTAAGATGACTATGGCAAATTTGATTAGTGCATGTTTGGTTTCATTAAAAAGTAGCATAGTGTCGCGAAAACCGCAAGGTTCTAACCTAAAAAATAAGTGAGATACCCCGTAAAACATACGAAAATGGGACAACCTGTACAATTTATTAGAAACTTATTGACCACTGATGAGTGTATCTTTTCCCGAAATGGAATAATAAACTTGCATAATTCCCACAAATGGTTAGATGAAAATCAGCATCCAACTGTAGTTACAGCTCACCAACACAGATTTAGCGAAAATATTTGGATAGGTATACTAGACGATCACCTAATTGGACCTATCTGCTTCCCTCAGACTTACTGGCGAATTCTATTTAAATTTTTTGAGAGAAGATTTGCCAGAATTGTTTGACGACGTACCCTTAGATGTTAGAATGAACATGTATTTCATACATGATGGTGTACCATCACATTCTACACGAAATGTCAGAGAATTTTTAAATGCATGGTTCCCTGGGCGCTGGATTGGACGAGGAAGTGAAGTACCGTGGCCGGCACGATCGCCAGATTTAAACCCATTAGATTTTTTTGTGTGGGGGTATCTGAAAACTCGTGTCCATTCTGTTCAAATTGATAATCGAGAGCAACTTTGGAATCACATACAGATGGCATGCGATGGGATTAAGGCTATGCCACAAATTTTTCAGCGTGTTAGGTTTCATTTGCTAAGAAGAATACAAGCTTGCATTCAAAAGGAAGGAGGACATTTTGAACAATATGTATAAAAATAATTATTTTATTTTTGATTCCTTCAATATCTCTTTAATAATGTACCTGATAGTTAACTGCGTTATTTTTTTGTAAAATAAAACAAATTTTGATTTTTATTAAATAATATGGTCGTTTATGTTAATGCAAAATATTTCAAAAACGGGGTGCGGAATCGAAAAAATACTAAGTATGATTTTATTTGCAGGATGTTAAATTTATCAAAAAAATATTTCTTCAAAAAAACCAGGGGCGTACGATTTTTTTACTTAAACTGATTAAGTTCAATATTATACGCCACTGGATGGAGTCAGTTAACTCAAACTCACCTGATTAATTGTATTTAATTAGACATTTAGGTGTACCAAATCTCAGTCTAATATCTTTTGTAGTTTTTGAGGAATCTTAAAAAAACCTTAAAAAAAGTATTTTTTAATCAAGCTGTATCTCGGTTAGGAAGCATTTTCGGAAAAGCGTTTATGATCATTTTTGTCCTACGTTGAATCATAGAATCTCCAGTTTTCGTTTGTCGGTGATTTTAAAATACTCCCTGTAATAATTATAATTCATTAAGGTGAACAGAATATACGGTTGCCCTAATTTGTACTTATTTCTCAATGATATCGGCGACGAACATGTTTGTTCCAACAAGATGGCGTCTTTCCTCATTTCTCTCATACTAGTGAGTGAACATTCTATTGAACACGAGTATCAACTTTGTTATTATTTCATGGTTATCAACAGCTATTTTTGCAAATTCTAGGTAGTATTTATTTATCTCAAACTTTAGCCTTCGTCTGTAGAGGGTGTTTTGGAATGTCATTTTCAAGGCGGTTTACTAGTAGTCTATTTAAGAACTAACTATTTACCGTTACTAAAATATATAAACATTCAATGATACCAGCTCCAAGTGCATGTATTACTCCTTGCCCTCGGATATACTGAAATGCACGGTTTAAAACTCCAAAGATAAGTAAGTATTTATAATTATTTAATTTTATCGATTGGTTTATTTAAGTGAATGGAAAACAAACACAAAACTCTAACTTTACGTAATTGCTTTAAAACAAACAGTTAAAAGTGAATGTCCATACCTATCAATTTGTTATTTATATTCGAGAAATAGACCGAGCTTACTTAAATTGTTCCTCAAATTGCTACATTTGAAAAATAGTTCATCTCTTAAGCATTGATTATTAAAACGGTGAACCGTGTATAATAATTTTCAACTAGATATTTTGGATAGGGTATAATTTAGTTTCAAAATAAGCAGCAGAAAACTATTTTTCCAAAAGTAACTGTAAATAATTAATATTCTTATAAAGCTTCATTTTTTATTTTCTATTTCCTTATACATTCGCTTAAGTCGGATTAGACATTCAAAATACCTAGAATTCGGTCTAGCCAGTATGCAAATTAAGGAAACTAGATCAACTGAATCGGAATGGTTTGGAACATCTTAAAGAGGATTGAAATATTCTTATGTGTAAATATTTATTGATGGCATCGAAGACACGATCGGTTTGTATTCATTCTATAACACAAACTATTTTTAACAGTTACACTTTTTAACACACGTTTTGACGAAAATCCACCTCTTTTAAACTAGCAAGACCAAATGAGCATAATCAAACGAAACTTATCATATTATTTAGTACTTATTTTGTACCGATTTGTACGGTTAATAACAATTTGGTACTAAAAAACCCGTTGCACTGCCACATTAAGACAAGCTAGCATGACCACAATAAAAAAAACGGCAAGAAGAAAATTAAGATCAACAATAGAAAGAACTGAATTTGTACTAATATGTACCATAAAAATAAATTAAATATATTCATTTATTCCATGAAAAGCAACCCCCAATTCATTTCAGACATATGAGGCTCAAGAGTAAACTACTTTTTTCCGATCAGCAGAATCAATCGCTACTTGCACATGCGACGCGGCATAATATTTTAAAGAGCCAGCGTCCTTTACCTTAATTTTCCGATCATTAATTATTTGCTAATTATCCCGTGTTAATCAAATTTCGCAGAAACCAACAAATAATGAATTTTATATTCCCTCCGACGTTAATGTCAAAAACATCGAAAGTTTTTCTAGGTCAGAGTCCCATCCGGACTTTTATCCAATCTGGACCAAAGGACTCCCTGCACAGAAGCCGGAGCCACCCACTGCGAGACGCACTACCGTACTTAATGCTTGCATATCGGGCCTTCGCCGCGACAACTTGCTACTCGTGCGCCGCTTCGGTCCATAGACTACTTCCTGCTTGTGCGTCGGGCTGACCAGAAGCGTGATCGCGCCGCGTTACCGGAATATCGAGAAGCCTGACCGCGCGCATGTCGCTCTTAACCACGTTACGTAATTCCGCCGAACTGTCGACCGCCGCGTTTGTCCGAATATTCATCTTTTGGCGTCGTGCATCTTTTGTCGAGACACCTCTATAATACCGCCTGAGAAGCATCTCCAGGTCATAGAGCTACTGGTTGATGTAGTCTGATGTTAAAAGGACGTAAGTTTTATTGCGATACGCAGACAGGATGGTGTTACGCCGCGCTCAGATGCCCGTAGTCATCTTTCACTTACTCCGTTGGGAAGAAAGGTCGTCGCTTTAATTCTACCAACTCACGGAGGGCCCCTTTATACAGCACACAACGGGTTAGTCCCAGATTCTTTATAAAGGGTCCTTCAACAAACATACACTAACTAAAACCAAATACGCCCAACACGAGGCAAAACAAGCAATAAAACAAGCGGCGCCCGCAACCTGCAGATAACATCAATACCAGACGCCGTTTAGAGATCACCCGAGTGGTCCTCCAGCTATAGGAAAAATGTTGCGTGTTCCCGTCCGTTAGTTGCATAGTTAATGGTATTAAACGTGAGTAGCCGTCCCGATATCCGGTCATAATTTATTAGATATCCACGTAACGTTGGTTTTCCTAACAATACTTCTCAATAGAAGTGCAGTAAGAAGACCGTACCTGTACCGCGAGTTAGTTCTCGCACCTGAAAACAACAAACTAATTCGTTCCCGAAGGTTTGAACACCTTACCAGCATCATTATCAATCACGAACGCGGTACGTATTAATTCTTTCATTTTAATACGGAGGATAATCGCAGAAGTAATAAACATTAGTTTATTTCATTCTAAACAGTTCAAATAATTGTTTACTTCCGGTATCGTAGTGGTAAAATCTCGAGTAAATGGTAATCTTCGTTACTTTCCTTTTAAACAATTAGCATAAATGTGCTTAGAAGGTATGAAACCAGCAGCAGAAGAAGCTGTAGAAGTAAAAAAGAGTGAAAATGATGATGTGAGTGATAGGGATGCAACTATTGCACTGGACGGCTCGTGGTAGAGGCACTAAATAGAGTCATGACCGCAATTAGTGTGTCAATAGGTAAAGTAATAGATACCCAAATATTATCTAATGCCCAAAAAAGATTGAAAAAGAACATCAAGCTAACTGTGTAGTTAATTACATGAGTTGCAGCGGACGCATGGTATCTCGAATAGTTGATATATTTAGGCGGATACAATAAGTATCTTGGTGATAGTTACACTGCCTCCTATTCTACTGTGTCACAAGTGAAGCCATATGGCCATATTCAACACACGGACTTTGTCCAAAATGAGCAAATACATGTTGCAAATTCTAGAAAGCAAAAGAAAACAATGAAAGTTATGATCATGATGCACACTTTCATAGACCTGTCACTGTCATGTCTGATATAAAGCCTATTTTTAATGACTTGGCCTCTCCAGAACTTCTGATGAAATAGTTAAATGTCGACACACAAAATCCGCGCGAATCGCTTAATAACATGGTCTCATTTCCCATACCGAAAAGAGCATTTGTCATGCGGAATACACTTGAGTGTGGAGTGTATGCGGCTTTAGCTTAGCCAGATGTAGTCTTAGCAAAGCTAGACTTTGTTCCGGGAGTGAACTGTGTAGTGCCCTTAAAAATCTTAACCAAGCAAGAATCTCAAACGCTCAGAAAGTTATAGACGAATTGGAGAATACCGGCGAACCTGCTTTAGAGAAAAGGCAGTTGGAAGATGAGTACGAAGCAGAACAAGACCCGGACAACCCAACATATGGGAGTGGAATGCAATAAGGTAGATTTATGTTTTTGTTTTAGCCTAGGCTTTAAGCGATTTCCCAAAAGTATTGATCTTTACCACTTATGTACCTTTTTGTCCTAACCAATAAAGATAGCTTTACAATTACTTTTTTAGCTTGTTGGAAAAGTTAAGATGCACAATTCGACCTCGGCTTTTGTCAAAATACTGCAGAAAATATTCCTTATTACAACTTTTTTGAAAAAAAAAACTTGTTTTTTTGGACATTTTACAACCATGCTAAATTTTCATAAAATAAAAAACCCCAGGTCAAGTCAACAAAAAAGGTCATACTGATATCTTGTTTAGTTTATAAGAAAAAGGTACATTAACTTCAGCAACTTAACATTGGTAGGATAGAACCATGCGATTCCTCTTAACTTTGAAACTTAAAAAAAAAGACGAAATACAGTTGTATAAGTACTGAAAAGCCTTCCCAACTTAGGGGCCATTTGACCCCTCGCCCTATTTAAAAATAGGAGGGAGGTCGCAACCTACTGCACAGAGTTAAAGTTACTCCCTTGATATAAGTATCTACGTGTTTTCAGATTTTTGTGCAAACGTTTATTTTGTCGAGTCGCAATATTCGTTAATTTTTATTGTGGGAATCTCAAAAACTAAACAAAATAGAGAAAAGAATAATTAAATTGCAAAATTTACACGGAGATAGATGATCCAATCAAATTTTATCAATGGATAATACCCACAGTCCTCTTGGACTTAGTTAGAATTAGCATTATTGTTTACTATATCTTCTTAAAATAACCCATATTTGCTGATAAAAAGTTTGAGGTTTCATCCATAATATAGCATTTCGGGACAGTCATTATTGGTTCATTTGTACATATCTGCCACACGAACACGCGCAGACACGCTAACACACGTACAAGCACGCACGTGCACACACACGTACTCACACGCGAGCTCGAACACATGCTCACGCACGTACCCACACGCACGTACGCACTCGCAAGCACACGCTCATGCACGTGCACACACAAACTCATTCAAACACACACAAACGCAAACACACATGGAGGCACCCACGCAAACATGCACGCACAAGTACGCACGTACACGAACGGACATCTACGCACTTACACACTTGTACACGTACACGCAAACACATAAGAACTCACGCAAACACGCACGCACACGTACACGCACACACATACTCACGTAC